>CM021102.1:302522784-303211372 GCA_007115665.2 Sequoiadendron giganteum
CTCTTCCTCTCCCTTGGACCCCCTCCTAACCCCCTCCTAATTCTCTCTCTCTCTGCCCCCTTCTTCCCCTCTCCCTTCCCTCTCCTAATTCTCTCTCCCTCTCTCTCCACTTCTTCCCCTCTTCTCCTCTCCCTTCCCCCTCTTAATATTATCTCCCTCTCCTAATTCTCTCTCCCTCTCTCTCCCCTTCTTCCCCTCTCCCCGCCCCCTCTCTCTCTTTCTCTCTCTCTATCTGTCTCTCTCCTTCTCCCCCCTTCGCCTCCCCCTTCCCCCTTCTAATTCTCTATCTCTCTATCTCCCTCTCTCTCCCCTTCTTTCCCCATTCACCTCAACCTTCCCCTCTTAATTATCTTTCTCTCTCTCTTCCCATCTTACCCTCTCCCTTCCTCTCTCCCTTCTCCCTCCTAATTCTCTCTCTCTTTCCTCTTTCTCTCTCTCCTTCCCTCCTAGTTCTCTCTCTCTACCCCTCTCCCTTCCCCCTCCTAATTCTCACTCCCTCTCTCTCTCCCCTTCCCCTTCCTTCTTCTCTCTCTCTCTCTATCCATTTCCCTCTTTCTCTCTCTCTCTCTCTATCTCTTGTCCACCCTCCACATCCTAATTACTCTTGGGTCTATGTGTGCCACAAATCGAATATCTGATTCAAATCAGATATTCGATTTGTGTCACCAAAATTTTACCACCACAATACGGTTTTAAATGTTTTCAAATATTTCCCAACCCCAAATTAGATATCCATTTTTTTAACTTTTAAAAAACAAATATCCGATTCAAAATGGATATCCAATTTGTAAAACTAAGGCTTGGGCATTGCTATGGAGCAATGTACTGACACCCAACCCTAGAAAAATTCAACTCGGGATTTTTTCGCATTTTTTGGCGAGTGCAAAAATGCTACATGTTTCATATTGCCACTTTTTGGCCCATCATGATCCTGCACATGCCCTGAGAACTATTGTTTTTTATAAAAAAATTGTTTATATTTTTAAATGATTGTATTTTTTTTTAGGTATGAATTTAGATTGACTACTAGGAGTTGATACAGGTGTACCATCATATTGACTAACTAATATCTTATAATCATGAAGGGCCATACAAAAATATGTAAATGATGGGTATTTCATCAATCATATATTATCTTTAGTATTAGGTTATAATTTTCCTATCAACACCATTTGAATGTTAGCATTGGGAAGACTATAGGATATTTTTTAATAAAGAAATTAGTATCATCTTATAAAATCCATTATTTTCTCTTTAGGTCCTTTTTCACATTGAAATAAATCTATTAATGTAACTTGAGGTCTTATGTTTGCTTAAAATTTTTGGGGTAACTCACTAATCACTTGTATAGAGAAAGTAATTAAGTTGTTTGGCAATGAACAAAACCAAGGTCATATATTTTAGTGATCTTGGTGTTGGATGTTTGGATAGATTGCCATTGATGATGTTGTTTGGAAACATGAGCATGGAAGGTACATAACAATGTGTTGTAATGTTTTGAATGATTTCAACATTATAAATTATATCAATTTTTTGGTTGTAGACCATTTTGATCATTTCTAATAGGTTTTTTAGTTACTTAAGGAAGAAATTTTTGCTAGTTGGTTTTGGTTGTAGATATCAGTTGTATGGGAAATTGATTAAGTGTTAATAGTATTATTTTAGTATAACAATGCACCATTTTTTGGGTCCGAAAAGCTGCACAAATATTGATTTCACTATGTTCTTGTAACATAATTTTGATGGATGTTAGATGTATTGGATGTTATGAGTAACAGAGTTTGCCTTGGAAAATTACAGTGATTTTCTATACAGTGCAGTTGTTTGGGAGATTTTGCACTTCTCCATGAATGTGTTTCTAGCATTGCACTTTTGAGAATAAGTTTCTAGATGGCAATAGAGCATGGATCCTAGTTGGCATTAATTTTTCATGTCCACGTTTTGAGATATGAATACACAATTGAAGGTTTTTTCCTTTAGGTCTTATGTAGAGCTAACCTATTATGTTTTAAGGTATGTGAAGGTTAAGTAAGTATTTTCATATTATGTAGGATCAATTATTAATCCATTTTGACCTATTTCAAGTTGTTTTGAGTTTTAATTTGTGTCGTGTTGTATGTATGAAAGTTTTGGAGTCGACAAGTTATATTTTTGGTCTCCGATCAAATTAGGCCGACCTAATTGATACTAGTGGTTCAATGTTGATATATAAGTTTGATTTTTTTCAGTGTTTTGGGTGTGGTGTGGTGTCATGATATGATGTGAATTTGATCAGAGTAGTGAAAATTTAAGTAGTGAATGTTAATTTGAAGATCAAAATTATGTGAATGAAGAGTGAGGTAGTGCATTGAATAAAAATTAGATAAAGTTTGTTTATTGTGCTTTGGTGTAACTATAATTCATGCATATGTAAGATGCAATCATAACATTTCAAAATAGGTTTTAATCCACCATCTCTCTTCTATATTTTTCTCTATGGATAGTGAGTCCAACTGTTGTGAGTACTTCTATAAATATGATATAATCGATCATATTATATTGTGAGCTAACCCTCACCATGGTTTTTCCCATTTAGGGTTTTCAATGTAAAATTCTAGGTCGTGTTTTTTGATTTTGTGAATGTTTTATGCTCTCTTTCCTTACAACAATTAATAATATTTTGGTGATTGGAATGCCTAAATAGTTTAAGGGATTACTGATTCACCCCCCCTCTCTATTTTAGGTGTTCAAAAAATGGTATCAGAGCTTGGTTCCTTAGAAGGAGCTTAACCACTTTGGGAAGATCTTGGAGGTTGAACACATGGCTGATAGAAATTTTTCTATTTATCTAGAAGAGATTCCTACTATTGGGTTCATAGAAGAATATTACATACTTGATAAATATGGAGAACTCAAATTTTTCCCTGAATATCTTGAAATATTGAAGATGAAAATGGAGATGAAATAAAAATAAATGAAGCAAAAGGATGTATCAAAAAATTGAGAGATAAAATCAAGAATTTTAGAGAAATTCATAAGGAATTCAATGAGAAATTGAAGCAAGAAAATGAATCCATCACTGATTTGAAAGTGCAAGTTGAAGAAAATAAAATAATTAAATAATGCTTGAATGCAATGGTGAAAATAAAATTAGGGGAATGTACAAGGCTTGAACAAGAAGTGGTAAATATAAGATCAAACATGGAGAAAGCAAGGAGTCATGAAGAAAAAATCAAGATGAGTGTTACAAAGCTTGATGAAATGATTGCAAATTAGAAAGTCTCTAAGGACAAAGAAGGTTTGGGATTTGAGATAGGAGAAATTTCAAAATTAGATCAAACATTGAATATTGTAGGGAAGATTGAAGAAAAGAAGAATAATGTGAAGATTGAGAATCAAAGGAATGATGCTAGAAGACCTCAGGTCAAATAACCAAATGCACAAAGGTGCCCATCTTTCAATCGTTTTTTTTATTCTTGCAATAAATTTAGACATAAAGTGATGGAATGTAGAAGTGGAATGAATCATAATGCTCCATCCTTTTTTGGTCAATATTTTAAATGCAAAAGATTTGGTCATAGAGAAAGTGAATGTAGAATTCAAATGATGAATGACTATAACAATGGTAGAATGATTCAATCTTTCAATGGCTACAATTATACATGTTATGGATTTGGACACAACCTAATCAATGTAGATCTAGAATGAATACTATTCAAAAGAATATCACATGTCACAATTCTAGTAGACCTAGACATATTTCTAAATTTTATAGAAGTAAAAATACAAGAAAGGATAATCTAGCAAAGAGGAATGAACCAGTTAAAAATATTGATCTGGTTGAAGTAAAGAATGAAATGGAAAATATCTAGGGAAAGAAGCAAGATATGAAAGACAAGGGAGAATCTATACCATCCTCTGATGAAGAAGTTTCCTCTAAAAACTAAGCTAAGATCTTTGGCTTAGGGGGATCATGAATGGATATATTTTATTCCCCACAAAATATGAGGTGTTGATGCCTCAACATGAAGAGATATGATATAGATCAAAATTATTAATCTATTGGTGATGTGGAAGGTTGTGAAGCTTTAAAATTTGACTGTGCATATAAATAAAGGGTTGTCAACTTTATTGGTTAAAGAATTCAATGCAAAATTAGGTGAAAATAATGGATTATAAGTAAATTCACTAAGGAAAATTTATCTCACAAAGGTATTCAAGAAGGATAAGAGCAGTGAAGAAATAGTTCCAAGTGTTTAAGGTGAATCAAGTGTTTTAGTGCATCGAAACCCTAGTTTGACAAGTGATATAAAAGGCATTTGCAGTCTCCATTTTGCCCTATTTTCACAAAGAATATTATGTTAAGGCAATTTGAATACATTTTAATTGGATACATTGAGGGTAATTGATGTTACAGAGAAACCATAACCAAAATTTCAGAAATATCCTACGAAATCCATAGAAGATGACCCGTTAGGCACATTTTCACATATTCCTTATGGGGTTTTACAAATTGAAGATATTAGGATCTACATTCATGGAAGGATAGAATAATTTGATCATTCTATGTTAGGGGATTTGTGGGAGAATGAGCTTATTGGAGAATACTTTTCCCTAAATCTAGAATTTCAAAACCTAGTCACGAAGAAATTGGATGTGCAAAAATAGTTTCCTCGTTTTTGTTTTGATGAAAAATGGGTTAGGATGTAACTTAGCAAAATTGATGGAAAATTTATTTTGACTAATATTACCAACATGATAATTAAAGAATTAATTAGAGAGGTTACTCATCTTTTCTCCATTGAACTAGTTCCTGTGCCAAAATCTATCAAAAATGAAGTGGTTATACAGAAGACAAGTGTTGTATATGATAAAAGAGCTCTAGTAGTGAATCCAATTAGAAACCTAGCAATAAAATATGTAGCTATAATGACTGGTAATAAAGTTTACTTCACAAATAAAGATAATTTAGTGGCATATGAGATGGTTGAGAATGGTGCAAACTATGATCTTTGTTATTTTCTTAGGCAACAATTGATGGAGATTTTAAAGAAAACTAAGGAAAATAAGTATACAGACAAGTATGGGACATTGTTAATATGTTTACTCTTCTATTTTTTACATTAACTACCCAAAACTCATAATGTGACATGGATTAGAGGTAGAACTATTGCATAGAAAATCAGAGACCATATGAGTAGACTTGGAGATGGGAAGGCACAAGATGATTCTCTTGTTGCTTTCTTTGCAGCATTTCAAAGGAGAATGCATGAAAGTGACAAGATCCCTATCTAAATATATTTTATTTTTTTTGGTTAAATGACCACTAATTGATTTAATTTGAGATGTCTTTGAGGATGATTTGATATTGGTTAAATGACAATTAATTGATTTAATTTAACAATGTGAAAATGTATCTAGGTTAACAATGAAAATTAAGAAAACTATTATGATTTTAGGAAAATACTAAGCTAGAAGACATAAATAAAGTTTAGAAGAGTAGAGTGCATACAACCTAGCATAGAAATCTAAGCTTGAAATTTTGGACAATGAAACTAGTGGCATAGGTTTGAAAGTGCAGATGCTCACAATCATAATTCAAATCTCTATTGCTCTCTTTCTATAGGTTCTTCTCCTCTAGGATCAGTTTTGGAACTTTTTTTATCGCTGATAAATTCCACTTTGCCTAATTTGTTAACTTGTATTAATTAAATGCTTAATTGAGCAATTAATTCTTCAATGCTTTTCCAATTCATCCTAGATTTGTAACTTGCACACAAAGAATTTAGGAAAGGGTTGTGCCATATAGGTTCTTTCCTAATTCATACCCCATTTTATATTTCTATCTCCATAATGGCTATGATGATGTAAAAGAGATATTTCCCTCAATCAAGTAGAGGCTAAATGAAAAACAAGTGACAATTTGACAATTAGTGCAACTTACCACTCATAACTAGATTCCTTAATGGACTGAATTTAGTGTACTCATTACCTTCAAAGAGATTTAGATGATTTATTTGAATTCATGCAAGTCTAAGTACTCACAAAATAAATTTACAAGAAACATAAATAAACTGACATGAAAACTTGATACATTGCTAACATGATGCTTGATTAAGAAAATGTTCTTATGATTTTCCTAATTCTGCTTGACTACTTTTAGAATGCTAAATTTATTAATTAGGAATGTTAGGCCTCATTAGTTATCTCAAATAATGAAAAACACTTGTATATATATATAACTCTTTAATTTTTTCACAAATTAATTATTGATAATCAACAAATTATTTTGAATTTCTAAATGTTAAAATTTTGACGGAAACATATATTTTAATTAGGGCCAAAATAGGATGGATAGGGGTGTTAGCACCTAGTCTAGGTGTATATTTGGGCCTAAATAATTGGTAAATAATTATGAGTTAAACTTTGATTTTCCAAATATTATTATGGAATAGGAAAATTAAATGCACAATTTGGTCCAAGCACATAAGGGGGAGCTAAACCTAGTGTGAAATTGTCAAGGGTGACAATTTACAATGCTAAAATAGCTATAGATATTCTATTTCTACAATAGAGAATCACAATGAGTTGATTTTTGGAAGCCCATATTATTGCTCTTGAATAAGGTGAAAGATAAATCTTGAGGTACTCTAACTATTATTAATGTTGCATGTGCAATAATCATGTATATAACAAATTACCTTGAATTCATTAAATCTAGAACACAATATAATTTTTATTTTGTGTCATTAATAGAAGTTAAGATATTTTTTCAGCTTGCTAGTGATTATCCTTGGTGATCCAATGAAGCTTTAAATTAATCTTATTCAATATATTAGATTAGGTCTTATGTTTATTAGGTACATAAGGCTACTAACAAGTTTTGTGTATAAAGTATAATCTATGTTGGTGCTTTTATTTTCTTTAGTCAATTTCCTATAATGGGTAAATGCAAGAAGATGAGTCCATTTCTAGTGGAAGTTTCAAACTTAGAAAAAAACTCGAAATAGGGAAAAACCAACGAGATCCTGCTTCTAAAAATTTCAATTTTTGGCCCAATTTTTGCTATGGGTTTCATGTGAGAAAAAAGGCTTAGGGAGCTAATCCTTAGCTTTGGACATTCTTTGACCTACAACTTGAAGGTCAGGTCAGTGTTAGTAGAAATGAGTGACTTTAAACATATGTCTAAAGAATTTGTTTGCAATTTTTTTTAACAAAATTAAAACACATTATAGATGAGATTACGTGGATTCCAAATATGTAATTTAAAAAAAAATGATATTTTTCTAGTTTTCAATTTTATTTTTTATGAAACTAGTATATAAAATTTAAATATCAAGGTTTTTAGTATTCTAAAATAACTTTATATTAAAACATATTTTGAAACACAAATTATACATGTGCACATTCTTCAAACAATTAATTTTAGTTTGAAAAAAATCAAAAAATGATAAGTTTAGGTCATCTTATTCATGATGTACATGAGGAATTTTTAAAACAACAATTATGGCCAATAAAAATTAACAAAAAAATATTGAGGTCAAAATATGGATTTCATACACATGCATGGGATGGTCAAAAAAGGTCTTGTAAATAGTAGTTTTTAGACATGCCTATTGAAAATCAATTTGTATCATTGGGTATTAAAATAAATTACATATTTGGATACTAGACTTGAAGTAATAAATTTCTTATTCCTAACTTCTTTTAAGATTCAATCTTTAAGTGCTTCAAATGCTTAGTTCAAATGAGACAAATTCTAAATATTGAGGAAAAATACTTCCACTTTTTGGCCAAAAAGTGGACTCAACAACTTGCACACACCCTAATGATTAGTGTCATTATTGAACTCCAATTCATTAAGCTATTGAAAATGTCATTTACATGTTTTGTTAACAAATTGACAAGTTATCAAAATTTTTTACTACCATCAATTCAAAAAAATCTAAATTTTCTAACTTAAAAAAAAATTACATTTCTAAATTAAACAAGTTATTCGGAAAACTTCTATTATTTCAAATCACCCATGTATAATCACACAATCAAAATTTTATCTTGAACTATTTATTTTGATAAATAGTGTTGTCTTTTTGTTTCTTTTGATAAAACTGTTCTTGATATGATAATAAAAAATCCTGTCATAACAAGCTCCTCAAGCTTGTTTGAATCAATATGTAAGGATTTCACCAATCTAAAATTTATTCTCTCAACCAACAATTTTATATCTTGGTATCTATTCCACATTAACTCATTCTACCAAAAATATAAATTTGACATCCATTTAGTAGAATTTCCATGTATAGGTTGAGTAGCTATTACTAAGAAAAAAAATGTCTATATCTAGTCTAGTAACTAGAGGAAACGCCTCATTATAATAAATTTTAGGTTGCTTTGAAAAATCATTTATAACCAACCTTCCTTTATAATTTAAAACATTTCCATCTATACTTATTTTTTCTTATAGATCCACTTCACACTAATTACTATTTTCCTTTTTAAAGATTTAAAAGATGCCAACTATGGTTATTTCTAAACTTAAATTTATTTATTAGTGGATTTCAACTAGTTTTTATTCTTAATAGTAAAATCATCTTTAGATTAATTAATATTTTTCCTTCAAAAGTATTGCGTTGTTTGTTTTTGAAGACATCATTGATGTGTCCCTTCTTCATATACTTGGTGGAGTGGAAGAAGATGGAAGAAGGTTGCTAATTGAAGTTAAATTTTTTTATAATTTCTTCCTTTCTACATGTGGTCAATTTTGACTTTTAAACTATTTGATCTAAAGTTTCTATTATTTTGTATATGTCCACTCTAAATCCATTTCTCATATTTAAGAAACTCTACATATATACTAATTATAACTTATTTTATAACTATTTAAGAATTAGAAATAATAATTGTGAAAAAGTATAGTTCTAGCAATTATCTAGGGTTTGGATTTTTTTAATATTTGTAGTGGGTTTTTAAATCTGGATTAGGTAGCGGGCATGAAGAGGGGTGAGGTAGGACCACCCAATCAAATTTTTTATTTTTGATGCACAATTCGGGCCTTCCTTGTATGACTATGTTAAAACAAGTGTTGTTTCAGTACCTCTCAAGTCAATTTTTATTTCTCCTAGGTGGGAAAGTGATTTTTTTTTATGGACAAGAATCCTCATCTTGGGTTTATAAACTTACTAGAGGTAAGAATCTAAAATTTGCAAGGAGGTTGAATCCTTTGGTGACCTTTTCTAAGGAGGGAATCATAATTAATATGTTGGATGACTTGATGGATGAAGTAATTTCCAAAAAGGATAGTAAGTGTGGGTAAGTTTCATGATTTAAGAACTAATATGGATAAAAGTAAATGAAATTGGAAGAGAAAAATAAATAATTTAGGAAGGAAGATGTGACCCATATTTTGGTTTAGAAGGATTCCTTAAGCATATTAGGTTTTTTTTCAAGGTCTTTGCCTTCCCCAAATGAGATCAAAGAAGTTGAAACAAATAGTAGGGCTATAGAAGCATTATTGACTGCTTTGATAGATTCAGAGATGACAAATGTGATAGGTCTGAAAACAACATATGAGATCTGGAAGAAGTTGGAAACATTGTATGAAGGAGATGCACAAGTGAAAGTTTCTAAGCTAGAAAGTCTAAAAGGAAAGTGGGAAAACTCGAAAATGAGTGAAGATGAAAACATGATTTCTTTCATGCAAAAAGTAAATGAACTAGTGATGGGTATTATATGTGTCGGTGGAATCTTGGATGAAGAAGAGATTGTTGCTAAAGTGCTCAGATCATTGCCTACTTCTTACAAAACAAAAGCTCATGTTATTGAAGAGTTCAGGACAGTGACAAATGTAACAAGAGATATATTGATTGGTAAGCTTGTTGCCTTTAAATTGAGTGAATTTGGTGAATCTACTCCTACGATAAAATCTGCATTTAAGGCTATTGTATCAAGAAGAAAGCAACATAGATATGATCTAGGAGAAATTTTTAGAATGATTTCAAGTATGAAGATGAAGAAAGAGAGTTAGAAGAGCTAGAAGCATTGATTGTGAAAAGAGAAGCTAGAGGACAAGGTAAGTATAAAGGAAAGTTCCCTATTAAATGTTTCTCTTGCAATAAGATAAGTCATTTTGCATCAAGGTGTCCTCAAAGAGTTCCTAGGTTCAAACTTGATAGTGAGTGAAGATGAAAACATTATTTCTTTCATGCAAAAAGTAAATGAACTAGTGATGGGTATTAGATGTGCCAGTGGAATCTTGGATGAAGAAGAGATTGTTGCTAAAGTGCTCAGATCATTGCCTACTTCTTACAAAACAAAAGCTCATGCTATTGAAGAGTTCAAGACAATAACAAATGTAACAAGAGATATGTTGGTTGGTAAGCTTGATGCCTTTGAATTGGGTGAATTTGGTGAATCTACTCGTAAGACAAAATCTGCATTTAAAGCTACTGTATCTAGGAGAAACCAACTGAGATATGATCCAAGAGAAAGTTCTAGAATGACATTCAAGTATAAAGATGAGATGAAATAGATTGAAGATGAAGAAAGAGAGTTAGAAGAGATGGAAGCATTCATTGTGAAAAGAGAAGCCAGAGGACAACATAAGTATAAAGGAAACTTTCCTATTAAATGTTTCTCTTGCAATATGATAGGTCATTTTGCATCGAGGTGTCCTAAAAGAGTTCCTAGGTTCAAACTTGATAAGCCTAGATTTCAAAAGAAATTTTATTATGCTAAAGAAGGTGTTATTGATGATGAATTTGATAAAGAAAATGGAAATGAAGATGGATGGACCATATTTATTGCTATCAAGGAAAATGGATAGGTGTTCATTAAATCTGCTAGTAATAAGAATATTGAGAAAACTCTTGCAGCCAAAATTGAAGAAAAGGATGAATGGGTGATTGACAATGGATGCTCACGTCATATGACTAGTGACAAAAGAGATTTTATATGCTTCGAGAAATATGACGGTGGTGTTATAAGATTTGGAGATAACAATGCTAGTGTGATTTGTGGCAGAGGCTCTATTTCTCTTGGTGGTAAATATAATATTGATGATGTTCTTTATGTTGAAGGATTGAAGCATAATCTATTGAGTGCTGGATAGATGGGAGATAAGAGATACAATCTTCAATTCAAAGATGGAAAATGCAGGATACTGGGAATTTCTAGAAATGTAATTGCTTCAGGTACAAAGACAAGAGGTAATATTTTTCACCTGAGTGCTACTAGTGAAAGTTGTTTAATTGCTCAAGTTGATTATGGTATAGGAGGCTATGTCATGTGAATTTTGTTAACATTTCAAAGTAAGCTCCACTCAATCAATTAGAGATCTTCCTAAGCCAGTGAAGCCTACTAACACCATATACAAGGAATGTCAAATGGGAAAGAATAGAATTTTTTTTCAGAGAAAACAACATCATTCTAATGGAGTACTGGAGCTGGTGCATACTGATCTATGTGGTCCCTACAAAATTAGAAGTCTACAAGGAGAAAGGTACTATATGTTTCTTATTGATGATTACTCTAGGATTATATGGGTTGCTTTCTTGAGAGAAAAACATGAAACATTAGAAAAGTTTAAAATTTTCAAAGATATGGCCGAGAATGAGACAGGTTTAAAGATTAAATGCTTAAGGTCAGATAGAGGTGGTGACTTCACTTCTCGAGAGTTCAATTCTTTCTATGAAGAGCATGGAATCAAAAGACAGTTATCTGCTCCCCGAACCCCTCAACAAACCAGAGTTGTTGAGAGAAAGAACAAAAAAAATCTAGATGCTGCCAGAATATTATGTTGGAAGGTAATGTTCCTCATATCTATTGGAGAGAAGCTATAAGCACTGTTGTATATACTATTAACCAGGTAAATATCAATGGTAATTCTGGTAACACTCCTTTTGAGCTGTGGTTTGGTTATAAGCCTACTATTAAATATTTCAAAATATTTGGAAGTAGATGTTATATCAAGAGAGATGAAGGAATCTTTTCGAGTTACTCTACTAAGAGAAAGGTTTACTAGCACTATAATAGAAGATTGAGGAAAATGGTTGAAAGTGAAAATATCAGAGTTGATGATGACACTGCTAGATCATCCAGATACTGTGGATATGATTTAGATGACCAACATAATAGTACTGATAATGGAAAGAATTCATAGACACAAAATCAAGTTCAAATTATTTTGGTGAATCAAGAGAATCAAGAAGGAGAAGCTAGTGGAAGTGCAAAAGAAAGAACAAAAGAACCAAAAGTTCGAGAGAATTCTAAAGTTCCAAGGTATGTAAAGATAAATCATTTTGAAAATCAGATTATAGGAGATAAGAACAAATATGTGAAGACTAGAAGAAGAATTGCAGAAGAGTATTGTCTGATTTCCAAGATTGAGCCAAGTAATGTCAATGAAGCATGTAAAGATGAATATTGGATGGAAGCAATGAAGGAAGAACTGATCCAAGTAGAGAAAAATGATACATGGATTCTTGTTCCTAGACCTAAGGATAAAAATGTGATTGGAACAAAATGGGTCTTTCGGAATAAGTTGAATGAACAAGGTGAAATGGTCAGAAATAAAGCAAGACTAGTATGTAAAGGGAACTCATAGATGGAAGGTATTTATTTTTAAGAAATCTTTGCCCCTGTTGCTAGAATTTAAGTTGCAAGAATATTTCTTGCTTATGCTAATTTTAAGAACTACAAAGTCTATCAAATGGATGTAAAGTCAAAATTCCAAAATGGTGAGCTACAAGAAGTATATGTTGAGCAACGAGATGGATCTCAACTGACTGATAAGGAAGACATGGTTTTCTGATTGAAGAAAGAACTATATGGACTCAAACAAGCCCCTAGAGCTTGGTATGCTAGACTGGATAAGTACTTGTTGAAGCTTGGATTCAATAAAGGTACTACTGACAGTAATTTGTATTTCAAGATGGATTAGGATAAAGATTTGATTATTGAAGTATTTGTTGATGACATTATTTTTGAAGGTGATGATGACTTATGCATGAAGTTTGTTGATGAAATGAAAAGTGAATTTGAGATGTCAATGATTGGAGAGCTGAAATTATTTTTAGGATTGCAAATTACTCAATTAGATGATGGAATCTTTATATCTCAATCCAAATATGCAAGAGTTACTAAATTTTTTTGGCATGGAAGAATCAAAGCCAATTGGTACACCCATGGTAGTCGGATGCAAGTTAACATGGAGTGATGATTCTCCTAAAGAAAATAAAACAAGATACAAGTCAATGATCAGTGGATTACTTTATTTGACTCATAATAGACAAGACATCATGAATGTTGTATGCATGGTTGCTAGATATCAAGCTGATCCAAACGAATCTCGTGTGACTATTGTAAAGAGAATTTTTAGATACTTGAAAGGGATAGTTGATTTTGGTCTTTAGTATCCTAAAGATGATGATCTTACCTTCAGCACCTTTACTAATGTAGATTGGGCAGGAGATGTGGATGACAAAAAAAGTACTAGTGGTGGTGCATTCTTCTTGGGGAAGAAGTTAGTGTCTTGGTTAAGTAAAAAGCATAATTCCATTTCCTTATCTACTATTGAAGAAGAATATATTTCTTTTGCAAACAATTGTACTCAAGTAATATAGATGAAGGAGATGTTGAGAGATATCAAAATTGAGTATGATGAGACTATTGCTATATTTTGTGATAATTTGAGTGCCATAAAGATTTCTAAGAATCTAGTGTTGCATTGAAAGAAAAAGAATATATCTATAAAATATCACTTCTTGAGAGACAAAGTGAGTGAAAAAGAAGTCAAAATAGAGTATGTGCCTACTAAGGAGCAGAAATATTTACTAAGCCATTTCTTAAGGATAATTTTGAGTATCTCAAAGGCAAGTTAGGAGTAATTTCCCCTCCTAATTAGAACTAAGGTGCAAGTCTTTGCATCAATCTATGCATTCATAGTAATATCTTGATTCAAATTGATGTTGTGGTGGCTACTACTCAGGGGCAGTAGTCACATGATTCAGATATGTGGTTAAGAGCTTGTGTACCTTATCCATTGATGTCAAATGGGGAGAAGTGTAACATGAAAAACCTTGTAAAAACCTTGGGGGAGAAGAATAGTATGAGAAGAAGGAGAGACTATTCAAAGAAGAGTTAGTCATGTTGATGGTGTATTTTTCACATCATGTGTTGCCATCAATGCCAAAGGGGGAGATTGTTGGATGTTTTGGTTGTGTTGTTGATATGTGATTGTAATTGATGCCAACACTATTAGCATTGATGTTTTGTAGACTGTATATGTCAAGGATATTGAGAAACTTATAATAAACATGTTGTAGGCTGTCTATGAAGCTATGAAGTTTAGTGTGGTAGAAAACTCAATATATTTGTATTCAAAAGTTGTGCTTTCAAGGGTTTTTTTTTGAGCCTATCTAGTTTATACACAAGAAGTTTTAGACATGCACATCAATATTTGTGTAAGTTGTGAGTTTCTATATTCCTATAGTTATTATGTGTATTATAGCCGGTGTTTCTGGAAGAAGAGAATGTAATTCTGGTAATTCTAGTTGTTGTGTGTGCTCTTGTGATGTTCATTTATGTTTCTAGATCATGCTCCATCCTTGTTGCATGCCCATGTTGATCGGTGTGATCATGATCAAATATTTTTCCATTGTGTTTTCAGGTTTTCATGTTCTTGTCCGACATGATGGTTGTAGCGTGTTATAGATCCTCATGGATTAATATTTTAATGTTTGGCATGTTTGAGGAAGTTGTTTTAGGTCTTCATTATGTCATGACCAGCTTCAGCTAGTACACATTGAGATTTTTTCATGAATTGGGCCGATAGTTTGTAATTCATTTATCCTTTTATTTTTGGCCGACAAAATTGTTGATGTAATTCCATGTAGCAAATATATAAGAGCGATCATTTCTTCATTTTGAAGTGTGCTCAATGTTTATGTGAGAAATGTGAATGTGAAATGTCTGAATAAAGAAAAAGTCATTCGATTGTAGAGCAGAGTGTGAAGAATATTGAGCGAAGTGTGAAGAAATGTTTATGTACCTAACAGAAAATGTCATCAAGTTTTTGTAGAAGCTGATTCATCAGTTCATATTTTTCAAATGGTTTTAATATGAATGTTTATGTAAAACAGTGAGCCTTCCTCTTTGAGCAATGAGCTCTAGGTAGTGTACCTGAATGCATGCACATTCCTCATTCAATTTCATTATACTTATAATAGGGTATAATCTTGTGGACTAACATCCACCATGGTTTTTCCCCTACCAGGGTTTCCACATATAAAATATTGGTGTTCTTGTGTTTCTAGTGTGTTGTTGATTATTTATTTCACTATTAATTATCATATATGAGATTAAAGGTTAATAAGGTTGAATAATTTTTAAATTTTATGACAAATGATTCACCCCCCCATCTTAGTTGTCTATTCTTGTTTTTCCAACATAAACAAGGTAGGCCCTCTTTGAGTGAAATTTTATCTAGAGAAACTACAAGAGAAATGGCTTTAGGAAAACCAAGCACTTCAAAAATATTTAAAGTCCTAGGAAATCTAACAAATGACGAGTTGGGAAGTAGATGTGGAAGAATCACTATTGTGGTGCAATTGAGTTCTTTTAGCTAGAGCTTCAGTAGTACATAATTTTTTAATTTGTTGTCCTCATGTACATTCTGTCTTGGAGGATGAGATGACTAAATAGTCATTATAAATGACATCTAATAAAGATGTATATAGCTAGTAATATGTGTCCTACTATTGATATTTGTCATAACCCTACTAAAGGAGCTTCTAGTATATGAAATCCTTGGTGTATTTTAGAGAGAAGGGTGAATAATTGTAAGAAAAATTTAATAGTTTCTTTCACTAATCTATATTCTAGTGAAAAATGGAACCTCCTTAATGTGTATGCTTCTAAATTGATTCTTATAAGGAAAAAACTATGAGAAATTATTTCAAACTTGATTCTAAGTCAACCTAATGATAAGTGGATGTTGGGGAGAAAATTTAACACCCCTCTTTTCCCCTCAAAAGAGATTGAATTCCTTGATGATTATTAGGATACTATGGTATATTTTTCTAGCTTTCTTTCTATTGCTAGGCTTCTAGATTCTAAGCTGAAAGTAAAATTGTTCTGATAGAGTATAGGGTAACAACATTATTCAAAGTGTTATTATTTTTTATTGAGTTATGAGAGGAAGTGAGAATGGGAGTGGAAGCAGTGTTTTTAACACGGAAGGAGAAACCCATGATGGGGATGCTATATTTCTTTCACTTTGTCTTGGCATGTGGCTAGTCATTGGGTGTGTAGTTCAAAAGGAGACTAGAGTGGATTTGTTAGTATATTTGCATTTGGGTTTTTTCAAGCTACTAGCCTCTTTCTAGGTGGTTCTTTTCAGTAGATTCCTTTCTCGTGTAGGAATTTAAAAATGCACAAAACAACAAAGAGTTGTTGCTTTGTTTCCCAATCATTTGGGAATACCCAAAAAAAATGCAGAAGCACAAATAATGCATGGATATGTGAAAATTTATTTTCTATTCAATAAGATGGAAATTACATTATAGAAAGGTAAACTTAAAAATCATAAAATAAAACTAAACTATAGATTACAAACTACTGGGAGCAATCTGGAGGTGTTCATACAAACTGACAACTTTCATGTGCTTCTAGGAGCTCACTGTCAAGAACTACACAAAGTTCTATCTAGATAAATCACTACTCAAAAACATACAAATAAAATATAGTTGTTCTTGTTTAGAAGCTTATTTGAATCACACAAAGAACTCACACAAAAATTCCTTTCCTCATACTATTGTTGCAAAATCTATTCCTGCTACTACAAGACTTCTATCTGTCTACATTCATTCATTCCTTTTTGTCTCTTCAAAAAATTTCGTCTCAAAATTTGAATTCACATACCAAATTTAATTCAACTATAGACTAAGTTGCACATCAAGATTAAGTTGGGAAAGCAATCCCCAAAATAATCTTTCACCTGTGCTAGCAACAAATGCTCCTCATAGGTAGGTGGCAATGGTAGGAGGCTCAGGGGCAGTTAATTTCTCCAACACTCCCCCTTTGTCTTGAGCCAACAAAACAAGATCAATCCTGATCCAAATCAACAACACCGATACTATTTCTTAGGTGCTTGAATGTGTCCTTGCTCAAAGGCTTGGTGAATATGTCTGCTAGCTACTGCTCAAACCTATAAAACTCCATTCTAATATCACCAGTTCCTACCAATTCTATAATAAAGACCAATTCTCTAATAAGGTGATACTTGATTTCAATGTGATTTCTTTTCCCATGAAAAAAATATTTTTCATCAAGTCTATTCATGAAATTTTTTGACAAAATATTGTTGTTACATTCTCTTCTTCTTCTCTTAAATCTACAAAGATTATTCTTAGCCAAATAGCTTGACATGCTGCTAGATTTGTTGCTATATACTCAGCCTTGGCTATTGATAGGGAAACTATGGGTTTCTTCTTAGAAGCCCGTGAAATAGCTCCCAAACCAAAAATGAATCACATAGCCCGATGTGCTCTTCCTACCATCCAAATTTCCTACCCAATCACTATCGTGTATCCAACTAGTCAAAACTCATTTTTTGTTGTGTACAAAATCCCATATCCTTTGGTTCCATTCACATACGTCAAGATTATTTTACCCACTTTCCAATAGGAGTCTCTTGGAGTCTCCATAAATTTATAAATAAGACTCACTCCATGCATTATATCAAGCCTAGTTGTAGTCAAATACATCAAACTTCCAACCAAGCTTTTAAAAATGGTCAGATCCACATTGTTGCAAGCTTTCTTGCTCAGCTTCAGACCTACAACTATTGGTGTTGGAAAAGGCTTTCTTTCAAGCATCCTAAATCTCTTCAATATTTCCTTTTCATATTTTTATTAAGAGATAAATATACCATCATGCATTCGTTTTACTTCTATGCCTATAAAATATCTCAAGAGACCTAAATATGTCATTTCAAACTTTATTTCCATGGACTCTTTAAAATCGTAAATAAGGAAATCATCATCCCTAGTAAAAACTAGATCATCTACATACAAGACAACAATTAAAATCTTACCATCAACTTCCTTGATGTAAAGAGTGGGCTCACCATAACTTTTGCTAAATCCATTATTGATCAAATATGAGTCAATCGTGTTGTACCATGCCCATAGAGCTTGCTTCAACCCATAAAGAGCCTTCTTCAACTAGTATACCTTGTGTTCTTCACCCAAAATTTCATATGCAAGTTGTTTCTCCACATAAACTTCCTCTTTCAACACTCCATTTAGGAAGGTAAACTTCACATCCATTTGAAACACCTTCCATTTGTGTTGGGCTGCAATTGCTATGACTACTCGCACGGTCTCCATTCTTGCAATGGGGGAATATGTCTCATCATAATATCTCCCAAATTGTTGTTTGTACCCCTTAACCACCAATCATGCCTTGTGTCACTCTATCCTTGCTTCCGCATTCCACTTGGTCTTGTAGACCTATTTCACCCCAATAACTTGCTTGTTGGGAGGAAAATCAGTTAGCTCCCATGTGTTGTTCCTCTCTATTGCATCTATCTCCTCATCTATGGCCTCACACCATTTCTCCTCTTTCACAACATCCTCAAAATAAATTGAATCACTATAAGAAAACAATGAAAAGTTCATATTTTCATCAAACTCTTCATCATACCATTCATTTTGGTAGATTTCTCTTAGACTCTTGGTATTTCTTGGAATTAGTGAGACCAGAGTGGGCTATGAAATTTCACTACTACTATTGTTTTTCTAAATAGACTAGGTCAAGAGCTCTCAGGATCCAATCCTCTTGCTATATGTGGCTACTTTCCTTTTTGTCTTCTCATGTCAGGAGCTATCGAGAGCTCTTTGTGCCTAATTCTCTGGCTATCTGTGACTATCTTCCTAATTGTCGACCTAATTCAATAGTTGTTAGGAGCTTTCGAGAGCCGACTATCTCTAATGTTGTAGGATCTTGTTGATCTTCATACTCATCTTCTTCATCATCAAGGGGCAGTCTAACTGAGTTACCCAAAGAGGCATCCATTGGGCCATCCCAAGACTAATTTTTAACGAGCTCCACATCCCTACTAATCACTATCTTCTTGGTGACCGAGTTATACAACCTATAATATTTTGACTCTTCACTATAGCCCATGAAGATGCACTTCTCACCCTTGTCATCTAATTTCTACCTCTTCTCTTTTAGCACAAGTGCATATGCCACAAACCCAAATGCTCTTTAGTGTTCAACTGTCCACTTTCATTTTGTTCATGCCTCTTGTGGGATTTTGTCATGGAACACCTTTGTTGGACTTCTACTAATTAGATATACAAATTTTTCTATAGCCTCTTCCCAATATTCATCTAGGAGTCCCTTTACTTTTAGCATGCTCCTTGCCATCTCCATGATGGTCCTATTCTTTCTCTCAGCCATTCCATTATTTTATGGAGTATAATAAGTTTTTAGCTCCTTCTTGATGTTATTTTTCTTGCAAAGATACACAAACTAATTGGAGGTATACTCTCCTCCTCGATCTAACCTTAGGACCTTGATCAAATGTCCACTCCCATTTTCAACCTTGGCCTTAAACAATAAAAACCTATCAAATGCTTCAGAATTATGTTGCAAAAAATAGAACCATGTCCTCGAGTTGTATTCATCAATGAAGGTCATAAAATATTAGCTTTTACCATTAGATATTTTATGCATAGGGCCTACCAAATCCATGTGAACTAGTTGTGATGGTGCTCTTTCCCTTGTACAGTTGCCTAATTGAAAGGGCTAACTATGTTGCTTGCCCAAAATGAAAGCCTCACACTTAATATTAGGCTCTACTATTCTTGGCAAACCATCAACTATTTTGTTCTTGGACAAAAGACTCAAACCAACATAGCCTAAGTGTCCATACTTGATATACCATAGCTTGGAGGGGTCTTGAATGGTGCTCCTGAGGGTTACTTGTTGTACTTCAATGCATTTACCATTCATGAGAGGTGCAGCTACAAACTGAGATGAGAAACATATCTCAATATTCAAAGGAAACATCTGATTCTTTGTTATTTGAACTTCTACTAACACTTTCTTCCTCTCATTCTTGTCATAAATAATGCATTCACCTTTCTCTATCGACACTTTATATCCATTTTGGATTAGTTATCCAACACTCATGAGGTTATGCTTTACCCTAGGAGCAAAAAATACATTCTGAATCTCCTTATTTTCACATTTCTTGGTACAGATCATGATAGATCATTTTACCACAATTGGAACTAATCCATTGTTCCCCCTTCTTATCTCCAATTTTACATTTTTATCAATGAAAGATAACAAAATTTCATTACCAATCATGTGGTTGCTGTAACTAGTATCCAAATACTAGACTTTGAGGCTACCTTCTTCACCAATGTTGCACATGATGAAGGTTGTGCACTGACTGCCTTCAACCACATTTGCATTTTATTTTGACTGATTGTTGTGCTTTTTCCAGTACTCACTTGCATAATGACCAAATTTATGATAGTAGTAGCATTCAACATTGCTTTCTTCATACCTCTGATTCAAATTCTTGTTCTTTCTACCTTATTGGGAGCTAGTCTGAGATTTTTTCACTCCATCTTGGTTGCTTGCTCGTCCTAATTTTTCTCCTACAATATTTCCTTGTGTGGATTTGCCATGACCTCTACCTCTTAAGTTCCTTCCACCATTTTTTCTCCTCCCCCTTCCTCTTTCATTTGAATGACCTCTAAAATATTTCTCTCAGGAAGAAGTAGCAGACATTTTTAGGTGTTGCTCATGGGTTTGAAGAGAACCCATCAACTCATCCATCATCAAAGTAGAGAGATCCTTTTCCTCTTCAATGGCAATGGCAACTACATCAAACTTGGTGGGTAAACTTCTAAGGATTTTCTCTACAATCCTTTGATCTTCTATGGTTTCACCATTCATCCTCAACTATTTTATCAAACTAGAGACTCCTGTGAGGAAGTTTGAAATGGACTCATTGTCCCTCATCAAGAGAGTCTCAAAATCTCTTAGAAGAATCTGGAGCTTCACCAATTTGACCTTATCAGTCAATTTGTAGCTGGTTTGGAGGATTTCCCAAACTTCCTTTGCATAGTTAGCTACTGCTATTCTAGGAAAAAATTCCTCTATCAGGGATGATCCTATCAAACTCAACGCCTTAGCATCTTTCCTTCTTAACTCCTTCATCTAGGTCTTTTAGTTGTTTGTGAGAGCTACATACTATGCTTGGTCAATAAAATCCATGAACCCATTTGTCAAAAACTCTTAGAAGTCATTGGAAACCATAATAGTCTTCATCTTCTTACCCCAAACATCATAGTTATGTCCATTAAAGGACAGTGGCTACTGCCAACTCTTCCCCTCATCTCCATCCATGTCTCTTGGAAAAAAAACTTAACACCTAGAAAAAATAAATGCCCTAGCTCATGGAGAAATGGGGCTATGTCTCTGATACCATGTACAAATTTTAGAATGCACAAAATAAAGAAGAGTTGTTGCTTCATTTCCCAATCATCTGAGAATACCCAAACAAAATTCAAAAGCACAAATAATATAAGGAGACATGGAAATTTATTTTCTATTCAATAAGCTAGAAATGACATTACAAAAGGGTAAACTTAAAAAATTAGAAAATAAAACTAAACTATAGATTACAAACTACTGGGAGCAATCTGGAGCTACTCATATAAACTAAAAAATTTCAGGAGCTTCTTGGAGCTCACTGTCAAGAGCTACACTACGCTCTATCTGGAGCAATCACTACTCAAACACATACAAATACAATACAATTGTTGTTGTTTAGGACCTTCTTTGAATCACATAGCAAAATCACACAAACATTCCTTTCCCTAGATGACAACTACAAAAACTCTTATCGCTGCTACAAAACTTCTATCTATCTACATTCTTTCCTTCCTTTTTATCTCTTCAAAAAATTTCCTCTCAAAATTTGAATTCACCTACCAAATTTAATTCTACTATAGACTGACCTGTATGTTTGGAGAAAGTTGGGAAAGCAATCCCCAAAAAAATATTTCATTTGTGCTAGCAACAAATGCTCCTGACAGGTACGTGGCAACAATAGGATGCTCAAGGGCAATTAATTTTTCCAAAATCCCATACACTACTCTAGTCCCGCATGCATAATTATGATGTTTGTTGTTTGTACAATGTATCTTGTCCCTTTATTTTGAGTTTTGGTTCATTCTATTTTGTTGTAGTCTGTCCCAAATGTTTATTGGGTGAGGATAGGATTTTGACTCCCCCATTTTTTCCCTAGTTGACTCTATCTTTCGCTTTTGTGCTACATGGTGGGTTTTGATGTATACTATTAGTCATATCTTGTTCAGAGTTATAGAAGTGGAAACCTTAGCGAGTGTTGGCTATGGAAGCAATAATTGTGCTAGGATTAGTGTGGATGGTGATAGTGGAGGGGTTTGCATAGATGTTGGAGGTTGCGAGATGGCTATTCATGGTAGTGTTGGAGAGGAAGATGCTACGATTTTTCTTGTTTATGGCTCATTGTACCCTTTCTCTTCTCTATTCGATGTGTTTTCTCAGGTTTCTCCTACTTCTTACTTTCCAGTCAATGGCTTGTGGTGCATTTGATTTGTACTGTTTGGAAAATAGGCTTTGATTGCCTCTATGGCCTTTGACCAATTTTTTTCTTTTTTTTGCTTAGTGTCGAGGCCCTTTTAGGATTGATTTGTTTGATATTTTCCATGTTTAACCCCCTATTTTACTCTTTTAGGTTTGTGTGTAAACCAATTGGTGAGAGTGAATGTCCAGAGCAGGTCGGTTCCCCTTCAACTAACCACTTAACCTATGCAATTTTAGGGGGAAAAGGAGTAGGAGAGAACTCAAACAATCTAACACCTACAACTTAAGATGATAAATTGAGAAATGAGATCTTGATTAAACTTAACTTAAAGCACCTCTTTGACAACACTTAACTCTAACAACTCACCAATGCTTTCAGCTCATTAATATTTTGCATAAAGACTCTTTAAGACAAAATACAATGTGCAACCTAGACCTATTGCAAAAATCGACAATCACCCACATTAATAGGATAAAGAAGGATTCAACAGTCTAAATCACAACAAAGTCATACTATCACCATGAGATTATGATAAGAAGGAGAGAAGGAGAAATCTACTACTTTATTACAAGTGGAGGAATAAGACATCAAAATCTGATCCAAAATTTGGTTTACAAAGCTCTCAAAAATCACTAAGGAAGCAAGAAACTATATGATTCTGAACTCGGAGAAATTAAAATTTCTCAAACTTATAGCCAAGTTGTGACCTATAGTGCCAAAAATAGAAAAATCAGGCTATTGTCCCTCCAAAAGGCAACCCTTCAGCATTTTCGAGCTCCTTCAAAAAGCTTGAAAATTAGTCTTCAAAACAGCTCCAAAAGGCATCAAAAAGTTGGAAACTTCCATTTGGCATCTCTTCTTTGAATTCACCTATGACTTAATCTAGGAATAGAAAGATTTAGTGTATATTGAAGTGCAAATTTAACTGCATTTTAGATAACAACTAAGCAATCAATTTATAGAAACATTTCTTAATCAGTGTTTTACAGCTTGCAGTTCTAAATTACAAAAAAGGAAAGCCTGCTTGTTACATTTGAATTTTTATTGTCTTTAAATTTTATATTTTCCCTCTTGATTTTTCCTTTTGACCTCCAACTTTTTTGATTTTTTGCATTTATTTCTTGCAAAAAATCAAATATTACAAATGATGCTCTTTTACATAATTGATTTTTATACAAAAAATCATTAGAATGTATTTACCATTATTTACTTAGGAAAAATTTGATGACCTTAAAATCATCGCTTGATTTCTAAAGGCAACTTGGCATGACATTTCTCCAAGGCAAATGAGGGGCTACCCTAAAAGGGCCATATGCATGATATGTGCTTGATTTTCTATAAAAATCAAGGAAAAATAAAAAGCCAAGGCTAAAGTTTTCAACCTACGCAATATAAAGCAAGTCATTTGAAAATTAAACAAATGTTATTTAAAATCACATCAGCCAATGAATAGGGTGAAAACCCTAACAAAAAAGGGTCGCCAAACATTCACTTCGACTGTCATTTTGCATCGGCCCTCGGTGAAGAAAGAGCTTTGCTTGTGCACCACCATGGAAGAATTAGGGTTTCACTTTTTGGACTCCATTTGGACTCCTCCTTTGAATCTTTGATGCATTTGGCCTTCCTCAAACTCATGGTAATATTTGATTGTGTTTTGTTTCCTCTTTTGGTTTATTTGATGCAAAAAGATGGCCATTTGGCCTTGGTTGTTATAGTTTTTTTATGCCTTTCTATATTTTTCCTATGTCAAAATTTCCTTTGCCATACTCATGGCCACCATTGGAGGGTTTTTTGAGGCATCTATGGGCTCGATCATGACTTTCATTGAGTTCTTTCATAGATATTTGAAGGTAAGCTCCACAATTGATTTATCAATGTTTTCTTTACAAAAATATAAAGGATTGGGGGATTTTTCGGCTCGGCCATTCACATAGGCTGCAACCACTATATATTTCTTCCTCCATTATTGAGTGAAAAAAGGGCTTGACCCTACCATGTAAACACTATTGTTAAAAAATAAAAACCATTTCAAAATGGAAGCCCTTTTGTGAGGGCTTCTAAACCCCTCCTGGCCGTGAGCCTATAACTTTACTCCATAATTTGAAGACACAAAAATAGGGTTCGAACCCTTGACCTCCCTCTTGTATTTGCATTTTTATTTCAAAACCCTAAATGGGTATTGTGACTTATGAAGGAAAAAATTTGGCCTTTCCAAGCCACGGGCATGTAGATGGTTATCAGGGTTACCTCCATTTTATGAACTCAAAATAAACTCCATTTTGCATCCTGGAAAACCTTATGTATGACACCTTTGCACTTGCATTCTCTAAAACCTTGGCTTGACATTGACACTAGCTTACCATAGTGTAGGCACGAAAAATTGGTCTAGGCCTGCGAACACCACTTTCGACACAATTTTCTATTATCCATGGTCATAATTAAATAATCTTTATTATTTAATTACCCTTTTTAAAAAATATTTCCTCTATTAATTAAATACCCCTTGTAATTAATTCACTAATTCATTTATTCATTTATTCAACTTGATTAATTAAATAAATCATAATTATTTAATTATGTCGCTAACTAATTAATTCTTCCTTCTTAATTATTATTTAATTAACCCCTTTGTCATACTTCAACTATAATTAAATATTTATTATTTAATTATTCAATTTATCCTTTTCAACAGTCAAATTAAATAAATTATCTTTATTTATTTAATTAAATCTTTCATTTTTTGAATGTTGAATTAAATTAACATTTAATTCATTTATTAATTATTTATGTCATATTCTTCTATCATTCAGTTATCTAAGTCATTCACTCACCTTCTGACTCAAGATCTATTTTTAAATCCACCAGTTATCTTCGGGTTTGGTATCTGATCATTTCTGGGAGAGGACTCTCTATCACAACTAGTCAGTTAGCTAGTTTCAACTCATGTGCATGAATGCATCTATTAATTAAATATCTTTATTTAATTAGTTAATTAATGTATGAATTTTAATTATCCATCTTCGAGTTCTAACTTTGTCTTTGACATTCAAAGTCTATTTCTTCTATTTTCGAACAGTCTTGACACGAGATTAAGTTATCATTCTAATTTAATCTTTATCTTGAATTCTTTTCTAACTCATGTTCTATTTGACACATAACTCACATCGAATTACATTCATCAATATCATCCATCGATCTCTCTTTGAATCTAAGTCGATCGTTCGAAAACCCAAAATCTATAAAATGGCCTGTCATTATCATTATTCCTCCTCCCGAAATCATACACTTTTGAGAAGAAACTTATCTTTGATATTTCTCTTAGACATTCAACAAGGTAATGCTTGCATCAATCCTAAAAATCTAAGGGCAAGAATATTGAAACAAGAAAATGGAGAAGAGCAATCGAGATAATTCGAAGGAGTGAACGCATATTCGGTGAGAGCTTTCCAATTGATTTGTTTAGTTTAATTATGTTTACTTTCTTTGATATTTGTTGTTTTGATTTAGATTATTTGTTATTTTACAATTGATCATTGTAATCAACACAGTTATTAGCAGTGATAATCCAGAAAATCTAGGTCTTACATTTGGTGAACCCGACGTGAACACACTTAAAATCTGCACATCTTTCCATTTTTCCATTTTTTATTTTTGTAAGAATCATACTCCACAGTGCATCTATTCCAATAAACGACGCATCTGTCTTTGCAAACCACATCTTCTATATTTCGCGACGTATCCTTGAAACTTTGCACCACATTCGCCTATCAACATTTGTGCCATGTCCAACTATCAACATGAGCCACATCTGTGGCTTGAAAAGCCGCATCTGCCTTGTAATATTTTTTCCATTTTTTAATTCACATCCGTACATTCACATTTTTATTTCATTTTGTATGTTATTTCATTTTTCGCTAATGTTTGTTTACAGTTGTGTTAAGGTGGATTAACTTAGTTTTTGCAGGATGAAGCATAGAAGACCATAGAAAACCAAAAACCATTTTTTTCTGCAAGACGAAAGTCGAAGACACCAAAAATGAACTACTGATCAGTTTGCATGCAGGACCTAATGAATTTGTTAAATTTTTTCGTAAGCTTTCTATTTGGTAGTTAGATAATTGTCATTTGGATTAAAAATAATCGGTGTCTGCTTTGTTTGGTGTGAAAGCATGTTTATGTCCCCCTTGTACAGTCATGCGATCCTGGGTGTAAGAGAAACGGTTACTAACTCTATAATTTGGGCCTGTCTTGGTGGGAAAAAGTACTCACCCCAAGATGACTCAGACCAGTAACACGCTTTAGGCAGTGACTTCCACCCGGTATATAAAAATGGATTTCTAGAGAAAGCCCAGAAATCACGCTCACTATTTTGACGAGAAGGGAAAAAATGGTCTCTCCCCGAGTTGAATAGTGCCCCACAAACAGAAAGCCCTTACTAAACACCATGTTGTAGTTTTTCCAAAATCCTACCTATTTGTTGGTGCAGTAGGTTCAGACTTGTGAAGCCATCTTACATTCTTACAATTCATGTGTGGAGATGAGATGTATGCCATGGGAGTTTCATGGGTATAGTAGCTTGGCTGCCCTGTATAAGTGAGTGTCATGGAGGGGAGCCAGTGGGATCAAGCTACTAGTCATCTGCCTTGAATATGCGTAGCTGGACAAATCCAAGTAAGAACTCAGTAAATATTGTCCAAAAAATCTTGGTTGTAAATTTTTTCAGGTCTTAACAGTTCTATCATCACAAACTTAAAATACATTGCTTTTTGTGCTTGTTTTTGTTGTATTCATCAAAAAACTTTTAGCGAGTCGCATTTGTTAGGGTAAACACCACATGTGTCTGTCAACAAAGTTCACTTGTACACAGTTTAGATCTTACGAGCTGCAACTGTCAATTTTTGAGTCGCATGTGTATATGCAAGCTGCATTTGTCAATACAAAAACCACATGTGTCTATTAACAAGTTTAGGTTCACAGAGTCTATATTCTGAGTGGCAACTATTATAGTGAGTCGCATCTATCAAAACATAAACTACATCTGTCAAAAGTCAAAATCACCAGTCGACATTCAAAACCTATTTTGAGTCAAGTCACCGTATGCACAACTGTAAACCGCATCTATCAAAAATAGAACCACATCTGATAGGTGAACTACTTTTGATTGTCAACGTAAAACTTAGCAAACTGCAAATCGAGTCACAAACATAATTGTCATTTTCGCTTCTATTTCTTAAGATCAACCTTGGACAGAAACTGGAATTTTTTTCTCAAAAAGGCTTCCATCATTAGGTTTCATATACATCTTAGTCACAATCAATGTCTTAGTCATAGTCATCCTAAGTTGCATGCATATAGATACTTCCTAGGAAATTGCATATCGTCGAATAGATAACTTTCCTCGCCATTGGATACGTTCATGTTCTGGTTTGTCACAATCATTGAACCTAGTCACTTTAGTCCTATTACAGAATCTTTCTAGCTCAACAGTCTAGTTTGGGAAATTCATCTTGTCAATTGTCTTTGTCCTACAATTAGGTTCCTTGGTCAAAATCAAATCCTTGCATGCATTTAATCCATAGGAGGTAGGTTATACGCATTTTAGAATCATTTACCAGCATAGTCTACTTGATAATTTGTATATTGTGCATCCTACCATACATCATCTTAGTATACGTCATTTTAGAAATCACTTTAGCAACATCCTTTATTTTCAGAAAATCCAAAAAACATAGAAATAGGAAATATCAGTTTTTAGACATAGTCTGCATTACCCCATTTTGAGCAACTTTTCATGGTAAAAACAAGGTCTCAAAAGAAACAAAAAGAAATATTAGACCCTAATTAATTTTTCAATCCTTTCGCAAATCAACCATTAGGGAGAGAAAGACCACATAGACCTTTGCTTGAAAAACATGTAACTAGAGACATACATGGAAAAATTTACATTGAAGACATAGACACAACAGTACAAGATCCTGAATTCGCATCCTTTATGTATGAGTTTTTGGAAAATGATCCCCAACAATATCTAGTAAAGTTGCTAGCAGAAGGTGCCACACTACCAAAAGGATTTGATATTTGTACTTTGCAAACACTGCCTATTCAACCAACACAAATTGTGATGTCAAGTGTTTCTATTCCCCAAATCATTGCAGCAAGACCAATTGGCATACCAACTGGCATACCAACTCAAACATAATCAATTGTAAACACAACCACTTTCAACATAACAAAAGGTTTACAATTCACTATGGGAGAAACTTCATCAAACCCCTTTGGCACCAACATGACTGGTAAGAGATCCAAAGTTGGCATGAATATTCCTATACCAAATCAGACTATTTAGACAGGAAATATTCCTATACCAAATCAAACCATTCAGACAGGAAATATTTCTATACCAGATCAAAACATTCAAAAGGGATATATTCCCAATCCAAATTAGAACATTCAGGTAGGAAGTATCCCCAATCCAAATCAAAACATTCTAACGGGATGTATTCCCTCACCAAATCATAACCCGTCACAAAACATGGAATTTAAAAACACCTACATTGATCCAAACAACATGAATAACATGTCCTTGACACAAGTATATGTCCTCCAAAACCAAATGCAAACTCATCAACAACATATGGACAACATTTCTATGTTAGGAAAATGAACTATCTTAGTGCAAGACCTATGTCCATGTCCATTTGACAAAGCACTTTATATGACACCCTTCCCCCATGGATACATTATACCGAATTTGCCTAAGTATAATGGGAGGAAGAATCCTTTGGAAAACATTAGATAATTTTCAACGACATGCATGGACATATCATATGACCCCACATACTTGATGAGACTATTTCTATGAACCCTTATCGAGATAGCACTGGAATGGTTTTCTAAATTACCATATGATATATGATCCTGGGATGAATTAGCTGATAAGTTTATCGAACACTTTTCTTTTAACATAGATAATGAAGTAACAATATAAACCTTGTGCCACACAACATAAGAAGTTGATGAAACTTTCATCACTTTCTTCCAGAGATGGAGAATTCTAGCTAGCAGATGTCCAGTTGAAATACCAGAAAAATAGAAGGTCGCGATATTCCTTGGAAACATCAATCCAAAACTGAGAGGTGACTTAAGGGTACATTGTTGTACTTCATTCCTAGACTTGGTACAAAAGGGCATCATCCTTGAAAAAGGCCTTATTGACAAAGGCGAAATAAAAGTACCAGGTAGGAACCCAATTGTCCAACATCAAAATGCACCTAACGATAGAAACAAATTCTGGTCTAGGAGCAAAAATGTTACAAATGACAACATTGTTGATGCTAAAACCATACATACGGGACCACTTATCACACTTAGAGGTTATAACACCAATCAAGACATGATGAATAGTCTAGACCAAACAGCCAGTTATGTCCAAAATTCACAACAACAATGACGGCAAAGGAGATTTCCTACACATGAAGTTACCCCTTTAGCGCAACCAATCAAGACAATTTTCAAAGAGTTGATTAAACATAATTTCATTAAACATTTGGAACCAAGAGAGTATGATCCTGGAAAATTTAAACCTTCATGGTGGGATGACAATTCCTATTATGACTATCATCGAAAAAAAGGACACAACCTACAACAATGTCGACAACTGAAGAATATTATCCAAGAATTTGTTGAAAATGGAACCATAGAGGTCAATGGGCAGAAAAATACCAAGAATAGTGATCATAAGGTTTTCACAAACCCATTACATGACCACATGAAAGGAAAAGCTTCTAGTTCAGGAGTCAAGAATAATCCATTAGCTAATTATACCAATACCAAGTATGACTATGGTAAAGGAACGATTATAAATCACCTCCGAGCTGCAAATGAAAATGTCAATACCATCATCATTAAGAAGCATCCAGAATGTGCTATAAACACATGCAGAACTAAGATAACTATTCCATGTCCTTATTCTGAGCCACCTACACAGGCTTCCAAGTTTAAGTACAATCTTCTTGATCAACTAAGCAAAACCCCTATACAAATATCCATTTTGGAACTATTGACTTTATCACCTAAGCATAGAGCCATTCTCGACAAAGCTTTACAGAACATGACTATTCCTATAGACTTAGATGTCAATCATTTCAAAGAAATGGTGGCATATTTAACCAACTCACATCATTCCACATTTTCCCAACAAGATTACTCAACCAAAAAGTCTGATCATAATGACCCATTACATCTTGAAGTCCTAGTCCATCAAACCAAAGTCAGACGAGTCTTGGTAGATGAAGGAGCAAGTTTGAACCTATGTACCCTAAAATTGGTTAAGGCATTAGGATTCTTAGAAGAATGCATAGAAAACTCTAAAAGTATAGTCATAAAGGCTTACAATGATGAGGAAAGATCATCTAAAGGAGTTGTCACATTCCCTATCAAAATTGGCCCAACAATTATGAACACCACCTTCCAAGTCTTGGATCTCACCCTTTCGTACAACTTGTTGTTAGGTAGACCTTGGATACACGCAATGAAAACTATACCTTCAACATATCACCAATGTCTTAAATTCTTGTATAATGGCATCGAGATCATGATTGATGGTGATCCATATCCTTTTCAATTTTGTACAAGCCTAAGGGAAATTCCATAATGATAGGTACCAATTAACCAAGAAGCTTCATCACCCACTTTATCCCTATACATTGAACCATCATATCTTACTAAGTCCATTTCATTCAAACCACCATCATCCACTCCTAAGGTCGAGATCCAAGACAAGGGTTGTGGAGAATATTACATAAAGGGATCATACTGTGTCAGTCAACTAGTTCCACCTCAGGCATATGGCTTACCCATGGCAGATAGAAGATAGTCAGTAGTCACATTCCATGATCCCCCTAGAATGAAATTGACCAAATGGGGAGAGTTAAGTGAAGCAATTGTAGATCAAGGTGATATTACCTCTTGGTTGTATCAAGAAGACAATGAATATCCCTCGCCCTCTATTCAAATAGCTAAGGACCAATATGGAAAAGGCATTAAGATAATGAAAAATGAAGGCTATGACGGGCATAGTGGGCTAGGACTACATCAAAATGGAAGGAAAAAAATGATCACTGTCTCACCACGACCGAAATACCTAGGGCTAGAGTTTCAACTGCTTAGAATTGGGTTTCCTAGTACTTCATCACCATTTCAAGAGGAAGTGAGTGCTTGTGCAAACATTGAGATATATCATGAACCACTTTCCCCAGTCTATGATGAATCTCATGAACCACTTCCCCCATTTTACGATGAATCTCCCAACTCAAGCGATTGTGAGTGGGATTCCCTTTCTTCTATGAGTACCATGAACATAGATTCTCTATTTGGAGAATTGGACCTAAAAATAAAACCTATACCAAAACCATCTATTCCCTATCATAGGAAACACTTTTCCAAAGAAGAATGGAATAAGCACTATTATTGGGAAACCCTTGATCATGCATCTGGGGCACCTACCAAACCATCTTCTAATGACTCAGCCCTTACAATAGTCCCACAATAGAGTTTACCTACCCATAGGAAAAAGAACAAGGAGTTAGTCCAAAACTTTTGTGACCATGTCAACCATTCTATATTCACCTTATCCGCTTCCACCTTTAATAACTCTGATGATGACACACCTCTCATATATCCTGAACTTATCGACTCAGATCAACAAGGTACACCCATCATAGACACATTCAAGAATGATGAAGCAATCATTGAGTTCATGGGACTTCGAGAAGGAATACCAAGAGGGGATCATAAAGCTGGTTTTACCATAGACTTGGATGACAAAGCATATTTTGGGGAGTCTATTTACACCTCTAGTCACCAAAATGAAAATAAGAAGAAAAATGATGAAAATGAGAAAAAAGACAAGTCCCTAGCTGAAAACTGAAAGGTGCCTTTGGATGAAGAAATAGTCAAAATAAAGGACATATTTGAGGGAAAAAACCTCTTTGAGGCACCCAAGGATAGAGGTTTAAATATTCTCCCCATTGAACAAGAAAAGTCACCAATGCTAGTAGAAGAGTCTATTGAGGTCAACATAAATATAGAAGAAAACCCTCAACACATATACTTTGCAGCATCATTGACAGAGGCAAAACAACCTGAGTTTAAGGACTTCTTCACAAAGAGACAAATAAACTTTGCATGGTCATACACTGGCATGCCTGGGCTGGATCCAGACCTAATATTGCACCATCTACCATTACAACTAGGTATTAATCCAATGAAATAGAAGTTAAGGAAGATGCATCCATATATTGCTCTACTGGTCAAGGCAGAACTTAAGAAACTCTTGGATGTTGTATTTATAAGAACTATAGACTATGCAAACTGGATTTCAATTCTTGTACCAGTGACTAAACCAACTAGGGGCATCCATATTTGCACAGACTTTAGAGACATCAACAAGGCATGTCCTAAGGATGACTTCCCTTTGCTGAACATAGACATGATATTATATCTTATAGCAGGATACAAGATGCTATCCCTCATGGATGGTTTCTCTAGATATAATCATATCAAAATCATAGCTAAGGACCAACACAAGATGGCTTTCACATTTCCATGTGGCACATACTGTTGGAATATTATGCATTTTGGGCTTAAGAACGTAGGAGCTACCTATCAACGGGAAATGACTATGAATTTCCATGACTTTATACATACTCTCATGGAATATTATGTAGATGACATTATAGCTAAATAAAAAACAAGGGCAGATCATTTGAAGGTTCTAGACAAGATATTCCAGAGGCTAGAGAATTACGTTAGGTTGAATCCAAAGAAATGTGTCTTTGGAGTAAAATCAAGGAAACTTCTAGGGTATATCATCTCCAAAAAAGGCATTGAAGTAGATCTAAAGAAGGTAAGAGCTATCATAGAAATGCCTCCTCTAGTCAACATTGGTCAACTAAGAACACTACAGGGAAGATTACAATCCATCAGGCATTTCATTATACAACTGGCAGATAAAATACACCCATTTCAACATTTACTCAAGAAAGGAACACCATTTGTATGGATACCTAAATTTTAGGAAGCTTTCCAACAAATCAAGGACTATTTACTCACTCCACCTATCTTAATGCCACCTACAAATGTAAAACTATTGATACTATACATTTCAATAACTCAGTCAGCATTAGGAGCTCTTATCGCACAAAATGATGATCAAGGTCATGAGAGAGAAGTCTACTACATTAGTCATACCTTGGTGGGATATGAATTGAATTACAACAACATAGAACATGTGTATCTTGTGGTAGTCTTTGCGACCCAAAAACATTGACACTATATGCTCAATCACCAAACAATGTTGGTCGCAAAGATTGATCCCCTCAAATATCTCCTAAGTAAGGTAACATTAATAGGACAATTGGCTAAATGGGTTATGATACATAGCGAGTATGAAATCCAATATGTAGAGAGGAAGGCTATAAAAGGACAGGTGATTGCAAATTAGTTAGCAGATGCACCCATGAAGGCAGACCATCCTTTAGTGGTGGATTTTTCTAATGAATTTATTTTCAACATTGACACTAAAACCGAATGGAAATTATACTTTGATGGGTCACATACAAATCGGGGTTAAGGAGTAGGTATCCTATTTGTTACACCTCAAGGAGATACCATTCCCAAATCATTCAAGATTGTTTTCCCTTGTACCAACAACATAGCAAAGTACGAAGCCTTAGTGACAGGATTAAAAATGGCAGCTCACTGGAAGATTAAGATTCTACATGTTTTTGGTAATTCTCAGCTTGTAGTCCAACAAGTAAATGATGATTATGAGACTAAGGATGAGAAACTTGCCCCCTACAAGCGCATGGCTGAAAGTTTCAAGCAGTACTTTGATGACATTACCTTTCAAAAAATACCACATATTCATAACAGGGCTGTAGATGTTATGGCAACTGTGGGTTCCTCATTGGATATTCTGAGCAACATCCCTAAGTTTGAGTTTTTGGTTGAATAGCTATTGGTCCCCGCCTATGATGTCCTCGATTCTGTGATGGTGTGTACAATTTTCGGTCCTACTTCCCCTTGGTATAAAGACATATTTGACTATCTAACTGACCAAACCTTACCTCTAGACATGTCAAATAACCAACACTGAACATTCATCCATAAGTCAGCTAAGTACACCATCATTGGAGAAACCTTGTATAGACGTACCTTAGATAATGCCCTAATGAGATGTCTCAATGTTGAAGAAGCACAAAAAACTTTGTGAGCGGTACATGAGGGTATATGTGGATCCCATTCGAGTGGTCCTACTTTAGCCCATAAGATTATGAGATTAGGTTATTATTGGCCTACAATGGAGAAAGACTCATATATCTTTGTAAAGAAATGTAGAGAGTGTCAAATACATGGAGATTTGATAAGAGCACCAGCACATGAGCTTCATCCGATTACATCACCATGGCCCTTTGCCCAATGGGGACTTGTCCTCATAGGTAAGATCCACCCTCCATCATCCAATGGCCATAAATACATCATAACCACAACCAAATACTTCACCAAATGGATCAAAGCTATTCCCATGACCTACATCACCGGTACTCAAATATCCAAGTTTATCTTAATCTATATTTATTGTCGGTATGGTGTACCCCAATCCATTATCATAGACAATGGCTGCCCATTCAAAAACTAAGAAGTATGCCATCTATGTGAAGAGTTCCATATCAAACATCATTTTTCCACCCCATATTACTCACCAGGTAATGGCCAAGCTGAGGCATCTAATAAAACCATTGTTAGAATCCTAAAGAAGACTATCAATGATGCTGGTCATGATTGACACCTACAGCTGAACCCTGCCTTATGGGCTTACCATACAAGCATCCATACTCCCTCATATTCAAATCTGAAGCTATCTTACCTATTGAGGTGGAGATTTCTTCCCTGAAGGTATCCTTGAAAGGTCACATTGACAATGAAGAATACCCTGTATCTAGATTACAAGAGCTAGAATTATTGGATGAATGAAGACAGAAAGCACTAGACCACTTGCAAGCTTATCAGAATCATCTTCATCGAAGCTATAATAGGAAATTTCTCAATAGACACTTTGACATTGGTGACCTAGTTTTAATGAAGAATCCCAAGAATCAAGCTGAATGGGAAAAGCCAGGAAAGTTCGAACCTAACTGGTTAGGGCCTTATATTGTCATGAAAGCTTTTGGGTCAGGAACATACCAACTCTCTATTAGTGTAATTAATATTTAATTACACACTCATAACTTTACTTAGGTTTTGCTTAGGTAATAATTAGTTTACTTAATTAATAAGTAAGCTTTATTTAGTTGAGTTGTTTTTAGGTCAACATTAGGGTTGCATAGTTTTCTTTTATAAAGCAAATCATCTCATTGTAATTTTTGAATTATGAATAATATCAATTTGCACATTTCATACAAAGCTCTGCTTTTTCATTGTTTTTCTCTTCTATGGAAGGTGTTTAGGTTTGCATAAATGATCTTGGTTTCTAACATGGTATCAGAGCCTTGACATACAACCCCTTCTCAAATTCTGGAGAAAATCATTGTAGAGTTGGTTTGGGGTTCCTCGAGGGTATCATGCCTTGAACTCATCTATGCAGCATCTAGGATCAGATTGAGCTTCACCATTGGATTCAGAGCACTAGAAAAAGACAATACTGGCTTTTATTTTTCTGATTTTGGTCATCGTTGAAGGAATCTGTGAAGGTTTCAAGCTTGGTGAATTTTTGCAAGCTCTGGAGGTAGCCTATTTTTCGGAGCATTTTTGGCACAAATAGAGGTCACCATTACATTTGCAATGGCCAAAAACCCTAAAAATGCCCTTCATTTCTTTGATTTCTGAGAAGTTGGTTTTTGAGGCAAAAACAAATTGCTAGGGAAGTTGTACGGCCTCCCTGACATGCATTTCGAGGCATTTTTTTGAAAAAAAAAATGCATTGAAAGCTACACCATCCACACAGATGCCAGTGCCATTAGCTCTACCACTAGGTAGCCACTAGTCCACCGCCACCACTGATGGCTCCCCCTACCGGCCATTGGCCCAGGCTCAGCCCCCGTGGGCTCCAACTCAATCGATCACGGTCACATGAGGAACCGGGTGCTATGCGCCTAGCCCCCGACCACCCTCCTAGCACCTCCACATGGTCATATGGATGACCAAGGGCTCCGCCCAAGCCCCCCAGTCCACCAACCTCTGGTCATGCACATGACTAGGAGCTTATTTATTTTAGCCCCCTGGGCTGCTTGTAGGCCAAATTGGCCATTCTGGAGCACTTTCACCAAATCAGGCATAAATTTTGCATACGAAGTCAGTTTTTCGTAAACGAGATATCGTTGGAAAGTGGGTTCCAAGCCCATTATGCTGGTGTAGGTTATTTTTACAGATTATGTTACAGTTTTATGTTTCAGGTCTTTGAACTTAGAACTTGTGTTTTTCACTTCGTAGGGCATATCTTTTGACTCGGTGATCCTTTTTTCACCATTCCTACGGCACTGGAAAGCTGGTTCAGTCCTCTACACAGATCTGAGGTCTATTTTTTTTTTTTTTATGCATGTTTAGGAATTCTCTCCTTTTGAAATCATTGGGTATTTTAATAAATGAATTGATATAAAGTTCCATCAGGGGGTTTCTTGCTAAATAATCTGATTAGAGTGTGAATGCACTTTGATTTTCATCTTGTTTTGATGATAACTCACATGGGTTGTAATCTAGTTTCTTAATTTCTTTTGGCCATATTTTGTCTTAGCTTGACACATATTAGATTCATATCAGATCCATCTTAGTTTGAGGGCCACTAAATTTGTGGTTAATGTTCCTGAGTCTTTATGGTACTTGTTCCCATGGAAACATTTTAGTCTTAGTTTAGCATCGGCATCGAGATTCATGGCTTCCAGATTCTGTCATCATTTTATCATCTACTGTTGGTTTATGGATTCTAGGGTTGTTCCAGTTTGGTGTTTTTGAGTGTTCCATGGCATCGTGTCTACTGTTGCATTATTATGATTTTGATATGGTTTCTTGTAGACAGAAGTATCTTTCCTTGCTTTCCGGATTGTGGTTCCAATGTTACTCCACAGTGTTCTTCTAGTGCTTCTTTGCAGCATTCATCTCATTGTAGGGGGGCTTTGTCCCATTGGGTTTTCCTTATCTACCTCATTATTGTATTTGTACATGGGTACCTGATCAGGCCTTGTTTTCGGGACCCATTCATCTTAGTTTTAGGTGCATGCTTATTTAGTCTCGCTAGGTTGCACTTATGGGGGTGTTAGTGTAATTAATACTTAATTACACTTGCATAAATTTACTTAGGTTTTGCTTAGGTAATAATTATTTTACTTAATTAATAAGTAAGCTTTATTTAGTTGAGCTATTTTGAGGTCAACATTAGGGTTGCATAATTTTATTTTATAAAGAAAATCATCTCATTGTAATTTCTGAATTATGAATAATATCAATTTGCATATTTCATGCAAAGTTCTAGTTTTTCATTGTTTATCTCTTTTGTGGAAGGTGTTTAGCTTTGCATGTATGATCTTGGTTTCTAACACTCTCTACTCCTAAAGGAGAGCCACTTTTTTCACCAATGAACAACTTGCATCTGAAGAGGTTCTATGTGTAACTTCTAAGAATCTGTGTCTTAATCTAGAAAATACAAAAAAAATGGTTACCTTGATGAAAACCTAGCAAACAGGCATCTTTGTAACACCAAAAAAATAGAAAAATAAACAAAATAGTAAAGAGAAATAATCCATCCAATTGTGAAAACCATTTCAGTGGTGCTATGGATAAGTACCATGGTGAAAACCTGGGAAACAAGCACCATGTTTAGTCAAACTCGCTCTTTCATCTAGCATAATTCCAATCAGACTTTTTCACCATCCCTCATAATAAATGGTTGTCCTATCCATTTCTTGGAATGATTGACATCTAATGTCCATTTTGTCACATTCCACACTCCATCTTACATGTCTTATTCCTGACTAGGGGAAAATCCTTGTTCTATGCCATGACATGACTATCCTTTGGTCATACACTATCCATGAAACATCATGTCATTACCTTCATAGCTTCATTATCCCTATGCAAAATTGTCCTTGGAGACCCAATGATAATTCTCCCAGCCATAATCCTCGTGTCTCCTATATTTTACTAACATGACCCATCATCTTCTTTTTATACATATCACCTATCTTGGTTTCCCTTGTCAACCATCTAAAGATTTTAATCTAACATCCTTCCATCATCCCATCTAGTCCTATCCAACTCATTTCAAATGCAACAAGCCTAATCCATACAATCTTGCTAGGAATTTTAACACATCATCCAAAAAATTCCTTGGCTTTGTTTCTCACCTTGCTACAAACCTTGATCCTTAAGTCACATTATTTTCATCCTCACGTTGTTTCAGGACGTGTTCTTCCCATGTCAAACAACGTCGTCATCATCATCACCTGGTAATTGGTTTTTACCTTGACTAAGAGCAAGATCATGGTTGTCCTTGGATTGTTGTGTGTAGGCATCATTTACATGCATTTTTCATGATCCTCATAAATCCAAAAAAAAATCATAAAATGTCCTGGAAAAAGCTCAAAAAAAAAACATCAAAAAATGTCCTTAACAAAAAATCCATTTCAAAAATCCCAAAAATAGAGTCAGAGTCAGTCATGTTAAGTCAATCGTAGACATAGTCAAACTATGTTGCCTCTACTACTAGGCGTAGGCAAGGCCATTAGTCGATGTGCCCCTGAGGCATTAGGTATGTTTGTCTAGGTTTGTCATGTATCACACACATTAAAATCATGACTCTTTGTACATTCAAAGTCATTGGTCATGTCGAACTACGAGGTCTCTACATGTATAATGTAGGCAAGGATAATCTATTGATGAGCTCCTGAGACCACACTAGGTCACTCCAATAGGGTTCATTCACATTCAAAATCACACATGTTCCATATCATCAGCTTAAGTACATATCTTTAGTCAGTTATGTCAGTTAAAGTTGGTCGAACTACAAGGTCTCTGCGTGTACAACGTAGGCAAGGCTAATCAATTGATGAGCCCCCGAGGGAACTTTAGGTCAGTCCTTTAGGGTATCATCTCAAGTTATACACTATTAATACACACACACACACTAATAATCAATCAACATTTTAAAACAGGTCATGCATCGACAAGGCAAGATCTCAAACATCCATCAAGTCAATATCAAACACATTGTCAAAGCGATCAACTTATGTCTTAGCAAGATATGTCTTTCTTGTCAATAGACATCGTCAAATTGTCATAGCCTCATGTATCTTGTCGCATCAATGTCATCAGGCTCCAATGCCTTATATGGCATGTGTCTTTTCTGAAACCAGGCTTTGTCATGCCTTATACAGATAGTCACCAAGTCAAAACCAGACTCAACGTCTTATTGCGGTATGTGTCATCCCTCACATTACGCTATGTCAAACATCAACAATCAAACAATCCCACAAGATCAAGTTTTGGTGAATACTTTTATTTGGCTTTATGACTTTATATCTTATTTTGTCTTATCTTATTTTTCGATTTGTGAATTTAGTCTGGTTACTAGCTTTCTCAAGGATGTCCCTATAAGGATTTAGAGAAGCAAGGATGTCTCAGGACTATTTCTCTTTGGCTGTTGTCTGTCAAATGTCTTTTTAAAATTTGGTTTTTGAGTCATGTAACTAGTTTCCTCAAGGATGTCCTATCAAGGATTTAGAGGAGCAGTGACATCTCATGACCCGTCTTTTATTTGTTTGCTATTTGTGGTTTGTCTCGAAAAAATGACTAGGGCAATCTTGTCCTTCGTATGAGTTAAGACACTCCTTTTCTATGACTATTTGTTTTTGCAAATGAATGATTTTGTACACTATGGTCTATCTCATATCATAGTTTGTATTATCCATTTGTGTCATGTCCCACCCAATGATGATAAAAAAAAGGTGCATAGCATATTTGGAAAAATATCGAAGATCATATGTTTTTCAATCAATCAACCTTTGTTATTTCTTACTAACATTCTAAATTCATTCATGCTAACATTTCTTCTCCAACATAATGAGAAAGTCCTATGACACAATAAAACATTAAATAATCTGTACTTGCATACATTCTATAAACATTTCATATAGTTACATTGCATTTCAAACATATAGGAACATATTTACGAAATCATTGCATAATAGGCATTCCATCATCATAAGGTACATAATGGAAACATTACACCTGCATTTCACCATCACATATAAATAACATCATATATAATATTACATCCATTATCATAAGTAAATAAAGACATCCATAGCATCATAAAATGCATAAACTCATCATATAGAAGCAATGCATCACCATCAAATAGAACTGCATATCATATAGAAGCTGCCAAAATCATATATATATCACTCAAAATAGTGTGTCACAGTACAATGTCAAAATGTATCCATAAATTAAAATGAGCTCACAGGTTCTCTTTGATCAAAATACAGTGTCTACATATATAACAATATCAACGTGTCCCACTGCCACTACTATCATGTCGTGAAGGTTGCAGAAACTGCCTCTAAGGTACTCTCTATGTCATATGGACCTACCCTCAGTGGTCCTACCACACCCTCTGTACTTTATGTCCTAGTATGAATCCTGATTTGTGATCTCTGGCTATGAACCTCTGAGAAGCTAGGAGCTCGTCTCTCTGCTAGTACCACTGACTCATATAAGTCCCTTTAATATAACGCTCTCTCAACTAATCTAACTAGCTCCCAAGCAAAACCATCAGATGAGGTGCCACTACAAAGGTGTCTAACCTCAGTAAACCTCTGCTCTATCTCCTGTCATTGGGCTATGGCCTGATCCCTCTCCACAAGTGCACTGTCTCTCTCTGCACACACACTATCTCTCTTCGCATAGGCACTGTCTCTCTCTATCCACATGGCATCAAGATTTGTTGTCATCAGTCTCAGTCTCTCCTCCATGGCCTCCCTTTCACCATCCATATGGGCATCATCCTCCCGTCTCCCCGCCACAATCTAATCTTTGAGCTCTCTCTCCTGCTCCTCGATAAGTGCCTCCTCCTCAACATTGTCCTCCCCATACCCTACCAAAATACCTAGAGGATCTATATCCATATCCATATCCTCATCCTCTACAATATCCTTTCCCCCAATATCCACATTGGCTAACTCCTCTATAATTTCCTCCTCGATAGTATGCTCATCTCTAACCTGTGCATCAACTCCACCGCCGATGTCCAACATTGGTACATCCTCTACCATTGCCTCTTAGATAGGTGAAAGTCCACCTACCTGACCCCCTCTTTGCCATTTTCATCCTTGCCTACCACCTCTACCACCACCCCCTCCTTTGCCATCATCCCCAACACCCCTCCCTCCAACTTTGCCATGTCTACCTCTCCACCATCCTCTCAGCCCTGTGCCTTGTCTCTCAACTGGTGCCGACTGATCTGGATCTGTGTAAGGAATTGGATGATGCTCTGCCCACCATGCGTCATATGCAGCTGTAGTCCCTCGATCTGCTACTCCATCTCTCCATCCCCACTGTAATGCCTATAAAGCCTAAATTTTTGCCTCTGCAGTAGCAATAGGAATCATGGGCCCCCAATATGGAACCTCTCTTGAAGAACGAGAAAACTCTTCTCTACCTTGTGGCTCATCGTGAACCTCTCCAAACTGCCTCAAAACTTGATCTGGCAAGTGTCTCTCTATAATGTGCACACTTGAAACATTCTTCCCAATCAGGTACTCTGTCTATCTACAATATGCAAATGTCTATACTCATCAGACCACTGCTCATAGTCCATGTATGGTCTCCAAGTGAACTGATCTAAGATGTTGAGTGCATGTCTCCAATATCCAGTATCTCACACATGGCTCTGAGTGATATTTCCCGTGTACCAGAAAACATATGGACATCTAGCCCATCGCTCTATAGTAACCAAAGGACGAAAAATAGCTATCCTCTCCCATGCCAAAACCATCAGAAGAGTGGTCCCACAACTTAGCGATTGTGCATCTCTATATGAAATATCATGTAAATGGAAATACAACATCCCTAATAGACATAGACCCTAGGCATACACGGTCTCTCTCTAACATACCCACCAACATCTCTCCCCATCCAATAGGAAAACCATGACCCCGTCGATCTGGTAATACTATCCCACCTATCAGTATACATAGTATATAGTCAATCCTCTCGTATCTCTCTACCAACACCAGCCATCTGATCTCATAATGCTCAATGTCGAGCCTACTAATATTGTCAACCTGATAAAATCTGGCTAGCTCAGTCAATCCACATTGGGTATTGTACATCACCTGCTCTCCTCTGATCGGAAGTCTAAGTATCCTATACACATCCTCCAATGTGACAGTCACCTCCCCAATCAACATATGAAATGATGATGTCTCAGAGTGCCATCGCTCGCACAATGCGGTGAGCTTCCCTCTGTTTGCCTAAATAGTGGGCATCGAAAGACAATGACGAAGACCAAGTCTCTATAAAATCCGTATCTCTGCACTACTCAGATGATCTCTTAGATCAAAGGTGTGCAAACGTGACTCTTGCATATAGATAGGATCTAATATAGCCTGCATTTCAACAATGATGTCAAAATTTTCAAAATTTTTTCCTTAGAAATTTTTTTCCAAAATTTTGCTAGCCAAATGTGGCTCACTCTAACAAATGTGGTGCATTCATACAAATGCATTGCACGACAAGGAATTTGCATCACATATTCCATATGCGTTGCACATTACCAATCCAATTTCTACCCTCTAAAAATGTGCTACAGAAAAGAAAATGTAGTGCATTTCTTATAACCTGTCTACCTGATGCATATGTGTTTCACTAATACAAATGTAGTTAACTATCCTACATGCGTACATCCTCAATGCAGATGCGTTCCATACACACATATGCGTTGTATTTTAATACAAATGCATTTAATGCCTAAAATGCCTATCCTAGACTAGGCGTGTTTTAGCATATGCATCGTTCTGCAGGCAAATGCAGTGTATACGATGGCATATGCATCGATCCCGAAAGACCGCATATGATTATTAACTTTTCAAGGCCTACAAATATGTGCAAAAATAACTTTAAAGAATTCATTTTCAGGTACATACTGGTGGTCCTGCATCGGCTGGCCACCTGAAGGTCTAGATCCGATATCCTCGATGCGCAACATATGGAATGGGAGCCATCTTCATCCAATAGTCATAGCAAAATTTCAAGTTCTTCAACTCTTCCGAGTGCAAATGAATTAGTTTTCAACCTAATTCTTATTTATAACTAGGTTTTGGGTGGCATTTCTTCTGACCTTGTCTATTGGCCACTTAACCTTTCAACTTCAACTAGCCTGTACATGTCCATATCACATCCAAATTCAATTCTGTCAACACCATAGAATTTTTGAACGTCAAATTGACTTATCGGGAACATTTCCTGATCTTTTTGAAATTTTCAAAAATTTGTCAATTTTCCTGAGGGGGCATACCTTAACCTATTTAATGCTAGGGAACAATCGAGGCATATTTTCTTTGACATAATGCTAAAACAACATTGTATCAAAGAGGGGCAAACAATAGACACCAAATATTGGTCTAGGCTTGCGAACACCACTTTTGACATAATTTTCTATTATCCATGGTCATGATTAAATAATCTTTATTATTTAATTACCCTTTTTAAAACATATTTCCTCTATTAATTAAATACCCCTTTTAATTAATTCACTAATTCATTTATTCAACTTGATTAATTAAATAAATCATAATTATTTAATTATGTTGCTAACTAATTAATTCTTCCTTCTTATTTAAATAATTTATTATTTAATTACCCCCTTTGTCATACTTCAACTATAATTAAATATTTATTATTTAATTATTCAATTTATCCTTTTCAACAGTCAAATTAAATAAATTATCTTTATTTATTTAATTAAATCTTTCATTTTTTCGAATGTTGAATTAAATTAACATTTAATTCATTTATTAATTATTTGTGTCATATTCTTCTATCATTCAGTTATCTAAGTCATTCACTCACCTTCTGACTCAAGATCTATTTTTAAATCCGTCAGTTATCTCCGAGTTTAGTATCTGATCGTTTCTATGAGAGGACTCTCTGTCACAACTAGTTAGTTAGCTAGTTTTAACTCATGTGCATGAATATGTCTCTTAATTAAATATTTTTATTTAATTAATTAATTCATGTATGCATTTGAATTCTTCATCTTTGAGTTCTAACTTTGTCTTTGACATTCAAAGTCTATTTCTTCTATTTTGAAGACTCTTAATTGAAGATTAAGATCGAGAACTCTTGTTCTTTCTATTTTTGAACAGCCTTGACATGAGATTAAGTTATTAATTTAATCTTTATCTTGCATTATTTTATAAATCACATTCTATCTGACACATAACTCACATCACATGACATTCATCAATCTTTTCCGTCGATCTCTCTTTGAATCTGAGCCGATCGTTTGAAAACCCAAAACCTATAAAATGGCCTATCATTATCATTATTCCTCCTCTCAAAATCATACACTTTTGAGAAGAAACTTATCTTCGATACTTTTCTTAGACATTCAACAAGGTTATGCTTGCATCAATACTGAAAATCTGAGGGCAAGAATATTGAAACAAGAAAATAGAGAAGAGCAATCGAGATAATTCAAAGGAGTGAATGCATATTCGGTGAGAGCTTTCCAATTGATTTGTTTAGTTTAATTATGTTTACTTTCTTCATTCTTTGTTTTTTTATTTAGATTATTTATTATTTTAGAATTGATCATTGTAATCTTTGCAGCTATTAGCATTAATAATCTAGAAAATATAGGTCTTACACATAACATAAATACATTGTTTTGAAAGAACAAAATGACATCATTTCACATTCATGTTACTGTTGTAGCTCACTTGCTTGATGAAACATAAAAATTTTATTTCTCAAATGCATTTTTCCTCGATATGCTTTAGTTCCCATCATGCAACCATTTTCTTTCAGCCACTATAGTGTTCTTTTAGGTCACTTTTTATGCTCATTCTTATTCAATTGATGCACTTGAACCTTCAGTGCACTATACTCCTTTTAGTTGTAGCATTGAAGATTCTAAAAATATCTATGTTTCTACAAATTTCATTGATTGATGATGTTGTCTTGCACTGTAGTTTGAGCAAACACCTAGCATTCTGGAAACACTTCTTTGTAACAACTTTGATGTTTTTCAGTGTTTCATTTGTAGCCATTTTCCATGAGTTCAATACATTTTAATGCTTCAAAACATGTACATTTCACTTCTTTTCTATAGTCTTAAGATTCATTTAGTGCTTTTTATCTTCAAAATTCATAGACAACAATCATGATGTTGTGAATGCAACCTTTGCATGGAATATTTTGAAATAGAAGAATTTGATTATGATGTTATGGAACTTTACATTTTCTTCATCTGTAATTGATGATTATAAACAAATAAATTATGTATTCCTGTTCACTATCACACTCATGAATTTGTACTTAAACAGTTGATCACCCATGATTTTCAATTCATTGCACTTCGAGAGTTGACTGTTCTGAATGGTCGACTATTTGATTCCTTTGGAATTTATGATGCACTTATTTGATGGATGACTTTCATTGATAATTTTGTATTTGTTTCCTCTTCAATTCCTCTTTGACTGCATGAGGGATAGCATGTCAGGTCTCAGCCCTTGTGGGATCCCATTTTACACCACATTCTTTAAAATTTCTCATCTGGTCAATAGCATGATTTACCCTATACCTACACAAGAAGCAAAAAATGTTAGATAAAAATAACATATTATCATGATGCATCTTCCTTGGCTTCTATCACACTTCTTGTTCTTGCGACTCTAGTTGTTTCAATGTATCATTGGAAAAACTCTACATTATTTTTGATGATTCATATAGGAATGCTCATAATTAGAGCTCTAACAACCTTCTACATCTCTTGTAGGTCATTCAGGAGCTCAGGGATAAAGGATGGTGCACCATTCCATAATCAAATAAAGACAATAGGCAATGATGATTATGTTCTTTCTTATATTTTTATATTTCCCTCTAATATTCAGTAGTGTAGAATGTTCCTTTTGATACACTATCTCAGCTACTCCCATGGCTTGTGTGGGACACTTTCTTTCCACTATCCAATGAATACTAAAACACTTATTTGATTCTATACTTTCTCCCTTTTCAAAACAATGTTTGAAACACTGTGAATGTTATCCAAAAAGAAAGTATCTCTTTTTCATTTCATGTAATACTTAATGTTGTAATTGATATCAAGCAATTCTAAACACATTTCTTTTTTAAAATTCCACAAAAATTCAAGCACTTGCAATGGTTAAACATCCACAAAGGTTAATAAAATATTTCACCTTAAAATGAAACTTTGAAAAAATCAGCTATGTAAAATTGAATTGTAAGTGAAAATTTGATAACATTTACTTTGGTCCAAGTACTTGGTTCATTGCTTCTTTAGTTGAAGAAAAACATTATGGGACCAAAATTGAATAGTTTGATTTATCCCTTGCACTTGGGTGGTCTGGTGTTGGATCCTTTTGGAGGGAGTTTTGTTTTCTTGCCAAGTTTTTATCTAGTTTGGCTTCGATAAGAGGAACCTCTACTTTTCTTCTACCAATTTTCCTTTCAGCTTATCCTATTAAGCTTGAGAACTCTCGTATAGAAGTGGAGATGATTTATATTAGTTGATTTTGTTGTGGTTTAGTTGGGGGGATTTTAACGAGAACAACTCTACCTATACTATCCTAAATAGACCAAGAGATAAGTATGTAATTAAATTTGCGCACGTGAAATAAAAAATGCCTTTAGACCAAAATATAAGAATCTAATGGTGGTCCTATGGTAATGGCAAAAGTACCCCTTCTACTTTTCTCTTGCTTGTTTGGGACCTCCTTGCGAACTTGGCTTAATGGTGCCTTGATTTAGTGTTGTAATGTGTTTGGTGCATTCACATTAGGTCTTGGGCCCTTGTGAACTAATAAATTTAAATGGTACCTTGCTAAAGTGTTGTGAAGTGTTGTAACACACTTTCAAACTTTTCTAAGGTTTTATTAATTGACTGAATCTAATAAACCTCTTTTTAATAAAAAAAAAACCTTAACCCCACCTTATCTAAGGTGTTGTAAAGTTTTGTAACATACTTTCACACTTTTCTAGGGTTTTCATTAATAATTAGGCTTATTTATGCTTTGATCGGCCCTATTTTGCATTCGTAAGCCCCATTTAATGCATCTTCTTGAGGATAATGCTAACAAAAATCATTACCTAATAATAATCCAAGTGTTTTTAGGTTGAATGGCTCAAATTTAGTGATCTAGGACTCATTCACCACCTTGGGCGAATGAGTCCTAGTAGAGCTTCTAAAATTCTAAAAAACTAAGTTGGTTCTTTGTTGTGTCATGATTTATTGTCTATGTGTCCAAGGGTAGGCTTTAAGGTTTTGGTTTAAAAGCCCTCATTTCATTTTGTTTCTTAAACTCTTGGGCATTCTAATCTTCTATTTACTTGTTGCACCCAGTTACCAGTCACCTGAGTTATAAGTTGAGCCATTTGAATCAATGATTATACTAGCCCCTTGGTTTAGGTCCATCAATTACCAAGTACATTTCCATCATTTCAATACTTCCTAAGTTGGGCGAAAGTATTTTATGATCAAATTGACTTATGTCTTAAGACATTAATTCCAAAGGCTCCATATCCTGTCAACCTAATTCCATCCCTTTGTTAAAACTAACCTTTATTTCATATGCAAATTGCCAACCGTTAGATTAGAAGATTGGATCTTGGTCATTCCCCACAAACCTCGTAGAAATAAAATAATAGTTTTCAAAGTATTGTGGGGTCAATAGGCTACTGACATGTGTTCTATTATAGGTGTGGGGCCCAATATCTACTATCATGCCTGGTGCCTTGGGGTTTCAAATCAATGACTATAAGGCAATGTTGAAAGTTAATCTTAGCCATTCCTCCCTCACTCTATAGGATTAAAATAATGCTTTATTAAATTCATTGGGGTCAATGGGCTAATGATGAGTGTATCTCGATCTCTGCTTGGAGAGAGATGGTGGAGCTATTAGGGTGGATGAGTTGGCCTCCAACTGGTAGAATTTCATGGGCTGATGGACTAGTGAACAATGCCGAAAAAAAATCAAACTTGATTGACTCGATATGAATCATCCAACACACCATCTTAGAATGAGATCAATGGTTGCCATTAAAAATGAAATATGAAAACATGATAATCATTTTGCTTCATGCGTGCAAGCACTAATGGTAGAAGACACATGCAAGGTTACTCAAATTTTATCTTGAGTCATGTGAATTATCGCTTTTGTACAATGATTCAAGATGATAAAAAAATTTGAAAGCATCTGGGAGATTAACAGTCATGATTTGAAATTTAGCAGTTGATTATTTTCTCACTCATGCTAGCCTCCCTTGAGCATTAATGGTCAACATGCTTGTGTTTCTTGATAAATGGGAGTTGGTAGTCATATTTTATGCACAATTTCTATTAGATGGTAAGGAGTTAGGATTAAGTCCAAGATGAGGATGATGTGAGTGACTATGTCGAGGAACTGTTTGGGTAGTAAGTAATTCTCTCCCAAGTAAGATGTTGTCTACATTCTTATAGGTTGAATGATTATGAGTTGGTTAGTTTGGAAAATATATCATTGGCTCTATAAGTTTATTACCTAGGGTTTGCACTGGAATTCTTACTTCAATTTCACATAAGTTGATAAGGTTGTACGTTTTTGGGGTTATTTCTATCTTGCAAATTTTGTGGAGTTTTTTTTATTGAAGATGAGTAAACCCAATGTATCTTCCTCCCTAGTCAAAAGGTATAGGAAACTTATCTTGCTTGAGTCTCATGACGATATCCCTAAAAATGAACAAGGCATACTTTGAGTTCTTATAACTCCAAAGGAAAAGGGAAAGAGGAGTGCCTGTGGTAAGAAATATATGTAGAGTGGTGTTAAGAACACTTACCATCTTAGGGAGAGGGTTGTTTCAGAAGAGTTGGTCAAGTGCAAATATAAAGGGTCAGTGGAATCTGTGAGGGAAGAAAAAAAGAGGAATAAGTGTCACTGGGCTTACATGGGACTACATAATTATCCCACTGAAATCTTGGATAGTCGCCCGATCAGTGAGGTTGAAACAAATTCAAGTTACTTCCAATACCTACTTACCATGGAAAATCTAATAGACTTTGATGTGGATGAAGTGGTGGTTTCTCTGATTTCTGCAAGGACGCGGAGTGGGTGTGAGTACTCTGGTGCTGATTGAGTAGGATAACATCTTGGTCCTAGTTTTTGTTTTTGATGATAATATTTCCTTGGTGGCATTTTTTCCTTCTCATCATATGTTTGAATTTTATCCTTAGAGCATACTTGGAGGCCTTCTACCTAGTGTGATGGGGAATCTTTTTGTTCGACGTGGACGTGGAAGTTTGGAGGTTGTTGCAATGATGAAAAGATTCTTTTGTGTGGGCTAGTTCTTCTTCTTCAAAGAATTGTGTGAGATTTGTCTTTCCCCTACTCTACAAATGATTACATGTAACTGTCTAGGAGATTATCTCAAATTTAGGTGAAATTAGTTTTCAAATGAAATGAAATGTAAGTGTAATTCATCTTGTTTCTTGTTTCTCCCTTATTATATAAAAGGGATTTTAGGGCTAGTTACAGGGGTCTGAGTTTGAGGTCTCAAAATGGTCTAGATTAAAATTGAAGCTCAAGAAGGAGGAGATGGTAAATACTTGAACTGATGAATTGATCAAGAAGGAGTCAAGGGTCTAAATTATCATGTAATAATCTTAATATAGTTTCACAGTAACAACAATTATAGAAGAATTTATTAGTTATAAAGCATATGCTCTCCTATGTAATTTTCTTTCAGATTATGAATGAAATGGTTAATGATATTTTTTTTTGTCTTCAATTATTTTAATTGAATGAGTGAGTTTATTTCTGCTTCAATTCAAAGAATTGATTAAATGTTAAAATAAGTTCATAAATTTATGAGGAAAGGGCATAGGATCGATAAGTAGTTGTGTTTTATGGACAATGAGTTGAATACTACAAGGTAGTATATCAATAGTAAATCAGTTAGTGAGCTAAATTTCTAATGTATTATGGGTTATTACAAATGTGAGTCCATTATCCCAATGGATGGGGAACTGGTATTTTCATTATATTACTTTGAAGTTGAATGATTTAGTCATACACCTGGCCAAAGGCTTGGAATGAGAATGAAAATCATTTAAAATACTTACAACTACAATGTACCAAATTGAAGTATCACCTTATTCCTTACAATAGATAGTATTTGTTTAAAGGTCAACCAAATCTTTAATGAATGTTGTCTATTTGCACTTTAAAGGAATTCATCTATGTGTAGAAATGTTCTTGATCAAATAAATAACACATGAACATGATAAGGATTACCCTTATGGGTTTCACAGAAGTTAAAGATTAGGACTAAGGGCCTCCAAATCCTTACCCTTATTGAGTATTGGGTTTTGGCCGATCCATAAGTAAGTGGTAAGATTAAATTTTCTTCCTGAAAAAATAACCTATAGAATTGGTGACTCTATTGTGGAGAATTTTGAATCTCCAGTTACACACTGTCATATCACAAATTCAAGCATTTGGTAAACTTGGACATTTGGTTCAAATGTTGAGAAGTTCTTGGACCTGGAAGAGGTTTTGTTGTAGCAAAGTTCAAAAAATTTATGTGTGAATCAATTGTTGGAGAAGACCCAGAATGTGATTTATATTTCAAAGAGCTTTATATTGCTTGAATTTTAATCCTCTATGAAGAGAGGTGGCGAATCTATCTAAAAGAACCTAATGAAGATGTGAAGAAAGTTTTATATCTACAAAAATTTCTAGCTAGAATGAAAGGTTAGAAACTGCTACAAGTTTCTAGGTATTCTCATAAATTTAAAGAAATTATTATTATGTTTGAATTTAGTTTATGAGAAGTCTTCAAGAATTAAGATAATAAATGGTTTTGTATTAGGTGAAATAACACTAAGAAAGGGAATAGTAGTGGTAATTTTACATACTTCTAATAATTTATAGTTTATGTATTATGATGAAGAAGTATGTTTATCTTTAAACATGACCCATTAGAGGATCTTGAGCAAGTAGAGATAGAAAATTTGATTAAAATCATGTTGCAAAGGGAGTTTTAGTTGCCTTGTATAATTGAAAGGTTGATATGAAAAGAATCGTAAAGCTGTAAGAAAATGTATCATCAGTCTATGCATCCCTGTGTGGACCTGAATGCAACAATGCATATTTTGCATCCCCTATCATGTCATCAAAGAAATTTCAATACTCGAAGATATAGAGAAATAAATTTCAGTGGCATTAATGGTTACCCATATGAAATACCATCTAAAATCAGAGATAAGATACAAAAATTCAATGGTGAGAATTCTAAATTAGCAATTAGGAATTTGCAAGAGCTTGTAGATGTGATGGGAGACTAGGAACTAGATTGTGAGGAAGTTGTCGTGAAGCTTTTTGTTCAGTCTCTGAAAGGAGATGCAAAAGATTGGTTCTCTTATTTAATGATATCTTCTATCTATTCCTGGGAGGAGTTCAAAATATTGTTCATGGGGAAATTTGGTTAAAGGGTTGATCCCATTTCAACGAGACAAAAAATTATGAGCATTGAGAAAGCTGATGAGGAGCTAGTCCCAACTTTCAATCTCAAATTTGCAAAGGCAATAAGGTATATTCTAGAAAATATAATACCAAATGATGTAGTGTGTTTGGTGGTGTACTTAGGTGCATTTGATGAAGAAATGATCTATTGGCTAAGAGATAAATAACCCACAACATTCCATCAAGAATATCAATTTGCCATGGATATTCAAAATAATTTTAAAAATTCAATGATGAAAGGACATATATCTATGAGTGTTGGTTGTCCTAGCACACCTCATGCAAATAGGATTCATGGATCAACAAATAGAGATGCTTGTCAAGATGATAATGCTTATGTTGTTCTAATTTATCCATCATCACAATATGTAGATCATAGTGAGATCCAAGTTGAACGTTAACAAAATTTGAGCAATTTTAATTAGATACCTTTTGTTCAAGAATTGTTCAACATGAAGAGGCATGAGGGAGAAACACCATATAATTTATTTTTGAGATTTTTGGATGCCTTGTTGGAGGTCCCAAAAAATCTTAAATTTGAAAATTCAATATTCATTGATCTGTTTTGTGAAATCTATGATTCGGGGCTAAGTACGTTGCTGAAGGAGTTGAAGCTTCATAGTTTTGACTAGGTACTGGATTGGACAAATATTATTGAAAGATTCCAACGTAATTATGCACAAAATGTGATATTTAAAAATAAAATAGTAGTTGTCCTATTGAGGGAAATCAGAACATGATACACATAGCTGAAAAGAGTGTATTAGAAAATGAATACCATCTTGTGTAGATGAGGATATTGAGTGTAGTCATCTCACAAGAAACACATATGTAGATCCATACAACAGTGAAGAAAAAATTGATATGCATGAAGGTCTTCTTGTAATATCTTGGGTGATGAAGAAGTAAAATAGATGCAAGATTTCATTTTGTGTCATGATTTGATCACTAACAATGATGAAATTGTTGTTGATATTTCATTGCAAATTAGGGGTCAAGATATTATAAATAAAAATTTAAGAATTTAGTTTGAAGAGCCTGAACATAGTTTTTGTATTGATGGGTCCCCTTGTTGTAGTAACTATGATGGAATTGAGTTTGATCATTCCTTTGTTTATTATACTGGGAATATATGTTTGCTTGATAAGGAATAATGTTTTTCCTATGAAGAGTTTTCAGAATGTGAGTCAAAGATGTTAACTATTGATGATATGGAAGATTTGGACCTTCATGCTAAGGAGGGTGAAGCATTTATGACAATAATGAATGTATGAAAAAACACCCTATTTGATGAGCCTCCATCTTTATCAATTAATAGAAATGATGATACTTATTAGTGTAGAGATATCCCACTCTTTGCTGAGAACTTTGATGGTGCATCTAACATAGGGCTAGAATGTGGCCTTGAGAAAATAAAGGAAAACATAGATGAGCTCCTCAAGGGCATTGCCTATGAATATTTTATATTTGATATGGATGTTGCGGGTAAGGTTGAGAATCATGATGAGATTGAAGTTTCTGATTGTTTCTCTAAGGATTGTGACTTTTGTTATAAAGACAATTTGGAGGTATTTTGTTCACATGAAGTATGCAATTATATGAATATTGATGAAGTCACTTGTCCACAAGTGAATGAACAAACTACATTTGATGTACACCTGGAACGTAATTTGGGTTTTCCATTAATGTAGCATGTTAATTTTGTGAATAATGAATAATTTTGAAGATAAGAATGTGTGTGTTTAGTATGTTGATCCTAAGCATAATGTTAGAAATGATAAAGATGCTAATGAACATGCTTATGTCCCTGTTGGTCATGATTGTGTATATGAAACAAATATTGAGATGCTATTCATATATGAAGAGGATGATTATGTACTCATTGATGAAATAAGGAGTTCATTTTTGAATAATCAAGTTATAGATTATGACAAGCACATGGATCTTGAATCAACATCATTACCAATTGGTAATATTGAAAATCTTGTTGATTCATTTGACAACAAATTTTCAGAATGTGTTGATATTGTAGACCTTTTTGATCAATGTGTAGAGCAACCAAGTGATACAAGTAATGGTGGATCTCATGTTAGTGAATGTGGAACTGAGTATAATGGCTTATTTTCTAATGATCCTTGTCTTCATAGTATGAATATGGAAATATTTTCATCCAATGAAAAAATAATTTATGTGAAAGGGAATGAAAGTTCTTGCTCGATTGTTAATAAAGAAATTTTATATTACAAGGAATCTTTCACATTTGTGTCAGCATACCTATCAATTGATAGTGGACATAAAGTTACAAATGCATATGAGTGTCTCTTTGTTGACCGTGTTGGTGTTGAATTGTCTGAGTCTACTTTTGAAGTGTTTTGCATTGAGCTGAATGATGATTTTAAAACAAATCAAAATATGTTACTAAACTTGAGATGAGTTCATCTACCTAGTCCTGGGATGTTGATGATGTATATGATCTCCATTTCCATGATACCAAGGAGTGTTATAATGTAGATGAATCAAAATGTCTAGATACATACCTATGTCATGATAGCTTGGTACAATTGTTGATCCACTATAGATAGGAGAGAATAAAGTCTTTGATAGAGGTAAGAATTGGTTTTAAGTTTTGGGGATAAGGCCCACCAACTTGAGGATTGAATCCTATGGAATTGCATGAGGTAGGCTTAAAGGTTTACACACCAAAAGAGGCTTCTGAAATTTAAAAAAAGGAGACATATTGTATAGTCCTATAATTAGTGTATATAGGTCTTGTGTTTTCTTTTGGTTGTGTCTACTTGCCCTGTCTTGACAAGCTCCTAGGTTTTTTTCCTCTTTCTGTTTGTATGCTTCACCAAAATATTTGAATTCTCGCCATACCCACTAGGGGTATGCATCCCCAAGCACGAGCCACTAGTAGAATTTCTAAAATTCTAAAAATTTGAGCTAGGTCTTTATTGTGTCATGATTTATTGCCTCTGTGCCCAAGGGTAGGGTTTAGGGTTTTCGTTTAAAATCCCTCAGTTTAAATTTTTGGTCTTAAACCCTTAGGCATTCTAATCTTTTGGTGACTTGGTATACCCAATTACTAGTCACCCAAGTTATCACTTAAGTCATCTAAATCATCGATATTACTGACCCCTTGGTTTAGGTTTGTTGGTCACTTAGTACATTTCCATTGTTTCAATACTTCCTAAGTCGGGTGGAAATATTTCATGATCAGATTGAATCAAGGGTTTATATCTTGTCGACCTAGTTGGGTCCCCTTCATTAAAACTAACCTTTATTACATGTGCAGATTCCCAGTCATTAGATCAAAAGATTGGATGTTGGTCATTCCCCACCAACCCCATGGAAATAAAATAATAGTTTCTGGAGTGTTGTGGGGTTAGTGGGTTGTTGACATGTGTTTTTATATAGGTTTGGGGCTTGGTCTCCACTATCATGCCCAGTGCCTTGTGGTTTCAAATCAACAGTTGCAAGGGAATGTTGAGGGTTAATCTCAGTTGTTCCCTGCTCACCCCACAAGATTAAAATAATGATTTATTGAAAGTAGTGGGATTAGTGGGCTAATTACACATGTATCTCTATCTCTTCTTTGAGAGAGATGGTGGATCCCATAGGGTACACGAATTGGCCTCTAGCTAGCATAATTTCATGGGTTGATGGACTTGTGAATGATGGAAATGGAAATTCAAACTTGATTGAATCGATCTGAGTCATCCAACGAGCCATCTCAGAATGAGATCAATGGATGTCATTGAAAATAAAATGTACAAACATGATATCCATTTTTCTTCGCATGAGTGAGTAGTAACGGAAAAATAAACAAGTAGGGTTACTCAAATCCAATCCTAAGGCATGTGAATGATTTCTTTTCTACAATGATTTAAGATGATAAACAGATTTGAAAGCATTTGGGAGATTAATAGTTGTGATTTGAAATCTAGTAGTTGATCTTTTTCTTGCTTGTTCTAGCCTTCGTTGAGCATTAATGGTTGGCATGCTTGTGTTTCTTGATGAATGGGAGTTAGTACTCATATTTTATATACAATTTCAATTAGGTGATGAGGATGATGTGAGTGGTCGCGTCGATGAATTGCAGTGGTAGTAAGTAATTCTCTCCTAGGTAAGTTGTTGTCTACATTCTTACAGGTTGACTGATTATCAATTGGTTAGTTTGGAAAAGATATCATTGGATCCATAAGTTTGATACCTAGGGTTTGTATTAGAATTCTTACTTCAATTTCAGATAAGTCAATAAGCTTTTATGTTTTTGGGGTTGTTTCTATCCTACAAATTTTGTGAAGTTTCTTTAATGAAGATGATTAAACCCAATGTATCTACCTTCGGGTAGTCAGAAGGCCTACAAAACTCAGTTTACTTGAGTCTCATGATGATATCCTTAAAAATGAGCAAGGCACACTTAGAGTTCTTATAACTCCAAATGAAAAGGACAAGAGGAGTGCTCATGATAAGAGTGGTGTTAAGATCACTTACCATCTAAGGAATAGGGTTGTTTCAGAGGAGTCAACCAAGTTCAAAGAGGAGACAGTCGATCTATGAGGGAAGAAAAAAGGAGGAATAAGTATCACTAGGTTTACATGGGATGACATAATTCTCCCACTAAAATCTTGGATAGTCTCTCAAGAGTGAGGTTTAAACAAATTTAGGCTACCACTAGAGTACCTACTTACCATGACAAACCTTATGCACTCTGATGAGGATGAAGTGGTGGTTTCTCTAGTTTTTGCAAAGATGTGGAGTGGGCTTGCATACTCTAGTGTTGATTGAGCAAGATAGGATCTTGGTTTTAGATTTTGTTTTTCATGATAATATTGGCTTGGTGGTAGTTTTTCCTTCTCAACATATGTTTGGGTTTTTGTCCTTAGTGCATACTTGGAGGCCTTTTGGCTAGTGTGATGCAGAATATTTTTGTTCAATGCAAACATGGCAGTTTGGAGGCTGATGCAATAACTAAAAGATTCTTTTGGGTGGGTTGGTTCTTCATCTTTAAATAATTGTATGAAATTTTTATTTCCCATACTTTACAAATGATTACATGTAACTATCTTAGGGAATATCCAAAATTTAATTAAAATAAATTTTCAAATGAAATGAAATGTAAGTGTAATTCAGCCTATTGCTTGTTGCTCCCTTATTCTATAAAACTAACTTTAGGGCTGGCTATGGGGGTTCGGGTTTGAGGTCTCATAATGGTCTAGGTGAAAAATGAAGCTCATGAAGGATCAGATGGTAAATACTTGAACTAATGAATAGATCAGGAAGGAGTCGAGGGTATGAGTTATAATGTAATGATCTTAAAATAGTTTTACAGTAGCAACAGTTATAGAAGAATGTGTCAGTTCTAAAGAATATGCTCTCCTATGTGATTCTATTTTAGATTATGAATGAAATGGTTATGTCTTCATCTATTTTATTTGAATGAGTGGGTTTATTTATGCTTGAATTCAAATAATTGATTAAATGCTAAAATAAGGTCATAATTTTTTGAGCATAGGGCATATGATTGATAAGTAGTTGTGTTACAGGCATAGTGAGTTTAATACTGCAAGGTAGTATATCAATATTCCATCAATTACAAGGCTAAATTGCTAAGGTATTACTAGTTATTACAAATTTGACTCAATTATCCCAATGGATGGAGTACTGGTATTTTCATTATGTTACTCTAAAGATGAATGAGTTAGTCATACACCTGACCAAGGGCTTGTAATGAGAATGAAAATCATTTAAAATAATTTCAACTACAATGAACCAATTTGAAGTAACACCTTATTCCTTGAAATGGATACTTTTTGTTTAAAGGTCAACCAAATCTTTAATGAATGTTGTCTACTTGCACTTGAAAATAATTCATCTATGTGTAGAAATTTTCTTGATCAAATGAATATCACATGAACATGATAAGGATTACCCTCCTAGGTTTCATATAGCCCAAAGAGTAGGAGTGAGGGCCTTAGAATCCTTACTTTTTTGTTGGCCAATCCTTACCCTTGTTGATTATTGGGTTTTGGCAGATCCATAGGTAAGTGGTAGGATTACATTTGGTTCCTAAAAAAATCACCAACAAGTTCCACCTAGGTTTTTGGGTCCCAAACTTGGTTTCACACCTTTCTAAGAACTTTTTAAAATGGTCCCAAAATTATGCCATGTGGGACTCATTCACCATCTTGGGCGAATGAGTCTCGTGTGGCCCAAATTCAAAATTAATTCAAATTTTTGGCATGATTTTATCCTCCTAGATTACATGTCGGCTTGTAGTGTTGTAATTTTAGTAATTATTGCATAATTGAGTATAAATACAAGGTTCTTTCACTCATTTTGACCTAATAATAAATTAAGTTATCACAAGTGTTCAAGTATTCACCCGTATAGAAAGTTTGAGTTTACAAGAGAATTCAAGAGAATTCAAGGGTAGATTATCTAACATTTTAGGGTAGCATTCAAGCATGAATCATCATGTCAAAGACTTCATGCATCATGTTTTTTTTAGCTAACAATTGTGATGAAATGTTTTATGATTCAAGCAAGCATTTCATTCAATATTTATCACCTTCAAGCAAGAGTCAAGATCCACATCCACTGGAGCCATCTCACACATGTTTGTGTCCTTTCATTGATAACTTAGAATAAAATATGAATGGAGAATGATGAATGAACAAAATATGATGAAATATGAATGGAGAATCAAGATCACGATAAAATATGATGAAATGTGTTCCATTCATATTTCAAGCAAGAGTCAAGATCCACATCCACTAGAGAGATCTCACACATGTTTGCAACCTTTCTTTGAATAATTTTTATTCTATTTTTTCATAATGATAATAAAAAAATGAATGTCTCATTCTCCATCATTTCGACATTGGATCAATTTTGTGTGAAGCTTGGCTACCCATGGCTTCACTCCATGAAATTCATCTCGTCATTCATTCACGAATACTTGAAGTTTCCCTCTAATAATCAAATATTTATTGTGAATCATAGTGGGTTTCATGATGAAATATGTTTCATTGACAGGGTTTGGTGAGTTACAACATCATATTTTTTTCATTCATCATTCTCCATTCATATTTCATTCTATTTCAAGGTTTGATTGCCAAAACGGGGTTTAACCAAGGCAAGCCCCTATTCTCTAACACAAGAAATTTTTTCCCTCTCCTTTATGTGTGATTTATAGGTCTAGGTTGCATATTTCCTAAGGAGTAAGATTGGAGAAAAGTTTTCAAAGTACATAAAGTTATCAAAGTTGTCATCAAGCCTTGAAGAGCATTGGAGAACACTTATAGGTTGCAAATCAGGGTTTCACATTCAAAAATCACTCAGTAAGGATAGACACGACTGAGAAGAGTAGGATCAAACTTTAAAGCTTCAAAAAACCCTAACTAGACTAATTTGTGACTTCTGGCGAATGAGTCCTAGTTTCAATCAAAATTTAGATTTTTGGAGATTCAGATACCTGTTTGGCAGATTCTTATTCCCACACAAAAACCCAAATTTTTGACTAATTCGCTCAGCTTGGTGAATGAGTCCCACTCAAGATTAAAAGAAAAAAATCTAATGTTTCAAACATCCTTCAAGGCATCTCTAGATTTCCAAGTGCACATAGTGCTTTTTGTAACTTTTTGTGTTGTTTCATTTACTTTTCTAGGTCATTTTGTAGGTCATTGCATTGAGTTAGGTTTTAGTGGTGCATATTGCATTTCATTTATCTTTCCAAGTCTAAACTTGGTGGTGAAACCCTTTTTAGCTTACATTCAACCCCTAGGACAACCCTATTGCAAGACTCTTTCTCTTTTACATTCAGTTCTCTATGGTTACCCTTTAATGTAGTAGGTGGAAAGTGGCTATGTGTTATGTCCTAATTCATATGATAGAATTCAAACCCCATTTTTCATATACCACATTTTGGTGAACCTACATTTAGAACACCATAATTTTGATTTCGAGTGCATTATCATCCTAGATCTTGATTGCATTAACATTACATTAGGGTTTTCATTATTTAACTTGGATTCTAGGGTTTCAAATTTTTGCATTAGTGAAAGATCATATAAATTGCATTTTTTCATCTCATTTCACTAAAAATTAAAAAAATATACGCTTTTTCACTTAGAATACAGATCATACAACATAATAATTATTAAAATCAATTAATTTTTTTTGAAATTTTTCAAAAAAAATCTCAATGGGACCCATTTGCCACCTTGGGCGAATCAGTCCTAGTGTAGATTTTTTATTGCATTTTCTAGCATTTAAAACACTATTTATGAGTTTTTGTTTGTTGTTATTGCCTTTCTATTTTAGTTTACAAAATTTCTATTATATTCATTTCATTCTTCTTAGCTTACACTACATTGGCATTCAACTTGCCTTTAGTAGTGAGAGGATGTTCAAGACTCATGTCATCATGCAATAGCACAATCATTGTGGATGTTGGGTTGTCTATCTCTTTCACTCCTAGTATTGACACTAGTACACTAGGTATGGATGATACCCTTAACAACTCTTTACCTTCAAGTAGTGTACAAGTTGAAATAAGGATTGATAATTTCAAGAAAGAAAACATAATTCAAATTCATTAGGACCTAGATAACTTGCAACATCAAGTGTAAAAAGACAACCTTTCAACCACTTCCATCCCTACTATAGATAACATTCACCACATGCTTGAAAGTGAGGATGGACTTGACCTTGTGAAAAACATCTCACCACAACCACTAGTTGTCCTTTACCTCCAAGCAATGTCACAAGGTAAGGAGGAGCTAAAGTTGCTCCTACCACAACAATTTCGTCAATACCTACCTATACCAACCATCAAGTAACAACAACAATGCAACCAACTAGTAATGTGATTCCTTCCTTGGTTATTTCTTCTAGCATCCCTAGTTCCTATGTGACATCACACGTCATATCTCCCACCACTTTACCACCTATGAGCATTCCATTCACTTGTCCATTGAACACATACACCCCCTCACCTTTTTTACCTCCATCTCATAATACAAGTAATTACCCTCTCATAAACCAAAATTTTCAAATTGTTTCATCCCTTCAAAAATAAGTTTTCACCATCATCAAAATCAAAATGGCCCACCTACATATTACATCAAAAGTATCCATTCTTCTTGGAGATATTGTGAACAATGATGCCATGAGGTGTAGAGGTTCCTAGAGTAGAGAAATATGGAGAAAAGGGAGATCCTTCTAACCATGTCAATGCTTATACTACCTTATGTAGTGACTTTTTGTTGACGATAAACTCTTGACTAAGCTTTTTCATAGGTCCTTGAGAGAAACTTCCTTGGAATGGTTTTCCTCTTTACCAAACAACTCAATTTGTTCATTCAATGAAATTTTTGAGGCATTTGTAAACCATTTCCAAGTGCATATGACTCCTAAGACAACCTTGGCTAATTTGATGAGATGTAAGCAAAAAGAAGATGAAAAGGTCCCTGATCCTCACCTTTAAAATATGTTCATAGAAAATTTACAAAGCAAGATACAAGATAAGCTCACCATGATGAAATTCCTGTCCTTCATGCACCTGTGTACTAACCTCTATGATTATCAAAATTTGATTAGTAGTCATGATGCAAAGCCCACTTCTAGCTGAACTGAGAAGTCAGAGCCCACAAACCAAAACAATTCCTAGCCTTTTATGGGTATGTGCATGATCATCATAGAAAAACAGGCCCTTAAGTGGCAATAAAATTTAGAAAAATCAGAGTTAGGAAACTTGACGTAAAAATTTGAATAAGTTATCTATATTATTTCAAAAATATGTAAGAATAGAATATATAGAAAATTGAATCTTGTTTCTAAACTACTAGGTTTTTTTAATAAAAAAAAATCTAGTTGGTGAAAATTTGAAATTTCAATGTAGTAGTACTTAAGTTTCAGGGAAAAAATAAGAAGTAGGTGTCTGTCTGACCACCCTTACCACAATAAAATGTTAATATTTTTTATAATATTTTAGATATAATTAGAGGACTCATGTCCCAATGTGATGCATATTTTTTTGTATTTTTCTTCCAAGTAAATAATGAATTATGAATTTTTTATTACAAATTTTAAAAAATATAAAAAATTGTATGTCTAACCACCATAACTTGGTCAAAACTTCATGAAATTCATTTTTTTTCAATCCTATAGTATGTGAAGGATAGAATGTGACACATGTTTCAGATTCAAAAAATATGATACCATTTGAAAGCTATAGATTTTTTTCAATCAGCCTATCAATCAGGACTTTAGTCATAATTCAAATAGAAAATGAATAATAACTATTTATTAAATTCAAAGTAAAGAATAATTTATATTGGTGGAAAGCTGAGAATCTCCTTTAAAAACCCTTTTTGTTTCATCAATTTTGGGTAAAAAAAAAAGTCGTTAGCCACATGGGCGATCATATCACTTACATATTCCCACTTTTTGGCCCATCATGATCCTGCACATAACCTTATAAAATGGAAAAAAGGGTTCCTTCAATTCAATCCCCCTCAAAACATAACTCAAAATGTTAATGATCAAGTAGCTATTGTTAAATCTGAGACACCCTTTAGGTATGGAGACTCGAAAAGATAATTCACCCCCTTACCCGATACCCTTCATAACACAATGTCCCAACTTTTAAAACAATAAATGATTACTTTTCCTCCCGTAAAAAACTCATGATCCTAATAAGCCTTTAGTCCCAATATTTAGATCAAATGCTTGTTTCCATTATCATTGAAAACCATTGAAGGTGTTAGTAATCAAGGAAATAAGTCTATTGCCCCTCCTAACCAAAACCTGAAAATCTTTACCAACCCCATACCAAAACATAGTATTTCATTTATCAAAGATAGTGAAACTACAAAGAATGATGTGATGAGTTTTGATACAAATGATGATAATAATAACAGTATTCAACATGATTCTATAGATAATGATCCTATGGATGACATGGTAGGAGTGATAGACATCATTCCTCATAAGGGCTGAACTAAACATCATCTTGGCATTGTTTTGTCCTCTAAGGATATATTAGATATGTACCCAATGGTCCTCTTTACATAGTTGGTTGTATCTATGAGAAGCCCACTAATGGGATACGAATAGATCATGTCTGTGGAGAGAATGTTATCATGAAGGAATTCTTACTTTTGCATAAAATCTATCAAGATATATATGATAAATCGAAAGAATGGACCAAGACACAATGTTTTTGCCTGCCCTACGATGGGATCAATCACCTTACCTTTACAAATAGGACCAAAAACATTAGATATTTCATTCTCCATCATCTAAACAATAAGACCAAATTCATGTGAAGCTAGGTTATCCATGGCTTTGCTCCATGAATGTTGTCCCTTTGGTTGTGCATAAATACTTAAAGCTTCCCTTTGAAAATGAAATATTCACCATCCACAATTATCGCTTTAACCCCGTGTCCTCCCGTGGAAACTTTTCCTTATATTTATTTTGGCCCAAGCCTATACAACCTATAAAACCACAAGAATACTTCTTTACTCTATCCTATAAAAAATTCAAGGAAAAGAAAATAGTAGAATTATCCCTCTAAAACATTTCTCCACCTACCATTGAGCCTACCATCCTTGATGAAACAATGATTGAACCTAAAGAGATCTCAAATAACCAAGAAAAACCTAAGAACCTTCCCCTACCTCCTATAAAAGATAAAGAGACAATGAAAATAACCTCATCATGCCTCCTATAATGAAATATGATTACAAAGTCAAAGATAAAGTGGTCAAACAACATCCCATGGTTCCTTCTATTCCTCCCCTCAGGGAAGAAAAGAAACCTATGGTTGATCAATTGCTCCTCTAAAAACACAACTTGAAAATAGAACTAAAAGAAACATAAGTGCTAGAGAGTGTAGGCATAGACATCATTCCCTTGCTCATGAGTACATGAAGAAATAAATAAAGAAAATAAAAATACAAACTTGACTAAAGAAATACATGACAAGCCTGCCCCTTCGCCGAAACAAAATAATCCAATACAACAACCACACCAAGAGTTTAACCTTTCCATGAAAATTATCATTTGAACTCCTTTTTTCATTAACTTATATGACATGAGGAAGTTATTAAAATTGATGAAGAGGTGCATAATTAATTGAATACATTATTTTCCTCTTCCATGAGATTAAACAGAAATTCTCCTGAGAAAAGTATTGAACCTTGTGTTGGTCCTAGTTCGACAATTGCTATTGTCCCTTTAGCTAGTTTCCCACCTTTGGTATATAATGAACATGATTGGGATGCATAAAATTTTCTTTAGGTTGATTTTCTTGTGCCCTACTAGTCTTTTGCATTATTTGATTTTCATTTTCTTTTGTGTGATTGCATGTCTGTAATGTGATCCCCCATGATGTTTTGTTTGATATTCTCTCTCTCTTTGTGACATTCCTCTATTTGTACCTTCATTCTTCTCTATGTCATACATATTTTCACTTTTATTTTTCCTTATCTTTTCTTTGTCTTGTGTTTTCCTTTTGGGGATGACGCAATGGGTTGAGAAATTCATGTATCTTCCATGTTGAGCCAAAATATTTTCTTTTTCTTTTCATTTATCTTGTGTTTTCCTTTTGGAGATTACACAAGGAATTGAGACGTTCATGTCTCTTTCATGTTGACCTGAAAGGTTTTTCTTTTTTTTCACTCTCTATGTGTCATTCTTCTAGAACTATGTGTATTGGGGGAATGATGATAGTTTTGAGCTTCACTAAAAACAATGAAGCAAGAACATACTAAGATCCCTTGCGTGTTTGGTGTTTCAATTTTTGGTGGCAACCCCCTTTTCTCTTTTCTTTTTCATTACGTAGCTTCATTTGGAAACATATGACTTGGCATAGGTCTTTCCAAGTTGGCTTTCATGTCTTCTTTCTTATCAGCATTTTCCATTTTCTACTTCAAATTAATTTCTCACAACATGGTGTTTAGCAATTTCTTTAAAGTGGGGGCATACATTGACATTATTATTTTCTATTTTTATTTTTCATGGTTCATGGTGCAGTATTTTGCTTTCATATGATGTGTTTTCACTTTTTGGTTGATATTGGGTGTGACTTCCCTCAAAAGCGTGATCTCTCTTAGTATATTACATTCCTCTAGGTGGCTTGATCCAACACACTGCATCCCCTAAGTTGTGAATCTTGTACTCTTTAATTGGTCCTCCCTTTGAGACATTAGATGCAATTTCTGCTAAGATAAAGTCGTCACATGAACTAATAAAGACTCCTTTGAACATTCCTTATTCTTTCATTTATATGGCCACCTTGCATAGCATAGCTTGCATGCATCTATAGCCATTTTGTTCATTCATGAGCTCCAAGCATACAAAGTTTTTCTTGTCGAATGGAGCTCAAAAACCATGTGTTGTGTGGCGCCTTATCAAAGTTATTAGGAGGTATACCTTTGGTATGGTTTGACGCAAAGCCAAACAAGCCCATGACTTTCCCTTAGCCACTCGCATGTGTGTGAGCGCATACCAACCGTGAGTGTACTTTTCTCACCTTCTTGTACTTCTCACCTAGTAGATAGCCTAAAGTTTCCTTTCCTTAGAGTGAGTATGCATTTTTTCGACAAACAACCTAGATCTGATCCACATCATGATGAAAAAATAGTCGAAGCTTCATCCACCTCCTTTTTCCTTTTCATTTTATTTTATTTTATCTATGTCTTGGATAGTGCATGCTTGTGCTTTTTTGTTGCTCTTATATTATCCTCATGTGTGTATTTTTGTAATTTTGTTGGTTTTCCATGGGATCTTCATCCTGGGGGCTTGATCACCCCTCTTGATCATTGCCATCCTATCTTATCAGCATTGGTACACTTGGACCCCTCTTGGTGTGTGTTTCTCTTTTGTTTTTCCCTTGCTTGTTTGGGCCCTCCTTGTGAACTAGGCTTAATGGGCCTTGATTTAGTATTGTAGTGTGTTTGACACATTCACATTAGGTCTTCGGCCCTTGTAAACTAACAAATTTAAATAGTGCCTTGCTAAAGTGTAGTGAAGTGTTGTAACACACTTTCACACTTTTCTAAGGTTTAATTAATTAACTGAACCTAATAAACCTCTTTTTAATCGAAATCAACCTTAATCTAGGGTGTTGTAAAGTGTTGTAACACACTTTAACACTTTTCTAGGGTTTTCATTAATAATTACTTTGAAGCATTTTTTACCTTTGTATATCTTTTGTCTTTCGGCTTTATTTTTGTCTTCGGGGTGATCCACGTGTGAGGAGCTTGTATTTCTGACAGACACACAATACAGCATGTGGTGGCTATGTGTGTATCAATGGTCGATCTCTCTATAGTAGAAAGTCAAGCCACGTGTCGATATGATGGAAATTTTCTGGCTTCCGCTTTACATAGAGATGAGATTATCCACCCTTTCTACACATCATCCTTTCACGCCATGCAACTGTATAAAGGCAATGTTCAAGTCATAATTTGATGGAATGCATTGTATATTTTTCCAGTAAAGGGATGAGAGTCAGTGCCACCAAAGCCACTTGGGTGACTGACAGGATGTTGCCATAATGTCTTCTAGGATTAGAGCGATTACAAGAGGTAATCCTATAGAAATATCTAAATGACATAAATGTGGTAGATGAAAGTTGATGAGAAAGATTTCAATGACCTAATAAAAGATCTAGAATCAGATTTCTAAGCTATCAAATTTGGACATCTAGTAGTCATTAACTTTGGATGAGGTTGGCATTTTTCTTTTTTGGGTGGTTATATATTGAAGATGGCAACATGAAGCAAGGGTTCTTGAAGTTTTCCCATTGGAAAAGTTTTCTTTAGTTTTCTTAGTTAATAGAAATATTTATTTTAAAAGTTCATAGAACACTGCTTCACTCTGGCATGTTATGTCCATTTTAGGATCAAACTATTATCGGATTGGAATCCAATATTTTTTAAAAGTTCATTTAAATCTGAAATGTGAGTTATTCTAAAGACATATTTGAAACTATGCATGATATGGTCTTTATTGATAATTCGCTCTTTATATCTTTGTCTAGAATAGAAAACTATGTCTTGCCTGATCTGAATAGTTTTAGTTATTAGATTTCCATGTTGTTTGTGTATATGACTAAATTTTAAGCTTTAGAGACTAGACTATGTCATTGGACTTCTCCATTTTCTTTGTAAGGTTATCATTTTTTCATGATATTCTATATTAAGAGGAAGGGTTTTTATTTCTTTTGAATGTTTTTATGTTAAATCTAGAAGTTCTATTTTTGGTTCGAATCTTAATATGCATTTCCTGAGGGTCGATTGAATGACTACATTTGTTCTTGTATTGAGCCTTTATTGCTCCTTATCCTCCTAATAATGAAGGGAATTGGTGTTATGTGTCTCTCATATCACTCATAGAGGAAAGCTTGTGATTTTGAAATGTTGTAAAAGCTTTGGCGCATCACCACTTTTCATGTTTTACTGTTTACATTTCCCTTTCATTTTTCTCAAACTTAGAGAAGAGCCAACTTTCTATAAAAATATCGGAGGAATTCAGTGAGACACATATTTTCCCCCACTCACTAAATTTATCATAAGACTGTTGGAGAGGTGCAAGTTATTATGATCCCGGTGGGACCTATTCCAAAAGTCTAATTAGAGGTCAAAAATATCTCTAGATTAGACTAGAGGAAAGAAACTAGAAGTTTCATGCCTAGGGTTCAAACAAGAGCATCATCAAAGGGTAACTTTCAGTACTCTCAGTTACCAACCTCGGTACCTAGGAGAAGAAGAGTCAGAAGTTTTGTATCACCTGTGAGAAGTAGAAGAGTAAGAAGTAGGAGTATGAAGTTTAAAGCTTTATCTACTTCGCCTCAAGGCCAAAGTTTCCAAATAAGAATACTAGTTTATCCAATTCACAGGAATATTTTCTCTATGGCCCATATAACCCCTCCTGCTCCCAGAAACTTTGTAACTTGGGACAATGGTAGTCCATTACAACCACCTACTCCACTTGATGTTTGGCTTGCCATCCCCACTAATGCCCTCAAGGCTATTCCAAATTGTTTTGGAGAGGATTCTAAAACACCTTCTCAACAACTTCAAAATGTGGTGCAGGTATGTAGAGTGCACAATATCATGGAGGAAAATATTTCTAAGAGACTATTGGTTGCTTCTTTCAAAGGGAAGGCTCAATACTTGTATAGATCCCTAAAGTCTAGTTTTATTAGCTCATGGGATGAGCTTGGACAAAAAAAAATTGAACGCTTTTTAGATAAGGGAGTTAATTCTTCACTGTTGCATCAACTAATTACTATCAAGAGAGCCCCACAAGAGGCTATGAGCGACTTCAACACTGGGTTTAACAAAACCTGGTAGAAGATCCCAACTACTACATGACCTCTAGCTGCTATGGCATTCATGTTCTTTTCAAAGGACATCAACTTGGATATTGCAGTCCTGATAACTTCCATGGGAGGAGATACTCTTCCTAATGCCTATGAGTTTGTAGTCTATGTGGACAATAGTTTGATAGATACAGGAAAGATTCTACAATGACCTCAAATGCCTATTTTTCTTGAAGTCTCAGGTGCTCCGCTCCAAGAAGAGTTTCCTTTGAACACTCTATCGACCCAGATGACAAGCCCATCTCTACCCTAGTCTATGTATGCATATCCTACTATACATCCAAGCACATCGGTTTCTTCCTCTATAGTTGCGAACCTTACTGATATGAAAATCCTGATGCGATCTTTTGAAAATGAGATAGTTCTCATCAAGCGGCAGCAAGAAGCTCCTACAAAACAAGAAACTCAGACATACCAGGGGGGTAGACCTTTCTATCAACATAATCAACATAGTACATATCAAGGACCTTCAGGTCAGGGAGGTCAGAAAACAACTTTTTCCAACCAAATAGTCTCGCTTACTATGCCGTTGAAAACGGTCAAAGATAGCCATAGCAAGGAGTTGGTACTGATGAGGTAAAAATAATGTCATCATAATAAAATATGAAAAGCTTACTTTTACAAACTCAATCCTAAGTCTATTCCAATTTATTAAACATTAGGAGAATTAATTGCTTATTTTAAAGGAAAATTATGCAAACTTTCTTTCTTATGATCAATTGAGGAAATTTTCCAATGTAGGTTTAATGGGTTTACTTGAGTGTTTTTGTACGAAATAATCGGTCATCTAGCATCTTTTACAAATGTTGAACCAGCACGTGCCTTAAGTGTGGTAAAGGATAGATGCTACGAACCTACTCCTAAATATCGGGATGATGAATCGAAGATTTAGTTTATGTTTCTTTAAATTCTGTTATCAAAAACATCATGGCTCGTCTCGAGCCTTCTATATGTTTATGAACTATAAAGACATGAAAGTTAGTTTAATTTGTTGAAGGATTTTTCAATGGCTATCCATGCCATCTAGAATCTATGATTTAGTTATAAGTCATCTATAAAAATGTAACTTCAAAAGAGATAAAAAAAGGACTGAAAGGTAACGTTGTGCTATTTTACATGGTTTCTAAATACTGATGAATGAGTTAGCTTATTTTTGTCACTTACTAAGTTGTTGAAATATGGATGATAATCGTTTTTAATGGAAGGACTCCAGAACCTATAGTTTATGTGATTTTATAAAAAAGTATAACCTGTGAGTTGGCCACTTGAGGGGAGTTAATTTAAATAGATAAGTACTTACTATTATGTTGTTTTAGTTGTTACAAAAATAACTGTTTAGTAGGAATTATTTAAGTCTGTTAAGAGTTGAATTTGAAGTTCCAGAGCACAATTATTTTTAGTATGAGTTATTCTTCGTAGTTTCTAGAATCTTTTACTATATAAGAAAATGTTTTATAGTCTGTTTACTTACTTTTCCACCTTCATAGTTTATTAGTTATATAGTTTGCTTATCTCTATGCTTTCTAGTTTAGTTATGATGCTTTCTAGATTAGTTATCTTATGCTTTCTAGCTTAGTATTTCCAGTTCTCTTAGAACAGATTATTTTCTAGCTAAGAAGTTAAATGGCCTTAGATTAAAATTGATTTGAATAGTTTAAATAAAAACATAATATATAAAATGAGTTATCCAAATCATTTTCTTTTGCAAACTACCTTGGACACTACCTGGTTGACTAATTGGAATTCTACATTCTAAAGTACTAGGACCTAGAGATAGCTTATCACTTTTTGGCATCATTGCTGGGGACTAAAATAGCCTTTATGCTTAAGTGTTACTAGGAGATGGTTTTGATACCTCATTTTATGGCAAAATTTTATCCATTAGCTTCCTCTTCTACATGGTTAGGAAGAGTGGCCCTCATAGATGATTTATAACAAACACCCCCTCAAAATACGTACCAATCATACCTAGGGAAGCCCAAGGCTCAGATGACCACACTTCTAAAGAATTATTTGAGCCTATCCCACCTAAGGATTTCCACTATTTACTTGACGAGCAACTAGCAAAACAACTAGTTATAAATGAAATTGTCTTTGAGGAACAAATTTCTCTGAACATCATGGGAGATCATAGACCTGAACCTAACCAAAATGAACCTCAACACCCTCCTAGAACGTCTAATTATCCTATTACCCTAGATGCAGATGATGATACTGCGATAAAAAACATTTCTCTAGCTTTCCTTCCAACCTTTCATGGCTTGTCGTTGGAAGACCCAGACCAATTTCTCTTTGAAATTTAAGGTCTTATGTAAAACATATGACTATAAAAATGATAACCAGAAGTTGAAGCTTTTTCCTTCTACTCTAAAGGACTCAACAATGCGCTAGTTTATGGGATTGGGTTCTGGTAGTATAACATCCTAGGGGGAAATGGAGAATTTTTACTTGCAAAAATACCAGAGTTACTGTAGGGTAAGTGATCATAAGGAAGAACTATTTAAATTGAGACAAAATGAGGAAATTTTAGAGGATTATCTCGATAGGTTCCTCTTCCTCTCTAAAATATGTGGAGAAGTGGCCATTAGCACTGAGATTCTCAAAAAAATAAATCTTCAAGGTCTTGATGATGATACTAGAATAAATCTTGATTTGATGGGGAAAGGTGATGTATCTCAACTAACCCTTGAGGAGATATATGAGTTATGTTGGAATTTCTCCCATACTCAGGGAAGAATCCGCAAAACTAATCTTTTAAAAGGGTCTAATGAGATAGGTAAGCTCTGTGAAGAAATAGAAAATCTGATAATAGATATTATCATTCAGTTGAATACCACATTAGATGGTATCCAAGCTTAAACTCACAACCTAGAGACCTTGTCAATCTATTGTCCTAGTTGTCAAAATAAACACCTATTGCACGAGTTTCCTTTAGATAAAGTCAATTTTTGTCAACTTTGTGAGAAAAATCATCCTACAAATCACTGTGAGCTTCTGTCTAATATTAAGAATACTAAGAAAAAAACCATTCAAGTTGAAGAAGAGATAAATGCCTTAAACCAATGTCAAGGTGGTAATTTCTCTTATGGACAGAATTCTAATCTTGCATGGAGACCACAAAATAATTGGATTCATAATCAATGGACCCCACCTTGGAATCAGTCACCTTTTGCACAACCTAACTGGGGAACTCCTTATTGGGGGTCCCCTGAATGGGGAAATCAGCAGTGGGCAAACCAACCACAACAACAATGGTACCAACAACATACTACCCCTTAATGGAATCAGGCACAAAATTAGTTTTATATTGAACCCAAGAGGAATCAACAATAGAATCTGTTACCTCTAGCTCAAAACCCTCCTCAGAATGAGCAGGTGAACCAACCTCTACTTCTAGTGCAACCGCTTCCCAACCCTAAGAATAATCTCCAGAATACACTAGTCTATTCTACCGAACATGAAAATGTTACAGGGCTTAATGTGACACACTTCAAAAATGTGCAGTTGCACTCTTGTCAAACTCTTCAACCTCCAACTATTGAAAAAATAGTAGAGGAACCTAAGCCTAAAAGTCCAATCAAAGACACATCATCTAATCAGGATACCACTACCAAAGACAAAGAGCCTTTTTTAGTGGTAGGAGCTGCTGACTTGTCTCAGAAGGAGGAAGATCAATCCTTGAGTCAACATAGGGAAGATCCTATTCCAAAGGAGAACGTGATGGCACCATATCCAGAACGTTTAAAGTCAATAACAACGAAAGTATCCATGGATTCTGAAACTATGTTAATTCAAGAGATTAAGTAACTAAAAATTGAAGTTCCTTTATTGTAAGCAATAAAGGAAATTCTTGAGTTAAACCAGTTAATCAAATGACTATGTATCAAAATACTAGGTAGGAAGCCAAAAAAGATAAATACCATTCCTCCTGATGGTTATTTAGCTGATTTTCTATCTGGAAAAATTATTGCTCTGGAATACAATGATCCAGGGAATCCACTTATAACCATTACAATCAACAAGGTAGCAATACCAAATGCACTAGTGGACCTTGGAGCAGCTATTAACGTGATGATTGTGGATGTAATGGAAAAATTAGGTCTAACTGATTTATGTCCTACAACCACAGTCTTACAAATGGAAAATCAGTCTATAGCCATCCTAAAGGGCGTCATTAAGAACATCCTCTTTAAAGTTGATGGATGGGAATATCCAATCAACTTCCAAGTAATCCAGTCACTTACACCTAAAGATAGCTATCCAATAATTCTTGGGAGACCTTGGTTGGTCACAGTTGCTACTAATATTGATTACAGGGAAGGGGGAATGACCATTTCACATGGTCAAGATAGTAAATGTTTGTTCTTATATCACCCTGCTAAATCGACTGAGCATAAAAGGGTCTGGGTTGATGAACCAAAAGAATCTAGTGGTCAAGATAGTTTGGCCTCGCTAGCCATGGTAGTAATTAAACAACATGGAGAAGAATTTGAGGAAGAGTTATTAAGCGATGTAGCACGCCTTGCTATAACCCCAAATGAGGAAGAAATGTTGGATGCTCCAAGAATCTTTGGGCAACCAATTGATATAAGCGGGATGGAGCAAAGCTATGCTACAATGGGAATGCCTTGTCCCTTAGCAAACATGATTCCCAGAACAAATCACTTCTTTGAAGATATCACAAGGTTTCACCGACTTATACCTCATAGATGTCCTCTCAATACCTTGTTATGACCAATTTATACTGTCACTTTGGTCCATCCTAGAACAAAATCAATCATGATGTTACTAGGAAAAACTTTGAACATGATCAATAGCTGGCTGACAGAAACTATAGAGGATAAGTTATTCAATGTGTTGGTAAAAAGGTCTAAATATTTTGCTTGGGATTATACAGACATGAGGGGAATTCACCCAAGTGTCTATACTCATCACATCTATACTGACACTAGTATAAGGCCTGTTCGCCAACCTTAGAGGAGACTCAATCCTGCATTAAAGGATTTGGTCAAAATTGAAATTAAGAAACTCCTTTGTGCAGGATTTATTTATCCTATCCCTGATAGTAAGTGGGTATCACCTATGGTGGTTGTACCCAAGAAAAATGGAAAGTGGAGAATCTATGTAGACTATAGAGAACTCAACAAAGCCACTCATCAAGATTATTTTTCCCTACCATTTGTTGACCATGTTCTAGATAACTTGGCTAGAACGAAATATTTCTCCTTTCTAGATGGATTTAGTGGTTATAATCAGATATAGGTTGCCCCAGAAGACCAAGAACATACCATGATTACTTGCCCTTGGGGCACATTTGCATACAAAGTGCTTCTCTTTGGATTTTGTAATGCTCTAGTGACTTTTAAGAGAGTCATGCTTGCTATATTTTCTGCACTCGTTAATGACTATGTAGAGGTCTATATGGAAGACTTTACAGTTTATGGGTCAACTTATGATGAAGCTCTTTAGAACCTAGACCGAATTTTATAAGTTTGTGAGGAAAATAGACTATCCCTTAGACATGAATTTTTTTTAATAATGGTATAACAAGGAATAGTCTTAGGACATCATATTTCCTTTAAGGGAATAAAGGTCGACCCCAAGAAAATTGAGGTCATCCAATAGTTGACTATCCCTCAAACACAAACAAATATTCAAAGTTTTCTTGGACATGCTGGTTACTATAGAAGGTTCATTGAAGGCTTCAGTAAAATAACACCTCATATGTTCTTTCTTTTATAGAAAGAAGTGGAGTTTGTTTGGACTTCTGAGTATCAACTATCATTCAAAACCATTAAGGAGAAACTTGTCTTTGCTCCTGTTCTGCGAGGACCAAATTACCTAAAAAAATGGGCAAAATTTCAAGCCTTATGAGTAGCTAGGGAAGAGCAAGTCACAAACTTCCTCTATAATAAAATCTTCCTTAGATTTGGAGTGCCTTGAACTATCGTTACTAACCAGGGACCCCAATTTATGTCCAAAGTGCTCTTGGCATTCACCAACCATTTTCAAGTAAGTCATATAAAGTCATCACCTTACCACCCTCAAGAAAATGGCTAGGTGGAAGTAACTAATAGAGAACCTGAATACATTTTAACAAAAACAGTTTCTTCAAGAAGAAAAGATCGGGCTAGGATACTCCTTGAAGCTATATGGGAATAGAACACAACCTAGAAATCCACGACTGGATTCAGCCCCTATGAGCTCATTTTTGGAAAGAAACCCCTTCTTCCCATTGAGTTTGAACTACAAACTCTAAGAAAAACTATGGAACTAGGTATGGATTTAAAACAAGCTCAAGTTGAATGAATTTTGCAACTAAGTGAATTGGATGAGATTCGCTTAGACGTTGTCCATCAAACTGAACTAATTCAACATCAATGAAAAGTGTGGGATGAGAAACATATTAAGGAGAGGAAGTTTCATAATGGAGACTGGGCCCTACTATTCGATTCAAGGTACAAAGATCATAGAGGAAACCTCATGACTCATTGGTTGGGACCTTATGAGATTTTTGAATTCTTTTCGAATGGAACTATTCGGTTGAAACCAATTGATGGTGACACATGAACCCTCTTAGTTAATGGTCATAGCTTACATGTCTACCATAAGCCGGTCAATAGGGAATAATTCTCAAGAATGGTGGAAATGCAGGGCGAGGTCTAATGTGTTGACTCTGCTAAGGCAAAGTCTATTTGGTAAAAATGATGTTAAAAAACATAAAAATAAAAAATAAATAAATATATAAATAATTTCGAAAATGTGTAATAGAAGACATGTATGCCAAGATATTTTTCTTCTTTTGGATTTAGCTAATTTTTGTTCCATTTTGTAGGACTTCTTAAAAAGGAGGAAAATAACTTCCAGAGCACCCTCCAAAGATGCTCTAGAATGTTATGATCCTAATGCTCGATGTTCTGGAACTTGTACAAAACTTGTCATGTCAAAAAGGTGTTCCTTCACTAAGGTTCAAAGCTCTAGAAGTTTAAAATTCTTAAGTCTTGTCACTCCACCTTCATTTTGTTGCTGTTCCGACTGCATCTTTTGACGATGCTCTGGAACCTTCATTCTAGTGCTTCTCTGGCCACATATTTCGGTGATGCTCAGGAACCTTCATTCCATTGCTGCTCCAGTTGCATCTTTCAATGATTCTCTGGAACCTTCATTTCATTGCTGCTCTAGCCCCATCTTTCGGCAATGCTCCAGAACCTTCATTCCGTTGCTACTCCAGCTACATCTTTTGGAGATGCTTCAGAACCTTCATTTTGTTGCTACTCTAGCTACATCTTTCGACGATGCTCTCGAACCTTCATTTCATTCCTTCTCTAGCTGTATCTTTGTAGAAGTTGTCAAAACCAACTTCAGACTCCAAGAACACCTGCATGCAAATAGATACCTGTCACAAGGAAGAGAACGGATGGAGAAAACAAACAAGGGTTTGAAGCTCTGAAAAATGGAGAAATTATCTTATCAAAACAAAAAGGAATTATGAAATATACAATGGGATCAATCCTTATAAAAGGAGATCATGCAAACCCTAAAAGAACCCTAATAGGAAAAACCCTAAAAGAAGCCCTAATAAGAAAACATTTAATAATTAATATAACTATTAAACTTTATGCAAGCTAAAGTGAAATCTTAAGAAGGGAATAAAAGTAGCTTAATTAACACAATTAAGTTAAAACCTTTTCTCTAACAATCTTTCAACGATGCTCCGATACATTCATTTCATCGCTATCTCGGTTGCGTCTTTCATGGATGCTCTGGAACTTGTCTACCTTCTTTTTCATGAATATAAATCTCTTGTGTGCTCTAAAAATTATGCACTAGTTTTGAGCATGATGTCAATTGCATACTCAGAACTCGTTCATTCGTATTTCGCCACCTTTTTCATAAATTAAAAATTTCACGATACTTCCATCATTATATCTTGTGGACCTGTCTTCCTATTTTGTTTTTTTTATCATAAATAAAGCTACCAAGTCCCACATTCCTCATTAATAGTTCCATCATCCATAAAATTCCACATTCACACCATAAGAAATCTGCCATCACCTCATCCAATACCTTCGCGTCATCCTATCAAATTTGTAAGTTACGAGATCTTCGAACGATCACAAAATGCAAGTAAGTACTAATTTTTGCTTTAAGTAGGTAGTTATTTTTGAATAAAGAAATTAATTAGCATGAACTTCACTCCCAATTTAGCAATTTGTGCCACTCGGTGATCAACTACTTGTATGGCAAGCCTTTCATATGCCTTCATGCAGATTTAAAATCATTGCCTAGTAAGCTACAAACAAGACAAATAAGTTATTCCAGAGGCAATATTTCCAAAAGTGTCATGTGAAAGCTTTGAGCCGTGATTGAAATATTTTACAGAGAGGGAAAATATGAAAATGGGGAGTGGTAAAAAGAAGTCAAACCCAAATTCAATCGACAAATTGTTGGGATTAAGCAATATCTCTAGACTATTTGAAGAGGTAGGATGGTTGGATTTTATCAGAAAATTGGAAGGATATGATGAAAAGTTAGTGAGCTTATTTGCTGAAAACTACTCAAATGGAGAAATGATACTTCATGGAAAGAATTGCAAGATGAGTCTGAAAATCATTTCCCGTTTGTCTGGGTAAGAAAATTTAGGTATTAAGATAAAAGAAATCTCTTAGATAATGTACCAAAAATTATTTGAATTATTTGTTAGAGAGGGAGACCCTCACCCCATGGTAGTAATTAGAACTAGAGGATAGAATAAAGGGTTTGAGAGTACCTCCATACTAGAGCCTTGGGGTACTGTCATTGCTTGGATCATTAAATATTTTACTTGTGAAGGTCAACTAACTGTTGTAGTTGGACCTGCTTTCCGAATGCTGATCTATTTGCATCAAGGGAAAGAAAACCCCACTCTTAGGGTAAATTTTCTTGAATTTTTATATGACTCTATAAACACTTCCATAGAAAGATATTAAACAGGGTCAGGGCCATTGAAACACCATGGTTTAATTCAATTGATTTGTAAATACCATTTTCGCAAGAAATCCGAGGGAAAATGGGAAAAGTTTTTAAAGAAAATTGAGAAGCCTTCAATCAGAAAAACAATAGAACTAGGGGAATCATCTCACCGAATTACTTCACCATTCAAAGAAATTTCCCTTAAGGGCTCTCCAGTTTTAGAAGCTCCTACTCCCACCACCCCTTGGTAAAGAAGTGCCAAATTTTTTAAGTAATGAATTTAAAACCCCTGATTTGCTAGAGCAAGTCGAGCTTGTTTATTTTGATTTGAGTAACCCTAGAAGAAATAGAAAAGGGAAAAATATGACACCTGTCACCTTCCAAGGTCTTCCTCCATTAAGAAGAAGTAAATTCCTAGCCTCCAAATACTCTGAAATCCCAATGTAGGGTATGGAGGGAAGTTCCAAAAAGAGAAATCCCAAGTGGTCATCTGAGCCTATAAAGATTTCAAAGCCTACCAATGTAGAGGAAATACCTCTAGAAAAAGAAGATTCAGTTGAAGATTTTCCTTCCCACTCTGCATATGTGGAGGAGGTCTTCACTAACAAAATTCAGGGAAGAGAACAGGAAGCAGATGATGGTATTCCAAGTAATTTGTCCCCTATTATTAATCAAATTATTGAGATAGTTGAAACAAAGGATGACACTACAGAAACAGAAAAATGTAAACTAGAAATTCATTATCTAAAGAAACAATTGTACAAAAGTAATGAATAGGTTGAATTGCAAAGAGAAGAATTGATGGTGCATACAACTGTAATAAATAAAAGGAATCAAGAAATACAGGATTTGAAACTACAATTACAGGAAAATGACACAATAATTTATTAGTTGAAAGATAAAATGCAAGAGTTGAGTCAAGAGCAAACAAATTATAAAGATGGCATTGCAGGAAAGAATACAAAAATTGAAAGGATTAAGAAAAAATTTGTGCTTATGATCTTAGCCTTTGAAGAAGACAGGAAAACAAAAGTTGAAGAATTAAATACTTCCATCAACAAAGTTGTAGAGCTGGAACAAGACTTGGTGGAATGCACTGTGAAACCAAAGATGGAATCCAAATAAATCCAAACTAAGCCAGTTATAACCAATTGGTTCCAGGTTTGCATTCCCGCACTACTAATGAAATTGATGGAATAGTGTATTTTCTTAAGAAACGTTCAAATTGAGAATTATAGGATGAAGAAAGAACTGGTACTCTTGAAGGAGTCATTTCACAGGGCATACAGAGGAAAATAGGATGCATGTCAACTTGTTGACTATCTATTAAATTGTAGAAGTCCATCTAGATTGTACTCCATGTTTTAAACAAACAATGTATAAGATGGAAATTATTTAGAATATATAATGATCAGCCTTATCAGCCCAATGATAAAGAATTTGTTAAGATATTTGTAGAGTCAACCCCTAAGGATCAAGATCTGATTTTTGAATTCTTTCTACATGATTTATTATTAGAAAATAACATAGATTTTTTTATAAATTTTTTTTGTTGGAGAGGTAGAATTAAGAGACCTGTTATCCACCATGAGAAACTGGATTCACTGGTAGGAGCGTACAAAAGAGTTTGCATAGGCAGAAAAGACAGTGGGTTTTCAAATAAGATCCCCAAATTCTAGGCTTGGTGGTTTCAAAAACACATTTTTGTCTCTCCTTGTTAATGAAAAGATGAAAGAAAGGTATGACAACAGCCTCAGGCTGTGTTATAATAATTTCATGGAGCATGGGAAAAAATTGATTGGAAAGGTGTGGCATGCTTGTGAAGAAAGGTTCGCTCCACTACATGCTTACCTAAAGAAAAGAGAGGTCATTTCCCCTCTTAATATCAGGTGGTCTTTTAGAAGAGTGGATGCTTTAGTCAAAATCCTGAAAACTCTTAGAACAAACTAGATGGGAATGAAATATAGGCCTCCTTTGCTACTTAATCCACCTCCTGCTTTCAATGTTTCAACTGATCAGAATGAAAAACTTTTTAATGAATGGAAAGAGAGTGTGATATTTCACAGAGGGTTCATCTATGACCCTGAAGCTTTTGATGAAACAAAAAGAGTAGGTACATGATCTGAGTGCCCTATATGAGGAGTAGAAAAAAATCAGGGTTATAATTATGGAGTAGGAGGACCTACCAGGAATTAGGTGGGGGAGGAAATGATGAGGTAAAAATAACCTCATCATAATAAAATCTGAAAAGCTTACTTTTACAAACTCAATCCTAAGTTTTTGCCAAATTATTAAACTTTAGGAGAAATAAGTGCTTATTTTAAAGGAAAATTATGCAAACTTTGTTTCTTATGATCAATTGAGGAAATTTTCCAATGTTGTTTTAATGGGTTGACTTGAGTGTTTTTGTAAGAAATAATCGATCATCTACGAGCTATTACAAATGTTGAACCAGCACATGCCTTAAGTGTGGTAGACGATAGATTTTGTGAACCTTCTCCTAAATATTGGGATGATGAACCAAAGATTTAGTTTCTATTTCTTTAAATTTTGTTATCAAAAACTTCATGGCTCATCTCAAGCCTTCTATATGTTTATGAGCTTTAAAGACATGAAAGTTAGTTTAAGTTGTTGAATAATTTTTCAATGGCTATCCACGACATCCAGAATCTAGGATTTAGTTATAATTCATCTATAAAAATGTAACTTCAAAAGAGATAAAAAAAGGATTAAATGGTAACATTATGTTGTTTTACATGGTTTTTGAATACTGATGAATGAGTTAGCTTATTTATGTCACTTACTAAGTTGTTGAACTATGGATGATAACTGTTTGTAATGGGAGGAATCCAGAAATTGTAGTTTATGTGATTTGAGAACAAAGTGTGACCCATGAGCTGGCCACTCGAGGGGAGTTAGTTTAAATAGATAAGTACTTACTATTATGTTGTTTTAATTGTTACAAAAATAACTGTTCAGTATGAATTATTATAAGTCTGTTAAGAGTTGAGTCTAAAGTTCTGGAGCACCATTACTTTTAGTATGAGTTATTCTTCGTAGTTGCTAGAATTTTTTACTATTTAAGAAAATGTTTTATAGTCTGTTTACTTACTTTTCTAATTTCATAGTTTATTAGTTATATAGTTTGCTTATCTCTATGCTTTCTAGTCTAGTTATGATGCTTTCTAGATTAGTTATCTTATGCTTTCTAGCTTAGTATTTCCAATTCTCTTAGAACAGATTGTTTTCTAGCTAAGAAGTTAAATGGTCTTAGATTAAAATTGATTTCAATAGTTTAAACAAAAATATAAAATATAAAATGAGTTATACAAATCATCTTCTTCTGCAAACTACCTTGGACACTGCCTTGTTAAATAATTGACATTTTATATTCTAAAGTAGTAGGACCTAACAACAGCCTATCAGGTACCAGGCCAAAACAACTTACTAGATGATGAAAACACATTATGTTTTCCTTGCAATGATAGTCACATGCCTCAGAATTGTCCTAGAGGAAAATTGGAGCAAAGAATAGCGAAGCAGATGAACAAAGGCGTATAACCCAACATAGAGGAATACGAGTCTCTTGAGATGGAGAATGCTTGATTTAGAGTGCAAATGTAAGGAATGTTCGTAGAACAGGAGCTAGACATAGTACCTGATCAAGCGCTTTTCTCTTGGATGGAAGAATAGGACGTAGTTTTTGTGAATGAACCCCCAACATCCAACACTCTATAGGTACAGTTGGATTATAATACCAGACCCAAGAGAAGACTCACTGGGAAATATGTGCCATAGTCTCTCCCTCATTCCCAGCCTCGCTAGCTACCATCGTCTGAGAGACAACAACTCCAACTGATTATTTGGCCAACTATGCAACAACAGATTCTGATAGTGCTTGAAAAATCATCTAATAAGACATCGATTTCATTCATAAGGCACTTGCTAATGTGGTGGAGTAGTTGAAGAAGGCGCCTACTAATGTGTCTCTATGGGACGTAATATTTGTTAGTGTAATCAATATTTAATTACACTTGCATAACTTTACTTAGGTTTTGCCTAGGTAATAATTAGTTTACTTAATTAATAAGTAATCGTTATTTAGTTGAGCTATTTTTAGGTCAACATTAGGGTTGCATACATTGCTTTTATAAAGCAATTCTCTTATTGTAATATCTTAATTCTGAATAATATCAATTTGCACATTTCATGCAAAGCTTTGCTTTTTGATGTTTTCTCTTCAGTGGAAGGTTTTTAGGTTTGGATGTCTGATCTAGGGTTTCTAACATGGTATTAGAGCACTGGAAAAAGTCAGGATTGGTTTTTCATTTTGCAGATTTTGGTCCTAATTTGCTAGATCTGTGAGGGTTTCATGTGTGCTGAGTTTTTGGAAGCTCTAAGGGAAGCCTATTTTTTGGAGTCAGTTTTTCGCAAATGAGATATCGTTGGAAAGATGGTTCCAAGCCTGTTTTGTTGGTGTAGGTTATTTTTACAGATTATGTTCTAGTTTTATGTTGTAGGTCCTTGAACTTAGAACTTGTGTTTTTCACTCTGGAGGGCATATCTTTTGACTCGATGATCCTTTTTTCGCCATTCTTGTGGCATTGAAAAGCTGGTTCAGTCCTCTACATGTATCTGAGGTCTATTTTTATTTTCTATTTATGCATGTTTAGGCATTATCTCCTTTTTCAATCACTGGGTATCGCAATAAATGAACTAATATAAAGTTCCATCAGGGGGTTTCTTGCATAATAATTTGATTAGAGTGTGCATGCACTTTGATCTTCATCTTGTTTCGATGACAACTCACATGGGTTGTAATCTGGTTTCTTAGTTTCTTTTGCCCATATTTTTTCTTAGCTTGACACATATCAGATTCATATCAAATCCATCTCAGTTTGAGGGCCACTAAATTTTGTGTTAATGTTCCTGAGTCTTTATGGTACTAGTTCCCATGGAAGAGTTTTAGTTTCAGTTTGGCATGGACATCGAGATTCATGGCTTCAAGATTCTATCATCATCATATCATCTACTGTTGCTTTATGGATTCCAAGGTTGTTCTAGTTTGGAGTGTTCGAGTGTTCCATTGCATCGGGTATGCTGTTACATTATTATGATTCTGATATGGTTTCTTGTAGATAGAATTATCTTTCCTTTCTTGCCAGATTATGGTTCCAGTGTTACTCTAAAGTGTTCTTCCAGTGTGTCTTTGCAGTAGTCATCACATTGTACGAGGGGTTTTCCCACTGGGTTTTCCTTCTCTACCTCATTATTGCATTTGTACATGGGTACCTAATCAGGTCTTGTTGCCAGGACCCATTCATGCTTTCTTGCATTCATCTTAGTTTAGGTGCATGCTTATTTAGTCTCCCTAAGTTGCACTAATGGGGGGGTGTTAGTGTAATTAATATTTAATTACACTTGCATAACTTTATTTAGGTTTTGCTTAGGTAATAATTAGTTTACTTAATTAATAATTAAGCTTTATTTAGTTGAGCTATTTTTAGGTCAACATTAGGGTTGCATACATTTCTTTTATAAAGCAATTCTCTTATTATAATTTCTTAATTCTGAATAATATCAATTTGCACATTTCATGCAAAGCTTTTCTTTTTGATGTTTTCTCTTATGTGGAAGGTGTTTAGGTTTGCATGTCTGATCTAGGGTTTCTAACAATATTTATCCCAGAGAAAAATTCATTACTTGAAGGAGCAATGAAAAATGAATAACTAAGGTTGCACATAGACGAAGCTTTGCCATGCGATCCAAATAAAGACAAAGTCCCTGCATCAGATCCTCAAAATTCAAGGGTCATAGCTTATACGAGTGACGTGGAGAAATAAAAAGAGTGAGAGGTAAGCAAGCCAAAGACCACTCCTTTCTCTGTAACATTAACTGTTGGGGATAAGCTTCTGCACAATAATATGATTGACTTGGGAGACAGTATGATAGTCATGCCAAAGCATGTGGTTGATGCCTTAAATCTCATGTATGAACCTTTGGAAAAGGGAATAATGTAGTTGGATGGAAAGAAGGTCCCAATGGGTGGTAGGATAAAAGATTTATCCTTAACCATTTTTTCGTGTCCAAGCCAAACAGTCTCACATGGATTTGTAATAATCGGCATTCCCCCGGTCTTTGGGATGTGTCTCTCTAGACATTTCACTAAAAAGTTGGGTGTATATTTGGAACTTGATTGGTCCTATTTGATTTTAAGAACTAAGCATGGAGCAAAGATGAAGATTCTTTCAGAATCTTTACATTCTAAACACATAGAGGATAGTGTTGTTTTATGTTTTGAGGCCGTACATACTTCCTTTTCAAGGCAGGCAGGGTATTACACTGAAATGTTGGAAGATGAAGAAGATACAAGCACATGGAGCCTCGAAGAGGAGGTCCTCCTTAACTATTTCATCGACTCTATCCCATTTGGAAATTTTCATGCCACGAGAGTAGGTACTTATGTCATATTTGATGATGACACAATCCATCCAAAGCTAAAAAGAGATCGGGTAAGCTATGATAATCTAACGGATAATCGCTTGTGGACCCTGTACTTTGATGGTGCAAAATGCAAGGCTAGTTCTAGGATAGGAGTCTATTTTCTATCTCCGACAAGATTCAAGACTCTTAAGGCTTATCATTTCTAGTTTCCATGCTCAAATAATCATGTGGAATATGAAGCATTAATCCATATTCCTTCCCTTGCCGAGTAGATGGGTGTGAAAAGATTGCAAACATTTGGAGATTCTGAGTTGGTAGTAAGCCAAGTTTGCGGCCAAGCAACGGAAAAAAATACTAGAATGAAGGCTTATAGACATCGGATATGGGACTTAATTGAGGGTTTTGAAGCTTTCAACTTGTAAGTTATTCCCTGATCCCTGAACGAAGTAGCAGATTAGATGGCTTACATTGGGTCACAATTTGAGCTTGTTTCCGACTCTAAACAAAGTGTAGTTTGCATTATTGTCCAAACATCAATTCCCAATAATGACCAAAATTGGAAAGTATCTAAAGATGATGCCTAGATAGCTACCTTCATTGAAAATTTTGAACGACCTTTCAACTATTTGAAATGATAATTCCAAAAATCCAAAGGATAGATCATTCAGCTAAAGGGAAACAAACTTCCTTGGGGTTTGAGTTCCCTTGAGAATCTTTTTGATTGTGAAGATGTGAGGAATGGCAAGCGAAGGTTCACAAACAACGAAAATGATTTTGAAGAGTTAGATTTTGGGAACGATAGGAGATTGAAGGTCAAAATAAATGTACAATGGGAAGACAGAGAAAGGCTGAAGAGTCTATGCTCTAAGTATGAAGGAGTTATAGCATGGACCTATGATGATGTCAGAGGGTATGACCCTAGTATAATTCAACATACCATCGACTTGGTGGAGGGGTCAAAGCCTGTCTAATAGAAGAAAATTCTTGTCAATCTGAAGGTCGAAGCACTGATGGTGCAAGAGCTCACTAAACTGATCGAATCCTGAATCATTTAGCTAATTAAACATTCAACTTGGGTTTCTAATCTAGTACTGGTTTGGAAGAAAAATGGTAATATCAAGTTTTGTGTTGATTTACAGGACCTGAATAAGGCTTTGCTAAAATATCATTATCCTTTGCCATCCATGGAGCAGATCTTACAAATAGTGGCCGGATCAGAGATGTTCTCACTACTCGACGGCTTCTCAGGGTACAATAAAGTATTGGTTAATGAGAGTGACCAACACAAGATGACGTTTACCACCAAGTGGGGTAGGCTCTTATATGTAAAGATGACCTTTAGACTCTCAAATGCCAGTGTGACCTTTCAACAAGCCATGGGCATCACTTTTGCAGGATTGATCAATTCAATCATTCTGATTTATCTGGATGATCCGACTGTCTTTTCAAAAGTCGAGGCTGATCACTCTGATCACCTTGAGTAGATTTTTCAGAGGTGCCAAAAGTTTGAGATTTCTTTAAATCCCAAAAAATGTGTTTTTGGAGTACCTCAAGGTAAACTTCTTGGTTTTTTGGTGTCCAAGGAAGGAATTACAATACTCTGAGAGAGTCAAATCTATATTGAATTTTCCTTTACCAATGAACCAAAAGGGGTTACAATATTTCTTAGGAAATATTAATTTTGTTAGTCATTTCATTTCTGACTTTGTGGGCATCGCAAGGCCCATCACATTGATGGTAAAAAAGAATATAATTTTCAAATGGACTTTTGAAGGAAAAGAATATTTCAAGTAGATAAAGAGGGCTATTTCCACTACTCTAGTATTGGCCAATCCAAAATTTTCTAAATATTTCTTATTATATGTGTACAGTGGCCAGCATAGCATAGCTTTTGTGCTCACACAAAAGGGTGAGAAGGATAATGGAGAGCATCTGAGTTCTTTTCATTTGAAAACCCTCAGAGGTTATGAGGTCAGATATAACTTTGTAGAGAAGCAAGATTTTTCCATTGTCAAGAGTCTCAAAAAGTCTTAACACCTACTATCGGCCAACAAGATCACTATTTTGGTTGCTCACCCAAGTGTAAGGGAATACATCACTGAGGGAGAGATAACCGAAAAGAGAGCCAATTGGATCAGTAAGATCCTAGAATATGTTGTGGACATCAAGCCAACTAAGCAGGTGCGAGGAAGAGGCTTGTACGAATATCTTGCACAAGAGTCAGGTTCTAAACACGACAAAGAAAATGATCAAGTGTTTTCAAATCAATTCGAATATGAGGAATCCTAGGTAACGAATCAGACATTATACGTGCAAAAGGGATATTACCCAATGACTCTCCCCTCCCAAAAAAAAAGATACTATCGATTGCAAGGCACCAGGTATGTGTTGGTGGAAGGGACTTTGTTCAAAAGAAACTATGATGGAGTGTTGCTCCGATGTTTAGACAAATTCAAGTTGGATAGGGTTCTATCAAAATTCCATAGCAGTCTCGAGGAAGGAAATTTTTCTGCTAAAACCACCGCTTTGAAAATTATGTGAGCAAGATACTATTGGCATTCAATGTTTTCAGAAGCACATTGTTTGGTGCAAAAATGAACTCAATGCCAATTCTTTGTTGGAAAGAGGAAGAATTCTTCTTTTCCTTCAAGTCCCATTGTAATTGAAGAACCTTTTGCTCAATGGGGTTTGGATTTTGTTGGAATGATAAATCCTATCTCAAGTGTTGGTCACAAGGGATTCTCATAGCAACCGATTATTTCACGAGATGGACAAAAGCCATTGCCCTGAAAGATGCTACAAAAAGTGAGATTGCTAACTTTCTAGAAGGGCTGGTGACTAGGTTAAGTTCACCAAAGACTATCATATTTGGCAATGATAGGCCTTTGTAGATTCAAAGGTGTCGAATTTTTCCATTAGGAATGGGATCTACCTTAAAACCTCCTCGAATTATTACCCACAAGGAAATGGTCTAACGTAGTTAACAAATAAAAACCTAATTAGGTTAATCAAGTCCACTGGGTCCAAATGACAAAGGGAATGGAACAAACATCTACAGGTCGCTTTGTGGGTAGAAAAAATCACGCCAAAATAGATCTTGAAGATATCTCCTTATGAGTTAGTCTATGGAAAGGAGGTAGTTTTTCCTGTCTCTATAGAACTCCATGCATTACAATTACTGAAAGCCCTATAAATAGAGGAAAATAGTGGAATGGACATATGGATAGCCGAACTCCTTGAATTAGAGGAAAAAAAAGAAAAATATTTTGAAGCTATGATCAACCACTAGTGAATGGTCAAGCGATTGTTCAATAAAAACACTTCCAACCCAGATTTCCAAGAAGGGAGATTGGTCGTAAAATATGATGAGTGCACTGCAAAACCAGGACAACACACCAAATTTGAGGCATTTTGGAAGGGCCCCTTATGAATCAATGTGTGAAAAGAAAGGAATGCATATGAATTAGAAGACATGGAAGGTAATTATTTGGGGATACTGGTAAACGATATTCATTTGAAACCATTCCATTAAAGTATGAAATTCTTAAAAAAATTGTAAAATTTTTTTAGGTTTTAGATTTAAGAATAAGTAAGAAAGAAAAATAAGTATGAAAATATATTATATATATTATATATTCTTTATGAATTTACAATATGGGGGTAGCTCGAGGCTCAAATTTTAGCAGAAAATATCTTTTGAGAAAAATCGAGAAGAGGGTATTTGAGCAAAATACAAAAAGAAAGACAAAATGGAGGCATTTTTAAAAAAAAAGGCCTCCTGCAGTTGTTATAGGGGCTTATTGCCTATAATTGTCTTTGCTTTTTTTTTTCTTCTTCTTCTTCTTCACTCATATGCAGTAGGAACACAATTCATAGACACCAACTTAATTTTGCAAGGCCGAAGATGATGAGATGGAAATATTTCTTGAAGTCATACTGAGTAGGAGCTTCATCAACGCCATAGTCCCGAAGGAGATAAGTAGTAGTAGGTAGAGACAAGGAATGGTGGCTATTTAGGTCCATGGTGCAAAATTCACTGAGAAAGGGAAGCCAAGACACATCCACACCATGGTCAATGCACCTGTGAAGGTCCATCTTGCTAGGAATGTCGATGTCAGGGATAGAAACTTGCACTGTTTCGCCGAGCCCTTCCAACAGAGAAACTTTGAACATGCAATGACACAATTGAACTATCTTAGTCTTGGAAACATTTAGGTCTAGTAGATTAGCCACAAAGTGGGACAGGACATTGCAATTGGTTCACATTTGGTTCTCATCTTCAATGAAGTCCATTCCAACAACCCACCAAAAAGAAATTACCCCAAGCGGTCACACCCCATTACTAGGTGCTTAATTCCCTTGCCTGTAATCTCCCCAATGAGGGAATATTGTGGCTTATACAGGAGGAGATGAATAGGGGTACCCAGAATGGCAGACATGGTTGGAGCAGTAGAGAAAAAGGCAATATTGCAGACAGGTTAAAAGATAGATAAACTCTAATGTTTTTTTTTTTCGAATGAATATAACCTTGAGGTGGCATAGCTATTTTTAGAAAAGAGGTGCCAGAATGACTAAATAGCAGAGGTTCTCTTTTTGGCCGGACGGTAATGGGAAAATATCAAGGCAGCCAATGAATGGAGAATAGATCATACACAAAATTTGTCATAAGGTTTGGCTGTTGAGAGTAAATGCCCGTATAGGCCAATTTTTGACATGTGTCCTTGGCCGTCATTAGCATCAGCCAGCTTGCGTAAGTGAAAGGGCATGGATTAATGTGATAATGCTTGACAAATTAATGAGCTCATCTTTTCAAGGGTACTTTGTATCACTAAGCAAAGATTGACATAAATAATAACACTCTCCCCAAGGCAACAAGTTTATTTGAGAAAAGAGGTGGCGAAAAGGAATGTACTATATTCATCTCTGTAGAGTTTTTGCATTCTTGAGGGGTACGGATCCTCTACCCACACGTATCTCCTCATTGGTAGAATTTAATGGACCAGCGGTAACAACTTAGCCTTAACTACATGTACTTCTTGGGAAATTAATTGCACAAAAAGTAGATTTTTTCATAGGAAGCAAAGAGAAAGTGGCAATTTTGGTAAAATTCTCTGCAACTTTTGAAGCAACCATGGAAGAACCAACAATTACTGGGATAAGAGCTAAACCTGCACCAAGAAGGTTCGTTTTCACCAATATTTTTGGGCAAAAATAATTTTCATATGCCTCAGTGCCTGAGGATCAATCTTTCAAATTTTGTAAAAGGGTTCTGATAGATAGGAGTGTTAAAAGGGAAACGGTGCTAGATTTTTTTGACAATTTTTTCGAACCCAGGTTGGTGAAGAACCCTAAAAATATCAAAGAAGGATATTTTCAAAGAATGAAAGATCACGGTAAATCTAAGAGTTTCACCTTTCGGCTGTAGAATTATCGGTTGCTGCAGTTCATGATACATGTCATACACCCATGCCCAGAATTGGTGCATGCATGTGCTAGAAGATTCAATGAAGAAATCAGGACCATCACATGCAACAGAATAAACATCATAATCTATGCTCTAGCTATATGAGATATGTTGTGTATCCCTTTTGACCGACATATTGATATGTTCGTTGAAGAGGATATGGAGACCTACTGAGAGGAATCAAATGAAAGGGAGAGTTTCTATCATCGTGAAATAGGGGAAAGGCCAACCAAAGGCCATTTTGTTTTTCTTTTGGCATTCAAAAAGTTCCCAAGGAGCTCATAGGACCTTTTCTGAATGGTAGCCTATATTTTTGTTCTGGACAATGACAAAGAGGTCTAGTCTTTTTACATGGCCATGGCTCTGATACTCAAGCATGAGTGGGAGTAGAGGTATTTCAATTTTTCCAATGTGATAGCTTCCAATATGTTGCTACATGGTGAAGCCACAATAGTGGTTTACAATTCAAGTGAGGAAGGAAACCTCACAAAAAACAACCCCAAGGAAAAAAATGTGATTTTTGGGGTTCGTACGAACCTACTAGTTTGATTGAACCCATAAGGGGTTCATACGAACCTACTGGTTTGACTGAACCCATAAGGGGTTCCCTTGAACAAGGGCTCAAGTGAACGTCTTTGAATCTTGGCCACTAAAAAAAAAAATGCATTGGAAAGTGGTTCATATGAACCCCCTGAGACATAAAAAAACCTAAATTTTTGCACTTCAGAGCTTGGGTTGAGGATGAAAATGAAGGAATCTTCACAAACACAACTGGAATCAAGTAGTCCTCAAAATGAGCTATCCAACAAATATAATTTTCATATGTTTTGGTTTTATTATGTATTTTTTTTCTTAGTTTTATTAAACATAGGTTTTTCATTGAAAATGAAGGTCTATGTTCTACACATGTGGAAAAATAGCAAATTATCCAAAAAAAATTGAAAAATATGAGTGCACGAGATATTGAAGTCCTTGATCCAAGAAAAAAAAGAATTTTGATATATATAAAAAAGGTTACACATTATATGGTCACACTATGTTTGAATTATAAATGGTCTGACTTCAAAACTTGATTAAAGAAAAAATATTGAATAGAAAACTATCTAACTAAGTGGAAGCACTAGATATCAGAGTCATAAATCTAAATTTGAAAGAATTAGAATTTTATCCTTCATGGAAAAAAAGTTATGCGTTATATGGTGTGTGTCACTTTTTTAAAATGTCATTTTTTAGAAAAAGCTAGTTTTTGTGGGAGATGGAAAAAGAAGTGCAATCTAATTCCAATAATTTTGAAAAAAAAAAATTAGAATCTACAAACAAAACGTGATGAGACTCTAGTTTGCATCATCTTCAAATTCCTCACGCTTTCCCTGAATGTGAAGATTTAGTTAAAAATGATAATTTTAGTGTCCAGTTTGGCCAAAAATTGTAAACTAGTATTGTGGGATCACCCTGCAACTAAAAAATTACCAAGTTGAATCTAAATTTAGGTATTCTTCTTTCTTGGTCCATTTGATCCTACATCAAAACTACAGGTTTTTGGAAGAAATTTGCCTATATTTAGGTTAGACGAGGAGGGTTTAATTCAGCCAATTTCTATATGGACTTATATCCTATCAAGGACAAGTAGCTATTATTAGTTTGTACACCTTTTTCTGAGATTGGTATTACAAGAGTTTTTACCATGTTCCGATGATTGCTTATCTCCTAAATTTTTGCTATGGATTAAAAACTCATCGACCCCAGTGGATTATTTTTTCGGGGAAGATTTTACATTTATAAGATATCATGGTTTTGCTGGAGAACCTTTCTGAATCCCTAGATTTGTAATGGATCAAGTCTTCACATTGGAGGCATGCTGATAGGAAACTCTTGCTGACAACACGTATGGGAGAGGAAGGAACAAAACAAGGTTGTATCCTATCCCCCTCTACATTGCAAACAATGGGGTAATGTTTGAGAAGCATAAAGCATGAAATGAATTGACTGATTTGTCGGTGGCTCTAGGCTTAGTCCTCATATGTGATGAATGGGACTATAATCCATCAAGGAAACTTCCCTTGAAGCATGAGGCACGGGAGTATGCAGAATCTAAGAGAAACCCAATGTAGGAGAGGCTAGATTTGTACATCAACTTGTCTCTCGTACCGATGAAGAGTTTGAAGTGGTTCATTTTATATACACCACAGGAAATATATCAGAGGGAGATTCTAATAGGAAAGAACTTAAAGAATCAGATGAAATGGTGAGGATGGTTGGAACAAATATGGTGGACTTCCGGAGGTTGTGACAAAAAATGGGAAATATTCACAAGAAGCTTGAGGACTTTCAACCACAAGACGAATAGTTCAAAGATATTTATTATAAGGAAGTTGATTCTAACAACAATCATCCAGAGTCTAGCCATGAAGTAACCAAGGAAAAACTTCCCCACCATGCCCCCCGACCATAAGAGTTTGACAAGAGAAAGAGCTCTAATCAAAGGAATTCACATGTTGCATCCTGCGCTAGTGTCTGAAGCAAGGAAAAGAGAACTCGATGGTCCCCAAGAGGATCAACCACAGAAATTAAAGGCCAAGCTTTGGTAGGATCATCCACAAAAGGGTCTGAGCATTTGAGTTTGGGACCGATGAAGTTACGCCAAGTCCAGGACTTAGACACATCTGATACAACCATCAAAAACAAGGAAGAAGTTGAATTCGCTCCTCACAATGTTCGGACAATCACGATTTAGGTAAGTCTTGCTCCCCCTCTTCTTCTCACTTCTACATCTTTGGTTAATCCTTTGCCTCCGCCTTTTGAGAAGAATCTTCCACCTTTGGATCCTAAGTTATTAGTGTTAAATGAACCCCCTTCTATTTTAAATATGTCAAGTGATGCTCCACCATTGACTCTTTAATCACCCTATCTAGGGCCCCCATAGAAAAAGTTGATTCACCCATGCTACCTGTTACCCCAGGCCCATCAACATTCAGATAAATTTTTCTTGCCTTTTTTGTTACTCTTTTTACTCTAACTAGTACTCCAGGTCCCCAATCCCAATTTGGCATCCTATCATTCTCAATGATTACTCTTCTAGTTGCCTCCCATATGCCCATACATCTAAAGTTTTCCCTTCTATAACTCTTTTCAGTCTACCTCTTTGTGCTTCTATGGCAACACAAAGTATTGATACCCTGTAGACTCTTCAGAAACATTTTGATGCAACTAGGCAGGCCTGACAAAATAGAAATAAAAGAAGAGAGAAGAATGTCGAGTTGCCGACCTCTAAGAAGATCCAGACATGTTTTAATGAAGAAAATAATTCTCTATGGATCACCACCATGATTCCACTCGCTGCACAACCCAACGGACAAATGAAGATGGAGGATTATGACATTCAAGCAATAGGTCTGGATTTGAATGAGATCCATCTGTGCGACAAGGTAGATTTGGAAAAGACCACTCAGAAGGTGGTATACATAGATTACGAGCGACTAGATTGGAAGTTAAGAAAGCATGAGGGTGAGCTGACAAATGTAAAAGAAATAATGAACCAATTGCAACTTGAGCTAAGAGTCCAAAATGAAAAAATGACCCACATATTGCAGGTACAAGACCAACAAAATGAAGTAGCAGGATCTCTTGCGACACTCTAAGATGAGCGGATCAAAATTTACATTGAGATTGACATATTGAGGGATGAACTTGCAACTGAGCGTCAATTTGTTACAAAACACTAGCATATTCAGGAAGTTATAAAGGAGTTATACAACATCTAAGCTTAGGCTTCTGATGAGATGCTAAAATCCGGATAGGAGATCAAAAAGCTAAAAGGTGATAAATGGGAAGTCGAGACTGCTTTACATGGTCAGATTCAGGAAACCCAAAATTTGGTTTTGGAGCTAGGAGAATCCCTCAATAAGAGAGATCAACTAGAGCAGAGATTGAAAGTGAAGGAGGCTCAAGTACATGAGGAGTTAGCTATGGCACAAAAATCTTCAATCCTTCTTGTAAAGAAGAGGTCAGTATCCACTTATTGGGAGAAAATTATTGTTTCACTCACCATCTTGAGACTGGCCTTACAATTCTTGAGGGATTTCCAAGAAATAAATGAAAAGGTTGGCCCATTGCCTGATCAAACTCTTCAGGAATATGCTCCCCGATTGGTCGAGTCCTAGAGTTTGATCTCTTAGCTCTGTGTGGGAATGGATTATGCTTTGAGAAGTGTAGGTATTACAGATCAAAGGGCTACCTCTAGTAAAGAAAGTGAATTCGCTTACTACCATAAGGTGGCATCCAGAACAAAGAACAACCAGGTGATTTTCAATAAGAAGGTTGATGAAATCAAGAAATATTTTAGGATCTTATACAGTTATGGTTTGCCTCCCAACCTTTCGATATATGGAGATGTATTGTCAATCCAGTAGATTATAGAAGAGGTCAAAAATAAGGTTTAGACTCTTGCAAATCTTCTAGGCCCAAGCTCAGCACCAGTAATAGATGATAGTGAGAATGAGTTTCTCCAGCTTTCTCATCTTTACTATCACCTAGGGGTCATTTCAGCGAGATGTGGATTTGTTTCTTTTAAGGAAGTATTTGAGCTAGATCAGGAATATAAGGCATTTAGTAGTGTTGACCAACAAAATGATGTAGACTAGGAGATTCTTTATTATGATTTTCTTAAACTCCAAGAATAACCAGAGGTCGGGGTTCATGCCTTTGCAAGCGAAAGCCCTTGTGAGTTTCCAAAACTCTGAAGCATTTTTTACCTTTGTATATCTTTTTCTTTTGGCTTTATTTTTCTCTTCGAGATGATCCACACGCAAGGAGCTTATATTTCCGACAGACGCACAATACACCATGTGCTGGTTGTGCATGTCGCAATGGTTGATCTCTTTGTAGTTGGAAGTTAGGCCACATATCGATATGATAGATGTTTTCTTGCTTTTTCTTTTCACAGAGATGAGATTATCCCACCCTTCTGACACCTAATCCTTTCATGCCATGTAATTGTATGAAGGGAATGTTCAACTCATATTTTGATAGAATGTGTTGTATCTTTCTCTAGTCAAGGGATGAGATTTGGTGCTGCCAAATCCACTTCAGTGACTGACAGGATGTTGTCAGACTGTCTTCTAGGATCAAAGTGGTTACAAGGGCTAATCCTGTTGAAATATCTAAATGACATAAATGTGGTAGATGAAAGTTGATGACCAAGATTTCAAAAACCTAATAAAAGATTTAGAATCAGATTTCCAAGCAATCAGATTTGGACATCTGTCAATCATTAACTCTGGAGGGGGTCAACATTTTTCTTTTCTGGACAGCTATATATTGAAGATGGCAATAGGAAGCAAGGGTTTCTAAATTTTTCCCGTTGGAAATTTTTTCTTTAGTTTTCTTAGTTAATAGAAATATTTCTTTGAAAAGTTCATAGAACACTACCTCACTCTGGCATGTTATGTCTATTTTATGATCAAACTATTATCATATTGGAATCTGATCTTTGTTTTAAAGTTCATTTGAATATGAAATGCGAGTTATTCTGAAGAAATATTTGAAACTGTGCATGATATGGTCTTTATCAATATTTCTCTCTTTATATATTTGTCTAGAATAGAACACTATGTCTTTATTGATCTGAATAGTTTTGGTTATCAGATTTCAAGGTTGTTTGTGTATATGACTAAATTTTAAGCTTTAGAGACTGGACTATGTCATAAGACTTCTCCATTTTCTTTGTAAGGTTATTGTTTTGTCATGATATGCTATATTAAGAGGAAGGGTTTTTATTTCTTTTGATTTCTTTTCTGTTAAATTTGGAACTTCTATGTGTTGTTCAGATCTTAATACACATTTCCTAAGGGTCCATTGAATTAATGCATCTATTCTTGTATCGAGCCTTTGTTGTTTGTTCTCCTCCCACCAACTAAGGGAAGTGGTGATCTATGTCTCTCATATCACTCATAGAGGAAAGCTTGTGATTTAAAAATGTTGTAAAAGCATTAGCGCATTGCCACTTTTCATGTTTTACTAATTACATTTCCTTTTCCTTTTTCCCAAACTCAAAGAGGAGCCGAATTTCTATAAAAATATTTGAGGTATTTAGTGAGACGCATATTGTCTCCCACTCACTGAATTTTGCATAAGACTATTAGAGAGGCACAAGATTTTATGATCAAAAATTACCTAGGCTTATTTATGCTTTAATTGACCCTATTTTGCATCCACAAGCCCCGTTTAACACATCTTCTCGAGGATAATCCTAACACAAATTATTAGGCAATCATAATTCAGATGTTTTGAGGTTGAATGGCCCAAATTTAGTGATTCGAGACTCATTTGTCACCTTGGGAAAATAATTTCTACCTATGTTTTTGGGTCCCAAACCTAGTTTCACACCTTTCTAAGAACTTTTTAAAATTTTCCCAAAAATTATGCCTATTGGGACTCATTCGCTATCTTGGGTGAATGAGTCCCATGTGACCCAAAGTCAAAATTATTTCCAATTTTTGGTGGTATTTTATCATGCTAGATCTGATGTTGACTTTTAGTGTTGTAATATTAGGAATTCTTGCATAATTGAGTATAAATACAAGATTCTTTTGCTCATTTTAATCTAATAGGCAATCAAGTGATCCCCAACATTCAAGTATTTAGCCTTATAGAAATTTTTAGTTCAGAAGAGAATTCAAGGGTAGATTGCCAAAAATTTTAGAGCAACATTCAAGTATTAATCATCATGTCAAAGAATTCATGCATCATGTTTTTTTTTTAGCTAACAATTGTGATGTAGGATTTTATGATTCAATTAAGCATTTCATTGATAGGGTTTTGTGAGTTTCAACACCATATTTCATTTTAATTCAAGGTTTGATTACCAACAAGTGGTTTGACTAAGGAAAACCCCTATTCTCTAACCCAAAAAAAAAATTCCCTCTCCTTTATGTGTTATTTATAGGTCTAGGTTGTAGATTTTCTAAGGAGCAAGATTGGAGACAAGTTGTCAAAGTACATAAATTTTTCAAAGTTTTCATCAAGCCTTAGAGAACATTGGAAAATACCTAAAGGTTGGAAATCAAGGTTTCAGATCTAGAAATCAATCGAGAAGGATAGAGAAGACCGAGAAGAGTAGGATCTGACTTTGAGGATTCAAAAAATCCTAACTGGAATGATTTGCCACTTCTGGCGAATGAGTCCCAATTTCAATCAAAATTTAGAATTTTGTAGATTCAGATACCCATTTGGTAGATTCTTGTTCTCGCACAAAAACCTATATTTTGGATTGATTCACCCAGCTCAGAGAATGAGTCCCACTCAACATTAAAGAATTTTTTTTAGTGTTTCAAACCTCCTTCTAGTTGTCTTTAGATTTTGAGGTGGACACAGTCCTTTCTATAGCTTTTTGTGTTGTTTCATTTACTTATCTAGGTCATTTTGTAGGTCATTACATTGAATTAGGGTTTAGTGTTGCATCTTGCATTTTATTTATCTTTCCAAGTCTAAACTTGGTGGTGAACCCCTTTTTATCTTACATTCAACCCCTATAATGTAACCCTATTTCAATATCTCTTTCTCTTTTGCATTGAGATCTTTAGGGCTACCCTTTAATGTAGTAGCAAGGAAAGTGGGCATGCTCTATGATCTAAGTTATTTGATAGCATTCAAACCCCATTTTTTATATACCACAAGTTCCTTTATTTCCTCCTCCAAAGCAAAAAATAAAGCCAATGTTGGGGAACACCTCAATTATCCATTCACAAGCTAATCTTGTGCAAGAAGAAATGGAAGTACAAAAGAGAATAAACAATGATGTCATGTTATGGCTCATCAACTTGTTGAAGAGCATGAAGATTTACCTAATCTCTCCAATCCAATTTGAAATAAATACATCACATCCATCAATCCTCACCATTGCCCAACTCCGCCCTACAATCTTTGCCAAACCATGATACTAAATGTTTTCTATCTCAACCTAAGAAAATAATGAAAGAGGCTCATACAAATGATAGTGCTCACAATCATGCTAATAGAATTAATATGTAACCTATTTTGATACATTCAAACAATGAAGAACATAAAGTTGAAGATCAAAAAGAAGACCATAACAAATTAGTTCCTATTTTTTCTAAATTAGTGAATTTCAATGGGGAGAACAATGATGATCTTCCAGATGAGAGTGAATCACCATGCGTTGAACTTGGTGCTTCTTCTTATACCACACTTATTATATTTAGTTTAGCATATTGTTTGTATTCCATTTATTATGAGCAAGATTGGGATGCAAATGATTTTCTTTAGATCAGCTCACATGTGCGGTACCTCTTATGTGTCTTTCTATGCTTGTTTGCACAAGATGTGATCTCTTGTAATGTTTCCCTTGGTGTTTCTTTTTGTTTTTAGTTTTATTTTGATGACCCTTGTTGTTCTTGTTGTTACAAGGATATAAATAAAATAAATTTATCATTATATTTGTTTATTTGTACCTTCACTTGTCTTTATGCTGTGAAATTTTTTTGTATTATTTTTTCTTTTGGGAATGATGCAAGGTGTTAAGAAATTTAGGTCTCTTCCAAATTGACCCAAAATATTTTTATGTTGTTTTCATGTGTCATTCATGCATTATGTTTGTGGCTGTAATGTTGAAAAAAGAGTCCTTGGGCTTATCCATGATTTTTTAGCTCCTTTTTATAGATTTTGGCTTAGTGTGGCCTTGATTTAGTGTTGTAATGTGGATAACACATTCATATTAGTTCTTGGGCCCTTGTGAACTAATGTATTTTAATGATGCCTTGTAAAGGTGTTGTAACACACTTTCACAATTTTCTAGGATTTCTAAGCATAATAAACATTCTTTCAATCATAATTTCTCTTAACCATGCCTTATTTGGTGTGTTATAAAGTGTTGTAACACACTTTCACATTCTTGTAGGATTTTCATTAATGATTGGGCTCTCTTAGGCTTTAATTGACCCCTTTTCACATCAACAAGCCTTATTTATGTGTATTTTTTAGGATAATCCTTACAAAAGGCATTTAAAACATCAAAATCATGAAATCCCACCTCAAATTCCTAAGGTCAGACTCATTTTCCATTCTGGGCGAATGAGTCTCCTTAGGTGGGACCCATTCACCCAAAGTGGCAAATAAGTCCCCTTTAACTCAAAATCAAATTTAATTTAAATCTTTGGTGAGATTTTATTCTCCAAGATCCAATTTCAGCTTGTAGTGTTGTAAATTCGAGAATTCTTGCATAATTGAGTATAAATACAAGGTTCTTTCTCTTACCCCCCCCTAAGCATTCAAGTACTCATCCTTATAGAAAATTGAGTTCACAAGAGCATTTGAGCAAGAGCATCCAAGGCTTTCAAGGGTAGATTATCAAGCAATCAAGAGAATTCTTCATGCATCAATCATCATGTCAAAGATCACATTCTTCATGTTTTTTATTGTGCTAACAATTATGATGTATATTTCATGATCCAAAAAAGCTTTTCATTCAAGATCTATCTCCTTCAAGCAAGAATCAAGAACCACATCCATTGCAACCATTTCAAATATAATTGCAACACTTTATTGCTAGGGTTTGGTGAGTTGCAATATCTCATTTTGTTCATTCATAATTTTCCTTTACATTTTCTTTCATTTCAAGTTTTAATTACCAACAAGGGGTTTGACCAAGGCAAACCCCTATTCTCTAACCCCACAACCATTTTTCCCTCTCTTTGTATGTGATTTATAATTCTAGGTTGTATATTTGTCAAGGAGAAAGAGTGGAAAAGTTTTCATCAAATTATCAAATAAATTCAAAGTTTTCAAGGTTGTGAGTAAGCCTTGGAGGAGCTTGGAGAAGACCTACAGGTTGAATCTTTTAGTTTTGAACCTAGATCCGAATTGGGAATATAAAAGTAGACTGAGAGCTATAGGATCCAACTTTAAATTTCTAGAAATCTAGAAGTGGAATGATTCTACACTCTTGGTGAATGAGTCTAGTTCTACTTGTCTATCAAGGATTTTTGTAGATCTAAGTACCCATTTGTTTGAAACTTGTTCCGACACAGTTTACCCGAAACTAGGTTGATTCAACCAACTTGGTGTATGAGTCTGGGTTGGCTTTAATAATGGATTTTGTGGATTCTAGGCCTCCGTTCTTCCTTCTCTAGTTTTCTTGGTGCACCTTTCCAATTTTACAACCTTTTTTTGCATTCTACTTGCATTTCTAATTCATTTTGCATATCACATTATTTTAAAAAAAATATATTTTCCAAGTTTACACTTCGTGGTGAACCCCTCATTTCTTATCATTCAATCCTCCTAGAACATTCTCTTTGTCATATTTCAACCTCCTTTGCATTGGAATCTCAAGGGTTGTTCTTGAGTGAACCATGATTAGCAGAAAAAAAGGTGGACCTCTTTCCTTTTAGGTATAAAACCCTAGAAATCCTAGAGAGTCTCCACCCCATCTTTATTTCAGTTCATTTTGGTGAACCTTCATTCAGAGCATCATAATTCTGATTTGGAGTGCATTGAAATCCTATATTTGGCTTCCATTAGCATTGCATTAGTTTTTTCATTTGTTAATTTACATTCTAGGGTTTCAAAATTTTGATTAGTTTACATTTCATTTGCACTCATCCTACATTTAGTATCTTTTGCATGAGTGTTTGGTATCCTATTGCTAATACCATAGTGAGAAGAAGTTTGAGACTCATGTCATCCCGTGATAGAACAATCATTGTGGATCTTGGATTATCTAGAGCTTCAACTCCTAGTATTGACACTAGTACACTAGGCATCGATAACACCCTTAGTAACTCTTTTCCTTCAAGTAGCATGCAAGTTTAATCAAAGAATGATAGCATTCTGCAAGAAAACCTAATCCACATTCATGAGGGCCTAGTGAACTTACAACATCAAATTATGTTAAAATGCACAAGACAACTAAGAGGGGGGGCAGTGAATCATTTGTATCAAATTACTTTAGTTATAACCTTAATCAATTCCACTTTAACTAACTTTGTTATTAATTGTAAACGTGATATTAAAATAAAAAAAGGAAAACACCAGAGACACCAAAATTATGAGGAAAACCCAATGAGGGATGGTGAGGATTAGCTCACAATATAGTAATAATGCAATACTAGATACAAAGGCTCACTACCCAAATACAAAGGATCACTTCCTATAGTAGGACTCACTATCCAGAAGGAGGCTCACTGCCTATAGATAAAGAAAAGATGAATAAGGTCCACCAAAAAAATTTCCACACACTCATAGCTTGATTAGAAGATTGCAAACACCATCGACTCGCTGCTATCAGGAATCTAACACATCAAAGTACTATTTCCTTGATTCACTCTTACACACTTTTTTTTCACTCTTGTTGACACACTTCACTTGTTTGTTACACAATTTGCAATGTCTTGACTTGATTTTATACCATCTTCAACCCTAGAAGTATTCTCCAAGGTCAACTATTCATCCTTCAATTTATGAATTCAAATTAGGTAAGCTACTCAGCATTCTTGTGGTGGATAAGAATGAGAGGAATAATTATAGATTTAATTAGGACCCAAGCAATATCTTGGATCAATGACATGCTTCTTTAATTTGATGAAAAATCTTTATGTAACATGTAGACACTAGGACGGCCAAACATAATGAAAACACCAATGATCTTTGAAGTACACACATCTCTAGCAAGATGATTAGATGTGGATCACCCAAAATACTTCACCAAACATTTTAACATCTCTAAGAAACCTTCAGGTACATCCATAGCAACTGTAATAGTCTTCATGCACAAAACATTCTTCAATAGTCCAACCAAACCAAGCAACAACACATAGGGACTCTAAAGGAAGTCTTATAGAGCACTAAATCACAAGCACATTTGCTATAACACTGAGTATATCAATATAAATCATCTCCCAGATCCACAAGACCTAAAAAAACACTAGAAGACTATGGAGCAAAAACATTTCTCTGAGTCCACAAACAAATAGTTCTGTCAAACAAGTTCACACACCAGTGAACATATCTTTCATTCTCCATCAACCCAGAAGCTAAAAATTGGAATATATTATCCATTGAAGCTCATGAACAATACCACAGATCTACACAAGAATAGGATTAACATAGAAGAAATTTAGAGCACAATATCAGAGCATAAGTTTAGAACACACACTCAACACTACCTTCATTATTTCTTAATTTTATAAAAATCACTTGGAAAAAATACAGCTACAAGTTCATAAATATAGCTCCACCTACTCTAAAATCTTATACACTATCTCAACTATACAAGTAACATCTACAATCACACTGAACTATGTTGACATCAATGACAACATTAATGACAACACCACCAAACACATCCATACTTGTAACAATCTCTCTGTTTGTCGTTGATGGCAACACATGATGTGAAAAAACATCAAAGACAACATATTCATTCTCCTACTTCTTATTCTCTCTTCTCCTTTTCAAATTTTTTACATGATTCTTTCCCCCTTTGACATCAATGGAAAAGTTATTTTTTCATGAAACACTTGCTATATAAAGCTCTGATTACTCCCCCTTAGGAGTGCACCCACATCACATACTACAACGATGAAACTCTCTACTCCCCATGAGGAGTAGACCACAATACTCAGTCAAGACCAAAAAGAATTTGTGAACCCACTAGAATGATGTACCTCCATGTGCACCTAGTTCAAGGAAGAAGGGGTAGTAACCCATAACTTCTGCCTGAGATACTCAAAATTATCCTTCGGAAGGGCCTTAGTGAGTATGTAAGAAATTTGTTCCTTGGTAGACACATATTCAACTCTAACTTTATTCTGGAACACCTTATCCCTCAAGAATTGATACTTGATAGATATGTTCTTTGTTCTAGAATGCATCATGGGATTCTTTGAAATGTTTATTGCACTTGTATTGTCACAAAAGATAGAGATAGGCTCATCACACATCACACCTATGTCCTTCAAATTTTGCTTCATCCAAAGTACCTTTGTACAACAAGATGCTATTGCAATATACTCGACTTCTACAGAGGATGATGAAATTGAATCCCATTTCTTACTCAACCATGAGACCAATCTTCCTCCAGGGAAGAATGCACCACCACTTGTACTCTTTCATTCATCTACACAACTAGCCCAATTTGCATTGGTGTAGGCATTCAATTTGAAATCAGTAACCTTAGGATACCATAGCCTATAATCTAGAGTTCCCTTAGGATACCTAAATATCATCTTCACAACTGTAACATGTGCCTCTTTAGTTTCTTCTTTAAATATTTCAACCAAACATATTGCATGCATGATATTAGGTCTAGTAGCAATAAGATACAACAATCCACCAATCATAGATGTATATGTGCTCTGGTCAACTTTAGAAGATTCACCATCCTTACTCAACTTACGTCTGATTACCATAGGGGTATGGACCGATTTGGAGTCATCCATTCCAGAATTCTTCAACAATTCCTTAACATATTTAGATTGTGAAATGAATATACCCTTATTAGTTTGGTTCACTTGAAGATCAAGTAAGATGATATTTAGAAATATTTTTGCATATCCTCTACAAATTTCTTACACATAAATTCATTTCCACCAAAGATAATATCATCAACATATACCACAACTATTGGAAACAAGAAACACTAAGAGGGGGGGGTGAATTAGTGTTCAACAATTTTTAACTTTATTAATCTTACCCTTCAAGCATTTATGACATTCAATCAAAAGGGATATACATGAACATAAAAAAAACAACCACAACACCATAACACAAGAATTTTTACGTGGAAACCATGTTAGGGGAAAAACAATGGTGGATGGTCAATCCACAATATGATCTGAGTATACTCAAAATGAAGTTTACAATATGGGAATGCACTTGCATTCAAGAACACTACCTAGAGCTCACTGCTCAAGGAAGACTCACTGTCTTATAAAGATAATCAGATTAAATCCATCTAAGAAATTGACCTAAGAGATTAGCAACTACATATGCTTGATTACAATTTTGGGTAGGCTCAACAATCGATCCTCAATCCTTCTGACTCTTTCTATGCTTTTTCTCTGCTCTGCTCAAACTCACATCACAAAATCCTTTATACACAAGTGAAACTGTGCATTATCATTCTTTTCTCCACTATGATTCAAAACTTGCATCAAAACACCTTGTTCGTATATCAAAATGATATGATCAATCTCGTATATATATCCACAACTAGAGATTAATCTCCCATATGTTGGATTCAACAAGATATGAAAATTTTTATAAACTGTTAGCTCAATCAATGGATAATCATTAACGCGCACCAACCAAAGTCGGATATAGCATAGCAATGATCAACATCAGCATGTACGAACCAAAAAATACTTAAACAATTAATTCTCAAACATTTGCGACATGTTATATCCATGAAGTTGGCTTCTGTATTGATAATCAAAGAATTAACCAACTGGATAGTCTAAGTCACACATAGATCAATATGAACTAGTAAGATTCAATAGCAACAAAGATCATATACCAAACAACATTCCTTGAGATACACAACACAAAATAATAATAGAAAATCTTCATGTGAATCGATGAACATAAAACTATCAGATGCTCTATTTTTCCTTGACTATCTTCAATCTGACTATTAGTATGATCAAATGATGACGTGTGGATCCAATCATAGACTAGGGTTTCCATCAATGACAACACCAAATGATATTTGCAGTGTCTCTTGCCAAAAATCTCCCCCTTTAGCATTGATGGCAATACTTAGTGAAAAATGACTAAGTGTCAAATCAGTACAAACATGAATTACACTGCCAACTTCAAAATTTAAAAACACAACTCTCCCACTGAGATGATTACACATTTTTCACTCTAATACTCTCCCCCTTCAATATCAATGGAAAAGGTAGGAATACGCATACCAAAAAGAAAACAAAATCTTATATGATCAAATTGCATATGTACAAACAAACTTCTTCAACTTACATAAACCTAAAAACATCTGCAAAATCTTTCTTCAACAGGATCAAATTTTTGTCTCAAACCCTTTTAAGACTTTCCAAAATTGTTATGTGAGCACAAAATAAGTAATATTTTGTCTTTGTAGACTCAACGTTCACTAGATCACCAACTACCTTAGCATCTTCAGCTTCCTTTAATGCACGCAACATTATTTCTATCTTCAAACCAATTAGGGCTCTAAGCTCACATGCTCTTTCCACAATTATGTCATTGTCATGCTTCAAGCTCCTTATTTTGTGAAGAAAAGATATCACCTGACCTTCTAACTTTCCAACACCACCAGATAAAGGATCAAAAGCTTTAGAAATAGCAGCTAACTATTTTTCAAGATCCTTAACATTTTTCTCATTAACCTCAATAAATTTTGACAAAGACAAACATTCCTAATAGATATTTCCACCTTCAAATAGAGCACTTTGAATATTCTTCACATAGGTCGCTAACAAATTTTTATCATTTTTTATCATTCCTTTCAACTTACTTAACCTGTTTACATCGAACTCCTTTTGAACTTTAACCATGGCTGACTTTTCAAGGGACTTGAAATGAGTACTTACAAACTTAATGAGCTTCTTTAGTTCACTAGAGGAGGAACCAGATGAATCCTTACATGAGTAAGCATTATTTTCTCCAGAACTCTAGATGCAATATTTAAGAGTTCACTATCCTCAATGTGAGACATCAACAATTCTTCTCTAGCTTTTGCTTGGGCAAATGATGCTACCTTCATTTTCTGAATTGGGGACAATGTGGATAGGTCGATAGGACCTTCAACCAATTCAAGGTCAAATTCTTCCTTTTGCTCTACCAGAAATTTCTTCACTACCTCTGCAGTGTTTCTTGCTTCCACTGGAACTTCCTTTACACCAACTCTCTTTTCCTCAACCATTGTTTCCTCAGTTGTAGATTCTTCCTTATCTTCAAGAATCTCAACTCTCTCAACTGATATAATTTCAAGAGCTTCAATCTCCATAGGTACTTCTATATTATGCACATCAAGAGGAATATGAGTATCCTTTGTTGTATCTTGTTTTTCTTCTTCTTCTACCAGACCAGATGAGACATCATGCATTTCTTCAGAGACAACATCAATTCTATTACTTAACAAAACTTTTCTCAAAATTTGAGAAGTTTCTTTTGCAACTTCTTTAGTCTGACCAATCATGAGCTTTTTCACTCTTGTCTTTCTCTTGAATTCCTTTATAGATTTATTCAGGATTTCCTTCATTTTTTCCATAGACACCACTAGAAATAACTCTGCAAGAATTATCTCTCTCATTTTCTCTTCTTCTGTTCTAACATTTATTCTTCTCATTTTGAAAATTTTATATAGGATTTTAGGTAAATCAGGCATTATTTCAATAAGAACCTTATTGAAAATATTTAAGTTATTTATTGTAGCCTCCTCAAGAGTTCTTTGGCCAAATTTATCAAAGGTTTCATACCATTTACAAAGAGGATTAAGATTTCTATCTTTGACCAAATATTTATCAACCTCTTCCACTGACATACCAGGTTTGTCAATATTTACCTTCTTCTTTGCTTTGTATTCTTCACCGAAGAGCGTCCTTTTAGTAACCTTTGTTTCCTTGGTGCCCATATTCTTTATTTCTCTCACATTTTCATCAAACTCAGTCTCTTCATCTTCTAAGACAACTTCATAGACTCTTGTTCTCTTATTCTTCTTCCTCTTATCAGATACCTTAGTTTGAGTTTGCACAACAATTGGCTTCACTTTAGGGGAGGATAGGGATGCAGAGCTCCTTGTTTACCTAGTTCAGGTAGAGGATGCTTACGGACTAGTAGATTTAGTTCTTGTTGGCTCTTTATCTACTTCATCTTGTTCTCTCCTTTTTCTAGTTTCTCTTATTGCTTCTACATATATACCCATGCTTTCTACAAAGATTTCCACTTCTTTTCTTACTCTTCTAACTATCACAAGTTTTCTTAGTTCATTGTGCACTTGTATATCTTTCTCTAAAAAAGTACCAAACCTTTCTTTTTTTGGATCTAGAGGCTTATTCAATAAATGTTGTGCATACATTTCTAGAATGTGGTCCTCAACCTCATATCCCATTGGGATAATCCAGACTATTCTAAGATTAGCAGCTTCCATCATACATTGATCAATGTCTACCATAAAACAAATAGTATCCTTATACTTCCCCATAATAGATGTTGGAATTCTTTCTCTAGCATGCATCACACTCTGAAAATTCTTGAAGTATCCCCAAATTATAATTTTTTTGGCTTGACTATTTCCAATTCAATACAACATTTCTCTAATCTGAACAGCTATAGGCTGACCACTTTGCTAATGTACTTTCCCACCACCTAAAATTTCATTCATGAAATAAAAGAACAAACACAGTAGTGGATTTCTCTACTTAAAGGAATTTTTTTTGTCTTTCTTGATCTTACCAAGATTCTCCATCAACTGACTTTTTAGCAACTCACATAGATCATAGTCTTCATTCTCCTTCACCATTTGGTATGTTGCATAAATGGTTGTACTAGATACTAAATTATCTTGACTTGAGTGATAAATTTTGTAACCAATGATCATCGATGCAAATTTCACATCCACTTCAATGATATCTTCAATTTTCATGACACTTCTATCATACTTTGAATCTATTGCATCAGTAACCATTTGATTCTTTATGGACTTCAAAACTGGCAATCAACCAGAGGAATTTAAACTTGTAATGATGCTTATAGCCTCCTTTGTAATCTTAAAGGGTATATTCAAGCACATAAATTCATCATGAACTCGACTCAAGATATACGAGACCCATTCACTCTCTTCAAACATGGGAAATTTAGTAATATGTGTAAATTTCTTCTCCTTTAGGGTTTTGAATTTCAGTTGGACACAAAAATCATCTCCTATAATGTGAATTTTGTACAAATTCAATAGTTGCGAGCTTCCTAACTCTTTAGTTTTTTCATGAATATATGCCCTAATATCTTCAGTATGGAAGATGATGTACGAAACAGATGAAAATGCACCTAAGGGATTGGTATCAATGGACTTGAAAGGACGCCACTTGAGTTTGGGATGGGTTTTATCCTCGACTTGGACAACCAATGGAGTATCCATTTTCACTAATTCACAAATTCACAAGTTTTTTGATAAATAAATTTTCATTAGATCAAAGTTCTATTGTTGAAAGCTCCTTCACATTTGAATTTCGCCTCAATTCACCAAAGTTCACTTCAAAGCTCTCTTAACTTCTTTTCTTCAAAATGAAAAGTGGAAAACGAAAGATAAAAACTACCTTTTATCACTCACACACAACCCTTTTTGACACAATAAATGCTTTTTACCCTAACTCATCTAGTTACCCTGTTTCCATATGGTGTGATAGATAGTTATTCTATGGACCTCTAATACTGCATAATACTCTCTCTAATAGATTCAACAACATTTGTAGAGAATCTATGCACTTACTATACTTATCTACATCCCAGTGTCAGTTACCAGCAGGGGGTTAATAGATTTTCTTGATAGCTAACCCTAGGCCAAAGGCCTAAAATTAATTCCCAGAGGAATTACCAGAAGCAAGTTTTGGTGGTGGCACATTTTTTTCAACAGAGGGACATTTCTTCACCCATTTCTTCTGCATTTGCTTCCTGATCACATCTATAGTGACTATTCCTTTTCCTTTTTCAGGTGGGTGCATGGAAATGGGTAGCAATTTTGTGGACACCTTTCAAAAAAATTTGAAAAGAAATAACGCGAGCGTGTTATAACGCGCTCGCGTTATTTCTTGTTAAAAGCAAAATAAAAGGTGAAAACCTATAATTGTTATTTCGACTATGTTTTTCTTGTAGCCATGGCAAAAACCCCCATAGTTACGTGCTCACGTTCTAGGAGGAGAAATTTAACAAATTGTTTCACCAACAATTTCTATTTCTTCGCAACAATGGCGCCATGACGATGTGAGAGGTAAGGATTTTGAGGTTTTTATTTTGAATTAGTTAGTTTTAGGTTGAATTTGACATATATATTTTTAAATTTGTAGGAGATGCAAATCAACCTGAAAACCCTCAAAATCCTCAACAAGAACACCAACCAAATGCTGAAGATCAAAAACAACCATAGCAACAACCTCCTCCACCAATCACTCAACCCCCTCCTAGTACTCAACAAAATTTAATGAGTGAAATTGAGAACAACAAAAAAAAAATTGAGGATTTGATCAGTAGGTTGAGTGATCCAAATGGTTCAACCATAGAAAGAATGGCACTAGAAAATTCATTTAGAGATTTGGTAACAAATGTAGATTCAATTAGCAAACAAATAACTGGATGGCAAGATAGGAGGCAGGTGGCTAGGGATTATTATGCATATAAACTATCATACAAAGATGTAAAGGATTTAAATATTACAAAAGGTGATTTTTGCTCATTATTCACCAACGCATGCACAAATCAAAATCTTACCCTCAATGCGAAGAGGTTTCTTATCCATTGGTGCCACCACCAACAGATTAGGGACCAGTTTTATGATAAGTGGTACATGGTCTTCAATTACCCACCGTGCAACAATTGAGAGGTCCCACAATGTTTCCTTAGGAAACTATACAGTGAGTTCATATTGAAAAAAATACCAAATTATTTTGATATGATGGATTTCTAGGGGAGAGGTGGGTGGTTAGCTCAGGATAGACCCAGTGCACAACCAGATCCTATGCGAAAAGGTAGATGAGATCTCGCTAGGCCACCTCATGAGCATGTTATTATGCCTTCCATCATGAAGGGAAGTGCTAATGTAGAGACATTGCAGGTGATCAATAGTTTGACCTAGAGTTTCATCCATAATACTAGCCCTATTCTATAGTGCCATCCAAGGGAGTCTTCGAGTGGTGGTCATCGAACACATGTGTGTCAATCTTGCAGGGCTACTTGTTCATATGACCCCATCACCACTCAAGAGACTAGTACACAAGATCCATATGTAGCTATGGAGATGGAGAGGGCAGCTGACATTTTGCATGAGGCATATGGCATTGATAGTCAGGTAAAAGTTAGTGCATGTTCATTGAATTTAATTTATTAAATTTTATTTTGAAATGTAAGATTAACTAAAAATGTTTTATGATTTTTATAAATTTGTAGGGTCATAGTGTTGAGACTAGATACATCGATCCCCCACCAACTTATTTTTATAGTACATGTATCACTAGGGTATGTATCTAGTAAACAACTGTAACTTTATTGCATGTTAATAGCATTGTTTTACGAATGGTAATTTAATGTACAATTTTGGATGTTGAACAAACTAATATTGGAGGTTTTGATGGATCACATCCCAATGGCAATGGATTTACTCAAACCTACATGAAGGCAATAGAATAAAGAGTTTAACTAATGAATCAAGTACTTAATATATTTGTGTAGTTTATATGCACATCGCTGATTACGTTGAATAATTTGTTGTTTTATTTTCAGATGATGCAAGCTGAAACACCTACGAATGTGATGAGGGAAATGGATATTGATGTGTCATATGCTATACAATCCTCGATAGCTCTGACGGGAGAGGTATGAGGAAAATTAGTAAATTTACATTTACATTTGTTGCTATAGATGTTAGTTAGTGAAAAATCAAACCATTATTGATTCACGTAGTTTAATTTCTATTTGTATGGCTTATACAAGGCTTGAGCATGCTTGAGCATGGGTGTGAGAATACTTCCCCCATGGAGAGAGATCATGAGATGGTGGTAAATGATTATTTTATCAAATATATCATTTTTATAATGTATTATCTATATATTCATGTCTTTACTTCTTATTGTAACAGTTAAAAATTCACAATGAACTAAACACTAGGAGGAGAAGCAGGAGCACTCCTCGAGTGCAGCAAAAATGAGTGATAGACCTATCACCATCTGATCGAAAAGGAAAGGGAAAGAATTTATTTCTAGGGCATGGAGAGCAATGAATTTTGATTCCAAAGCTCTTTGTTGTATGCCTACATGGCATTTTTGTACATATTTTTATTGGACATATTTGACATTGTATCCCTATATGGCAATTTTGTACATATATTTTATACTTATACTGACATATATTTATGTATTCCTACATGGCTATTTGGTTAATACAAATATCTTTTATAAATTCCTGTCCATATTTGCATTCTAAATTGATGGTTCAATAGAGATGAGTTATATGTATTCAAGTGTATACTTTATAAATTATGTGTATACTTTGTGACTTACGTGCATTCAAATGTATGCTTTGTGTCTTACGTGTTTTCATACATATACCTTGTATTCGTGCATATACTTTGTATTAATTTGTGTATACTATGTATTTGTGTGTATACTTTTTGAGGCTTACATGTTTTTGAGTACTTGTGCTTCCCTTATTGACATGTACATGCTTGAATTATTCACGTGTATAATTATTAATTGGTTAGCCCTAGCATTGATCATTATTGTCCTTCATGATTTGTCTTGAATATTAATTGATTGATGCTAAACAACTTTTTCGAAAAGAAAAAAAATGTTTACAATTGGAATTCCATGAAATGATTCATAAAAAGATATTCCAATATGTTCTTTATCTAAAAGCTGGAGGTCGTACCAAGTATGGGATCAACAAGTTTGTATCACAAATCTAAAAAATAGAGAACAGTGTGAATAATTCTTATTAGATCTTTTCCAAAAGTTCATCAACAACCTCCATTCGAGCCTCTCAAGGCTTTACATACTGTTTTACACCCTTCTCTAATTGATCCACACCCTCAACTAACTAAAAACCAACTTTCAAAACAAGTAACCATTGCATTTCAAATTTGTTTTTTTAAGCAACTTATAAATTTGTAACTTTAGACTCCTCCAACCTAATGAGTACATCTAATGACCTCTAAACCCACACAAATGGTGTAAAAATATCCTTATTACATCGAAAAAACTCCATTCTTTCATAATCATATACAAATTCACAAATTTTCCTTCAAAGGCTATAAAGACAACTTCTAGTGCAAGATTGAAATTTTAACATTTTTTATCACTAGAACCAAAAGTCACCCTAAAACATACCTAATGGTCTTAATTGACCTTATTCAAGACAAAGTATGCTCAAAATACCCACAACAACCTATTGAACAACCTATTCACCATCAGATAATCACTAAAACCACTGAACTAGACCTTCTTCATCAAATGGAGGAACAAGGTGTTTTGCACCAATGATCATACATTTTTTGTGTGGAATACTCAAACTTCTCAACCATCATTTGTATGTTTCTCTTTTCTAGTGTTTCTCATGCCATCATAAGGGATCAAGCCAGTTGAATGCAAGTCAAATCAATTCCATGTGTTTGGGTGTGAAATACAACCATGCCTAGCCTAAACCTACCTACTGGGATGTGTTGGAGTAGTTAGTTTGGTCACACATATTTCAAAATGAAAGTTACAGCACTTTGCAATTTTTCACAACTTGAATTTGACACTTTTTCCATCAAATGCAAATCCATCGCCATAGGAAAACCACTCCGAGATAGCCAAAACTAAGAGAGGTTTTTGTAGAGGGATCCAATGCAATCCTATAGGATTAGATGAGAAGTTTCTAAGCATCATGGTACCCGAGTAATAGCATGCTGAAGTTTGCAGCCATTTTGCACTTTGGACCCTTAAGGGATCAATCCGGTGGAACATAGCTCAAAGCGATTTTGCATGTTTCAGTATGAAAGAGTACCATGCCTAGTGTAAAAAAACCTATTCGGACATGTTGGAAAAATCTGCTTGGTCACACGAGTTGCAGAGCGAAATTTGCACCACTTTGTAACTTTGCACTGCTTGCATTTGACACTTTTTCCATCAAATGAAAATTTACCACCACGGGAAAACCACTCCAAGATAGCTGAAATCAAGAGAAATTTTTGTAGAGGGGCCTAATGCAATCTAGTTGGATCAGATGAGAATTTTCTAAGAATCATGGTATCTAAGTAATAGCATGTTGAATTGTGCAACCATTTTACACTTTGGCCTCTTAAGGGATCGATTTGATGGAATGTAGCTCAGAGTAATTCTATGTGGTTAGGTGCAAAAAAAGACCATTCCTACAATAAAAATACCTTTTTAGACACATTGGAGTAGTTAGTTTGGTCACATGAGTTGCAGAGCGAAAGTTGGACCACTTTGCAACTTTGCACAACTTGAATTTGACACCTTTTCCATCAAGTAAAAATTCATTGCTACGGGAAAACCACTTTGAGATAGCCAAAATGAAGAGAGGTTTTTGTAGAGGGGCCTAATTTGATCCTGTACGACTAGATAAGAAGTTTCTAAGTGTCACGATATCTAATTAATAGCATGCTAAATTTTGTAGCCATTTTGCACTCTGGATCCTTAAGGGATCGATCCGGTGGAACATAGCTCAGAGTGATTCAACGTGTTTCAGTGTGAAAGAGGACCATGCCTAGTGTAAAAATACCTATTTAGACATGTTGGAATAGTCCACTTGGTCGCACGAGTTGCAGAGTGAAATTTGCACCACTTTGCAACTTTTCATAGCTTGAATTTGACATTTTTTCCATCAAGTGAAAATCCACTGCCACGAGAAAACCACTCCAAGATAGCTAAGACCGAGAGATTTTTATGTAGAGGGGCCCAACATGATCATGTAGGATCAAACAGAAAGTTTCTGAGCATCATGGTAGTTGAGTAATAGCATGCTGAAGTTTGTAGCCATTTTGCACTTTGGACCCTTAAGGGATCAATCTAGTGGAACATAGCTCAGAGCGATTCCATGTGTTTCAGTGCAAAAGAGAACCATGCCTAGCATAAAAATACCTATTTGGATGCGTTGGAATAGTCTGCTTGGTGACACGAGTTGCAGAGAGAAAGTTGCACCACTTTGTAACTTTTCATAGCTTGAATTTGACACTTTTTTGATCAAGTGAAAATCTGTTGCCATGGGAAAACCACTCCAAGATAGCTGAGACTGAGAGAGGTTTCTTTATAGGGTCCCAATGCAATCTTGTAGGATCAGATGAGAAATTTCTAAGGATCATAGTATGCGAGTAATAGCATGATGAAATTTGCAGCCATTTTGCACTTTGCACCCTTAAGGGATCAATCTGGTGGAACATAGCTTGGAGCGATTACATGTGTTTCAATGCAAAAGAGGACAATTCCTAGCATAAAAATACCTATTCAGATGTTTTGGAATAGTCCACTTTGTCACACAGGTTGCAAAACAAAAGTTTCACCACTTTGCACTGCTTGCATTTGATGTTTTTTCCATCAAGTGAAAATCTGTCGCCACGGGAAAACCATTCTGAGATAGCCAAAACCGAGAGATTTTTTTGTAGAGGGGCCCAACATGATCTTGTAGGATCAAACAAGAAGTTTTGAAGCATCATGGCATCCAAGTAATATCATGTTGAAGTTTGCAGCCAATTTCCTCTTTGGACCCTTAAGGGATCAATCTGGTGGAACATAGCTCAAAGTGATTCTGCATGTTTCGATACAAAAGAGAACCATGCCCAGCATAAAAATACCTATTCAGATGTGCTGCAGTAGTTAGTTTGGTCACACAAGTTGCATAGTGAAAGTTTCACCACTTTGCAACTTTGCACAACTTGAATTTGACACTTTTTCCATCAAGTGAAAATCCGCCGCCACGGGAAAACCACTCTGAGATAGCCAATACCGAGAGAGGTTTTCTAGAGGGGCCCAACATGATCTTTTTGGATTAGATGAGAAATTTCTAAGTGAAATGGAATAATTTTTATGTGGTTTGTGTTGCTGCCCGTGTAGATTTTGATGGAAAGGGCATGAAAAATGAGGTTTCACCCTAGGGTTTGATAAAATATTGCATGTAGAGGTTGGGTGATTGTATTTTGAGTTTGTGCAGATGATTTTAAGAAGGTCTGAGGTGGTGGCATGTTTTGGTAAGGTGTGGAACCATTCCTTTCAATAAATCCTCCTTATACTAGCATAAAATAAGGATTTTGGTTTGGCATGGTGGAGTGAGTTTGTCCTGAGACAAATTGCGGATCTGAGGGTTTGGATACATGATAATTGCTAACTCAAAAAGTTAAGGGGGTTCTTGAATGTTTAAAGGTATGTTCCTTTGTTTCTTGAATTCCCTTGCACAAATAAACACACACACACCTAGAACATCCTAATTCGACCTTACATTCTTTATATCACTTCTCTAATCACCTAATGACCTCTTTGAGACTTTGAATACATTACATATGACCTTTAGATGACATTTTTCATATTGTTTACATTTCAAAATTCAAATTTTGCAAATTTTCCTTTTGAAGGCATTTACAGAACAAGGTGCTACTACACCAAACATGAACTCCAAAATTACAATATTTGAGTAAATCTCTTATGTAATTAAATATCATTACAATGCCTTAGGTACTTCATTCTCATAGATCTTTTACAATGTCACTCATACATTCAAGATTCTCTTTAAATGTCTACATCATAGGTGCTCATTATGAGGTTAACTTCAATTGAGTAACTTCATATTCCCTCGCTAAGCTTCACATGTTCTTTTATAATGGCTTGAAATCAAATTTGAGATTTCTAAAGATCATCAAAATAAGGATGTTGTGTTGCTTTTTTGGCTGAGATTCTCTTTGATGGCTCATAAGTTAGCATTTTCTGCAACCAGAGATCAATCAATTTTTAGTAGTTTACTTACAAATACATAAAGTAAAAAAGAAAAAGAAAGAGCATCCAAAATGGAAATGAAATAAAAATAGATGGAAGGCACTTATAGATAAGCATGCAGGTCTCACAAATTAGTCACTCCTGGTCATACATCTTTACTGGGAATTCCAACATACCTATTGCACACAACACCTCTCATGAATAGAGTAAGTAGAAATTTTAGATGCTCTTATAATGTCTACATGATAGCTGCTCATGATAAGGTTAACTTCAAATGAATAACTTGAAAGTACCTCACCAAGCTTTGCACACACTTTTCTAATGGCTTAAATTCATGATTGAGATTTGTCAAGATCATCAAAATAAGGATGTTGCATTTCTTTTCTAGCTAACATTCTCTTGGATGGCTCATATATTTGATTTTTTGCAAGGGGAAACCAATTAATGTTTAGTATGTTACTTACAAATACACAAAGTAAAAGAAGATGATAGAATTGGCATCAAAAAAATTAATTTGCATACAAGTATAAATTAATAAGAACCAATGTGCATATGCTTACAAATTAATCCAACAAACCATTTGGGTCTGCTCTACTCTTTATTGTGTCAAGTATTGCCTCATGGTCAAACTCATGGACCTTCCATAAGGTCTTCTTCAAAGGACTACCCCCATATTTGGTCAAACAAATATTGGATGCCATGACAAGGTTCAAGTAATGAAGAATCTTATGATGCATGTCAAAGTCCTGAAATAGCCAATGTTTAACACTCAAATGTGGGTACCTTCTAAGCCATGTTTCAGTAACCACAACTGATCCTGTAGGGTATTCGATGTTTTCTCCATCTATAATTGGGGCCTCCAATTTCTTTTTGGCCTCAACACAATGACACAAATAATAGTATGTTCCCTCTTCATTGTCTTCATCTGCAATAACTGCATAAACATGCCCTGCATTGATATGTGCATAAAATATCTTGAAATTTTTCAACATTACAAATATAGTACAAAGTAAGATAATGATATTGAATTTCAACAACTAAGCAAGTAGATATATCACCTGGTTGAACTAGATCTGATACATGTTCAAAGTCAATCGATGATTCCATCTGTGTCAGGTCCAATGTCATCAAAGGGTGATACACGTGAAGTGGGCTAAGATAACTTGTCAACCATTTGTCAACCCACTCCCCTGACTCACAATCATTCCAGGCTTGCATTGTACATTAAGAACAAAAGCATGCCATCTTTCGTGTATCGATACTCCATGAACCTGCATTTGAGCTAATGAAAGAGTGTACCTCACTCGATCCTATTAGTGTACAACAGTCCTCATATGGTGCAATGTTAGTATCATCCATCAACCAAAAAAATCTATGAACTAAAGATGTGCCTTCATTACATGGACCCATCGAAGCATTACACCACTTGATGATTGATTTTGCATTTGTCAACTTTGCATTGTCTTTATACTTTAACTCTTCTTGTGCTAATGCTCTTTTTACACATGCTCCTCGTTTCCATGTTTGGCCTAACAAAAGTTTCACATATGTTGAAAACTTGTAATTACATGCATCTTGCACAACTAGTAGAACATGCACAAGTTCTTGAACTGTGTTGCACAATTATCAGACCATATTATATGTTAGTCATATTTTATGCCCCTCTGAGTCAAACCACTATAGAAAATTTGGAAGAAACCTTGCACGAACTCTAGAGAATGCGTGCGATCATCACTAATATAAAATTGGTACTCCCTCAATACCTTCCTTTGGTCATCTATACTATTAGATGCATGAATGAATGCTATGTGCACAAATATAAAAACCTGTGTGGAGTTGTAATACTATGATTACACCTCATGTTGTGGCTATAGAGTGTAGTTCTCCACAAAGTCAACCATTGATACTATGCTTCCAACTGGAAATATGTCCTTGCATATCTTGAATTGCGTGCCCAACCATCGGGCTCTATGGGTATCCATTGCATACTCAGACAATATATTATCATGAAACATAGACATAAGTTGGTACACTGGAATCTTCTCAATAACCAAATCACACCTTTTTTCTTGAGACCCATATTTTGTAGCATATGCCACTAATTTATCCTTCTCGAACTCTACTAGTTTTTGTCCCACCTCATCTATGCTTTCCATATGTTGACATATTGGCATACGCTGGAAGCTACCGCAACGCTCGGATGAACCATCCAAGCATGTTGTCCTATAGAAAATTTGGCCATCCTCTATTTCACATAATTTTTTTCATAAGAAATCTCTTGAATATTTTGGTGGGGCTTCTATGCCAAAATCCTGCAAAACATCGTTAGTATGAAAATCTACACATATAGAATGATAAACATCATAATGGTTAGAAAATTCAATATGTAGTCTACAACAACAAGTAGTGCATGTGTGATTTATCTTGACATAAAAAGGTTTAAGCATTTCAAAAAATATTTGAGAAATACTAATTTGAGGATAATCATTTTCAAATTTTTGAAAAAAATTGGTTTGAGTCATATCCAAAAAATCCTTTGGATGTGGCTCACGATTCCGACTATTGATTCTCCTTCTTACCACATCCCTTTGATTAAGAGATGGCCTTGTGTTATTCTTCCAATACTCTTCAATTAGTTTTCTCAAGGCTTCGACTACTTCTTTATCTTTTCATGATAGTCTCCCTGAGAATGCCCATACTTAATTTGACTCATTTCCCTCAATTCTTTGTTGCCTTTGAATGGCTCTTGATAGAAATTTTGTACTAACTCTCGTGTTTTCACTCATCTTTTTAATGAGACGAGCTCTCTTTTTTTGAAAACTTACCAAACTTGATGTAATGACACGTTGGGTGAAATTACTATCCTCTACGCATCAGGTCTTACCCACACTCTCATAAGCATCCATTAGATTCTTCACAATAGTGTCTTCACTTGATGCATTCAATTTTCTCAACCCAAGAGTCTTCATGATGTTCCTATACTTTACATCCCACATCATTTCAACAAATAGTTGACATCTTGTATTCTTATTTAGCCTTTCAACGAATCATTCCCAAATCTTATCAGCATATCTTCTACAAGAGTGTGTTGAAATCTTACCTTCCATGTGCTACAAAATCTCATCATCAATATTAATCAAATACTTTGGCTTTCTAAACAAAATTCTAGGTGGTGTTCTCCTAGGTACATACATCTCAACATTAGGAATTTCATCAATATTTAATTGAGGTGGGATATATTGCATACCTTCGATCAAGGGTGGAGAAGAAGACATACCTTGAGGTTCACATGGGGATGATGGCATACCTTCTTCATCAAATCTGAGTGATGATTTCCTCTCAACTTGAGATGTGTCATATGATGTCCAACAATATTCACTTGAGGTAGATGGTGTCCCTCCATATTCACTTGCACTAGATGGTGTTCATCCATATTCACTTTTGCTAGATGGTGTCCCTCCATATTCACATGTGCTTAATGGTGTCCCTTCATATTCACTTGTCATAGAGGGTGCATCTCCAACTACTGTATCTGAATCTGTCTTAGATTATGCTTTCACATTCATTCCTTCTGTGTTGCCAATTCTCGTTCTTTTTTTGACGGTTGAGGTTCCTCTTCAATTGGCTTGTTTTCGTCAATCATTTCCAATTTCTTCTTTTCACGATATGCCACCACCCAAAATCTCTCCTTTTCTTTGAAGGCTTCATTCTCTTCATCTAGTAGTTTCCTCTTTGTCTTTTTCTTTGGCATCGTGGATGATTTTATCTGTACCATGGTAATGAGATGAATATTAGTTCCTAAAAAATGTATCCATTCAAGTTAATTGAAAAATATATGTCATTCAAGGCTTCATTTAAATAATACTTACAATCATCATGTACAAAATTTAACCTAGCATTGACAAATGTGACATGATTTTTTTTAATCCAGAATTCCTTAAAGAAAAGTGGTAATGTGGCATTCCATGATTGCAAGATAGGCTCAAAATGGAAGAATGGACATTTACAAAAAATTGCATTTTTTGGTAAAGTTGTGAAGAGATAAGCTAGTTAAGAAGTTACAAAAATAGTTAGATACATTGGGGGAGTTGATTTTGAAGGGAAATATGATAATATCATGTAAGTTACAATCATAATGAGTGTAATGGCATTGTGAGTGTTTCATAAGTTTGTGGTGCAGGAGCACCTTGACAATCTATGCTTCCATCTTGAAATTTGATTCAATTTTGGGTATCTCCATGTTGTAAGAGGGTCATTAAAGATATTTTCCATCTATGGGAATCGTTAGGAGGTTTAATTTTTAAGTCATATATGTATTTTGTAAAGTTGTCACTATTTGCAAAAGTTGCACAAATACTAAATTCTAAAAAGTTACAAAAACTGTGAAATAGGGAAGGTGAAAAGTCATATGGGCTTATTTTTTCTTGGAGGCACTTGGAAGTTGATAATACATGTATTTAATGCATTTAAAAGGCCTCATGCACATTTGGAAAGTTGTGGGTGATTGAATATCTGATTTTGAATGAATAAACACACTATTTTCTTGTATTTTCTTTAGAATTTCACTGTTTCAGGCTTGTGTACGAATTTGTACGAGAAAGAATGCTTGGTTGGATGCTTTTAAGTGTTTACACACTAAATCACCTCCCACATACAATTTTTTTCATGCATTCTTCTTAACATTTGAGTCAGATATTGCAATTTTTCTCTAGAACTGTCAAACCATCTGTTAGGGTAAACAATGAACTTGAGAAATTGTGTTTCTCCCATTCTACTCAGTGAAAGTTCTCAATTTTGGTGTGAAAAAACCTTATGGAATTTAATTTCATATTTCAAACATTACCAATCATATGGTGAGGACTAAGGTGTGAAGAAAATATTTTTTCTTGACTGTAAAATTATGTTCAGATTGGTAAAACAGGGAATTGTGAAGCTTAGAGCTTAGGGTTTATGGAAATGTGTTTGGAAATGAACTTCTAATGGACTTATAATCTTGGGAAGGTCAAATTAAAGGTATTTTATGTATTGGTTATGAGCTTTTTGTGTTGGGGGTAGAAAAACCAATTACCCATGTTTGCACTAAGGTTAGTTAGGCTTATTCTCAGACTGAAACAACTAGTTTACAAGAATTTTCTCTGAAGGACTTAATATCCATCTTGTAATATGTTTTGTATGAGGGAAATGGGTGTCCAAAATGAGTATCAAAGTCTGAAGTGTATGCATGGTTTTGGAGATACATGTGACAATTTGTAGATGCTTGGCTGCTAGTAATGTGGATAGTCAACAAAGGAACCGAGTTTGTGTGTAAGGGTAGACTTCTGAAAGGTTTCATTTTTGTTGTACTAACTCAAACAAATATTTATTAAGAAAATAATGATTTGGTTGTGCCTTAAGAATTATATTTTTTGTTTGTAAATAGTGGTGCCAATATGGAAGATTTAAGACAACTTGTGAATGACATAATCATTGGTTGATGTGTTGATTTTATGAACGAATTGAATGGTTTTGAGTTTCTAATAAGGAATATCCTATGTTACAATAAATTTTATGATGGTTAATCTATTTTTTGAGTCTGACAAAGAGTTGAAACCAAGTTATAATGTTTTGTGGAAATATGAAATCAAGTGAAATTGAAGGATTTTGATGAAAATATGATTGAGTTTTGTTCGTTGATCTTCTTCAATTTAGGTTAGGGTCAAAAGTACCCTTGATGATTTGTGGATCCTGGTAGATGCTCTGCATCAAGTTTAAAATGGTAATTGGCAAGTGTATATAATTGTGTAATTTAAAATGTGCATTGACAACATAAGGTTACAATGACAAACAAAATTGAAAGCAAGCCATAATAGAATGAAATAAAATGTGTACAGACTTCACATACCTAAAAACACAGACTTTCAAATGGAGGAGTTCAACCCAATTATGTAGGCTTAGCTTCTTCTTTCTTCAAACTCCACAACAATTGACTTGTTCAAAAGCTTGTTCCCCTCCAAACTTCAATTGTATATCAGTTTTCAATGGAATTCAAACTTCAATTGATATTATATTTCTTTAAATGTGGAAACTCTTCTATTTCATGCAAACGTGGTAGAAAGATCATGGAAAAGGTGATGGAATGTGAAAAATTTCCTTGCACACTTCACAATATCATCAAAAAGATACTTTTTGTCGGAGCATGCACATAACCAGGAGAATATGCAGACTGTGGACCTTGACATCATGGGTATATTCAATTTTTTTACCGTTTTGAGTGGAATACAAAACATGCTCGTGTTATAACGTGAAAGCGTTATTTCTTCCTTAAATGGTAACATCTCTACTTCTTCAAAATGTGCACGTGTTATATGAAATATGGTTTTCTAAATATATTTATTTTCTTCCTCTTTGTCTATACCCTCTATCCTAATTCTATATCTCTCCCCTACACCCATATAGTAGAGGAGATATAGGTGAGTGTGTGTGTGTGTGAGAGAGAGAGAGATAGAGAGAGTGGGTTAGAAAGAGAGAGTGGGAGAGAGGGAGGGAGGGAGGGAGAGGAAGGGAGGGAGGGAGGGAGGGAGGAGAGAGAGGGAGAGGGGAGAGAAAGAGAGAGGAGATAAAGAGGGAGAGAGAGGGAGGGAAGGAGGAGGAGGAGAGGAGGGAGGAGGGAGGAAGGGAGAGGGAGAGAGGAAGAGTGGGACAAAAAGAGAGGAGAGAGAAGAGGGAGGGAGGAGGAGGAGGGAGAGGCAAGGAGGGAGGGAGAGAGGGAGAGTGGGAGAGAAAGATAGAGTGGGAGAGAAAGAGGGAGAGAGAGGGATGGAGGAAGGGAGGGAGGGAGAGGGAGGAGGAAGGAAGAGAGGGAGGGAGACAAAGAGGGTTAGAAAGAGATAGTGGGAGAGAAAGAGGGAGAGGGAGCGTGGGAGAGAAAGAGAGAGTGGGAGAGAAAGAGAGAGTGAGGGAGGGAGGGAGAGGGAGAGAGGAAGAGTGGAAGAGAAAGAGAGTGGGAGAGAAAGAGGGAGAGAGAGGGAGGGAGGGGGGAGGGAGGGAGATGCAGGGAGGCAGGGAGAGTGGTAGAGAAAGAGAGGGAGGGAGGGAGGGAGAGAGAGGGAGGAAGGGAGAGAGGTAGGGAGAGGGAGAGGGTTAGAAATATATTGTGGGAGAGAAAGAGGGAGGGGGAGGGAGAGGGAGGGAAAGGGAGAGAGGAAGAGTGGGAGAGAAAGAGAGAGTGGGAGAGAAAGAGGGAGAGATAGGGAGGGAGGAACGGAGAGTGAAGGAGAGAGGAATACTGGGAGAGAAAGATAGAGTGGGAGAGAAATAGCGAGAGATAGGGAGGGAGGGATGGAGGGAGAGACAAGGAGGGAGAGAGAGGGAGAGAGGGAGAGAGTGAGAGAGTGAGAGAGGGAGGGAGGGAAGGAAGGACTGAGAGGGAGGGAAAGGAGAGGGAGGGAGAGAGGAGAGGGTTGAGATATAGTGAGAGAGAGATGATGATAGATAGGAGGAGATAGGGAGAGTGGGAGAGAAAGAGGAGAGGAGAGTGGATATAAAGAGAGAGAAAGAGGGAGAGAGAGGAGGGAGGAGGGAGGGAGGGAGAGCAGGAGAGAGGGAGGGAGAGGGATTGAGGGAGGGAGAGAGAGGGAGGAGAGAAAGGAGAGGAAGAGTGGGAGAGAAAGAGAGAGAGAGGGAGGGAGGGAGAGGGAGAGAGGGAGGGAGGGAGAGGAGGAGAGTGGGAGAGTGGAGGGAGAGGGAGTGGGAGATAAAGAGGGAGAGGGAGGGAGAGGGAGTGGGAGAGATGGAGATAGAGAGAGGGAGAGAGGGGGAGAGTGGGAGAAAGAGAGAGTGGGAGAGAGTGGGAGAGTGGGAGAAGGGGAGATTGGGAGAAAGAGATAGTGGGAGAGATGGAGATATAGAGGGAGGGAGAGACAGACTAAGAGAGAGATAGAGGGTAGATGGTTAACCTCAACCCTTAAACCCTTAAACCCTAAAATCTAAAACCCTCTACCCTCTACCCTCTACCCTCTACCCTCAACCCAATACTCTCTACCCTAAACCCTAATCCCTCAACCCCTATACCCTATACTCTATAATCTCTTAATCCCTCAACCCTAAACCCTTAAACCCTAACCCCTGAACCCTCTACCCTCTACCGTCAATCCTCTAACCTCTACTCTCAACCCTAATCCCCCAACCCTTAAACTCACTTAGTAAACCCTCTACCCTCTTCCCTCAACCCTCTTGACCCTTAAAGCCTCGACCCTCAATCCTATACCCTATACCCTATACATTCAACCCTCAACCCTCAATCCTTAAACCCTAAACCCTCTACCCCTTACATTGGACCCTAAACCTAATCCTTCAACCATATACCCTCAAACCTATACCCTAAACCCTCTACCCTCAACCAAGTAAAACCTTAACCCTAAACCCTTAACCCTCAACCCTTAAACCCGAATCCCTCAACCCCTATATCCTCTTAATACCTCAACCCTCAACCCTCAACCCTCAACCCTTAAACCATAATCACTCAACCCCTATATCCTCTTAATCCATCAACCCTCAATCCTCAACCGTTAAACCATAATCCCTCAACCCATATACCCTCTTAATCCCTCAACCCTCAACCCTCAACCATCAACCTTTAAACCCTAATCCCTCAACCCTCAACCCTTATCCCTCAACCCTCAACCCTTCAACCCTAATCCCTCAACTCCTATACCCTCTTAATCCATCAACCCTCAACCCTTAAACCCTAATCCCTCAATCCCTATACTCTCTTAATACCTCAACCCTCAACCCTCAACCCTCAACCCTCAACCCTTAAACCCTAATCTCTCAACCCCTATACCCTCTACTCTATAACCTCTTAATACCTCAACCCTAAATCCTAAACCCTTAAACCCTAACCTGTAAACCCTCTACCCTCTACCATCAACCATAATCGCCCAAACCTTAAACCCACTTAGTAAACTCTCTACCCTAATCCCTCAACCCTCTTGACCCTTAATCCCTCAACCCTCAACCCTTAAACCATAATCCATCAACCCCTATACCCTCTACTCTATAACCTCTTAATCCCTCAACCCTCAACCCTAAACCCTTAACCCTTAAACCCTAACCGGTAAACCCTCTACCCTCTACCGTCAATCCTCTAACCTCTACTCTTAACCCTAATCCCTCAACCCTTAAACCCACTTAGTAAACTATCTACCCTAATCCCTCAACCCTCTTGACCCTTAAACCCTCAACCCTTAACCCTATACCCTATACCCTATACATTAAACCCTCAACCCTCAATTCTCAACCCTCAACCCTCAATCCTTAAACCCTAAACCCTCTAGCCATATACCCTATACCCCTTACATTGGACCCTGTATGTAATCCTTCAACCATATACCCTCAAACCTATACCCTAAACCCTCTACCCTCAACCAAGAAAACCCTTAACCCTAAAACCTTAACCCTCAACCCTTAAACCCTAATATCTCAACCTCTATACCCTCTCATCTATAACATCTTAATCCCTCAACCCTAAACCCTATACCCTTAAACCCTAATCCTCTACCATAAATCCTCTACCCTCTACCCTCAACCCTAATTCCCCAACCCTTAAACCCACTTAGTAAACTATCTACCCTATTCCCTCAACCCTCTTGACCCTTAAATCCTCAACCCTTAATCCCTTAAGCAATCAACCCTAAAACCTTGACCCTCAACCCTCAACCCTTAAACCCTTAAACACTCAACCCTAAACCCTTGACCCTCAACCCTCAACCCTTAAACACTAAAATCTAAAACCCTCTACCCTCAACCCAATACTCTCTACCCTAAACCCTAATCCATCAACCCTAATACCTCAACCCTTACACCATTAAATCCAAGAAAACTCTCTACCCTAATCCCTAAACCATCAACCCTTAATCTCTCAACCCTTATAACCTCTACCCTATATATTGGACACTCAACCCTAATCCCTCAACCCTATACCCTCAACCCTCAACCCTCAACCCTCAACCTTAAACCCTAAATCTTCAACCCTCAACCCTTAAACCCTAAACCCTTAAACCATCTACCGCCTACCCTCTACCCTATACATTAAACCCTCAACCCTCAATTCTCAACCCTCAACCCTTAATCCCTCAACCCTCAATTCTTAAACCCTAAACCCTCTACCTCTATATCCTCTACCCCTTACATTGGAACCTGAACCTAATCCTTCAACCATATACCCTCAACCAATTAAATTCTTAACCCTAAATCCTTATACCTAAATCCTTCAACCCTAAACCCTTAAACCTTCTACCCTATATGCTCAACCAAATACCCTCTACCACCGCCCCTATTCCCTCAACCCTCAAACCTTAAACCCTAATACCCTAGAAACAATCAAATCTATAGGTCCTCCACCCTAATATCTCAACCCTATACCCTCAACCCCTATCACTTTCTATCTATCTATACTTATCACCTCTCCCTCCCTCCCTCCTACCCACTCTAATTTTCTCTATCTACCATCTCCCTCTTTCTACGTACCTCTCATTCAATCAATCCCTACCACCCTCGCTCACTCTATCCATCTCTATCTATGTCCCTCCCACTCTATCCCACTCTCTCCCACTCCCTCTCTCTCTGTCTCTCTCAGGTCTCTCCCTCTGGCAACCTACCTAAGTAACTCTCTCTTTGTCTCTCTCCCATCTCTCTATATCTCCCTTCCACCCTACCTAGATAAGTCCCTCTCAATCCACCTCGTCTTTCTCTACCTCTATCAGGTCACTCCCTCCCACACCCGCTTCCTCTCTCAGGTCTCTCACTCACACTCCCTCCCTCTCCAACTCCCTCTCTCTCTCACACTCCCTCTCAATACCTATCTCTCAAGTCTCTCCCTCTCACCCCCCTAACACTCTCAAGTTTCTCCCTTTTGCACCCTACCTACATAACTCTCTTTTTCTCTTTGCCTCTCTCTCCCCCCCGCTCTCTCTCTCTCTCTCTCAATTATCTCTCTCCCATCCCCCCTCTCTCTATCCCTCCCTCTATCCCTCCCACCATATGTAACTAAGTCCCTCTCACTCCAACCCCTTCTCTCCCACTCCCTCTCTCTTAAACTCTCACTTCCACCCCCTCTCCATCTCTCAAGACTCTCTCTATAAATTCTCCCTCCCTTTAAATACATACATAAATACATACAAGCATACATACATGTGTAGATACAATCTTACATACATACATACAATATGTATGCATTGATACATGCATACATATGTACATACATACAAGCATACATACATGAAATACAAGCATACATGTACATACAAAAATAGAAATATATCAGCATACAATCAATATATTGACATTTTACATAAAGGAGGACATAACATGAGCACATTATAATGTGGTCGCGTTATATCTTAGTTGACATGTTTCTAGTAGAAGCAAAAACAATGTCAAAACTGAAATATAACATGTGCGTGTTATAACGTGCTTGCGTTATATATTTCTTTGGGAATTCTTGAGCCTTAGGCCTGGTATTTTCCTTGGAATACCAACCCAAAGGCTTGGAAGGCATTCCCAATGACTAGATATGTGTTTTTAGAAAATCTACCACATTTCACATAATCGAGTTCATGCTCATTGTCAAGATTGCACGTGGTTCAATATCAAAAAAATTGAACACATGGGTAATGTTGGGTTCTCTCTTAGCTATCCAACGATGTAATATTTTTCACTTTCTGAAAATGTTAAGCCTTTCATCCATAATTTATTTGATTTGTATGTCTTTTTTTGCCAAAAAGCAGTGTTTGGTATTTTTTTCGTTATAAAATAACTGTTCATCGAATTTTCAAATAAATTACATTTTTATATACTAGAATCCATTCTACAAATTTAAAAAGAAAAGAAAAAATAATTCAATTGGTTTCCAAAATTTGTAAGGGTAGCATGGCCAAAAATTTTTCTTTTAGGAAAATATCCACTTCGAAAATTAGTAAAAGATGAAATATTCATTAAAAAATTATTAGAAAAATTGTGCATAAACTACATACTATTAGATAACTTTTGACCATTGTGATTTCAAAAATAGTAAAAAAAAGTTCATCGTACGAGGGTCATACAGGAGTTGCTATGTTATGTTTTTCTGACAAAAAAAAAAACCAACTTGTGTACATCCCTCTTTTGAACCCCTTAGTATCAAGCATTTTAAAAATAAATTAGTAGTTTAGAAAGTAGACTCAGAGCACTTCGATCCTTGTTTTTGTTCCATCTCAAAAAATTTAGTGTAACTACCTCAATTTCACATCCAAGGTCAGTATTTCCTGATTTTAGAAAAAAATTGTCCACTTAAGTCCCCTTTTTGGGAACCATCTTTGTGCACTTACCCTTTCATCCTTCTACATGTTTCTCCTTTGATTTACCAAAAAATTTCTATTCCAACAAAATCTAGCAATGTGACCAAATTTGTTGTAGTTATAGCACACAACATTTCTTTGTCCAGACTAGTTGTTCAACTGATTTTCTCTTGATTTTCACTAGTTAGAAATATGGCCAAATCTATTGCATCTTTAACATCTTGCATCTCTATGAAAGTTTTTCATCACATTTATGCATTCATTTGACTTATGAAAAAACTTATTGCAATTAAAGCACTGAATTGAGAATGATGGACCACTTGGATTCATCCTGTTTCTACACTAAGAAGCCATATGACCAAACTTATAGAAAGTAAAATAGTAACCATTTGAATCTTTGAGCATTAGGTTATCGTACCAGATTCCTTTGATCTCTATTTATCTTATTTCCTTTCCTAAATCTCCTTTGTCCAGATCTGGAACTATGTCCTTCATAACCAAGCCCTTGCTTGTCACCATTAGTCCTTTGATTGTTGATTAGCTCATCAAGCTTGGCTGAACTAAATTTGAACTTCTCTCTGTACTCATTTGCAGTAGCAAGTTTGTCTCTGAGATCATCAATCTATTATTCAAACACTCCCTCATTGTTTTTAGATTGTTCCAATTCATTGTCCAAATGGCTGCATACTTCAAATTTTTCTTTCAAGGATTGTGCAAGATTCTCTTATTTCTTCTTTTTGTCTTCAATCTCCTTGGTCATCCTCATCATGATATATTCCATTTCATGCTTTAGGAATCTATTATCTCTGGTAAGATTTTCACATTCTTCTATATTTTCCTTTAGATCTTGACCACATTTCTCATCCTCAATGATTTTACTATAATTTTGCTTAATCTAATCACATAGTTCCTTTCTTTTCTCCCTGGACATTGATTTTATCTTTCAATGATTCAATGAATTTCTCAACATTCATGAGGTTTGCTTGCAATTTTTGAAATTCAGAATTTGACTGATCAAGATCATCTAGGACGACCAAAAGTTGTTCAAGACTACTTGAATCCATTGAAACACTTTCCAAGATCTCCCCAAGTTTTTAGACTTCTTCCGAGGAACTAGCTCTGATACCAATTGTTGGAAACAAGCAACACTGAGAGTTGGGTGAATTAATGTTCTGCAATTTTTAACTTTATTAATCCGACCCTTCAAGAATTTATGACATTCAATCAAAAGGAAAATGCATGAACATAAAAAAACAACCATAACACTATAACACAAGAATTTTTATGTGGAAACCCTATTAGGGGAAAACCCATGGTGGATGGCCAATCCATAATATGATATGAGTAGACTTAAAATGAAGTTTACAATATGAGAATGCACTTGCATTCAGGCACACTTCCCAGAGCTCACTACTCAAAGAAGACTCATTGTCCTACAATGATAATCAAATTAAATCCATTTGAGAAATTGAACTAAGAGATTAGCATCTACATATGGTTGATTACAGTTCTAGTTAGGCTCAATAATTGATCTTCTATCCTTTTGACTGATTTTGCGCTTTTGTTCTGCTCTGCTCAAACTCGTATCACAAAATCGTTTATGCACAAGTGAAACTATCCATTATTGCTCTTCTACTCTGCTTGGATTCACAACTTGCATTGACACACCTTGTTCGTATATCAAAATAATATGATCAATCTCTTATATATATCCATGACTAAAGATAAATCACCCATATGTCAGCTTCAACAAGATATGAAAACATTTACAAACTATTGGCTCAATCCATGGATAATCCTTCATGCACCCTAACCAAGGTTGGCTATAGTATAGCAATAATCAACATCAGCATGGATGAACACAAAAATACTTAAACAATTACTTCTCAAAAATCTGAGACATGTTATATCCATGAAGTTGGCTTTTGTACTGATAATCAAAGAATTAACCAATTAGATCATCTAACTCACACATGGATCAATATGAACCACTAAGATTCAATAGCAACAAATATCATATACCAAATAGCATTCCCTAAGATACGTAACACAAAATAATAACAAAAATCTTCATGTGAATCGATGAAAACAAAACTGCCGAATGCTTTGTTCTTCCTTGACTATCTTCAATCTGACTATCAGTAGGATCAAATGATGACACACAGATCCAATCACTAACTAGGGTTTCCATCAATGACAACACAAAATGATATTTGCAGTATGTATTTCCAAGAACAACTATGAACTTTTTTTTCTATCAACTTTGAAGTAAAGATTGTTGTCCACAAACCATTTGTTGAATGCTTTTTGTGTCAAGTATCTATCCAATCTTGCATACCAAACTCTAGGAGCCTATTTAAGTCCATACAATACCTTTTTCAACTTGCAGACCATGTTTGATTTGTTTGATAGTTGAAATCCTTCCATTTGTTCCATGTACACTTCTTCTTCCAATTCTCCATTCATAAATATATATTTTACATCCATCTCATATACTTTGAAGTCTTTATGAGATGAAAATGCCAAGAACATCTGAGTGGCTTCCATTCTTGCAACTGGTGCAAATGTTTCTTCAAAATTTGTTCCTTCAACCTATGAATAATGTTTGCATACAATTCTTCCTTTATTTCTTACCACTTCACCATCTTCATTCAACTTATTCCTGAATACCCATTTTGAACCAGTTACATTCATGTTCATAGGTCTAGGGACAAGTTCCCATGTTTGATTCTTTTCTATCTACTACAGTTCTACTTTCATTACTCTAACCAAAATCTCATCATTGCATGCTTCAATCATAGTCTTAGGTTCTATCTTAGAAAGCAAACACAAGTTTACATCAACCACTTTGCTTCTTATCTTTACACATTTACTTATGTTTCCAATTATCTATTTCTTCAGATGATTTCTTTATGCATATTTAGGAGTCTTAGGTGCAAGTTATAGAATCTCTTCTTCATCACTTTGTTCTTTCTCATCATTTTATTCTTGTACTTGCCCACAGATAAGATCATTTGGCTTAGCTTCACTAATTTCTTCTGGTTTATACATAGCTTCATGAATTTTTATATTAGCACTTCCAACTATTTTCCTCGATCTTTTATTGAAGCATTTGTATACCTTGTTGTTATTTCAATATCCAAGAAAGATTCCTTCATCACATTTAGCATCAATCTTTCCAAGATTCTCATCATCCCTTTTAATGTAACATTTGCTTCCAAACACTTTAAAGTATTTAAAAATATGAGTCTTACTAGTCCATAACTCATAAGGAGTCTTCGTGTTGTTACCTCTGATATGAACTATATAAAGAATGTTAAAAAAAATGTGGATTGATTCTCTCCAATACACATCATGAACATTTTCTTCTCTCATCATTGTCCTTGAAGCCTCTTGAACAATCTGGTTCTTTCTTTCAACAACTCCATTCTGCTAAGGGGTTCTAGGGGTAGAATAATGTCTCTTTATGACATGCTCTTAACAGAATTCATTAAACTCACTAGAAATGAATTATCCACCTCTATGAGACCTTAAACATTTTATTCTCAGGTTTAACTCATCCTCCACTCTTTCCTTGAAAATTTTGAATCTATCAAGAGCTTGATCTTTCTCTCTAAGAAAAGTAACCCATGCCATAAAATACCTGTCACCATTAAGGCTTTTTGCTCTTGTAGGAACACAAAGGTATGTATGAATCAATTCCAAAATTCTAGTAGATGATTATTATTTTCCTTTAAAACTTCTTGTTTTTATTTTCCAATTCACAACTTATTTTGAACTAATCCTGATTAGGTTATCAAAATTTACACATCCAATCCTCTGATGCCATAGCCATCTTTCATTAATTTGTGAAACAAAACATTGACCATCACCACTCTTAAGCTGATATATGTTTCCATGAATTCTTCTTCTTGTTGCTAGCATAGCTCGAGATCCTTTTCTGATCTCACAAGTGTTATCCTAAAACACAACATTAAATCCTTTGCTACACATTTTTCCAGCACTAAACATATTATGCATTAAACCCTTAACATAATAGACATCATCAGTACTATGTTTTCCATCAAAACTAATTGTTCCTTTACCAAAAAATTTAGCACCAAAATCATCTCCAAACATAACTATTCCTCCATCATACTTTTCAAATTTAGTGAACTTACTCTTATCTCTAGTCATATGATTTGAACACCCACTGTCAATTACCCAATAGTCTTCATCTTATCTAGCATGAAAAGTAGTCACTAGACTACCTTCCATCTCATCCTTCTTGCTCTCTGAACTATATTCCCTTGCACATATTTCATTGTTAGTAGATGGAGCTTTACTTTCCAGGTCTATAAATAAACTTCCATCGTTATCCTCCTCAAAATCAGACTCATTATCAAAAATTCCTACATCTTCTTTAACATAATACAATTTCTTGAACTTCCTATCCTTTTTGTCTCTATAGTTATTATTATTATCTTTGTTCTTCTTGTGTGTAGCTCTATTTGGACATCTTGAGGCCTAATGACCAATATTTCCACAATTCAAACATTTAAAGGGCAACATATCTTTATATTTACCAGTACCTTTCTTCAATTTCCTTGTGAATTTGTCTTCTAACTCTTCTAAACCATCATCATCTGAGTCATCTCCTATCTTCATTGCTTTAAAGGTGGTTTTAGCTTTCTCCTTTTCTCTTGCAAATTTTATAATATCAAATGTAGTCAAGATGCCAAATACGTGCTCCTTATTAAATGTATCTGGATCATATGATTCTTCAATAGCAGAGACCTTATCACTGTAATTATCTAGTAGGGTCATCAAGATCTTCTCAATTGTATATTCATCTGACATGGTACCACCTTGAATCTTGATCTCATTTTCTACAAGTTCAACTCTCTAATAATAGCTTGCAATATCTTCACCCTCTTCCATTCTCAAGTTTTGAAATTTGTGCTTAGCTGTTAGCTTCCTTGAGAATTTTACTCTATCATTTCCTTCATAAATGTCTTTTAATGTTTCCCATACTTCATAAGAGGTGCTTAAGGAAATAAATTTTGACCTTTTAGTTTTAGATAGAGTAGTGAAGATAGCATATCTTCCCTTTTCATTCTCCTCATAAGTAGTGATCTCATATGTAGAGGAAGGACTAGCAAATGGCACAACATACTTTTTGTCCATAAATTTCTAGGTCTTGAAACCAAGAGAGATCGGATAACCTCTCATCTTCTCTTTCCAGTCACCATAATCAAATCCATAAAAAATAGTGATTTGCAACTTGTGTGCCATCTAATCTACCTCAAGTGGTTAAGCTTTTCATTGAGAAACCAAATCTTTGATACCAATTATCAAATGCACAAGACAACTGAGAGGGGGGGTGAATCAGTTGTATCACATTACTTTACTTCTAACCTTAATCAATTCCAATTTAACTCAATCTATTATTAAGTGTAAACATGAAATGAAAATAACAAAAAGAAAACACTAGAGACACGAGATTTACATGGAAAACCCAATGACAAAATGATGAAAAAATGATGATAAGGATTAGATCACAATATAGTAATAATATAGTACTGGATACAAAGGCTCACTCCTAGAGGTCTCATTGCCTATAGTAAGACTCACTATCTAGAAGGAGGGTCACTACCTACATATAAAGAAAATATAAATAAGGATCCACCATAAAAGGTTCCACACACTCATAACTTGATTAGAATATTATAGACACCATCAACTCACTACTTTCTGGAATCTAACACATCAAAGTATTGTTACCTTGATTCACTATTACACACTCTAATTTTCAATCTTATTCACACACTTCACTTTCTTGTTACATAATTCACAACATCTTGACTTGCTTTTATACCACATTCAACCCTAGAAGCATTCTCCAAGGTTGGCTATTCATTCTTCAATTTACAAATTCAAATTAGGTCGACTACTCAACATTCCTATGATGGATAAGAATGAGAGAGGACCAATTCCACATTTATTTAGGACCCAAATAACATTTTGGATCAATGACATGCTTCCTTAATTCAATACAAAATATTTATGTAACATGCAGACACCAAGTCAACAAAACCTAACGAAAACACCAATGATCTTTGAAGTACGCACATCTCTAGCAAGATGATCACACGTGGATCACCCATCACACTTCACCAGATATTTTAACATCTCCAAGAAACCTTTAGGTACATTTCTAGCAACTACAATAGTCTTCGTGCACAAAACATTCTTCAACAGTCTAACCAAACCAAGCAACAACACATAGGGGCTCTGGAGCAAGTCTTCTGAAGCACCAAATCATAAGAACATTTGCTAGAACAATGAAAAAAATAGTATAAATCATCTCCCAGATCTGAAAGACCTAAAAGAAAACACTAGAAGACTAGGGAGAAAAAAAATTTCTCCTAATCCATAAACAAATAGTTCTATCAAACAGGTTCACACATCGTTGAATATATCTTTCATTCTCGATAGACCCAAAAGCTAAAACTTAGAATATATTATCCATTGAAGCTCATGAACAATACCACATATCTAGACATGCATAGGATCAACACATAAGAAATACAAACCACAATACTAGAGCACACTTAGAACACACACTCAACACTACCTTCATTATTTCTTAATTTTATCAAAAGCACTTGGGAAAAACACAACTATAACTTCATAAATATAGATCCATGTAGTCTAAAAACTTCTTTATTATCTCAACTATACAATTACCATCTAAAATCACACTGAACTATGTTGACATCAATGAAAAAATTAATGAAAACACCACCAAACACATCCATACTTGCAACAAATTATCCTTGAATACATTTCAGCCACTACAATCTCTACAAATGAAACCATTCACTGCATTCTTGAAACTAAACATGGCCTTGACCTTGTGAGAAATATATGGTAAATCTTTGGAAATCATATTCCCTCAACCAATAGTTGTCCTTTACCCACAAACAATGCTACAAGCGAAGGAGGAACTCAAATTCCTCCTCCAACAACAATACCCTCAATCCCTACCTACACCACTCCTCAAGTCACAACAATGCAACAAGTTAGTAATTTCATTCCTTTACTAGGTATTCCATCTAGCATCCCTAGCTCCTATGTGGTATTGCATGTTATAACTCCTACTACTTTACCACCAATAAGAATTCCATTCACTCATCCCACAAACACATACACTCCATCACCACTTTCACTTCCATCTCAAAACACAAGAAATGACCCTCTCATACATCAAATTTTCCAAACCATGTGATCTCTTTAAAAACAAGTTTCCACCATCAACCAAAATCAAAATAGCCACCTAGATATTATATCAAAAGCAGTCCATTATCCTTGGAGATACTACAGACATCGAGGTCACAAGGTGTAGAGGTACCTAGATTTGAGAAATATGGAGGGAAGGGAGATCCTTCTAACCATGTTAATGCCTATACTGCCCTATATAGTGACATTTTCCTTGATGATAAACTATTGGAAAAGGTCTTTCTTGGGACCTTAAAAGACATTTCCTTAGAGTGGTTCTCTTCTTTACCAAATAACTCGATTCGTTTAGTTTGATGAACTTCTTGATGCATTTAAAAACCTTTTCCAAGTGCAGATAACTCCTAAGATGACCTTGGACTACTTGATGAGATGTAAGGAAAAATAGGTTGGAAAGATAACTAAATTTTTCTCCTAATATCAATCACTTTATTCCCAAGTCTATGTTGAGATCCTTGACCCACACCTTCAAAATATTTTTATAGAAAACTTGAAAAAAAAGTCGAAGACAAGTTAACCATGATGAAATTTCTATCCTTCATGCACTTGTGCACTGCCCTCTATGATTACCAAAATTCAATTTGTAGTCACAATACAAATTATACTTCTAGATAAATTGAGAGATATGAGCCTGTGCACCCAAATAATTCCCAACCCTTTAGAAAAAAAAAAAGGGTTTCCTTCAATTCAACCCTCCTCAACAACCAACTCACAATGTCCATAACCATGTTGTTGTTTTCAAAGCCTCAATTCACTCCCCTGTTTGACACCCTTCATAATACCATGTCCCAACTTCTAAACCAACAGATGATTACATTACCTCCCATAAAAACACTTGACCCTAATAAGCCTTTACCTCCAATCTTTAAATCAAATGCTTATTGACACTATCATCAACAAAATGGACATGACATGGAACATTGTAAGCATCTGAAACATCTTGTGCAAGACATCATTAATTTTGGTCATCTATCTGTTGCAGGCACTAGTGATCAAGGTAATAAGTCTTTCATCCCTTCAAACCAAAACTTGGAAATTTTCACAAATCCCATGCCAAAACATAATATTTAATTTATAAAAGCTAGCAACACACCGAAGAATGACGAGATGAATATTGATATAGATGATGAACACATTAATTCTATCCCAAATAATGCTATGAATTTCAATCATATAGACGAAATGATAGGGGTGATAGAAGTCATCCACCGTAAGGGCCGAACTAAGATTTCTCTTGATATAGATTTCTCCTCTAAGGATAAACTTAAAAATTTACATGATAGTCCTCTCTACATAGTCGATGGTATCTATGAAAAGTCGACTAATGGGATACTAATAGATCCTGCCCATGGAGAGAACATGATCACTAAGGAATTCCTACTCTTGCATGAGCTCTATCAATATGACTATGACAAACCAAAAGCATGGATCAAGACGCACAATGGTTTTTCATGGCCTATGATCAGATCAATTACCCTACCATTACAAATATGACAAAAAACATTAAATTTTATATTATCCATCATCCCACAGATGGACCAATTTCATGTGAAGCTAGGTCACCCGGGGCTTCACTCCATGAAATTCATCCCTTCGGTTGTGCACATATGCTTAAATTTACTCTTTGACAATAAGATGCTCATTGTTTAACATATTGGCTTTAACCTCTTATCATCTAAAGGAAACTTTTCCCTAGATTCCTTTTGGCCCGAGCCCATCGAACCTATCAACCCAAGAGAAGACTTATTTTCCTTGTAATATAAAAGTTCAAGGAAAAGAATATAACAGATCTATCTCTTCGAAACATGTCCCCATCCACCTTCGAGCCTACTATCCTTCACAAAAAAATGCTTGAACCTCAACAAGACCAAAATAATCAAGACCAGCCCAAACTTGAAACCTTACCTACCTCTTACAAGCAACCAAGAAATAATGAAACCAACCCTGCCACACCTCCAAGAATAAAAAAAGTTTACAAAGTTAAAGAGAAAGTTGTTGAACAACCCCGCTATGGTTCCTTTCATTCCTCCCCCTAGGGAAGAAAAGAAACATGTGGTTGATCAACCCGCTCCTATGCAACTTGAAAAAAAAACTAAAAGAAACATAGGCACTAGGGAGTGTAGACGTAGACGTCATGCCCTTGCTCGCATGTTACATGCTAAATTAAAATAAAATCAAGATCCAAACTTGATTGAAGCAATACATGATGATCTTCCTCTCTAGGCACATCAAGAAATTTCCATGCATTCTCCACAACAAGAGTTGAACTCTTCTATAGATGTTATCCTTTGACCTCTTATGATCAATTTAGATGATGATGATGAGGATGTCAAAATTGATGAAGAGGTGCATAATGAATTGAACACATTGTTTTCCTCTTCCACAAACTTAAATGACAAATCTTCTATAAAGAGTATTGAACCTGGTGCTTCTCCTAGTTTAACACTTTATCTTGTCCCTTGGCTATTCGTTTGCCTTCGATATAAATAGAACATGATTGGGAGGTGGATGACTTGCTGGTAGGTTTTATTGCATTTTCCTTAATACTCTTTGGCATCATTTCCTTTTTATTTTTATTTTGTGTGATTGCATGTGCATAATGTGATCCCTCATGACATTATTTTTTCTCTCTCTTTGTGACATTCCTCTATTTGTACCTTCATTCTTCTCTATTTTGAGCATTGCTTCCACTTCAATATTTATCCTTTTTTTTCTTGTGTTTTCCTTTTTGGGATGACACAAGGCATTGAGACATTCATGTCTCCTTCATGTTGACCGAAAAGGATTTATTTGTCTTTTTCCTTTTCATTTCATCTTCATCTTTTTCTTGTGTTTTCCTTTTGGTAATGACACAAGGTGTTGAGACACCCTATGTATCTTCCATGTTGACCCAAGAGGTTTTTCTTTGTTTTCGTTCTCTTCATGTCATTCTTCTTGTTCTATGTGTATCTGGGGGATAATGATAGTTCCAAGCTCCTTACAAAATATTGCAAAAAAGAACATACTAACCCCAAATCCATAGATCCCTTATGTGTTTGAAGTTTTGATTTTTGGGGAAACCCCTCTTTTTTTTTTCTTGTATGGCATAGCCTTAATTGGAAACATACGACTTGGCATAGGGATTTCCAAGTTGGCTCTCATGTCTTTCTTCTTTTTTTGCATTTTTCATTTTCTACTTTAAAGTATTTTCTCATAGCATGGTGTTTAGAAATTCCTTTAAAGTGGGGGCATACATTGGCATTATTTCTTTTGCATTCTCCTTTTAATGGTTCTTAGTGCAACCTTCTTGTTGGAAACACAATTGTTGTTGTACCAAAAGATCAGCCTATTAATGCTCAATACAATTGTGAGAGTTAATGGATCCACAAGAGGTGGTTAAGCCATGTCATGAATCTCGAGGGGAGTGTGACCATCTACCAAAAAAATCCCCCTCAGCATTACCAGAGGGGATTCAAACCCGACACCTTTGGCTCTGATACCAATTGTTGGAAACATAGTTTCCATTGCACCAAAAGATCAACCTATTAATTCCCAATACAACTGTGAGAGTTAATGGATCCACATGAGGTGGTTAAGCCATGTCACAAATCCCAAGTGGAGCGCTAACCATTTTCCAACACTTCTTACTTTATACGATGTATTTGTCACTTTGTGGATGAAATTTTCTATGATTTCCTTCATGAGCATGATCTCCCTTAGCATATTACATTCCTCTTAGTGGATTGATGTGACACATTGCATCCCCTATGTTTTGAATTTTATATTCTCTGATTGGTCCTCTCTTGGAGACATTAGACATAATTTTCCCTAAGTTAAAGACCTCACATGAATTAAGCAAGACTCATTTGAACATTTCCTATGTTGTATTTTTTTTATATGGCCACCTTGCATAATATAGTTTGCATGCATATGGAGCCATCTTTTTTTTCATGAGCTCCAAGCATACAAAGTTTTTCTTGACTCATGAAGCTTGAAAACAATGTCATTTTTGTGTGGCACCTTATTAAAGTTATCAGGAAGTATAACTTTGGTATGGTTGAGTGGGAAGCCCAATTTGCAGAATGAATTTCCCATAGCCACTTGCGTGTGTGTGTGAGTACGTACCAACCATGAGTGTATGTTTCTCACCCTTTTAGGATTTCTCACTTGGAAGACATCCATGTGTTCTATTGCCTTAGAGTGAGTATGCATTTTTCTCAAACAAACAACCTAGATCTTATCCACATCACGATGGAAAAATGGTCAAATTTTGATCTGGATTTCTCTTTTATTTATTTTTCATCTTTGGCATTGTATGATTGGCCCTATTTCTATTCTTTACATCATTTTCATGTGTGTTTAGTTGTGTAGTTTTTGCACACACACCCCACCGAAAGTAGGGACCCTCTTTCCGCTCTTTTGGTTTTCGCTTTTGGTGCCTTGGCCTTTCTATTGTTGGAGTTTTTCTTGCTTGGGCATGTACTTTGATGTTCATCTTGCCTGTTGGAATAGTCTATTTATGATTTATATTGAAAACCTTAATTTTTGGGCTCATTCTGAGTTTTTCACTGTTTTCAGGAAAATCCACCCTAAGAAGACTTTCTCAGCTTCCTGTCAAAGCCTATTAATAGCTTCTTTTTTTTGGAGTCTGGGGATTTTGGTCATCCATGGAAATCCATCATGTCCAAATTTTTCCAAAGTCTGTTGCTTTGTCAGATTCCTAGATTTGGTCTAGGTTGTCTTGTCAATCGCATTAATGGGTGATTGCACAACTTCTTAAGCGGTGTTATATTGGTTTATGGGAAATGATTTTCCATTTGAGTCTGGAGTGCTTGAACCTAAGGTGTGTTCATGGATTGTACATTTAGCAGTGAATTTGAGTGTTGCATTTGGATTTCCTTGGCACCATCTACATTTTGCTCATGCTTTGAGGTTTCTTGCTAGTTTCTTTCTTTTGATTCCTCTATTCTCATGGTATGTGACTGCTCTTTCCCTCTTTTGATGGATTTCTTTGTTGTATTTTTTTTCATGTTATTCATTGCTACGCCCTTGTTTATTGAGTGTGTGCTTCCTGGGCATTTTGGGGGTTCATATCTTGCCAGTTGGCGTTTTGCATTTTTTAGGCTAGGGAATTTCCCATTCTGTTTGAGTGCCATTCCTGGGTGTTTTTTTGAGCCTTCCTTCCAATGTTATCTCAAATAGCTTACTAGTATTTTCCATGAACTTTCTATCTTTACGGGAAAGCAAGTTGTGCCCGAGTTGTTTTGTGCATTCATGGCGGAAGGTTTAGGGTTTTTTACCTAGGGCATATCCAATCCCTCTCAATTTACTAAGAGGTGAGTTTTGAATTCAAGGTTGATCCATTGGAGGTCTAGGTCAAGTCGTTGCCAAGCTCCAAGTTCTTAAATTCATGATCATTCGATCTATTTGGGTGAGGATGAGAGAAACGTAGCTGTTTGGGTTTTCAGTGTCTTCATGGAATTCCCCATCTGTCGGAATTCCCTGAGTTTTCCCTTTTATTCTTTATTCTTTGTAATGCACTTTAATCTAGGTTTTTACCTATCTCACGGATTTTCGTTGCCTCCATATTTCGCCGGGGTCCGTTGCTTGGTTGTTTTTTCTTGAAGTCATGTGTTAGTGGTAAAATTGTATTGATTTCACTAAAATCCATACCCTCAGGATTTTCCCGAATGTTCTGCAGTTCCTTCATTTTCCCAAATTGTTGAAATTGTTGTCATTCTCGGAGAATTCTATCCAAGGCAGATTTTTCTGAGGTTTTGTGGGAATGAAGAATTTGATGGTTATATGAAGACTTTCTTGGTTATTGTGCATTTTAAATGATCAAATTAACTTATGCTAAGTTGTGTCAAAGGATTCTTGATTAAGTAGACTAATTAGAATGATTATATGGATGTTTGTATGCATGTTCCATTGGATTCCGCCTGGTCTGGATTCCCCTGGAATTCCTCTCTAGTCTGGATTTCGTGAGGGAGGCTAAATCCCAAACTTTTAGATGGTTGATTTAATATGGATTTTAGAAACTTTGTTTATCTTAGATCTTATTTTGTTTTCTTTACTTGTTTGTAGGCAGGATCAGGTCAAGCTATTGTTGGGCAAGGTAAGGGAAAGGCAATGGATCCAAGTGTTGAAGGTTCAGCTATCTCCAAGGAAAATAAATTTAAGATGGATATAAAGAGTAGGATTCTTGAGAGCAAACTGACTTTTGTTTGGTCAAGGATTATTGATACCAATGTGGGAATGTGGGACTATGAAGAATTTAAGGTAGGGATGGCAGCACAAAATCTCCCTTTGTTGGCCAGAAGGACACTGGAGTCTGGGTTAGCACATGTGGCTAGATTTTTCTCTATGGTGCAGTGTTATGAGTTAGTGCTAGAGTGTGTTAGGCACTCTAACCAGGGTACACAAAGAATAAATGGTCCCCAAGGAAAGATTGTGGGAAATTTCGACCCTATGTCCATTGATCGGACCTTTGGCATGCTTGATTAGTCCCATGTTGTGGCTTTTGATATGGATTCAGCCAAAAAGTATAATGAGGACAATGTTGTTAAATCTGAATAGGTTATCAACTCTTGGTTGGAGAAGCCCAGGTCTCATTTCTCTAAGATTCCCAAGCATTTTGTTAGGCTCAAATTTAGAAGAGAGTATTATGATGCTATCACACTCCTCAGTAGGGTGGTAGGATTGAAGAATGTAGGGGTATTTGAGAGCTGGATGTTTAATGTCAGATGGAGCAAGGTATAGATTACCACTGGGTAGGTGCTATAAGTACATTGATACATGAGAAAATTTTTAATGTCTTGCTGACAAAGACCTTCACCATGACTTCTTATTCACTGCATGCACTTGCAAGGTTTCACCCATACAAGGGATTGAGCACTAAAGGTGTGTTTGGGCAGGATGTTATCTATGAAGTGTATCCACAATTACACTTGGGTGGAGGAAGCTATAGGAGGGTGAATGATGCATTCATCATGTCTATCACTAGGTTGTTGCAGGGTGCCGAACATGTTAGAATTTTAGACAAGGCTAAAGAGTTTATCAAAAAATTTGGAGCCTAGTTCATTCAGTTCCCTAACTTCTCTTACATAAGAATTGATGGCTATCAAAGGGCTCCCTATAGACTTACAAGGTACCCAATAGACCATATTATGTTGTTGTAGGTCACAAGGCAAATATGTGACTTTGATGTGATTGTTAAAGGGGAGAAACATAAGGTAGGGTTTGGAAATGACTTCCCATTGAGGATAGGCACTAATGAGGTATGCCCTTCCATCTAGTCAGCCTATACTTCTGAAGAAGAGATGACCACTCCTAGTCTCTCCTTCCATTTCAAGAGGGCCAGGTTTGATATCATTGGTGAGGCATAGAAGAAGGCTAGTAGTGTGTATAGTCACAAGGACAACATTGAAGACTATTGTGCTAACCTTGGTGATGATTTTGATGTTAGAAAGAAGAAATTCTCTAGGCTGCCAGTGGACTTAGTGAGGTTATATAACATAAAGGCAATTCTTGATCAAGTTGAAGAAGATGGGAATCTAATTCAGGGCCACATCTTTGAGGCTATGAAGGACAATCTAGTTGGAGTGATTGATTAGCTAGAGGAGGAAAAGATAGAGTTGGAGCAGATTATGACTCCTATGATTAAGTACACCAAGTTGTGGCTTAAGCATAAAATGTTAGAGTTAGAGAGTGAAGGTGTACAGTGCACCTATGATTTAATGGGTGACTTGGAGTCTCATTCCGCTTCTAAGGAATCACATGAGAAGGATCCCAAGGGTAAGGACAAGGTGGGCTCTCCTTTCAAGATCAAGGTTAGGGATGTTCAAACTGAAGAGGTAGTAGAGGTAGGTAAATAGAGAAAGCCCATTGCCAAGAAGAGGAGGCATGTATCAAGGAGAAAAGGAGATGAAAAGGATGAAGAAGAAAAGGAAGAAGTGGATGTCACTGCTCCTTTGTCCAAGAGAAGAAGACTTGTAAAATTGTCACAAAAGGAAAAGGAGACTTCTAGGACTGATAAGGAGGTTGAGCCATCGATGGTAGAGTTAGAGAGTTCAGGGGAGAAAACACAGGTGTACATGAGGAGGTCAAGGAATCCTTCCCCAAAGGATGTTGCAAAAAAAGGAATTGTTCCCATGACTACTCTTGTCACTGAACAGGAGGACATTCTCCTTCCTCAAGAGACTGGCAGTGTGCCAGATGAGCCAAAGAATGTTGAAGACCCTAAGGACTTGGGAGAAGAAGAATTATAGGAGGGAGATCTTTACAATGAAAAGGTAGAAATTGATAAGGTAATATAATATCCTTTGGTGGCCTATGCAGATTTTCCTACAAAGGTTCATGAGGACAAATCCCCTCAAAAGGAGAAGATATCAGCTAATATTCCCTCACCAGCATAGGACAAATGGGAGGAACAGTGTTGGGATAAGGAGGATTCATCTAGGGAGATCCCTAAAGAGCCAAGTATTGAGAAGGATGCACCTAGTGTTCAACAAGAACAAGATAGGAAAGATAGGGTGCAAACGAAGTCCATTGTTCCAGGCTGGCTGATTAGGGAATTGAGGAGAAAATTGGTTATAGTGGAGGATATTCCTCCCAATTGGGATGACCTAATGGCTAACATTAGGAAAGGAAATACAAAGAAGAAAGCTAGGGTCATTTCCAGAATTGAAAGAGATGGATCAAATAACAAGGTGGCCCACATTGCTACTCCTGCTCCTAATAAAGATAGAGATGGGGTGACTGCAAAATACTTTCATGTGTAGACCATTGATTTAGGGCATGCCTCCATGGAACAAGACATTAAGGAGTATGAAGGCTCCAGTGCTATGATCCTAGGTCGATTGATGAAGGAGGTGCAAACTAAGCATGAGTTGGAGAAGGAAAATGAGAGACTAAAGAGGTACTTGCAAGAGTTGATGAAACCCTTGCAGTCCATTGGTTCTTCCTCCTCTTCTACAAATTTCTTGCCTCAAGAGACAATATCAGGGCTTGAAAGGATGAAGGGAACCACATATGCTATAGTTGGTTGGTTGCAGGGAGTCTAGACCAAGGGAGATGGTGCCATCAAGGTCATCTTATCAACTACAAAGGATGCAATGAGATTAGTTGTTTGGCTAAAGACTGTGCTAGCCCAGGACAAGGAGGACATAGATCTACTGCTGCAGAAAACAAAGACAATTATGGAGCACATTGAAGATCAATTGGTAAAGCATGGAATTATTCCTTTCTCAAGGGTTACAGAGCCTTGGGAATGGTTTGAGATTTTGAAAATGAGGCAAAGGGCCTTGAAGAAGATACACAAATAGTGGAAGAAGATCTAGGACACTTTGGCTAGTATTTATGATAAGTGTATCTCCTTGTTTGAAATAATGACATGGAGAAAGAAATTCACTCCAAAGCATCTCAGTTTGGAATAGTTAAGGAGATGGTGGAGGGATGTCTACTCTCCAATTAATGAAGGTCCAGTTAATGAACATCAGCTAGATGATGTTGTAACCTATATTGCAGTCATTGACAGGTATCTAACAAATAGGGCTGATTGGGATGGTGCAGTAAAGCGAGCAAGAGAGGACATAAGATCTCTTGAGAGGAAAGTTAGGGTTCTTCCTGTGCCACCTATTGCCGAATTGGACAAGGTATTATTGGCAGTGCATGGTGAAGTGGAGCGTGCCAAGGAAAAGGATGGGAAGTAGTTAATATAGGGCTACATCAAAGTTTGTGCTTCCCATTATTCCTCCTCCTTCTTCACATGCATTAGATTGAGTTTTTGAGACCCAAGGCTGACTTGGATGAAATTGCTGCAAATAGCACATTTCATGTTGTTTTTGAATATCTTTTAGGGCTGACCTATTGTGTGGCATTTATTATTGTAAACCCTAGTTGGGCCGACCTATCTTGGGGGGTTCTCTATAAATTGCGCATGATGCCTCATTTGTAAGATGATAGAGTAGCATATAGAATAGAATAGTGGAAAGTTATAAGATTCCACATTTGAGAAAATTGTAATTAGGGTTTATCTTCAAGCAAGTGTTGTAACAAAAGATTGGAATTGTTGCCATTTTGGGTGATTTAATATAATAAAGGATATTGTGACTTGGTATCTTTCTTATGTTGATTTTTATGTGGCATGGTTCTTGTCATTCTATATTTAAAATTTCTTAAGTTTATTGTTAGATGGTTTGGTGATGCTTAGGGTTTTATGCTTGAAATGTTTGCAGCGATCTCTAGTCCATACTTTTTGTAGTTAGTTGATTGTTAGCTGCTTTGCCAAGTTAGCCTAGACTTAAAACTGTGCTTAGTTCAATTATGAATGTTTGTTCACATCAAATTGCAATAGGGTTGTCTTGAATGAATATGCATGATTTGAAAATCTTAAACATGTTAGAAGATTACACTATTTCTGTAAGATTGCAGATTTCTGGGTTGAACAAAAAATAGTTTATGAGGGATCGGTCCATTTTGAGCATCTTATCTTTTGCATTCTCAATCTTAGGGTTGGAATTAGTCTTAGAATTATCTCTGAAACCTTTATCTTTTGTTATTTCTTGAGTATCTGGGTTGGATTTAAGGTCTAAAGTATCAACTTATTGCTAGATCTGATAAATTCGAGTCCAATGTTTGATTGTAGTAAGGTCCCTTTGTGATTACCAGCATTTTCACATTATCTCTGAGTTGTTTTATTTGCATTGTCAAGACCTGACATTAGAGACCTTGGGGTTATCTCTTTTCCCATAGAGATTTACCTTTCAAGAGAGATAGGATATCATATTTTGTCTGAGTTGTTGCTGTGTAAAAAACACCATCAACATGCTCCTTTGTGTTTATGTTGTTTTTCCATGGGATCTCGATCCTAGGGAATTGACTATCCCTCTTGATCATTGTTGTCTCATCTTTCTAGAATTGGTAGAATGGAACCCCTCTTGATGCATTTTTGTCTACTTTAGAGTGAGTTTGAAGCAAGTTCATCCTCTCACTAAAGTGGGGGTAAATGTAATGTCGAAAAAAGGGCCCTTAGGCTTTTTCACACTTTTTTAGCTGCTTCTTGCAGATTTTGGCCTAGTGTGGCCCTGATTTGGTTTTTTAATGTGGATAACACATTCACATTAGGTCTTGGGCCCTTGTGAACTAATTTATTTTAATGATGCCTTGTAAAGGTATTGTAACACACTCACATTTTTCCAGGATTTTTAAGCAAAACTAACATTCTGTCAATCACAATTTCTCTTAACCTTTCCTTATTTGGTGTGTTGTAAAGTGTTGTAACACAGTTTCACATTCTTGTAGGATTTTTATTAATAATTAGGCTCTCTTAGGCTTTAATTGTCCCTTTTTCCATCCACAAGCCTTATTTATGTATATTATTGAGGATAATCCTAACAAAATACATTTAAAACATCAAAATCCTGAAAAGCCACCTCAAGTTCGTAAGGTGGGACTCATTCACCCAAGGTGGAAAATTAGTCGCCTTTAAATCAAAATCAAATTTAATTTGAATCTTTGGCAAGATTTTATTATCCAAGATCCAATGTTGGCTTGTAGTGTTGTAATTTCGAGAATTCTTTCATAATTGAGTATAAATACAAGGTTCTTTCTCTCATTTCCCCTACCCCCCAATAATTAAAGTACTCATCCTTATATCAAATTGAGTTCACAAGAGAATTTGGGCAAGAGAATTCAAGGCTTTCAAGGGCATATTATCAAGCATTCAAGAGAATTCTTCAGGCATCAATCATCATGTCAAAGATCACATTCTTCATGATTTTTATTGTGCTCATAATTGTGATGTGGAGTTCATGATCCAAGAAAGCTTTTCATTCAAGATCTATCTCCTTTAAAAAAGAATCCAAAACCAAATATATCGCAACCATTTCAAGCATAATTACAACACTATATTGCTAGGGTTTGGTGAGTTGAAACATCTTATTTTGTTCATTCACCAGTCTCCTTTACCTTTGCTTTCATTTCAAGGTTTAATTACCAACAAGGGATTTGACCAAGGTAAACCCTTATTCTCTAACACCACAACCAATTTTGTCTCTCTTTTTATGTGATTTTTAGGTCTAGGTTATAGATTTATCAAGGAGCAAGATTGGAAAAGTAGTCATCAAATTGTCAAAAAAAGTCAAAGTTGTCAAGGTTGGGAAAAAGCCTTGGAGGAGCTTGGAGAAGACCTATAGGCTAATCTTGCAATTTCATACCCAGATTTGAATCGGGAACATAAAAGAAGACTAAGATCTACATGATCCAACTTTGAATTTATTGAAAACTAGAAGTGGACTGATTCGCCACTCTTGGTGAATGAGTCCCACTATACTTGTCTATCAGGGATTTTTATAGATCTAAGTACCCATTGTTTCAAAACCTCCTTTGCATTGAAATCTCAAGGGTTGTTCTTGAGTGAGCCATGCTTAGAAGAAAAAAAAGGTGGACCTCTTTCCTTTTAAGTCTAAAATCCTGGAAGTCCTATAAAGAGTCTCAACCCCATTTTTATTTTGGTTCAGTAGTTGAACAAGCATTCGAGGAATAATGATAATTATCAGAATAATTATACCATATATTATCTTTGGTCTATACCGACCCTGAATTTGTGGATCCCTTACATAATATATTTTTTCTTATTATGTGGCTTTATTTTGGAACCAACCCCTTGTCATGAGTTAGCTTTCTCCAAACATATCATTGGCATAGGGTTTCCCAATAAGCTCTCATGGCCTTTTCATTTTGCATATATTGTTTTATTCAACCTTAAAGGTAAATGCTCAGACTTGGCATTAGCAATTAATGTAAGGTAGGGCCATGCATTCCATTATGTGCTTCACTTTGTTCACATGCATTAGAATTTGTGATGGTTTCTTGGAATATTGATCATTTTTTTACTTCCTTATCAAAATTATTGGACTATAATTCTTGATATGGTAGACATGAGAATACACCTAGCGAATATTGGACATCACTAGCCCTTGTATGTTTTTCTTGTAGAACTCACCTAGTGAATATTAGAATTCACTAGCCTATTTTGTTTCTTGTAAAACTCACCTAGTGAATATAAAAATTCTCTTTCCTATGAGGCTTTGGTTCATGGGTCACCTAGTAAATATAAAAAAAAATTAGCCTATGATTTATGAATGCCTTGCGTATGAAGCCTAATAATTTTTTTTGGATCTTGCTAGTCTATGATTGTCATACCCCTTTGTATTTTTCATTGTGTTTGAATTATGTAGTGTTTACATCATGTTATTTTTTAATTATTTTATTTTTGTGTCTTCATCATGTATGATTTGTGATATTCAAGTTGCATTACATCTCATGCATGTTTGTTCCTTTATCTTTGCTTATTGTACCAAAGGATCTTGATCCTAGGGGCTAGTGCATCTCCTAGATTCAGTGTCACCCTATGTCTCCCATGTTGGTATAATTGAACCATTTTTCCTTATCCCAATTTGAGTGTTGGGATGAGTGTAAGGTTACACTCTCACTAAATTCAATGCTAAATATAGCATTGTAAACTACCTCCCTTCCCAATTTCACACTAGGTTTAGTCCCCCCTTATGTGGTTGGACCCAATTTTTCATTTTATTTATCTATTTTGTGATAACCTTAAAAAAATTAGAAATTGAATTAGGAATATAGATTTAATCATTATTTACCAATATTTACAACCCAAAAAAAGGTTTGATCTAGGGTGATAGCACCCTTTTCTAGCCTATTTTGGCCCTAATTTATATATGTCAATGTTCATTTTTAGCATTTAGAAAAGTATGTCATGTTGGAAATTTTACTTCTTTGCATTTTCACACTATGTTTGGGTGCCTTAATTAATCCTCTACTTTTCCCTATTATTCATCTACAAGCCTAATTAATTAAAATTTCACAAAGGGGAATCATGATTTAATTAATGCAATTATCATTTTTAACACCTCGAAATGAATAGGTCTTGGAAATCTAGGTTATGACACATTTTCCCTTGGACGAATGGGTCCCCTTTAGTTGCTAATTTCAAATTTTAAATATTCTTTTGGTTGCGTTTTTATGATCCCAAATTCAAATTCAAATGGCAGCTTGTAATGTTTAATTTTTAGGAAATTAGAAATTTGTCTATAAAAGCAAGGTTTTTGTATCGATTCAAATCCTAGGAAAGTCATGAGATCATTGATTCAAATTTCACAAGAGGTAAGATTATTGTCAAAGGTTTTCAATAAAATATTTCACAAGAATTTATTGCAGCAATCAAGATCTCAAGCATCATATCAAAGTTATCAAGCATCATGCTTGTTTTTGGAGGTAACATTGTGATGTAGTTGTTAAGTTTCAAATTAAGATTCAAGCATCAAGATCAAATCATCAATCATGTCACTTCATGCAAGATCAAGACCTTAGATAGATCTACTAGGTTTTAGTCCTTAAAGGGTTTCAAATCAAGGATTTGGTGAGTTGCAAAATAGAACTTATTCATTCATCATTCCTTTCATGTTTCATTATTTTCATTCAAGGTTTAATTACCAAAATGGGGTTTGACCAAGGAAAATCACCATTTACCAGAAACAATTTTTTTCCTCTTATGTGTTTTGTAGATCATAGGATGAATAAGGATTAAAGATCTATCAAAAGAGATTGCAAAAGTTTTCAAAGTTGTCATCAAGCCACATAAACTCACTTTCAGTATTTATTTACAAATTTCTAACTCTACAATATGAAGAAATTAGGAGTGAAGATATAGGACTAAGGGCCTATGAAATAAATTTTTCAACCCTTGTAGTAAGACCCATTCACCCTTGGGTAAAAGTCCTAGGAGGACACTCTACACAACCCTTTTGTGACAGGTGCATAAAATCAATCCCTTCTCAAATCTGCAATTGCTTTCTATATTTTATCATATTATGGTTTAATTTAGAGGTTTCATGTGTTACATTGAATCATTGCATTCATTTAGTATTTTTCATTCATCTCCTAAAAGTTTTATCCTAGCTGATTTACCCTGTCCTAGGTCATTAGGAAACCAACAAGATCTCGAGCAAGGTTGCCTTATCTAAGGATTGAAAGTCAATATTGTCCTAGGGGATCTCTTTTTCCTAATGAAAGTAGGAAGATAGGTGCATCATACCCCCTTGTTACCATTTCAATTTGGTGAACCTGTTTTTCCTTTGTTTAATTTTAGTGAACCCGACCTTCTTACACTATATTTTTTTAGTGTCCATTGAAACCCTAGATCAAGGATTTGCATTAATTTTCATTACATTGCATTAATTTACATCTTATTTAGGGTTGTTACAATTGCATTAGTTTGCATCTCATTTAGGGTTTTATGTTTCCATGTTGCATACTTTAAAATATGAAAAATTCAAAATTTTGTATGGATATTATTAATGTTCCATAGGGCTTGCATATTAGTGTATGTTCAATCATTCATATTCAAAATTTGAGTCAAAATTGTATTTCAAAAAGTGTCATATTGTTCTCCATTTGGAATGCATTGCACTTTCATTTAGACATCAAAATCTATAAAAATCAGTCTCTGAAAGTATAGTTTACAATTTGAAATAAGATACCCTAGCATTGAACTCCAAACTTAGAATTTTAATTTTTGTAACCCTTATGCTAAAATCCATTCACCCTAGGGTGAATCAATATTTTTACAATTCTCATTGTGATCTGCTATCAAATCTAGGTTTCAGTTTCTGAAATCAGAAAAATCTATCATTGTTTGCATTAGTAAAATTGAGTGCATTATTTAGAAATCAACATTTTAATTAAAAGGCATCATTTTCAATTTTTTGCATAGCATAATTAGTTAATTATCTTCTTTAAAATTTTAAAATTACTCTATTTTTACATACTTGTGTTGCACTTCATATTTTAAGGTGTTTGATTGTATTTATATAGAGCCTATTCTCTATTTTTAGTGCACTTAGGTTCGGTGAAAATTGTATGAGCTTCACAACCAACTGTACTATTAATAATAATATAGTGAGTCACAGTTTGAGACTCATGCCATCCCACACTAGTACACTCGCCATGGATCTTTAGTTTTGCAACTCTTTCACTCATAGTGTTGATATTAGTAAACCCACTATGGACTTTAAATTTGATACCTCATTTCCCGTGAACACCCTACCCACAACCAATGTGAATGATTTTGACACAATGGTTGCTAATTTCCCTCAAGAAGAACTAAAATAAATGGATGAAGATTTAGAAAAATTGCAAAACTTTGTGAGTTTTGAATACATTGTTGGTACTACAATTCCTATCATAGATAACATGAGGAAAATGCTTGATAATGAATAAGGAATAGATATTGTCTATATCTTAGGCCAAATTATTGATAAGCATGTCCCTATTGATGGAACACCTAAAGAAATTTGGTTCCATTCCTAAAAAACTCAGTAAAATTCTGCTAGTTTCAAAGTCTTCGGACTTAGGGTTTTGCCCATTGTTCTTTCCTTGGGATTTTTTGTCAAGATCTCTCTATTGAAACCCTAAGTCTTAGCCCTTGTCAATGTCATGATCTATCATTGAACTTCTATCACCTATCCATGGTCGTGTTAAAACATATTATGTCATTGAAGCTTGTGAAATTACATGCTCCTTTTGCCTAGGCTATAAAATTACTTTTATTTTATAAGGTCATCTAATTGACCTTGTTTGGCCTTTACATCCTTTCAAAAGTATGTTAAATTCCTTTGAAGCCTTCTATACGTTTTCCTAGATTGTACCCTTCTTAAAACAACTTATGGGCATGTTCTAAATTGTCACACTTACATCTCATCTACCACTTCCATTTATCACTCATTGTGGATAGTTTTATGAATACAAATTTATATTTGTAATGAGCGATGAAAGCTGTTTCTTTTGTTTCACATATCATGGATGGCTTTGAGAAATTTTGATTCATATCAGCGATGTGCAATGCTTGAGTTTCTCTTTGTATCGATGGAGGTTTGGCTATCACTAATTGCTCTTCAATTTTGAGTTTTCAATTAGCAGTGAGTGATGCCCTCAAGGCTCTTTGTATTTATTTCCATCACTCATCAGGATAGTTATGTGCTTGTCTTGATCAAATTGGTGATAAGTGATGGGGTTTCTAGTCAATATGCATCATCACTATTTTGAAAGGGGTGAATGAGCGATATGTTTGTGACCGTTGATTTTAAAGGAGGATAAACATGACCTAATTTGGTTCCATCACTTTTTTATATTCGTCATTGATATGGTATAGAATTTTAAACATAAATCAATGATGCACAATGTGAGGTGAATATTTCCAAGAAGGAGAGTGATCCAACTGTCAAGATTCCATTCTATCAGTGCTCTTGTCACTTATTGAACCTTGGAGAGTTGGGGCAGATCTATGATGGGTGATGGGATGTTTGAGGGATTATTCTTTCATTTCTTGGCTCTTTGTACTTCATCAATGTAAATGAGAAAGGAAAGACTAGGATGGCAATGGATGATAATTGTCAGATTAAATATGACTAATGAAATTAAGAGTAAACATGGAAAATTTTTAAGGTGCTATCATCATTTCTTGAGGTACATGTTGTAAAAGCCAGAAACATTGCTTGAGGAACACCATTGCTGGTGTTTTAAATCCAAAAAGATCGATGACCCAGATTCAAAGTTGATCGCCTAAGTTATCAGCTCACTCATGAGAGGCTCTCATTGTTCATTAATGGCTAGATGCTCTCGATTTTTCTACTTAATGTGGATTGCCTATTGTTTTATCTCACCATTTGCAACAATCAAGAATTGGGAATTGGTAGCCAGAAGAGAAGCATGATTCTTTGGTTTTAATTACATAAGTATTGAATTTTTTATCCCTAGTAAGTTTATTTTCATATGAACTTTGTTTTGAGTCATGAACTAGTTGGTTTGAGAGTTTCCTTTTCTGGGATAGTGAGTTTTTTTTGTCTATAATTGTCACTGGGTCTGGTACAAATTGTCTAGGTGTGAGGGTTTCCAATTCTACAAAATCACTTTAGGATATTAGGCTAGTGAGTACTCTTGTTATTAAAGGTTTGCAAGTTTTTCCTTATGTCCTAAAATAATGGGTAGGTTAGGTGTGTCTATTCAACCAATTAGGAGTTCTAGGAGGCTTAGTGTGTTTAAATTTTAAGAGGACATATATATAGCTAAACAAGAGGTACTCAAAAATTCTACACCACAATGGGACCAGAGCAGAGCCCATTGAAAAAACAAGAAAGATGGTGTCAAGAGTTCCTAAAGTTTGAGGAACAAGGTTGTTTCAGAAGAACTGTTCAAATTTAAAAAGGAGTTGGTTAAGCCTGAGAAGAAAGCAAGGAAGAAGAATAATTATCACAAGGCTTATTTGGGGAGGCACAACCCTCCCATTAAAGTTTCAGATAGCCCTCCGGGTGATGAAGGAGATACTAAACCAGAGTATGGTCATTAACTTCCTTCTTTGGTACCATATGAGGATTCTGTTAAGGGAGGAGTAGTTTCTCCTCTAGATTCAATGCAAACACGGAGTGGGCATGCATACTCTAATATTGACGAATCAGAGTAGTGTCTCAGCCCTATTTTTTTTTTTGTCACACCATTTCCACTGCATTAGGATCATCCTCTTTAGCATATATGCCATACTTTTGCCTTTGGTGCCAATGTGGAAATATTTTTGGCTGCTGTAAAGGAAATGTGTTGGAATCCATGTCCTCGATGATAAATATTCCTTTCCAAGTTAATAAATATATTTTTTCCTCTAGTGCTTGTGGAGAATCTTCTTTGGTATATGTGGACAAGGGATTTTTTTTCTTCTACAAAAATGAACGATGTCTTTTAGAAGGCTAACTCGTCTTCTTCAACTAATTGCATGGAGTTTTTTGTCTTTTTCTTTCCCTTGTTTTGAAATGATTAAGTGTAACCATCTGTGAGGTCTCTAAACTTGAAATGAAATGTGGGTCATATGAAATTTCATTTGAAATGGTAATTCAGCCTAAAGCCTATTCCTCCCATCCTTCTATGAATGGGATATCAAGGCCAATTACTAAGAGTTCAATTTAGAAGTCTCAAAATGGTCTCTAGTCGGAGGACTAAGCTCATGAAAGAGCATATTGTAAATTCATGAATAGATGAATAGGTTAGTGAGGATTCTAGGGTATAAGTTGTTTTGTAATGATCTCAAATAGTTTCAGTAGCAATAGTTTATAAATAAAAATGCTAGTTTGAAAGAACCTTCTCTCCTATGTAATTTTCTTCCATATTATGAATGAAATGATTAATGATATTTTCATTTGTCTTCAATTGTCTTAAGTTGAATGAGTGATTTTAGTTGTCCTTTGATTCAAAGAACTGATTAAAATGCTAAAATATGGTCACAAATTTGTAAGGAAAAAGCATAGGATTGGTATAAACATGACAAGTTGAATACTATAATGGAGTATATCAATAGTCGATTAATTAATGAATCAAATTATTAAGGTATTATTGTTTATTGTGAATATGACTCCATTACCCTAGGACAAGGCACTGGTCTTCTCATTAGGTTATCCTGAAGATAAATGAGTTAGTCATACACTTGACCAAGGGCTTGAAATGAGAATAAAAACCATTTTAAAACAACTTCAATTATAATATGCCAATCTAAAGTACCATCTTATTCCTTTCTATAGATTGTAATTTTTTTAAAGGTTGACCAAATCTTTAATGAAGGATAGCTATTTGCACTTTATCGGAATTTATCTATGTAGAAATATTCTTGATCAGATGAATATCATATGAACATAATAGGGATTACCCTCTTAGGTTTCATAGAGTCCGAAGTGAAGAAGTAAGGACCTAAAAACCCTTACTTGTGTGCTGGCCAATCCTTACCCTTGCTAATTATTTAATTATAGAAGATTCATAGGTAAGTGGTAAGATCAAGTTTGGTTCTAAAAGATAACCAACAAAAATGGTGACTTCACTAGGGATGCACTCAGAAATTTGGTTGCAGATTGTCTTATCAAAGAGACATTAAAATCTTGGACTATTATTTGTAACTGGAGGTTGAAAATTATTGAATCATATTTGTCCATCTGAGTCACCAATAGAAATGGAAAATCCACTAGGACTGACCTAAGAAAATTTTGATAGAAGCTTTTTGTGCCTTAAAGAGTCATTGGGGTTTCAAGATAGTATGTAACCAAAGATTGCAAATTATGAAGAGTCAAAATATTTTTCTAGTATTTTATTTCCCGAGTTCTATAGTTGTGATGTCAGTAAGCTGAATCATAGAAATGTTTCAATGAATTTCTTATGTTCCTTTGAAACTACAAATCCTTCTGGAGATCTACTATAATTCTAGAATATTTTCATAATCTCTAACTAACTGTGGGTGGTGACTCGAAGTTCTTTGCACTAGTATGCACTATTTGAAGAACTCCAGAAAACGTAGAATGAAAATTTGTTGAGAAAGGATAAGAAATCTCTATGTGACTCTATTGTTGGAGAAAACCCATGATGAAATTCAACTTTGAATGAGCTTCATATTTCTTGAAGCTTGATCCTCTATGAAAATGAGGTGGTGACTATATACAAAGAACCAGATGAAATTGTGATGCTAGCTTCAGATCTATAGAGTTTTCTAGTCAAAAGCATGATTCAAGGTAGTTGCAACATATCCAGGTACTTCCCCTATTTGGATTTTGATAGACCATAAATTTGTAGGAAAACCATATTGAATGATCTGGAAGAAAAATTTGTTCCCTATTAAGCAAATTAAGAAAAAATAAAGGGAATGCTAGTAGTAATTCTACATACTTTTGAAATGTAATTTGAAATATTTGTACTATGGTAAATAAGTATGCTTATCTTTAAAATATGTCCATTTGAAGATCTAAGATATAGATATATTTGAGCTATGTATTTTAAAATCATGATAAGACTAAGTAATGGGATAGTGATCAACTAATGAGTTAATGTTTGAAGTTTGTACAGGGGTGTAGGAAAATGTATTATTCACTTTTACATCCATGTGGGGTGCATGATGCAAGCATGAAAAGTGTGCAGCCCTTGTCATGCCATCAAAAAAAATTTCTATTAGAAGGTATAAACCATTAAGTTTTGATGATATTTAAGGTTTCCCAAACCCTGTTCCTAATGAACTCAGGGAACATCTACCAAAATTTGATGTGAAAAGATCATAATCAACATCTTACCATCTACAAGAGTTTTCATATTTTATGGAAGATTATGAGATAGGTCATGAAGATGTTGTCATGAAATTATTTGTTGAATCTCTGAAAGAAATATGCCAGAGACAGGATTTTATATTTTCTAGTATGTTTTATCCCTTCGTGGAATGACTTAATGGTAGCATTCACAGAATAATTTGGTGAAAGGATTAATCCCAATTTAGTAAGGAATTTTTTTAGGGAAATCCAAAAGGATGAAGGGGAATTGATCCTAGCCTTCAACTTTAGATTTACAAAGGCATTAAGAAATATTACTAAAAATATGAGACCCAATGATGTAGAATGTTTAATTATGTATCTAGGTGCCTTTGATAATAAGATGGGCTATCTGTTAAGAGATGAGGAGCCCTCAACATTACAACATGAGTATAAAATAGAAATGGATATTGAAAATAATATGAGATATTCAATGATGAAGGGATATATGACTGCAAGTGTTTGTTGTTCTAAAGCACATCATATGAGTGAAATTCATATGAATTAAATTCATAAGAATGAAAGAGGTGATCAAAATGATGATGCTTTTGAGAATATTTCAACATTGTAGCATGATAATCATAGATAGATTCATGGTGAACCTCAAAAAATTTTAAGCCATGTTGGTCAAATGTTATTTCTTAAAAACTATCTATCATGAAAAGAGATGAGGGAAAATCACCATATGAATTGTTAGCAAGGTTCTTGGATGCCTTGTTAGAAATTCCTCAAAATTTGAGACCTGAAGATCTAGTATGTATTGAATTTTCTTGTGACATTTATGAGCCAGGGATTGGTACCTTACCCAAGGAATTGAAACCTCAATATTTTGATTAGATAATTGGTTGGATTATAATTTTTGAGGAGGCCAAGTACGACTACATAAAAAAATTGTGATCTCAAAAGGATAGTGGTAGTCACCCTATGGATAGGGATCAAAGATCTATCTAGGTAATGGATAGGGATATTTCAGAGGATGAAAATCTACCTAGTGGTGTAGAATATGAATCTAGTGAAAATGAGAGCTTTGATTATTCTTATGTGGAATATGAATCTATTTGTGAAAATGATCTAGAGGCATTATTTGTACCTGAAGGGTGCAAAAATATCAATACTCATGAGTTTTTTTCCTTACATATGAATGAACAAAATACATGTAAAGAATTATTGGACATTTTCAATTTGGTTATATCAAAACTGGAAAGTTCTAGTAGTGTGGTTGATAATGAGTTCAAAGATAATACTATGTGTGTTCAGCATCTTGAGCCTAATCATGATGCTAAGAATGATGAGAGTTGGGTTACTAACCAATAGGATCAAGCCTTGGTTATTTATGATTGTCCATAAAAGAAAATAATATGTGAGTGTCTTAGCAGAGATGGATAGGGTTGTATTTGACAAGGATTGTATCAAGGACGAAATGGGTGAAGAGACATGTATGGTTTCTTATAAGCAACATTCAGGTGGTAACAAAATATTTATACTAGAGCCAATATATTCATCAATTGAGGAAATATTTGGTCACCTTTTTATTGGCCTTATCAATCCTAAACTATTTAGCCCATCTTATGAAACATCCTGCTTTGAGATGGTTAGTCATTCAAGGGTAAACTGAACCATATTAATGAACCTAAAATGGAAATATTATTTGATGCCTGGGATGGTTTGGATAATACTATTAGTAGAGACATCCATGATCAAAATGAGAGAAATATTGCTATGGAATCTAATGAATCAATTTCCCAAGAAACTAGAGCATATGGTAGCATAATTGGTTTATACCACTTTGAGGAATGTGAACACCATTTTGAAAAGAAGCCTATATATGAGCATTTCTTGTTTATCACACAAAGTGAATGTGTGTTTGGTGTGGGGAAGAAATCAGATGATACCCTAGAATATTAGAAATGACATTGCAATATCACTGCAAAGGGTTAGAGTATGTGCCACTAGATGGGACTCCTGAAAGGAGTGTGTATAAGGGTATTTAATTTAAAGAGAAAAATAAATGTAATGTCATATTATATCATGATAGTGAACAGATAGATTATGAATGCTTCACTTTTCTTTTCCATTTGGATGGGAATTTGGTGGAATATGGTTGTAAGCTAAATCCAATAGAATGTTATACTGATCATGTGTTCCAATCAATGCTCGATTCTAGTTCTTAGTTGGACATGAATGAAAATGATAATAATAAGTTTAGACATATTTCCATAGTGGTTGAATTTAGTATATATAGTATGATCAGTGAGTGGGTAATTCATGAGAATATTCTCAACCTTGGCATGGTACAAACAGTGGAAACCAAGGTTTTTCATAGGGGCAAGTAGTAGTCCTAAGTTTAGGGGCCTAGAGCCGCCAAATAAAGTTGAAGTCTAATGTAATTGTAGAATGTAGAGGGTGATCCCACAATATTGGTTTACAATTTTTTAGCAAACTAGACACTAAATTGATTTTTTTCTACTAAATATTCACTTTTGGGGTCCTATAGCGGCTAAACTATGAGGAATTTGAAGATGATGCAAACTAGTGATTTGTGAAGTTTTGTCTATAGATTCTAAATATATTTTTTTCAAAAATTTTGGAATCACATTGCACCTTTTTTTTAATCCCCTTTGAAAACTAGTTTTTATCAGTAAACAACATTTTTAAGGAGTGATGCTCACCGTATATATCATAACTTTTTTTTGTATGAAGGATAAAATTCTATTTTTTTTGAATTTAGATTTGTAACTATGATGTATAACTAGTTCATCTGGTTTCATAGTGTTTTATTAAATATTTTTTCCTTAATCAAGTTTCGAAGTCAAACCAATTACAATCCAGACATAGGCAGATTGTATACAACATAAATTTTTCTATATGTATCAAAATTTTTTTTTTTTTTTAATGGATCAAGGACATCAATACCCAACCTTAACATATTTTTTAAATTTTTATTTTGATAATCTACTTTTTTTCCACATGTGCAGAACAAGGAGCTTGATTTTGGGTGAAAACGTACATTGACAAGAAATAATAAGGACTAAATACTTACAAAAAATAAATTTTAAATGAACTCATTTGATCCCCCAAAAGGTAAATCAAAAGTGGTTTTTTATCAACATTTTGATAGGTGTAAAGGAGACTTCGTTATAGGTATGGTTTAAAACTAGTGGGGTTATATCCAAGGGGCTTGGTCTAAGGTGGTTTGATCAAACCCTCTTCAATTGGAATCCTTTAAATTGAACTTTTCAAGGCTTAAATCATTATATTTTCTAAAAATATGTGATTTCAGCAAAAAATAGAATCTCCTAGAAAGTGTAAACCACTATTGTGGTAGCACCATAGATTGAAAGCTTGCATATCAAAAGAGGCTTCAAAGAAGATGGAGATTGGATTTTTTGATGTGGCCTTGTAACTTATGTAAATATTGTAAATATGTGGTTCGCTTTTGTCTGGTTTTCTTGCTTGGTATGGGCAGGTCCTTTGTTTTTGGTCCTTTGTTCTTGGTCTACTTCACTTTAGATTCTAGAATCTCACTCTATTGCTAAGGATTAGACATACACAACCAGAGCCACTAATGGAACACCTAAAAATTTTTGGTTTCATTTCTAAAACCTCTATAAAATTATGCCAATTTTGAAGTCTCTAGACTTAGGGTTTTTCCCACTGTTCTTTCCTTGGGATTTTGTTGTCAGGATCTCTCTATTGAAAACCTTAGTCTTAGCCCTTGTCAATGTCATGATCTATTGTTGACCTTATATCATTGGTCCCTAGTCGTATTAAAATACCTTATGTCATTGAAGCTCATGAAATTACTGGCCCCGTGTGCCTAGGTCATAAACATACTTTTATTTTATAAGGTTGTCTAATCAACCTTGTTTTCCCTTTACATCCTTTAAAAAATATGTTAAAGTCCTTTGATACCTTTTATACATTTTCCAAGATGGTCCCCTTCTTAAAAAAACTTACGAGCACATGCTAAATTGTCCCATGTAAGTCTTGTCTACCACTTCCATTTATCACTCATTGTGGATAGTTTTATGAATGAAAATTTACATCCATGGTGAGTGATGAATGATGTTTCTTTCATTTCATGTATCATGGATGTATTTTACAACTTTTGACTCATATTGAAGTGATGTGTGATGCTTGATTTTCTCTTTGTATTGCTGGAGGTTCAACTATGACTAATTGATCTTGAATTTTTAGTTCTAAATTAGCAATGATTGATTCCCTTAGGGCTCTTTGTATTTTTTTCCATTGCTCATCGTGGATAGTTGTGTGCTTGTATTGATCATATTAGTGATGAGAGATGGGGTCTTTGTTGGCTAAAAGTAGAATAGACCATTGAGAGGGGGGTGAATCAATTGTCATAGAATTTAAAACTTATTCAACCTTATTAACCTTTAATCTTAGATTTGATAATTAACAGTGAAAGAATGAATCAAAAAAATGTCAGAAACACAAGAAAACCAATATTTTATACGTGGAAACCATGTTAGGGGAAAAACCATGGTGGAGGTTAATCCACAAGATTATACCCTATTAGAAGTATAATGAAAAATGAATAAGGAATGCACATGAATTTAGGCACACTTCCTAGAGCTCACTACTCAAATAGGAAGGCTCACTACCTTACAAAAACATTCAGATTAAAACCATCTGAAGAATATGAACTGATAAATTAGCTTCTTTAGAAGGTTGATCATAGTTTTGGTTAAGCACATAAACACTTCTTCATACTTCGCTCAATATTCTTCACACTTTGCTTTGCAATTGAATTATCTGATCTTTATTTGCACATTAAACACTTCATACTCGCATCTCACACACTTCTCACAATTTAAAATGAAGAAAAAACTACTCTTATATATTCGCTTCATGAAATTACATTAACAACTTTGTTAGTCAAAAATAAAAGAATAAATTACAAACTGTCGGCCCAATTCATGAACAAATCTCAATGCACACCAACCATAGTCGGTCACAATATAATGAGGTCCTAAAAAAACTTACTCAAACATGCCAAACATTAAAATATTAATCCACAAGGATCCACAACATGAAAACCCGAACACACAACAGAAAAATCTTCGATCATGATCACACCAATCAACGCAGATGTGCAACAAGGATAGAGCATGATCTAGAAACACCAACTAACATATTAGGAGCATACACAACAAATAGAACTATCATAATCATGTTCTCTTCTTCCAGAAACACCAACTATAATAATAGAATAACTATAGGAACACAAAAACACACAACTTGCATAAATCTTTATGCACACCTCTAAAACTTCTAGAGTATAAACTAGATAGGCTCAGTAAAAAACCATTTAAAGTGCAACATATGAATACAAACATACTGAATTTTCCACCACACTAAACTTCACAGCTTCACAAACAACCCGCAACATGTTTATTATAATTTTGTCAATATCCTCAACATATACATCCTTCAAACTATTAAATGCTAATAGTGTTGACATCAATGAAAACCACATATAAGAAACACAACCACAACATCCAAAAATCTCCCCCTTTGGCATTTATGGCAACACATGATGTGAAAATATACCATAAACACAAGTAACATACTATTCTTCTCTCCCTTGCATTACTCTTCTCCCTTTTTTGTTCTGCTCTTTTCCCCCGAGGTTTTTTTCTCTTCTTCCTCAAGCCAATTTTTTTCACATTGTTCTTCTCCCCTTTGACATCAATGGTAAAGTTACACAAGCTCTAAACCACATAGATGAATCATCTGACTACTCCCCTTGAGTAGCAACTAGCACAACATCAATCTGAAAAAAGATATGACTATGAATGCGCATATTGATGCAAATAATTGCATCTTAGTTCAGATCAGGAGGGGAAATCACCCCTAACTTGCCTCTAAGATACTCAAAAGTATCCTTAGGAAATGTCTTAGTAAATATGTCTACAATTTGTTCCTTAGTGGGTACATAGTCTAGTCTGAATTCTTTAACACTCACTTTGTCTCTCAAAAAGTGGTATTTGATAGATATATGTTTTGTCTTTGAATGCAACATCGGATTCTTAGAAATGTTTATTGCACTAGAATTGTCACAAATATAGAAATAGGCTCATCATACTCAATTTTGATATCTCTCAGCATCTGCTTCATCCATATTACTTGAGTGCAATTGTTTGCAGCAACAATATAGTTTGCCTCAATAGTAGATGGGAAAATGGAATTATTCTTTTTACTTTACCAATACACCAACTTCTTCCCTAAGAAGAATGCACCACTAGTGGTACTTTTTCTATCATCCACATCTCCTACCCAATCTGCATAAGTAAAGGCACTCAAAGTAAGATCATCATCTTTAGGATACCAAAGACCAAAGTCAACTTTCCTTTTCAAGTATCTAAAAATTCTCTTCACAATAGTCACATGAGATTCCTTTGGATAAGTTTGATATCTAGAAACCATGCATTCAAAATTCATGATGTCTGGTATGTTCTAAGTCAAATAAAGTAATCCACCTATCATTGACCTATATCTTTTTTTATTTTCTTTAGGAGAATCATCATTCTATGTTAATTTGCATCTGATTACCATGGGTGTATGAATTGGCTTTGAGACTTCCATGCCAGAAATTTTTAGTAACTCCCTTACATATTTGGACTAAGATATAAAATTTTCATCATCTAGCCAAGTAATTTTCAATCCTAAAAAGAATTTCATCTCTCCAATCATACACATTTCAAATTCACTTTTCATTTCATCAACAAAATTCATACATAAGTCATCATCACCTTCAAAAATGATTTCATCAACAAAGACTTCAATAATCAACTCTTTATCCTGATCCATCTTGAAATACAGATTAATGTCAACAGTACCTTTATTGAATCCAAGCTTTAACAAGTATTTATCCAATCTAGCATACCGAGATCTAGGGGCTTGTTTGAGTCCATATAGTGCTTCCTTCAATTGTAAAACCATATTTTCTTTATAAGGCAATTGAAATCCATCTGGTTGCTCAACATATACTTCTTCTTCTAGCTCACCATTCAAAAATACTAACTTTACATCCATTTGATATACTTTGTAGTTCTTAAAAGTAGCACAAGCAAGAAATAATCTTACAACTTCAATTATAGCAATAGGGCCAAAGGTTTCTTCAAAATCAATACCTTCCATCTATGAGTACCCTTTACATACCAGTCTTGCTTTATTTTTGACCACTTCACCTTGTTCATTCAACTTATTCCAAAAGACCCATTTGGTTCCAATCACATTTTATCCCGAGATCTAGGAAAAAGAATCCATGTATCATTTTTCTCTATCTGCATTAGTTCTTCCTTCATTGCTTCCATCCAATATTTGTATTTACATGCTTCATTGATATTGTTGAGTCTGAGTCTTGGAAATTAGACAATAGTCTTTTGCAATTATTCTTCTAGTCTACACACCTTTGTTCTTATCTCCAATAATTTGAATTTTAGAATGATTTAGCTTTACATACATTGGAACTTTAGGATTCTCTTGAACTTTTGGTTCTTATGTTCTTTCTTCTACACTTCCACTAGCTTCTCCTTCTTGATTCTCTTGATTCATCGAAACAATTTAAACTTGATTTTGTGTTTGTGCATTCTTTCCATTGTCAGTACTATCATGTTGGTCATCTGAGTCATATCTACAGTATTTGGATGATCTAGAAGTGTCTTCATCAACTCTGACATTTTCACTTTCAACCATTTTCCTTAATATTCTATTATAGCACTGGTAGGCCTTGCTCTTAGTAGAGTAACTCAGAAAGATTCCTTCATCACTCCTAGCATCAAAATTGCCAATATTTTCATCTCTCTTGATATAACATCTACTACCAAAGATGTTGAAATATTTTACAATAGGCTTATGACCAAACCACAACTCAAAAGGAGTCTTACCAAAATTACCATTGACATTTTCCTGATTGATAGTATATATAGTAGTGCTTAAAACTTCTCTCCAATGGATATGAGGAACATTACCTTCCAACATCATAGTTCTAGTAGCATCTAGAATTTATATGTTCTTTCTCTCAACAACTTCATTTTGTTGAGGGGATCGAGGAGCAGATAATTGTATTTTCATTCCATGCTCTTCATAGAATGAATTGAACTCTCGAGAAGTGAATTCACCACCTTTGTCTAACCTTAAGCATTTAATCTTCAATCTTGTCTCATTCTTAGCCATAGCTTTGAAACTTTTGAAATTTTCTAATGCTTCATATTTTTCTCTCAAGAAAGAAACCCATATCATCCTAGAGTAATCATCAATAAGCAACATAAAGTACCTTTCTCCTTGTAGAATTTTGATTTTGGAGGGACCACATAGACTAGTATGCACCAGCTCCAGTACTCCATTAGAATGATGTTGTTTTCTCTAAAAAAAATTCTTGTCTTCTTTCCCATCTGACATTCCTTTCATATGGTGTTAGTAGGCTTCACTAACTCTGGAAGATCTCTAATTGCTTGGGTGGAGCTTAGTCTGATAATATTATCAAAATTCACATGACGTAGCCTCCTATGCAATAACCAGCTTACATCAACTTGAGCAATTAAAAAAATTTCACTAGTATCACTTAGGTGAAAAATATTACCTCTTGTCTTTGTACTTGAAGCAATTATATTTCCAGCACTTCCCAATATCTTTCACTTACCATCTTTGAACTAAATATTGTATCCCTTGTCTACCATCTATCCAACACTGAACAGGTTATGGTTCAATCCTTCAACATATAGAAAATCTTCAGTATTATATTTACCACCAAGAGAGATAGTGCCTCTACCACAAATCACACCAGCATTTTTATCTCCAAATCTTACAACACCACTATCATATTTTTCCAAGCTTAAAAAATTTCTTTTGTCACCAGTCATATGATGTGAGAATCCGATGTCAATCACCCATTCATCCTTTTTTCAATTTTAGCTGCAAGAGCTTTCTCAAGATTCTTATCACTAGTAGATTCAATGGACACCATACAATTTTCCTTGATAGAAACGAATACCCATCCATCTTCATTTCCATTCTATTTATTAGATTCATCATCAGTAACACCTTCTTCAACATAATAACATTTCTTTTGAAATCTAGGATTATCAGGTTTTAACCTAGGAACTCTTTTAGGACACCTTGAAGCAAAATGACCTATCTTATTGCAAGAGAAACATTTAATGGGAAACTTTCGTTTGTAATTACCTTTACCTCTGGCTTCTCTTTTCACAATCAATGCTTCCAGCTCTTTCGACTCTCTTTCTTCATCTTCAATTTGTTTCATCTTATTTTCATACTTGAATATCTTTCGAGAACTTTCTCTTGGACCATATTTGTATTGGTTTCTTCCAGATACATTAGCTTTGAATGTAGATTATGTCCTAGGAGTAGATTCACCAAATTCAGTCAATTCAAAGGCAACAAGTTTACCAATCAACATGTCTCTTGTCACATTTGTAACTATCATGAGCTCTTCAATAGCATGAGCTTTCATTTTGTAAGAAGTAGGCAATGATTTGAAAACTTTAGCCACAATCTCTTCTTCATCCAAAATTCCACTGGAACATCTAATACCCATTATAGACACATAAAAATGACCTAGGCCTGCATGCTCTATTTTACCACTTTCGTCCTAGCATAATTATGACATTTTAATTATGTCTGTTGTCCACCTTTGAATATTAATTAAATAATTCATAATTATTTAATTCATTCATGTCTTTTTATTCTTCATGATTATTAAATAAATAGATCTTATTTATTTATTTAATGCATCACTAACTATCTAAAGTCTTCTCATAATTAAATAAATTTCTCAATTTATTTAACTAATCTTTGCCACTTATGTCCTGATTATTAAATAAATATATTTTACTTATTTATTTAATATGTCACTAATTCTCAAGTCTTCTTATAATTAAATAGATTTATTAATTTATTTAATTAATCGATCACCTTCTCTAAATTAAATAATTATCTTTAATTATTTAATTGCCTTATTTGACATTTCCCTCATTTTAAATAAAACAATTTATTTAAAAAGGCCTCACATGGTTAACTACCACTTCTTTTAGTAAATAATCTCAATTTCAATTATTTACTATCAAACTAAATCCATATTTTGAATTAATTTTTCAAAATGGTAATATTCTTCTATAAATCAAGTAATTACTAGAATTCTTGATTTTTCAAATCTCATCTTCTTGAGTTTACTAATTTTAATCTCACTATCACATTTATTCTCCATCCTTGATTTAATTTCTTAAATGAAAACTTGTCCACTCATTTTGAAATCTTACCCTAACCCTAATTGAGAGTTACCATTTTGAATCTTGACCATTGATTCTAGGGAATTTCTCAATCTTCAATCTCATTTGTCCTATAAAATGCCATTTTTTTCCCTCATTTTGACATCCCTTAATTTAATCTCTTTTAATCTTTGAACCTCTGGTATTTTCTTGAGTTTTAAGATTGTCTTGTTTTTATCATTTAGCTAATTGCATATAGGATTTAGTTTCTTTTGTATAGGCATTTAAGAAATCCTTCAACACTTTGCTTAGGTCTAGTCCATAGTATAGAGTTTCTCATCAAATCTAAGGGCAAACTTCACATTTTAGCAAGCTAGAAGGTAGAATGGAAGTCAGCCATGGAGGATGAAGGACTGGGTGAGTTCGTTTCATCTTTGTTCTTTATTTATTTCCTATGCATTTCATTGTTTACTATGGGTTTTATATAATATGCATGTGTGTTTGCTAACCATCTAATCTTGCAAAAAAATCCTCAGTTACATTGGTGAACTCGATGCTTTTGACACATTTTTATAGGTTGTCATACAATTTATTTTATTTTGTAGGTATAGGTACGAAACGATGCATTCAACAGTTCCTATGATGCAACCACTCTGTTGTGCCACATCTGATACCTCAAACGACACAATCGATCTATTGCCTTGCATCTGATACCTCAAGGGACGCAACTGCTTTATCATGATGCACTTTCCATTTCTCATGATGCAACTAACAAACAGAGCCACATCTAATAGATAGGGAGCTGCATTTGGCATACCAAGCCACATCTGCAATCCTAAACGATGCAGTCACTCTACTACGATGCAAGCGACTAGTAAAATAGATTTTTATTTTTTTATTTTACCTTTTGGATTTCTATTTTTTGTTACTTTTTTTTTAGATTAAAGATTTTTATTTTATACTAATCTGTCTGTTGCAGCATGTGTCAAGCTGGAATCTAACCCTTGGTTATTATTATTTTCTTTTCAATAATTTAATCAATCATGCATTTCACTCATAGTTTAAATGAACAATCACGCATATGCATGAGTTTAAAAAGAACAATCACACTTTCATGGGTTTAAAATGAATTGTTAGATAGCTCACACTACAAACGGTTAAAAAGAACCCTTTGCTTGATAACACTACAAACAATTAAAATGAATGCATGTCTCTTGTATTTTTTGATTTAGTTAGTTGTCACATCTTCATATTTCAATTTGGGTTTTAAAAAGAACAACCATGCAAGTGTGAGTCAAACATATTGGTGTGCTCTCTCTTTGTTTTTCAACAAAGATTGATTGAACTATGAATATGTTTGCTCACTTTAGAAACTGGGCCTGCTTTGGTGGGAAAAAGTACTCACCCCAAATTGACTCAAATCGACAATGAAGCTCTTTAGCCGAGCTACTCCCGACTAGTATATAAATGTGAATCCTAAAGGAAAGCCTAGGATTACGAGTGTAGATATGCCATATAGACCAAGTAGCACTCCCCAAAACTCTATTGAGCTTAACCTCTTCAAGCTAGAGTTCCTCCTTAATGGAGCTTATTCTTGTGCCCCATGTATGACCACTCGAATGGGTGCCTGAATTAAAACCCTTATTTTTAGTGACCAAAAACCTTCTATTCTTTGGTGCAACAACAGTCATTTCCAAGGAACCCACACCTGAGCAATTTTTAGTAGAGATGATCAATCTTCCATGGGAGTTTTATGGAGGTTTGAAGCTTGGTTTTCCTAAGAAGTGAGTGCATTGTAAGGGGGAGCCCATGAGCCCATGAGAAGTGAGTGCTAAGAATATGCAGTTGGAGTAAAATCTATGTGGGATCCAAAAGAATACTGTCTTTGCAGATATATGATTTTGTAAATGTTATCTATGTGGTTGTTTTTCATTTCATACTACATCATGTGTTTACCAAGTGTATTCAGACAACTTGAGAAAACAAACATCAACCCTAAAATCTGAAACAACACTACCAAATTGAAACAAAATTCTTCCAATCTGCTGAATTTTTTGTCAAAATCACCTTTCTACGATGCGACTACTATTTTAGACCACAATTGCTAATTTATGAGCCACAATTTCTCTGTTGCAACACATGTGCAACTTAAAATGCCATAATTGATAGTATTTTTTCATAATTTCTTTATCAAACACCACAGTCACCATTCTAAACTACATATGCTATTTCAGATCACAATTGCTAAAATATGAGATGCAATCACTCTGTTGCAACACATTTGAAACTTAAACATCTGCAATTGACTATATTTCACCACATTTGATTAATAAAACACAGCAATCACCATTCTTAATCACATTTTCCCTCGGCAACACCATAATCACCTTTCCTATGATGCATTTTCTCTATTGCAATGCATCTATTGTGATGCATTTGCCAGTTTCCAAAAATAAAATAAAAATCTTTTCACTATCAAAACTGAGAATCAATTTTGTCCTTACTAGATCCCAACACCTCTCTCTCTCTACTATTTCTATCAAACCAGATATTGAATTTCTCAATTTCCCTCATTATTGCACTATAGGTAGAATTCTTAGGTCACCATAGGATTCCATTGCGTTTCATTAGTTGCATTGTTAGGCTTTCCCATCATTCTAGACACTCATTTTTTGTGGATTTTAGGAGTAGATTCCTTACCATCCTTTGTCAAAATGTTGCATTCAAAAGTAGGTTATCATTGGACTCAATCACCCCTTTTTTCTTTAGTCATTACCTTTTGTGAACTATTTCCCACTCACTAGTCTAGTGTGGAAACTTCACTTTGTCCTCCTTAGTCCTTTTACAGTCCATTAATATTCCAAACCTGAAGTATTTCCAAAAAATTGAGTGGTCAAGCTTACATCTCCCTAGATTTACCATTAGTGAGTGCATCTTAGAATCCTTTGCACTTGCATACCATTAGTCTTTTCACTTTTTGTATCCTTTTAGTTTCCTTTTAGTCTCATTTTCATTACCACTCACCATCGTTGCATAGCATTATTTTATTCAAAAATACCTAAAAAACATATAGTGTCATAACATTTGCATATTTGGACCATCCTTCACCATTTTCCAAAGTTGAGCAAAATTTTTTATGGTTGAAACTAGATTATAGAGAAAAAGAAGACTCATGGGTTCTTTTGGTCAAGATACCAACCTTTGCAACTATTCAAATGACATGAATGTCAATACCAACAATTTCCCCAATAACATGAATGACATGAATACAAATACTAATATGGGGAATTCATTCATTAATCCTTTTAGTGGGATGTCCATTCCATCCTCTTCAAGAAATCCTTTTGAACAATTTGTCCATAGAGACCAAAATGTTTAAGTCTTTTAAGAAGACATACAAGCTTTTTCCCAAAACCCAGAAGTGGCCTCTTTTGTGGAAGAATTCATTCTAAATGACTCAGCCAAATATCTAGCCATGCTCCTTGACCAAGGGGCTAGGTTACCAAAAGGATTTAACCTCAACACTATTAGAGAAACATCTCTTGATCCTCAATCACATAATACTTCCATGGGAGCCTCTTCACAAAATGTCATTAACACCATTACTGCTACCTCCGTTGGTCATGCTACCACCACAAACAATGCATCCACCATGATCAACACAACATCTCTTGGGGGATCATCTACCCAAACCAACACCACATCAAAATCCATCCCCCAACAAACTCCCACTATTCCTTCACAAATGATTGGATCAATAATGGGTGCAACCACCTCAAAACTCTTTGGGACTTCATCTAGTTCCATGAGTACATTAGAAAACCTCTTATTAGGTTCTTCAAATGCTATGGCAACCAACTTATCAAACCCTTTTGGGAGGAATAAACAAAGAGTTGTCATTCAAGGCACCTAACCTAATTCCATATAGGTCAATACCAAAATTCCTTTGAGGAAAAATACTAACATTACTCAAGACCATAATTACCTATTTGGGCAAGGAAATCAAGGCACCCAATCTTCCATTCCGTTTGGGCATCAACATGCTCAAGGCCAAAAAGGCCCCCAAATTCAATCCAGCATGGTGGGATCCCACATCCCAACTTATGCTTCTCAAATCCATACACAGTAGTACATCCCTCATCAAAACACTCATTTTCCTCACCAACAAAAAATCCCAAATCCACACATCACATCACAATAGGTGAGCACTCAATCCATACCTATCACCAACATGTGTGATTCTACCAACAACCCAATTGTGGAGGTACTCACACTCAAGCTTTCTTCTCTTCAAATGCAAGTGGAGACCTTTCAACAATCAAACAAAATGTCTTACATGTCACATGACTTATGTTCATATCCATTTTACACAAACTTGTATATGCCACCATTTCCTTAAGGATATGTGGTGCCGCATTTCACTAAATACAAAGGCAAGACAAACCCCATTCAACACATAAGATAACTCACCACCAGTTACATGGATATTGCATATGAAAAAACCTATCTCATGAGACTCTTCTCTAGAAGTCTCGCAAGCCATGCACTAGAGTGGTTCTCGCTATGCCTAAAGGAATCAAAACTTGGGATGAATTGACAAACAAGTTTGTTGAAAACTGTGCCTATAACATTGACATGGATTTGGCATTACGTCCTTATGCAGACTTACCCAAGAGGATGCAGGAGATAATTTTATCCCATTCTTTCAAAGATGGAGAACCTTAGCAAGCAGATGTTTGGTAGAAATACCTGGAAAGGAGAAAGTCATCATGTTTGTATAAAATCTCCTAGGACTGCTTAGATATGGCTTACAAGTCCATTGTTGTACCACCTTTTTGACCTTGTTGAAAAAGGTGTTCAACTTGAAAAAGCCTTGATCGCCAAAGGCAAATTAAAATATGGTGGCAAAACAATCAACACCACCACAAACACTAACCCAAGTAATTCCAATGACAAAACCAAATATTGGGTTAAAAATAAACACATCACCAATGATGGTGTGGTCGATGTAAAAACCATAAATCCAATAGGTAATGTACTCACCATCAAAGGAGATCAAATTCAAAATGTACCTGTGACCACACCCACACTGACTGCCAATATTGTTCAAAATAACCCTGCTCAATCTAATCAAAGGGAACCATGTCAACCATGACAATTTCAAAAACACACATGCACTCCCTTAGGTGAGCCTATCGAAATTGTCTTAAAGAAACTTATCCAAAATGGTGTGATAACTTTGGAAGAACATAAAGCATATGACCCTGGTCAGTTCAAGCCATCATGGTGGGATGATAATGCATTTTGTGATTACCACCATGTCAAAGGGCACAAAACTTCCTCTTGCCATCAATTACGAAATATTGTGCAAGACCTTATTGAAAACTATACAATTGAGTGGGGAGGTCAACTATTTGTGTCTAATTCAAATCATACAATCCAAAAGAACCCAGTGCAGGATCATGGTTCTAGTAACCCCTCCTCATCTGGCACAAAGAATAACAATAATCAAGCCAATCACGTCCATCCTGCCTTCAATTATTTAGGTGGCACCATCATAAACAATCTTCACATTGCTGATGAAGATCAATGTGTCAATACCATTACCATCAATAGGCCCCAAAATAGAATGTCACCACACATAAAGGTAAGGTCACCATCCCAGGTCCCTCTGCTCATCAGCCTAAAATTACCATACTTGGTTTGTCTTCCAAGCCGCCAAAACTTAAGCTAGAGTTCAACATTATTGAGAAATTGAGCAAAACACCCACTCAAATATCTATCCTTGAATTGCTCCACATCTCACCTGCACATAAGGCCATCTTGGATAAATTCATGCAAGAGTCTTTCATCCCAACCAACATTGATGTCAACCATTTCCAAACTATGGTCGATTATTTGACTTCGCCTCACCACATTACCTTTTTGGACATTGACTATTCCTCACCCAAACCATCTCATGATGATGCCCTTCATATCAAGGTTTTTGTCCATTAGCATAAGGTTAGACAAGTCCTAGTAGATGGCAAAACAAGATTGAATGTCTTCTCTGATGCATGTGTGGATTCTACCAAGAGCATTATCATCAAGTCGTATGATGATAAAGAATGCGCTTCTAAAGGCATCATCACAATTCCAATTCATGTGGGAATAGTTATTATACATACAACATGTTAGGTCCTAGATCGTGACATACATTACAATGTCTTAATTGGTCGCCCATGGATTCATGCCTTAAAGGCCATTCCTTCCACATACCACCAATGCCTAAAATTCCCTTTTCATGGTACTGAAATTACTATCCCAGGAGATCCTGATCTATTTCAATATTGTACCAATCTAAGAGCCACTACTGAACACCAGGTACCCATCAATCAAGAAGCCTCTGCTTACACCTCTTCAAAATATATTGACCCATCCACACTCACCAAATCATCCATTCCATCGACTTTCGCCGCACCATCCTCCTTGGCCTCCATACCAAGTAATGACCTTCAGATCTAGGACCTTGGCTATGGAGAATTTAAACTGAATATGGCTTATTGTATCACCATAATACCTAAGCCACCTAAAGTATATGGTAGACCACGTTCCACAGTCGAGTCTAAAACAACTCTCAATGTTCCACCAAAAATAATATTCACACTATCAGGATATATGAGTAATGCATTCATTATCGACATAGCTAACTGGATCTACAAAGACCTCGAAGGATTACTTCCACTACTAGTGCATCTCTATGGAAATGGCTATGAAATATGCAAGGCAATAGGTTTTGATGACACAAGTGGCCTTGGAAAGGCCAACAATGGAAGGAGAGAACCTATTATTATTTCTACAAGACCAAGGTACATGGGGCCAGGGTTTGACCAACTCAGAATTGACGATCGACGTACCTATGAACTTTCAAGTAAGGACGTAGCAGCTCTAGAAAGTGTCGAGACAAGTGAAGAATCCCTTACTGAAACTAACTCTAATGAATGGGAATGGGGATCTGAGAAAACCCTGAGCAACTATGATATTGATGAACTATTCCTAGAACCTAGCCAACCCCCTTTTGAAGAAAGATTTTGACAAGAATAGAACATTGATCCTATTGACCATCATTCTAAAAATAAGGAATGGGTAAGCATTCCTTGGGATCCAGAAGAACATAAATTGTCGTTGGAAACATTTGAATTATCCTAACCCATTCCCAAGCCCACCCTTGAGCTTGATATGCCTGAACTTACTATCCATGCCTCTGAACTACCAGCCACTAGTGATGATGTTGATACTTTGATCTCCTATTATGACTATGAATACAACTCATTCGAATATGAATATGGTCCATCCATTGCATCTGACACGGATATTGAAATTGACAACTTTTACTTCATACTTGAGGCTTCAATTTTCATGCTTTCCACATCTTCCCCATCTTTTACTATCACTAACGATGGTATTTCCCTTGTTTACTCGCAACTAATTGATTGGGACCAACAAGAGCCACCTCCTATGGATTCTTTTAGAATGATGAGGCAATAGAAAAATTCATGAGACTCCATGAGACCATACACTGGGGTGATCACAAAGCAGGATTTTCTATTGACATAGATTGTGCAGCTTACTTCAGGGAGACTATGTAATCCTCCAATCACAAAAATACAAAGAATAAAATAAAAAAAGAAATGTTGTTAGCTAAAAATTGAAAGGTTCCTTCTAACAATAAAATAGTAAAAATAAAGGATGTATCCAAAGGTGAAAGCCTCTCTGAGGCACCTAAGGATGGAGGATTGTACTTTCTTCCCGTAACACATGAAAAATCAATTATGCTTATCAAATACACCATAGAACTTAACATAGCTACACTAGAGAATCCCAAAATGGTTCTCTTGGCCGCTTCATTGTCAGAAGAAGAAAAACCTCAATTTCAACAATTCTTCACAGAGAGGAAAGTTAACTTTGCATGGTCATATGCTGACATGCCAGGCCTTAATCTAGAATTGGTATTGCATCATCTTCCTCTAATCCTGGGTATCAAACCAATCAAACAAAAATTACAAAAAATGCATCCACAAATTGCACTACTTGTAAAGGTTGAACTAAAGAAGTTACTGGATGTTGGATTCATAAGATCCATAGACTATGTCAATTGGATATCCAACACTGTCCCTATCACAAAACCAAACAAACAAATCTGCATCTATATGGATTTCAGATATTTAAATAAGGCTTGTCCAAAAGATGATTTCCCACTACCGAATATAGACATGATTGTTGATATCATAGCAGGGTACAAGATGTTGTCTCTAATGGATGGTTTCTCAAGCTATAACCAAATCCACATTGTGATTGAGGATCAACACAAAATGACATTCACATGCCCATGGGGAACATACTATTGGAATATCATGCCTTTTGGCTTAAAGAATTCAGGTGCCACATACCAAAGAGCTATGAAAATAATATTTCCTGACATGATGCATATCCTAATGGAAGATTATGTGGATGACCTTTTGGCCAAATATTTGACACAAAAAGATCATCTCAGGGTCTTGGACAAATTTTTTAGATGGGTAGAAGATTACAAGGTTCGTTTGAACCCAAAAAAATGTGTCTTTGGGGTTACTTCAGGCAAACTATTGGGCTACATAGTTTCACAATGAGGCATAGAAGTTGATCCTGCTAAAGTGAAATAAATTCTAGACATGCCTCCACCAAAAGGAATCAGAAAGTTGAGAACACTTCAAGGAAGACTGTAGTCCATCTGGCGCTTCATCGCATAGCTGGCAGACAGGTGTCAACCATTTCAGTACCTATTACACAAAAGTATCCCCTTTGTATGGATAGAAAAATGCTACATAGCCTTTGAACAAATAAAAGAATATCTATTGACACCACCTGTCCCAATGCCTCCCATTGAAGGAAAGCCATTGATCCTGTATGTCTTTGCAACTACAAATGCACTGGGGGCATTATTGGCACAAAATGACTATGACAAAAAAGAAAGAGCCATATACTATATCAGTCGCACACTAATAGGATATGAGTTGAACTATATGACCATTGAATGCACATACCTTGCAATTGTCTTTATAGCACATAAACTAAGACATTACATGTTGAATCACCAAATGCACCTAGTAGCTAAGATTGATCCACTAAAGTATCTTCTAAGTTGGGCAACATTGATAGGCCGGTTATCAAAGTAGGTCATGATTTTAAGTGAATATGACATATAATATGTTGAACACAAGGCAATAAAAGGGTAGGTAATAGTAGATCAACTTGCTGATGCATCCACTAATAACTGATTTTCCTGACGACTCTATCTTTTATGCAGAGCCTACATCACCATGGAAACTATATTTTGACGAGTCTCATACTAGTCACAGCTCAAGGGTTGGTATCTTGTTCATCACACCACAAGGGGATTCAAGTCCTAAGTTATTCTGGATTGGCTTCCCTTGTACTAATAGAATTGCAGAATAAAAAGCACTAGTCATGGGACTCAAAATTGCAATTAAATGGAAAATTCAGACATTTCTAGTATTCGGGGATTCTCAGTTAGTTATCAACCAAGTGAATGATGATTATGAAACAAAAGATGAAAATTTTCTCCCCTACAAGTGAATGGTAGATAGATTCTTGACATATTTAAAAATGATTTATTTTGAACAAATCCCAAGGACACAAAATAAAGTAGTCGATGCCATGAAAACTACTGGATCTCTCTTAGACATCCCCTAAATGTGTCACAATTTGAGTTCTTAGTGGAATAGTTGCTGATACTTTCATATGACATCCCAGAGTCATAAATGGTTTAGGAGATTGTTTGTCCCAGTTCACCTTGGTACCAAGACATCTATGATTATCTTAAGTCCCAAACCCTACCACCCAACCTATCCAATAATCAAAGAAAATCCTTTATCCGAAAATCCGCTTGACACACCATCATCAGTGACACCCTATACCATTATGGATTTGATAACCCCCTTCTTCACTATCTCGACACTGATGAATCCCAAAACAACTTTATGAGAAGTACATGAGGGTATATGTGGATATCATTCAAGTGACTCAACTTTATCTAGGAAAGTCACTAGACTTGGATATTATTGGCTGACATTAGAAAACAATGCTCTTTAGTTTGTCAAAACATGTCAAAAATGCTAGGTGCAGAATGACCTAATCCACACACCTATGCAGGAGCTAAGACCAATCACTTCTCCATGGCCCTTCACACAATAGGGACTCAACCTCTTGGGCAAGATCCATCCATCCTCCTCTAACGACCATAAATTCATAATCACTGCCACTGAGTACTTTACTAAGTGGATTGAGGCCATCCCCCTCACTTACATCACCGGTAAGCAAATATCCAAGTTTATCCTAAATTACATCCTCTTTTGGTATGGTGTTCTGTAGTCCATCATCACAGATAACGGTCTACCATTCAAAAATCAGGACGTTTGTGAACTTTGAGAGCGATTCCACATCCAACATCATTTCTCCACCGCATATTATCCATAAGGAAACAGTCAAGCTGAGGCATCAAATAAAACAATTCTTTGCATTCTTAAGAAGACCATCGATGAAGCTAGCTGAGATTAGAATTTACAACTCAATCCTACCTTATGGGCCTACTAAAACAACATTCGTACACCCACTGGAGCCACTCCATTTTCCCTCATCTATGGATCTAAGGCCATCTTGCCCATCGACATCAAAATTCCTTCTCTCTAAGTCTCCTTGAAGGGAATGATCGATGATGAAGGGTACAAATAGTCTCACTTCGATGAGCCAGAAATGTTACAAGAAAAATGAAAAAATCCCTTAAATCACTTGTAGGAATATCAAAATCGTCTCTGCAGGAGCTATAATAAAAGAGTGATGGTGAGAAAATTTGAAATTGGTGACTTGGTATTCATGCAAACTCCAAGAGATCAGGCTGACCATGAAAAGCCTAGAAATTTTGAGCCTGATTGGCTTAGTCCTTATATTATTACTACAACATTTAGTTTTGGAGCTTATCAGTTGGCTACACCTAATGGAGAATAGTTGACAGAACCCATCAATAACCTACATTTGTGAAAGTTTTACACATAGCATTAGAGAGCTTGGCTAAAAACATAAAAATAGAAAAAGAATCATCCCTTGATGAAAACCTGGCAAATAGGCATCTTGGTGACACCACAAAAAAATCAAAAAGTTTCAAAAATTGTAAACGAAAATAAATTCGTCCAATAGTGAAAACTTGGCAAATAGGCGCTTTAGATAAGTACCATGGTGAAAACTTGGAAAATAGGCACCATGCGTAGTCGATCGTTGCTCCACCATCTACTATTACTCTAATCAGCCTTTATCCACTTTGCATAATCATGACAACTTGATACATTCATGACCTTCATCATAAGTCCTATCAATTTCGTGCATGGCTAGCATTGGTTGACATCACCCCTTGGATATCCTTGCCTTTTGTCTCGCATCTGCCTCTTTCCATATCATTCGGCCTAGATAATCCTTGACCTATCTGGGGGAAACACCTTTATCATGCAAATTTAGTGGGTATTGCATATGATCTGATATTCATAAAAAGTCCTGAAAAAATCCTAAAAAATCTAAAAAAGTCATAAAAATCCCAAAAAGTCCTAGAAAAAGTCCTAAAAATTGAAAAATGTCCTAAGAAAATGCACAAACATTCGAAAAGCATCAAAAATATCAAAACAAAGTCAATTCTTGTCTTATCATTCAATATAGTCACGTCAGTCAATCTTTGTCCTAGTCTGAACTACGTTGTCTTTGTGCATTTGCTACATTAGATCAGTCCTTCTAGGTTTGTCAAAATAAAATCATGGTTCAATCTACTGCCCTTTGGACAAATTCATTGGTCATGTCAAACTATGAGGTCCCTAAGTGCACAATGTAGGCAAGGCCATCAATTGATGAGCCCCCAAGGCCGCACTAGGTCAGTCCATTAGGGTTCATCATACTACACTTTCACACATGTCAAAAATCTTCACATCAAATCATGCCTCAATCCTCAATGAGAAATCTACCAAAAAATTAGTTTCATTAATATTTCAATCAAGTTTTCACGTCAAGTGATGGCATGTCATAAATTCTATCATTCGGTCAAATTCTATCAAAGCAAATCAACTTGTCAAAATTTGGTTTCTTCTTCAAATGTGTCCTTCTGAGAAGCAACTCTCATCATTTCTTGATGCTTTTGGATGCATCCTTCCTAAGAATTTTCATCATCACATGGCATTTTGATGGATTCTCCTGACTCTGAGAATCAATCCTCTTCATATAAACATCATTCAAGATGTGTCCTTCATGAATCTAGTATCACTTGACATTTGAAAACGTGACCTCGTCAACCTTGACATTTCAACATTAAAACACTTGGCATTTTCAACACTTACATTTGTTCACATGGAAAACACTTGGCAAACACTATTCTATCTTTTTGATGATTATCATGATATTAGTTTTTTATGTCAGAAGAACGACGACATATCATGATGATCATCCTTGTCCTTTTGATCATCCTATTGCTAGTTTCTCGAGGATGTCCTGACTTCAAGATTTAGAGGAGCAATGACGTAGTACGATGATCATCTTTTCTTTTATTGACTATCATGTGGCTAGTTTGTCGAGGATTTCTTGACATTAGGATTTAGAGAAGCAGTGACGTCCCATGACTAATCTTGTCTATCTACGGTTGGTTATGAAAAATGACTATGGGAAAATTGTGTTACTCGTATGAGTCATGATCATCCTTATCTATGACTGTTGATCTATGTGATGGTTCGACCTTGCACACTATTGATCTACATCATATCATGGTGTTTGTTAGCCATCATGACATTTTCGCCTAATGATGATTAAAGAAAAATAACTAGGGTAAGTATTATGGAAAGTCTTGAAGGATTAACATGCATATCTTCTCCACACTAACATGCATATATTTCTCCAGACTAACATCCATCTTCATCTTCTCTTCCCTCTTCTTCTGATGATTTTCTGTGACATACAAAAATAGAGCTGCATACATGGTAATATGAGCATCACATATTCACATTTCACATTTTCATAAATCAAATACCATAATTCACACTACATTACACTATCATTTACATCCATCCTTTTGAAATACATAAAAAAATAATTTTCATTAGCATATAGGAATCATATGATCATACATTGCACAATGATACATACATAGCCATATCCATAATTGTATTCATAAACATAAAACATGATATCCATACATCTCATAACATCATAAATGCATCACATCACATAGAATTTGATTAAGCATAGAACACCATAATACATAAATCATATAGGCCACATCAAAACTGCATCACATATGTATATAATCTCAAAAAATATCATGTCATAGGATAGAGTCATGAGATATCCCAAAAATGGAGCTCGCAGGCTTGAGTGTTAATATATACAATGTCTCATACAAATAAAAAAGTAAAAATCCTATGTTGTGCCCCCTCTGTCTAGTGGAGGTGACTCATGAGGTGTCTGCGACTAAATCATCACATGAAAAGTAACGTAGATAGATGTAGTGTCCCGAGTCTAACTCTGAGATCTCGAGGGCTCAGTAACCAGAGGCTAGCTCTACTCTGCCTGGTGTCCTAATGAAACTAATATGTGACTATGCCCTAACCTATGGTTTTGGCTTGATGAATTTCTATGTGAACTATGTGACCTATGGCCCGATGATTGCCCTAATGAGGTGGACCCCCCAACACTCGTATGACTGCTGCTATATGATCTGTTGCTGTTGTGGGTCTGGGCGCCACTGCCAGTCCTATTGTATGATCAGGACAATCTTGGATCTTGTCTCTCTGGTGAAATAACCTACTCATATACCAGCCTATATTTGCCCCTACTCTTGGCCATCCTGGCCAACTCCCTAGCCATATCCCTTGATGGCCCTACGAAAAACTGTGCAAACTCAATCACCCATATTTTTGACTCCTTCTGTCGAATAACAGCCTGGTCTCACTCTACTCTTGCAATGTCCAACTCAGCTACATAGGCCTTGTTCAGAGACAAGGTCACATCTATTCTTCTCTAAAGATTAGCAATCCTATGATCAATAGTGGCATCTATTGGAAAAATGGGTGGCATGTCCCCCTCCTCATCCCCATCAATCATCCACTCTTGTAACCTCCTCTTGGCCTCATCCTCTCCCTCCTCATCCTCCTCCTCCCTCTCCTCCTCCCTCACCTCCTAGCCGCCAATCTCCTCCAAATCAACATCAAGAGGATGGTGCTTTGCAAAAGGATCCTCCTCTATTGACATCTCTCCCTCTACTCTAACCTCCACCTCCTCCTCTCCTCGAAAATCCGCCTCGTCCTCCCCTCTAACCTCGTCCTCTCCTCAAACCTCTTCCTCCTGACTACCTAGCTACTCTCCCTCCTCCCAAATGGGTGACAATGGTGTTCCACCCACTCTTTGCCTAACTCTCTTGGGCTTCCTCCACCCTCCATCTCCCCAACCACCATCACTCCTTCCATCCCCTCTACCATCTCTCCTTCCATCTCTACCACCCTGACCTCCCCTCCGTACCTACAACATAACTAATCTATGATCTATAGGAGTCAGACCATCTAGATCTATCAATGGAATGGGCCGATGCATCTACCACTAGGCATCAAACTCAACAAATGTCCTTGCATCTGTTGGACCTCCTCTCCATGACCACTATTGCATGACTAGGCTATCTATCTACTACTCTGCTACTGCCACTGTTATCGGTGGCCCCCATAGGGTCTCCTTGGATGACCATGCATACTCGGTCATCCCAACTGGCATAACCTATTACTCACGAAATTGTCATAGTATCTGATGGGGCAGGTACATCTTAATGATACGCTGACTCTGCACTGTATGACCAATCAAGTATCTGAACTCTTTGCAAAATGAAAGATGGCCATCCTCATCTGACCACTAGGCACAATCTCTGTATGGCCTCCAGACAAAGCTAACCAATGTATTGATTTGATGTCACCAATACCTTGTATCTCCTACGTGAGTTTGGCTAACTGAAACCACATATAAGTAAACATAGGACATGTTGTCGCCTAGCTATTGAATCTATACCAGTGGTTGAAAAATGGTAATGTGCTCCCATGCCCAGATCATAAGTAAGGTGGTCCCATAACTAATACTCTATCCCTCTTGGTAAACAACCTCATGAAGTTGATGATACAACATAGCCAACAAGCAGGACCCCTAAGAAAAAACTATTATCTAAGCACGCATATGGACTTGTACATCCCCCATCCAATCAGAAACCCATGTCCATCACAATATGGAATCAACACTCTTACAATCAACATCATAAGCATGGCATCCCATCGTGGATAGTGGTCTGCCACAAAATCCCACCTGCATCATCATACATCTCTCCTAGGGCCTGTCGCCCTCTATGAGGATAGTAAAATACTCTCTCCCCACTGATCGAGATGTGTAAAATACGATACACATCCTCTAGGCTAATGGTAGCCTCTTCTGTAGGTAAATGAAATGAGAAAGTCTTTGAGTGCCATCTTTCACAGAGCGCTATCAGTAATCCCCTATTTTCTTGAATAATGGGCATGTAGGTGACCTAATATAACCCCAATCTCATCAACCATCATCTCTCCCTGTCACTCAGTCGATCTCTAAAACCATAAGTAGTAGACCTAAACTCTTGGGTATAAATGGACACTAATCATCTCTGCACATGCAGAAACAAGGGTTAGCACACATGGATTAGCAATTCGACACATTACTACTATCTGGGAAACCAAAAATGCATCTAAAAAAAGAGTCTACACTAAGTCAACTCTAGTCAACCTTGGTCAACAGAAATTTTGCTTGGTTGATTGCAATTATCTCACACTAGGTCACATGCAGCTCTACATTTCGTAGTTGCATCACACTTTATCAAATGCATCATTTCAACTAGCAATTATATACCTTTACAATGATTGCATCTTTCGGTATGGAAATTGTATCATTGTATAATGATTGCGTCATTTGGCAAATTGGTTGCATCGCATTTTGACAAATGTGTCATTTGACCTTGCACTTACGCATTTTTAAACTTTGAATTGCCCACCATTGCACTTGCATTGCGACACAATCAAATGCATCGAATGTGAAGGAATTTGCGGTTTACGTGATAGAATTTGCATCACAACAAATTTGTTTCCCCTCCAAAAACCCTAATAAATGCATGAAAAATCAAAAAATTAAAAGTTGGATAGTGTAATTACCGGTGCCTTTGCGCCCTCGGGTCATCAAAATGTCTGCACGTAGTAGGCAGGGTGGTGTGTCATGGGAATCACCATCTTCTCCTCATGCTCTGATCTCCAAAGTGCTGAATAGAAAATGTGAAAATGACACTTGGTTTGTTTTTTTCAATTTCTTTATAGGTTGAAAATTAGGGTTTGACTTGATAGATTTGTACTAGAGGCTCATTTGACCGCCTTTGACTGGCATTTTTGCTAGCTCAACTTCCTCCATTTTTGAAATTGATCGCATTGTTGTTTTTCATCAATGCGGACATGCAACAAGGATAAAGAATGATCACACCAATCAATGCAGATGTGCAAAAAGGATAGAGCATGACCTAGAAACACCAACAAACATCTCAGGAGCATACACAACAACTAGAATGATCAGAATCATGTTCTCTTTTTCCAGAAACATCAGCTACAATAACAGAATAACTGTAGGAACACAAAAACACACAACTTGCAAAAATCTTGATGTGCATCTCTGAAACTTCTGGATTATAAACTAGATAGGCTCAACAAAAAACTATTTAAAGCACAACTTATGAATACAAACATAATAAATTTTCCACCACACTCAACTTCACAGCTTCATAGGTAGGCTACAACATGTTTATTATAATTTTCTTAATATCCTCAACATATACAACCTTCAAAATGTCAAATTCTAATAGTGTTGACATCAATGACAACCACATATCAGCAGCACAAACACAACATCCAATAGTCTCTAGTCAATATGTGTCATCATTATTTTGAAAGGGGTGAATGAGCAATATGTTTTTGACCATTGATTTCCAAGGAGGACAAATGTGGTATGATTTGGTTCCATCAACTTTTTATATCTGTCGTTGACATTGTCTAGAATTTTAAACATAAATCATTGATGTGTGATGTGAGGTGAAGATTTCCAAGAAGGACAATGATCCAACGGTCAATATTCCATCACATCAGCGATCTTGTCATTGATTGAACCATGGAGAGTTGGGGAAGATCTAGGACAAGCGATGGGATGTTTGAGGGATTATTCTTTCATTTTCCTTCTCTTTGTACTTCATTGATGTAAATGAAAAATCATGGAATAGGATGGAAATACATGATAATTGTAAGTTTAAAGATGACTAATGAATTTAAGAGTAAATGTGGCAACTTTATAAGGTGGTATCATCATTTTTTGAGGCATAAGTTATAAAAGCCGAAAACGTCACTTGATTTAGGATTTTCCTTTGATGGTGTTTTAAATTCAAAAAGATCAACGACCTAGACTAGAAGCTTATCGGCTAAGTTGTCAGCTCGCTTGTACGAGGCTCTCCTTGATCATTAATGACTACATACTCTTGAATTTTCTACTTAATGTAGATTGTGTGCCGTTTTATCTCACCATTTGCATCTATTGAGAATTAGAAAGTGGGAGCTAGATGAGAAGTGTGTGATTCTTTGGTTTTAATTATAGAAGTATTGAAGTGACTATCCCTGGTAAGTTGATTTTCATATGAGCTATGTTTTAGGTCATCCATTAGTTGATTTGAGAGTTTCATTTTTTTGGATAGTGAGTTTTGATTCTCTGTAATTGTCACTAGGTCTAATAGGGATTATCTATGTGTGAGGATTTCTTTTTCTATAAAATAATTTTAGGAGATTAGGCTTGTGAGTCCATTCATTGTTAAAGGTTTTCTATTTTTTCCTTCTGTCCTAAATGAATGGGTAAGTCGGGTGTGTCTATTCAAGAAACTAGGAGGTCCAAGAGGCTTAGTGAGTTTTAATTTCAATATGACATATCTATAGTTGAACAAGAGGTACCCAAACCTTCTACACCACCATGAGACCAAAACAGAACCTGTGGAAAAAATAAGAAAGATGGTGTTGAGAGTACCTATAATTTTAGGATTAGAGTTGTTTCAAAAGAATTGGTCAAGTTTAAAAAGGAGTTGCTTAAGCCTAAGAAGAAAGAAAGGAAGAATAATAAGTATCACAAGGCTTATATGTTGAGGCACAACTCTCACATTGAAGTTTTAGATAGCCCTTTTAGTGACTGAGGAGATAATGACCTACAGTATGGCCATTATCTGGTTTCTCTCGTGCCGTATGAGGATTCTAGTGAGGGAGGAGTAGTTGCTCCTCCAATTTTAGCTTGAATATAGAGTGGGGAAGCATACTCTAAGGCTGATGAATCAGAGTAGTGTCTTAGACCTTTTTTATTTTTATGACACCATTGCCATTGCATTAGGATCATCCTCTTTAGCATATATATCATTTTTTTATTTGGTGCTGATGTGGAAATATTTTTCGCTAGTATAAAGGAGAGGTGTTGGACTTTATGTCCTCGATGATAAATATACCTTTCTTGGTTAGTATATAAGTTTTTTCCTCTGGTACTAGTGGAGAATATTCTTTGGTCTACGTGGACAAGGGATTTTATCACTGCTACAAAAATGAATGATGCCTTTTGGAAGGCTAGCTCATCTTCTTCAACTGACTGCATGGATTTTTTTATCTTTTTCTTTCCATTGTTTTGAAATGATTAATTGTAATCATCTGGGAGGTCTCTAAACCTGAAATGAAATGTGCACCAAATGAAATATTATTTAAAATGTTAATTCGACCTGAAGCTTGTTTCTCCCATCGTTCTATAAATGGAATATCAAGGCTGGTTACTAAGAGTTTGATTTCTAAGTCTCAAAATGGTCTAAGTGGGAGGACTAAGCTCATGAAAGAGCATATTGTAAATTAATGCACAGATGAATAGGTTAGTGAGGAGTCTACAATATGAGCTATTTTGTAATGATCTCAAATAGTTTTACAATAGAAAAAGATTATAAATGAAAATGCTAGTTTGAAAGAACCTTCTCTCCTATGTAATTTTATTCCATATTATGAACAAAGTGGTTAATTATCTTTTCATTTTTCTTCAATTGTCTTAAATTGAATGAGTGATTTAACTTGTGCTTCAATTCAAAGAATTGATTAAAATGCTAAAACATGGTCACAGATTTGTAAGGAAAAAGCATAGGATTGGTAAGTAGTTGTGTCTTAGACACAACAATTTAAAAATTGTAATGGAGTATATCAATAGTCCATTAATTATTGACTAAAATTGCGAAGGTATTACTAGTTATTATGAATATGAATCCATTACCCTAGGACAAGGCACTGGTATTTTCATTTGGCTATCCTGAAGATAAATGAGTTATTTTTATGCTTCACCAAGGGCTTCAAATGAGAATAAATACCATTTTAAAACATCTTCAATTACAATATTCCAATCTAAAGTATAATATTATTCCTTGCTATAGATAGTAATTTGTTTAAAGATCAGCCAAATCTTTAATGAAGGATGTCTATTTGCACTTTATAGGAATTTATCTGGGTAGAAATGTGCTTGATTAGATGAATATGATATGAAAATAATAGTGATTACCCTCTTGGGTTTCACAGACCCCGAAGTGAAGAAGTAAGGGCCTTAGAACCCTTACTTGTGTCTTGGCCAATCCTTACCCTTGCTAATTATTGAACTCTAGTAGATTCATAGGTAAGTGGTAAGATCAAGTTTGGTTATAAAAAAAACCAACACCTACAATATCTAGTTGTTCTCAAACTTTTGGGTTCACTCAAATTCAAGTTATAAATAAAATTCCTCCTCCAACAACTATGACCTCTATTCCTACATAAAATTTAATCCAATTGTTACAACAAAAATACTAACTAGCAATGTCAATACCACCTTAAGTATTTCCACTGGGAATCCCTTTACCTTTGTGCATTCATATCTCATATCTCCTAATTTATCTCTCCTCATAAAATTATAATTCACTTCTTCAAATAAATATACACCTCCACCTTATTCACCTCCATCTCACAATGCAAACAATTATCTAATCCTTAACAATCTCCTACAAAATGTTTCATCCCTCCAACAATAAATTGCTACATTGAACCAATGTCAAAATGGTCAACCTTCACAATATGTCAAAAGAAACCCCTTATACTTGGAAATATTGAGAACACAAATGCCACAAGGCATATATTCCTAGATTTGAGAAATATGGTGGAAAATGAGACCCTAATAACCATGTCTCGGCATACATTGCCTTGTGTAGTGACTTAAAATTTTGAAGATAAACTCTTGGCTAAATTTTTTCCTAAATCATTGAAAGACACTACCTTGGAGTGGTTTTGTTCTTTATCAAATAACTTAATTAGTTCATTCAATAAAATTATTCATGCCTTTATTAACCATTTCCAATTGTAGATGGGTAGCTGATTTAATGCAATGTAAATAAAACAAAGATGAGAAGGTCACTAATTTTATAACATGATACCAATTTCTTTAATCATAAATAAACATTAAGATTCTTGATTCTTACCTTCAAAGAATGTTCATAGAAAATTTGCATACCAATATTTTGTTGAATAAAATGAATATTGAGGGGAGGGGGTGAATCAATATCCACTAACTCACTGAAAAATCACCTTTAATTACTTGGCAGCATAAAATAGATAAGAGAAATAACATAACATGAAATTCCACAACACAAGAACAACAAATTTTACGTAGAAAACCTAGTGAGGGAAAAATCACAGTGAGGATTAACTCACAGTATATAGTTATAAAAATACTGGTGACAAAGAGGCTCACTGTTAGATACAAAAAGCTCACTGCTTACAAGGACTCGCCATCCAAATATGGATGCTCATTGCCTACAAAAATTGTGTAAAAAAATAATCGCTAACCGCCATATTTGAACTAATAAGTTACACCGCATGTGCAAATTTAGTTTCCTGATTCTCAGAGTATTTGCTCGCATGACAATGGATCATAAATTAAACTCCTATTCACATACTTTCCTTACCACACACACCCTTTCACTTATTTCTATATTCTTCTTCACTCCTCTCCTTCTTCAAACCATCTTGCATATATACCTAATATATCTGCATGCATTAATTAAGTCAACCTAATTGGATACGATTCATATTTTCAAAAATTATAACTTGTCGGCTTCATATTCACTCATTTCATGCAACATCATGTCAGCTAGGACCAAGGCTAGGTCTCACTTATCATCTGTAATTCATGTTGGGCTATACATTAAATATTAGGTCAGCCATGATTAACCTAATACCGAAATATAATCAAAAAAATCGATGCCAATACATCACCCAAAAATATGAGAATCTAAGTGTACATAGATACACATTTCTAATCATTATAATCCTTTTCCCAAAACCTTAGATCATACTATTTATTGGAGAGAATATGCTGACCAAAATACCAGAGATACCAGAACAAATACCAGATGAGATAAACATGGTATGCACACCAATACAAGGTGTTAGATCAAAATGGTGACATCAATGACAATATATGACATACTTCCAACATATTAAAGCTAAACTTGAGATGTTGAAGTTTCCCTTCTTTACACAATTGTGCATGGCCCTTTGTGATTATTAGAATTTGATTAGTCATTGTGAAGAAAAATAACCTTCTAACCATTCTAAGAAATCCAAATCCATGCCCCATAACAATTTCCAACCTTTCAAGAAACAAAAAAGGTCTTTTTACAACTAAATACACATCAAACCAATCAACATGTTAACTCCCAAGTGGCTACTATAAAAACAAAAAATCCATATCCATTTATGGAGAGTAGATAATTTACCCCTTTACCCAATACCCTTCACTCCATCATGTTACAAATTATAAGTAGGAACTTGGTTACCTTACCTCCTATTGGATCTATTGCTACAACTAAGCCCTTACCTCCAAACTTTAAGTCAAATGCCTTTTTCCATTATCACCAACTAAATCGACATGATAGAAAACAATGTAAGCATATTAAACATATTATACAAGACCTCATTGATTCTAATCAAATCTAGATTGGTGATATTAATGATCAAGGAAATAAGTTCATTACCCTACCCAACCAAAATTTTCAAATATTTACCAATCCTATGCCAAATCATAACATCTCTTTGTGAAAGCTACTGATGCCAAGAATGATGTGATGAATGTTCACAAACTTGAAGTTACAAATAGTGATAATATAAATGAAAATGAGGTAGACTTACAACATGTTATCAGATTTATTGATGTACAACCTCATAAGGTCCAAACCAAAATGCCCCTTGACAATAATTTCTCACAAAATGACATAATTAGACATGAACCTGATCGTCCTCTTTACATTTTCAAAAGAATCAATAGTAATACTAATAATGGGATATTAATTGGTCTAATGTGTGTAGAGAATGTGATAATTGAGGAATTCTTATTTGTGCATGAACATTATCAAGACTCTTCTAAACAACTAAAATAATGGATCAAAATGCATGATTGTTTTTCTTGCCCTATGATAGGTTTGATCACTCTTCCTTTAAAATTTTGACCGAAGCAATTGAATGTTTCATTCTTCATCATCCCATTTTCAAACCAATTTTGTGTGAAGATTGGTTACCCATGGTTATGCTCCATCGATGTCATCTTGATAGTAGTGCATAAATTCTATAATTTTCCATTTGGTAATGAGATCTTTACTATAGATCTTAGTGGTTTTAATATTGCGCCTTCCTATGGGAATTTATCATTATATTTCTTTTGGTTTGAACCTATGGACCCTATTAGGCTTCAAGAGGACTTATTTTTCAAATCCTATCAAAATTTCAAGGAAATGTAGGAAAATTATACCTTAGCAACATGCCTCAACCCATGATTGAACCCAAATCCCTTCAAATTAACCAATACCCATACATGATAAGTCCTTTTTCTATCTCCTACGAAATACTAAGAGATAATCACATGTCCTATTGTCCCTCCTAATATCAAAAAAGTTTAAAAAGTTAATGAGAAAGTGGTTGAACAACCTCTCATGGTTCCTTGAGTTCCACCCTTGTGGGAATAAAAGAAACTAGTGGTTGAAAAACCCACTCTTACACAATAAAAACATGAAAACCATACAAAAATAAATCAAAATTATAAAGAGTGTAGGCATAGACACCATTCTATTTCTAGTAGATTGAAAGAAGCAAATAAAATAGAAACCAAGATCAAACACTGATTGAAACAAAGCATGATGATCCTCCACCTTTTTCACAACAAAAACAACAAGAAAATTCTATGGAAATTGTCATTAGGCCTCGTATTCTCATTAACTTGGATGATGATTATGAGATTGCTAAGATTTATGAGGAAGTGAATAATGAGATCAATTTATTATTTTCCTCTTCCATATGCTTAGATGATAATAATCGTGATGGTCCTCCTATAAAGAGTGACTCACCACGTATTGAACCTAGTGATGCTCCTAGTACAACACTTTTCATTGTCCCTTTGGCTAGTTATCTTCCTTCCACATATGATGAACAAGATTGGGATACATATGAAATACTATAGTTTAAATTGAATGTTCCATACTAGTCTTCTCTTTGTACTCTTTGTGATTTCATGTGTGTAATGTGATCCCTTGTACTAGTTGCTTGTCATGTATTTACATGTTTGTGAGCCTACTTAGGATTACCCTTTACACTCTATTGGTGCAAGGATACAAATGAAGTTAATCCTTTGAGGAATTATTCCATTTTTGTCTACATTATTCTATGTATCATAACCTTTATATTTCTTCTTATTGAACCACAAAATTTAATGCTTTTGTGTTGGCTAAAGGAGTGAGTCCCCTACAACTTTCTAGGGTTTTCACCTAGAAGGAAGAGGACTTTCCTTTTGTGAGGAGCATTAAATCTCATGATTCATTCAATACTAGGGATTGAATATGTGTTGAAATATGCTAAATACTGAAATGTAATATGTAAACCTAACAATTTGATCTAAACTAAGAGAACCTATATGATTGGAAAACACATGTATTATAACAATGATAAAATGAAGACTAAACTAAGAAAAATAACCTATTAGATCAAATGGGTGCACTTGGAAACTGTTGTAGACCGATGAAGAAGTTGTGGAAGCCTCAAGATGAAAAATATAAGTTTTGAGTCAACTGGGATACTTACGCCAAGTGGGGTGACCTAGTCCCTTTTCAAGAAAACTGCTCTAGATGTCATTTCAACCAACTGGGTACTCAAATATGCAAAATCCTTGTCAAGAACCTCTAGTGCAATGAGGTCACCACTATGGGTGACCTAGTCTCTTTAAACTTTTATGAAAAATTGAAAGTTGACATGGAGGCCTATGATCTATGTACTATTTCTCCACGGGAATCCAGACTTAGACTTGCAAAATAACCTGCAAAACATAATATATTTGGGTTTCTAATGTGGAGTTTACCTTGGTCAAAGCCCTAGTTTGTATTTAAAATTTCAAAGAGATATAAAATCTACATAATCCCTAGCCCTAAGTGTGTCTAGAACTAGGAAAACCTGAAATAAGTAAACAATCTATTCTATTGTGGTAGAATAAGATGCATGCAAGAGATTTGGAATGATGCAAGAATTCAATCCTAGAAACCCTACAACATTACAAATGAGTGTAAAAAGGAATGGAAATTGGATGCAAACCTCAAATTTGAAGATGGGCTGAAAATAAAAGATGGATTCACTTTGAAAATAGTCTTTAGGTGTGATTTGGTGGCTAGTTGCACCTCCTCAACCTAGATTTCTCCATGAATCTCCATAGGAATCTATGTTCAACCTTTTGCAATGAGTGATCTTGAATGTGGACCGAGCTTGAAGACCTACAAAAGTCCCTAGTTTGTTGTCTAGAAACTTCAACTTTGTTGTGGTAGAGATGAATCTTCTTGAGGACGATGTTTTTCACTTGATTCTTGAAGTTGGATGTGAAAAATGACTAAGGGAGAGTGGAAAAATGACCTAAAAATAAGTATTTATAAGCAACAAGACTTAATTTTTGGGAATTTTGACCTAAGAGGACAACACCCATCTAGAATGTTTGACAAAATATACATTTTCCTGCTTAAAAATGCAAAAATCCTCAAAAAGGACTAGGTCACCAACTTGGGCGACCTAGTCCCACTAAGGGATTTTGAAGTGGGATTAGTGTTTTTTGAGTAATTTTGATGTTGTTTGTCAGGGGTTGAATGATTACTTAGGAATAATAGGCCTCAAACTTAAAACTAACGAACCTTAGGGGCCTATAAATATTGTTTTAGGGTGATAATTGATGAAAGGGGACCTAAAGTAGGACCAAAACGGGCACAAAATTATCCTTTTCTTTGAAGGTATACAATTTTTGGTGACACATTTATCCCCCACTTTAGCACCCATATGACTATATGTGCATATGTAAGCTAAAGGACTCTAGGCAAACAATACACCTAATTTTCATAAAAGGATACTCATTTAATGGTGGGAGAATGAAGCCTGAGTAGTGTAGTTATCTGCAAAACCACAACATTAGGAACCACATCCTGCAACACAAATTTGTTAGAAGTCATAAAAATCCTCTTATGTAATCCCTAAAGATCAAATTCAAGGGTAGATGTATGCCCCCCATTGATTTTACTTGCTTTACGGAGGTGGAATCAAGGTAGTGATCTAACCACGTCAAATGAGGACACACATATCAAAGGAATTTCAAAGTACCATGCCTCATAACGATAGGTGAGTGATGATGTAGGGCATGTAAATAAAACTCTGACACAACAAAAAACATCAAAAATGGAGCTCACTAGCACCTGATATGTTGACTTGAATGAAAATCACACTAAAAAGTCTAACATGGTAAAAGGTACAATGTGCACAAAATGAAAAAGTGAAATAGAGAAAATTGAAGGAAGATGGAGTAATTTGTCACTTAATTGCTCATTTACCTTTTGTATTGTTGAAGAGTGATGAGGAGAGAATGAGAGGATGTCGAGCACACGTGGGTTCATGCTTGCTAGATTGGACATGTTGCAGGATTAGGTAGCCAATGCCAATCAACAACTTGAGGTCAGTTAATTCCAGAGCCTTTGCTTTGTAATTTTTCAATTATGGAATGAATTTAATGCATTTTTAGATTAGATTAGGGTCCTTGAATTTTTTTTTGCAAAGTGTCCCTTTTGTTCGCAAAGTGTCTTGTTTCTTTGTGAAGTGTACCTTTTGTTCAAAAAGTGTCTTGTTTCTTTGTGAAGTGTCCCAAAAGGGTTCTCAAGTGTCTAGGGCCTTAGGAAAAGAAAACTAGAACAAAATTAGCACACTTGTATGATGAATTAGAGTAGAATTGAAGAGATTAGTTGATTTAGATAGCATATTTTGATGATTTTTATAGGTACCCACTTGATCTCGTTAGTGTCTTGGAAGAAGACAACTGAGTTTCCTTAGAGATTTGGCTCCTACTTTATCAGCAACAGAGACAAAGCATCTTCAGGTGGTGGGGATATACTGGGCATACCTCATGCCTCCCATGAGGTATCATGATGCCATGTTGATGGAATTGTGTGAGCGGTGGAATGCCAACACATGCACCTGTTGGACTCAAGGGAACACTAAGAGGGGGGGGTGAATCAATGTTCAACAAAATCTTAACTTTATTACTCTAAAACTTTAACCATTATGTTATTATAAATTAAAAGAAAGATGCAAGAATTCAAAGGAAACATATATAACACCATAACACAAGGATTTTTGCATGGAAACCCTATTAGGGGAAAAACCACGGTGGAGGTTAGTCCACAATTTGAGTACTCAAATAAAGTTTTACAAAAGAGAATGCACTTACATTCAGGCACACTGCCTAGAGCTCACTACTCAAAGGGAAGGCTCACTGCCCTACAAAAGTATAGATTAAAACCATCTGAAGGATGAACTGAGATAGTAGAATCTATTCATCCAAGGTCATATTTTCAGTGAAGCTCATAAGTTTGATTCTGGATCTTCTTTCTAACTCTGCACTTCACTTTGCTTTTTTCTGCTCTTTTCTGCTCTTTGCATCACACATGGACAAATTTTAACTATTACTCTATTGAATTTTGCACCATACATTCACTATGCTTTCTCACTTATCTAGCTCCATATCTCAAAATGATAAAACCACTCTCATATATATATATCCGCTATCAAGGATTTGATCATCCATATGTTGACTTCATAGAACATTAAGTTCTTTTCAAATGTCGGCCAGATCCACCACTAATTCTTTATGCGTATCCTCCAAAGTCAGTTAAGACATAGAGAGGACCAAAACAAGCATAATCAAGCATGAAAACATTTAATTAATTACTCCTTATACATCTGCGATTACAATATTTTCCAAGTTAGCCTTCTAGCACATATAACCAATAGATTAGTGCACTGGATCTCTTAGATCGCATACCAGTGAATGAGCATCAATATACTTCTCTAATAAGGTATTAAAAACATCAAAAAACCTTTCTCAAAGATCTACAACCCAAAATAATAGTCCGATGAGGTATTCAGATCAACTTTTATGCCTATAACTGGATACCATGTTCTTCACTTTGTTCTGCTAGTGTGAACCACAAATATGTTGTAGATCGGATGCATGACTTAGGTTTCCAACAATGAAAACACTTACAAGCTATATGCCAACAATATCCCCCTTTGGTATTGATGGCAACACTTAGTATGCTGCCAAACTACTCTCTCTCCCTATGCTTCAATGAAAAAGCACAGAAACCATATGCTAAAAAGACATGTGTTCAAAATCTCCAAAACTTCAGATTATATATACCAAAAATTCTCCCCCTTACACCAAAACTTCAAAAAATTGAAAACAATTGATTGCTACTTTAGAAAACTATCTTATGGTTTTTCTTCATTTTCGAAAGGAAATTCTTCCAAGCATCTATTGTTATCCCAATGATAATGATCAAACTATTGTTTTTGGATGTTTTGTTGACAATTTCAATTAAATATTCTAGAATTGTAATTGCTTCTTCTAGTTTCTCACCTTTCCTTAGTATCTCAACCATCTACTCCAATCTACATTCAGTTAGATCCTTCACCTTCCAAAATTATCCACAGGTGTGTTCTTGGTGAATTGAATTTTGGTGTGTTCAGATTATAGTTCCTGAATTATTTTCCTAATGGTGCCATCCTGATCTTGAAGTATATCGAAGCTTTTTCCAATTCCCTTCAACTTTGTTTCAATTTGTTCCAATTTCTCTTTGTAATTACTAACAACATGGGGCCAATGGATGCAATAGTTGTATATGTTATTAGCTGCATTGATGCATTGCCTCAAATCATTCATTTTCTTCTTTAGTTTGGTAATTGATAGTCTAAACTACTCCTTCAAGTGAGAGATAACTTCACCTTCTTCTTTGTCTTTATCCTCATAGTTCATTGTTTCTTTACTTCATTCAATCATTTCCTTGGGTATAACGTTCTAAAAACTTTCCAATTTGATCTTGCAATGCTCAACATGATCATTTAGTACACTCAAAATAATGTCTTGATCATATGATGGTCTAGCATACCATAACTTGGAAATCTTCTACATTCCACCTTCTTCTTGAATAAGTTGTTGTAGCTTTTCCTTTGTTAGAGCATCTTCTTCCTCACTAGCTTTTTCTAGTTTTGATTCATTTCTCTATGGATCCTCAGTTTATTTATCAAATTCTTCATCTGGAATATCCATAATTTCCTTTTCTTCACCTTTTCCCTCATTTCTAGAAACTATGCATTTTTGGAGGGTTGTATTCAAAAATTTCTTTTTCTCTTTTCTACTTTTTTTCCATACCACTAGAAGAGGAACCAACTTCCATTGTTCTTACAGGAGGGGAAATATTGACTGAACCACACTTTCCAAGCTCATTCTTAAAGAAATTTTCAAATTTTAGATCCCAAATAGCCAAGCTTGTAGAATATGAGTATATTTTTTTGCATACCAGTTTATTTTCTTTCCACACCACATTGTCAATCTTTGGAAAAACATTCAATAAATACATTACTAAGCATATGATCAAAGTACCGAACCTAAAAGGGTAGCATGTTTCTTTCGTTAGATGCACATTATCCATTATTTGATCCTTTATCAATCCACACAGATCAAAGTCTTGACCTTCAATTATCATATTGTGAGAAATATAGACTACACAAGCCGAGGTCGCTCCTTCTCGGTTTCTGAAAAAGACTATATGAAATTTCGTCAACAATGTATTCTGTAATAGGATTCTTGATTTTCACAATTATCAGTGCCCTTTGATCTCTAATTATTTTGGTTAGGGTTTCAACCTCCTTGTTCTGGATGGATTTCTTCATTGGTATATATCCGACTTTGCATAATCCAATCAAATTATTAATTACCTCCTTTGAGATGGTGTAGGGTTTTTCCAAAGTTAAATTATCATCACACAATATTCTCAAGATGAATTTAACAAATTATGCATTCTCAAAGTATGGAAACTCATTCCAAATATCCAAATTTCTATATTTGGCTTCATTCATTGCTTCAATTCATTGGGTAATTATAGATTCCTCATGGACCTAATATTTCCACTATTGTATTCATCAAAAATGATTGAAATTTTTATTTGTTCCATTTTCCTTTCACACTTAGGTTTAGCAAGCGCACACCAAATTATATGAAAATTTTGAAGACAATTGAAATACCTAATAGATTTTGAGAAATGTCAAGGAATCAATTTTATTGCTTCAAAATTATTCTATCGAGTGCTCTCCTTCTTCTCTTCTATGATGCAAAGTGAAAAATGATGATTACAACTTGACTTTTATATTCGGACACATGCAATAAATGCATTTTCCCTAATTTTTTTGGGTGCTTTGTTATCTCTGACAGTGATAGAGAAATTTTCTGTGGACCTATGAATTCTTTGAATTTTCTTGTGAAAGTTCTCCAAAACCTTTGCACATCATAAATACACCTTCTTTACTATTCTTTGCATTCCGATACCATCCACAAATAGGGGAGGAAAGATTTTTTTGGAAAAATCCCCCTAGGCTAGTGGCCTGAAATCAATTACTGGAAGAATTACCGAAAGAAAGTTCCAGTGCAAAACCATTTCGAGCATCAGAATCATTCTTCCTTACCCATGTCTTCTTCATCTCATCTGTAGTCACTTTTCCTTTTCCTTTGTCATCTTCCTCTATGTTTTTGCTTCTGTATACCGAACCTCTTTTATCCACATTTTTGTTGTTGCAGAATCTTGCAATGTGACCAAAATTATTGCAATAGTAGAACACAGTACTTCCTTGTCCAGACCAATCATTCCATTGATTTATTCTTGATCTACATTAATTAGCAATATTTCCAAATCTTCCACATGTGCAACATTCAATATTACTTCTATTGACCGAGTAGTTTGACATATTTTTGCATTCATTTGATTTATGACCAAATTTTTTGCATTTGAAACACTGACCAGAAAATGATGAATCTCTTGATTTCATATTACTTCTACTTTGAGTAGCCATATGGCCAAATTTATTGCAAGAAAAATAGTATCCATTAAATTTTTGAGCATTAGGTTGTCTTACCGGATACCTTCCACCTTTCTTTCTCAGGTTTCCTTGTCTAAAATTCTTCTGTCAAAGTCTGAAACTTTCTCCTTTTTCATATCCAAGACCTCTCTTATCTTTTCCACTCCTTTTTCCTTGAGTTAGCTCATCAAGCTTCATTGAACTGATCTTAAACCTCTCCTTGTATTCATTTGCAGTGGTGAGTTCATTTCTAAGGATAAAAAAATCCTTACCAAGTTCTTCTTCATTATTTCTAGATCATTGCAGTTCACTTTCCAATTGAGTGAATTCTTCATTTATTCTTCTGTGTTCATCATATTTTTCTTTTAACGACTGAGCAATATTCTCCTCATTCTTCATCTTATCTTCAATCTGTTTAGTCAGCTTCATCACCATAGATTCCATCTCATGCTTTAGGGTAGCATTTTCTTTGGCAAGCTTTTCACATTCTTTAGTTATTTCCTTCAAGGTCTAATTTAGGGGAGGATCATCCATGTTTTCAATCTCTTGTTTCTCGATCTGATCATAGAGATCCTTCCTTTTCTCCCTGGATTTTACAATCTAATCCTTCAATGATCAAATTAATTTCTTAGCATCCCTAATATTTACTTTTAATTCTTGGACTTCTTCTTTAGACTGATCAAGGTCATTAAGTGCCACAAAAAAATGTTGCTGAAGACTACCAGATTCCATCACATTCCAAGATCCACCTCAAGCTATTAAACTTATTCCAAGGAACCAGATCCTTTGATACCAATTATTGGACTCAAGGGAACACTAAGAGAGGGGGGTTGAATCAGTGTTCAACAAATCTTAACTTTATTACTCTGATACTTAAACCATTCTATCATTACATTAAAATAAAGATGCAAGCATTGAAAGGAAACATTTATAACACAATAACACAAGAATCTTTGTGTGGAAACCCTATTAGGGGAAAAAACAAAGTGGAGGTTAGTCCACAATTTGAGTATCAAATAAAGTTTTACAAAAGAGAATGCACTTGCATTCAGGCACACTACCTAGAGCTCATTGCCTTACAAAAGTTTAGATTAAAACCATCTAAAGGATGAACTGAGATAGTAACATTTATTCATGCCAAGTTACAATTCCGGTGAAGCTCATAAATTTGATTATGGATCTTATTTCTGACTCTGCACTTCACAATGCTCTGCTCTACTCTTTTCTGCTCTTCGCATCACACATTGGAAAATTTGCACTATTACTCTACTGAATTTCACACCATAAATTAACTATGATTGCTCACTTATCTACCTCCATATCTCAAAATTATAAAACCACTCTCATATATATGTCCGCTATCAAGGATTTGATCATTCATATGTCAGCTTCATAGAAAATTAAGTTCTATTCAAATGTTAGCTAGATCCACCACTAATTGTTTATGCATATCCTCCAAAGTCGGTTAAGACATAGAGAGGACCCAAAAAGACATAATCAAGCATGAAAAAAATTAATTAATTACTCCTTATACATCCATGATTACAATATTTTATAGGTTGGCCTTCTAGCATAGATAACCAACAATTAGTGCACTAGATCTCTTAGATCACATACCAGTGAATGTGCATCAATATACTTCTCCAATAAGGTATTAAAAACATAAAAAACCTTCCTTAGAGATCCACAACCAAAAATAATAGTCCGATGAGGTATTCAGACCAAATTTTATGCCTATATCCGGATGCCCTGTTCTTCACTCTATTCTACCAGTGTGATCCAAAACTATGTTATAGATCAAATGCATGACTTAGGTTGCCATCAATGAAAACACTTACAAGACATATGCCAACAACACATTTCACCTACCTACGGACAATATAACTATCACCTTAGAGGACGTTCACTATATACTTTAAGTCCCTATTCAGTGGGAGTGGGTGCATCTTCAGAGGGGTCATTCTTTCAAGGAGCAGTAGGAAAATATGCAATACTACCTTGATGGACCAATGCATGATGACAGGGTGGCAGGATGGATCGAGTTGGCCATGCTACTCTACTCATGAGCATCAGTGGTTCGATGGATCATGACGCATATAGTAGAGTTGGTCCTCCTACCAGATGGACAAGCAACACACCTTGAGGGTGGGCTAGTGCACCTAGTACAAGGGATGGCAAAGCATCAGATAGTGTAAACCCAGGGATGGTGCATCCTAGCTCATTTGTACTATGATTTGGGTTTATTTGTCTTCTGGGAGCATGATAGCATGGTACATTGTTCATGCCTATAGGTTTGGTGTTTAGAGCATATCACATGTACCCGACCGGTTGGCTTCCCATGTCCGATAATAGTAGGCTATCCACGGGCATTTGGTTACCCACTCCAATGACTATGATAGTACAGTGATCTACACTTCTAGAGGTTATGATTCAACTGACTAGAGGAGGATGATATCCCATGGAGGCCATAACATCTTGTACTTCAGTGGCCAGATCACACTAGACAAATGAGGAGATTACAGTTGGACATATTTTTTGTGCGACAACATGATCACATAGTGCAAACTTTTTTATTATGATTGGGTGATGAGGAAGTTTGGATAGGTACAGACACCACCCCAGGCATGGTCATCTCTTAGGAGATCTATTCAGAGTGCCCAAAGGCCAAGTGATACAGTGTGGTTCACATTAGATGATGTCATCCAGAGTGACTTTGACTATTCCAATCATGATCAGCCACTGGTGGATGATGCAAATGATTTTGGTGCCTCATGAGATCATGAGGAGTGGAGGATGGCATCACAACTAAATCTAGTGTTTATGATAGATGAGTCAATGGGAGATGCAGGACCTGTACCAGATGAGGGGGATGAGAGAGAGAGAGAGGACAAAGGCGAGGAGACATGCTATAGGGATGTTGATATATTTACTGATATTATTGATGACGAGTGTGATGAGGATGCATACCAGGATTATGATGGATAGGAGGGAGAGGAGGAGGATGAGGGTTAGGATGAGGGGGAGGAGGAGGATAGAGTTGAGGAGCCACCCTTGAGTGATGATGATGAGGCAATAGTCAGGGATCGATATGAGCAGGGAGAGGTCTCACCTATATATATGACTAGATCCCAGACAACAATAGTAGCAGGTGCTAGCACATACAGTCAAGGGAGGTGAGTACATCATCCATACCCCTACATAGGATGAGGTGGACATTGCAATTCCACTAGAGATATAGGTGATGAAATTTAACTTTCATATATGGGATCTATATTTTGATGTATGATTTGATGCATATATATCATGATGTGTATTGATTAAATCTTGTTTTGATTTTGCAAGGCCCTCAAAGGATTGGCAAGATCTCTACCATTAGGCAGCCATGAAGAGAGTGTCGGCATCTTTTGACAAAGAGGATATGGACTCTGATTATGTGCCCCCACCGATCATGGAGCGAGATCTAGAGACATTAAGACCCTTCATAAGATTGCGAGTAACTTATGAGGGCCTGAGGAAATAGATCCACCAAGTTAGAGGTGCACCATGGGCACAATTGTCAAAGACTCCTGTAGAGGTCGAGAGATTGGAGAGAGAGGTGGCATGATTGCATGTAGAGAGGGATCAAATAGCAAGAGATCAGTGGGTGACACTCATGCAGATGGAGGGGATGGAGTTCACGCTCAGATATGGTGGATCCCAATCATGATCAGAAACGACTATCTCTCAGTGACCTACTATCGATTCAAAGGGAGTACCAAATCCTGATGAATCTAGTAATCATAGTCCTCAGTGACACTATATACTATGATGACATGTACAAAATACTTTTGATATATGTATATATATGTATTTTTATTTTATATGGTGTAATTTATTTGTGTGGATGTTAATTGACAATGTGATTAATTAAATAGCCTTTGTTAGAGTATTTAATTAATGGCAACATGATTTAACAAAATTTATGTGATCTAATTAAAACATGTTTAGAATGTATATTAGATACAATATACTGATTAAATATGTTATGCACTTATGATTTTAAAGTAACATAGCACACAAGAAGAAAAATTGAATAGTACGAAATCTAAAAAAATTATAAAATGAGTGAAATAATCACTTTAATGTTCAGGACACATGAATAATGATTTTTCAAGAATGAAGCAATGAGAAAGGCAATAGGATAGAATCCAATAGCTTGAACAACACTGCTCTATAATTCATACCATTCTAAAGGGGATTAGACGTAATACCTATGCAAATGCACAAGATTAATGGGATCTCGAAGAGGAGTGCCATCACACTCGGTTAAGGTATAAGCACCAGATCCATAATTTGTATCGACCATATAGGGGCCTAATCAATTAGGACTTAATTTACCTTTATCAGTGTAATCAGCGGTAGTGTTACGTTGGTTTTCATATAAAACCAAATCACCTTTGTTAAATATCCTATGCATGACACCAATATTGTGTTTGCATTGTAACTGTTTAGCATAAGCTTGAAGATGCTGGAGAGCATTGATGTGTTTTTCATCAAGCATTTCAAGTTGGTGTAGTCATTGTTCTACATAGGTGTCATTATTGAGAAGGCCTTGGAGAGCAATATGTAGCGTGGGGATTTCTAACTCTAAAGGAAGGATAGCCTCGATACTATAAACAAGGTTGAAAGGTGTGCTTCCCATAGAAAAATGAACACTTGTGTGATATGCCCATAATGCATATTGCAATTGTGTATGCTAATATTTTTAGTTTTGATTACTAGTTTTCTTAAGGATTTGTTCTAGGATTTTATTATTACTTTCGTATTGACCATTAGACTCAGGGTAGTAAGTTGTTGAAAAGAGATGTTGAACATGGAAGGTCTTGAGAAAATTATTCACATCATTATTCTTAAATGGTGTACCATTTTCTAAGACTAATGCAGAAGGAAGGCCAAAGCGAGTGATGATGTGATCCAATAAGAAACAATATATCACCTCAACAGTTGTAGATCGAAGGGGAATAACTTTGACCCATTTGGTGAAATAGTCGATAGCAGTAATGATAAATGTATGTCCAACAAAAGGTGGAGAAATTTTTCCAATTAGGTCCAATCCCCACATTGATAACAAACAAATACGTATTTGGGCACGATGCTCAAAAGTAGGAGCATGGAGCAAATGACTATGTTCTTGGCACTGATGACATCAGTTAACATACGCAAACACTATTTTTCCATATGTTTCAAGTAATAACCCATGCAAAGGAGCTTTTTCACTAAGGTTTTTCCTTTGAAATGTCCTCCACAGGTACCAAAATGGGCTTGTTCGAGGGCAATGTAGGTTTTAGCATCCTTGAGACATCATAGAAGAATACCATCAAAGGATATTCTATACAAGGTATCAACAAGAATTATATACTTAGTGGCTAACTTTTTGAGGTGAATGTAGGTATTCCTAGTTGTAGGTTTGAGAATGGTACCATCCTTTAAATAATTATAAATGGCATCATACCATTCACACTGATTAACAAGAAAAGTGGGAAGGACATCATCAGGATTATTGTTGATGGAATGTTTTATAATGGGGTGAATGGTAAAGACTACTTTTTTAGAAGGATTTGCAAGAGATATAAGAGAGGTGGCACTAGCCATTGCATCCACATGGTGATTTTCTTTTTGAGGGATGTTATCAATGGTGAATGAGTCAAACTACTTTAACAAAGTGAGAATGAGATCCTTATATTGCGAGAGTCTATCATGTTTAGTTTGATAGAGACCGTTGATTTGTTTAATCACTGATTGTGAGTCACCATAAATCTTTATATCTTTGACCCCCATGACTAAAGGAGCGTGTAATCCAGTGATTAACGCTTCATACTCAAAAAATTTATTGATACATAGGAAATTAAGGTGACAGGATAAGGGAATAGGCTTACCTACGGGTGGAATTAAAATAACTCCAACACCATAGCCTGTTCGACACTTGGATCCATCAAATTACAATTCCCATGTATGAAGGTCTATAGTAAACACACTATCATCAGGGAGAGATTCATTGGTGGGTAATGCTAATGGTGAAGGAGCATCAGCTAAATGATCGGTTAAGGCTTGGCCTTTGATTTATTTTTCAACAATGAACTTAAGGTCAAACTCTATTAACAACATGACCCATTTAGCAAGACGTCTTGAAACATCAATTTTGTTGAAAAGATATCTAAGAGGATCATAAAATTTCATCACTTGTACTTCTACGTTAAGTAAGTAATGTCGCAACTTACTAGTAGTGAATACAAGAGCTAGCTATTGTTTTTCAATTTTTGAGTAACGGGTCTCATAATTGAGGAATGTTATATTGATATAATAAATAGGATGCTCTTTACCGTTGGTGTCTTTTTGAGCTAACAATGTAGCAAGAGCATGGGAAGAAGCAGCTATATAAAGGATGAAAGGTTTGTTTGGTATAGCAGGTTCTAAAAAAGGTTGAGTTGAAAGGTATTCTTTCAAACTCTCAAAGGGATGTTTATAGTCATCATTCCAATCAAAATTTACATCCTTTTCTAGGATATGTGTGAAGGGTAATGTACGATTGGCTAAGGATGCAAAAAAATTATGGATGGCTTGAATCTGTCCTTGTAATGCCCACAATTGGGAGATGTTACGAGGAGGTGGCATATTAATTATAGCATCAATTTTCTTTGTGTCCACCTCAATGCCTCTATGAGATATGATAAATCCTAAAAGTTTACCACTATCTACTCCAAAGACTTTTTGGATTTAAGCGCATGTTATATTTAGCAAGAATGTCATCAACATAATCCTCTAAGATTTTATGGATGTAATCATGAAATATTAAGGTCATTGCACATTGATAGGTAGTGCTAGCATTCTTTAAACCAAAAGGCATCATAACCCAATAAAACGTTCCCCAAGCGGACATAAAGGCTGTCTTATATTAATCTTGTGGGTTTATGAAGATTTGATTATACCCAGAAAATCCATTCATAAGGATAACAAAGAATGTCCAACAGTGGAATCCATGATCATGTCGATGCTAGGAAGAGGAAATTCATCTTTTAAAGAGGATTTATTCAAGTCTCTAAAATCCATACATATCCTAACATGATTATCAGGTTTGGCCACTATGCCAATGTTTGATATCCAAGGAGAATAATTGATAGGGTGAATGCAACCGACATAAAGGAGTTTTTCAAGTTCCCCTTTAACATGCAAGGCTATCTTAGGATTCATTTTTCAAATATTTTGGCCAACGGACTTACCATTTTCAGTGAGGACAATGTTATGGGTAACTATCTAGGGATCTATTCTAGGCATATTAGAATATTTCCAAGCAAACAGTTAAGGAAACGTATGAAGCAAGGTTGCAAGGTCCTCTTGTTCTTCATCGTCAAGGCACTTCCCGATTTTAATGACTTTGTCTTTATTATCTATATCCATTGGTATGTTCAGGGTATCTCCTTAAGGGAGTGCAATAGACCTAGGAACTTCAGGATCATATGGTTCCATTCTTGTGTGAGGTTCATTAAAATGACTAACGGTGGGCTCAAAACTTATCATAGCACAAGAGGCATTTATCCTGGGTGATAAGTCTTATCTAAAGCACCTAACAAGTGTTTCAAATCATCATCATCATGAACATGGGTGAATAGAGGGGAATCCACATCAAGGAATTCAGGATGCTTAAGTGTGAGGGTGGTTCTTGATGTGCATGTGACAGTATTGATGTTGAGGTAGGGTCATTGATTAGCTTTTGTAGCTGTAGAAAAGGAAAACCCTAGACTAGTCTTAGTTCCTTTTGTATTAGGTTCAATGGGTACACGAATTCCTTGCTCATGCTTACCACATCCTTTACCATTGTATCCTAATTGTTTCACAAGATCATAACCACGTCCATAAAGTCTTTCCATTTTTTGTGGGTTAGGTGGTTGTTGATAATTCATCTCATCAATAATTATTGTATATGTTGTACTTTATTCCATAAGAGATGAGGTAGATGTGTGGGAAGGGTGTTCTTCTTGTTGGGTATCCTCTTTTCGTGTGACAATACACTCACCTATAAAGGAAGGAGTAAATTCTAAAGATCCACAATCATCACCAAGTAAATTGAACTTGGGTTTATCTTCTAGTTGATCCTTCTCAGAAGGGACAATATTGGAGGTAGGAATTAAGGTATTGAGAGGACTTGAGGTGCCCTTTTCAATTTGCAAGCAACTCTCAGGTTCAAGGTCTATGTTAATTTGATAAAATTTGTTATTATAGACATATTTCATTTTGCGATGAAGGATTGAGGGTACTGCATGCATCTCATGTATCCATGGTCTTCCCAAGAGGAGATTATAAGAGATGTCATAGGGAATTACATGGATATGGGTTTGCAGCGTAACCATTCCACTAGTAATGGGTAAGGTGATGACACCAAGGGGTTGCTTTGTAACATTGTCAAATCCTCTAATGGATAGGGAACTATATTGGATTTGTGATCTATCCACTTGTAACGTATCAAGAATTTTTGTGTTACACACATTTAGGGCAAAGCCATTGTTAATGAGGGTCCTTTTGATACCTATGGGCTCATATTGGGCTATGATCATAAAGGCTTCATTTTTTTTTATTAATTCTAATGAAGGGAGCTCATGTTGATATAAAGTAATGTCCACATTAGTTGTGTTCATTTTGTGTAGGAGAGTTGCCAAATCATTAGAATTTGTTCCAGGAGGATCCACTATCTGTTGCAATGTTTTTTGAAGCATAGAGTGATAGTAAGGAGAATTTTGAAGGAGATCCCAAATGGATATCTTGGCGAGAGTGTTCTTAAGTTGTTCAACCAAATCATACTCCCGATGTTGTGAGTTTAAATGAGGTGCAACGGGTAAGATTGGGATGGGAAATGTTCAGGAAGCTGAGGTAGTTGGTTGTTGGGGATGTGCATTATTATGGGTATAATGGGTGTGAGCAACTATATCATGCTTAGGAGGGAAAAGGGTAAACTTAGGTTGGGATGGGGTTGGAGGTTTACGGTAAGGTGGGTAGAGAACAAGTTGAGGTTAGATGAAATTGACATCTTTTGTTTGAGTTTGTTCATCACAAACCCTAGTAGATGAATTAGGTGAGATGAAGTCCTAAAGAACATCATCTAACATACCCATATCATCATAACTAAAGGGTTTGGAAGGCAAGGGAGAGGAGGGTGTGACTGTATCATCACCAACCTTAGTGGATGAAGTGAGTGAGAGGAATCCTTGAAGGGCTTCATCTAACTTATCCAAATCATCACTACTAAAAGGTTTAGATGATATAGTGTTCCTATAGTGGAGAAGTGTGTGCATTGTATCATGTGATGTTTCTATATTTTTAGTTTCATGGTCTACTAAATTTGCTTTGAAAGAAATAGGAACTAATGGTAAAAATGAAACTTGTAACGATCTAATTCTATTTATAAATGTCATTGTAAGCTAATGATGACCATATAATAGAGAATAATAGAACTAAAATTGAGCATAAATTGAAAGAAACAAAAACTATAGAAATTGGAAAGTTAATTCAAAAATCATTGCTGCAAAATATCTATTGGGACTAGGTCACCAAAGTTTGCGACTTAGTCATGGTATGGCTATATTTGAGTTCTATTTGTGTTTTCTGATGAAACAAGCAATGTTCTAGAAATGTAAGATGCAACACTGTATGGTATATTCATAATTTCTGTAAGATGCAATGAAATGAATGCAAAATATGAGTCTTTTTCACCAATGAAAAATATGAAATCCTAGCATGCCTTGTTAAACAATGCAACATTCAATGAAATGCTAAAGAAAGAGTTCCTAGAATGAAAATGAAGATTGAATTAGAAGGAAAATGTGTCTATATGCAAGTTCACCAAAATGAACTGCAAGATTTAATGCTTTTGTGTGGGGTAAAGGAGTGAGTTCCCCACAACTTTCTAGGGTTTTCACCTAGAAAGAAGAGGACTTTCCTTTTGCGAGGAGCATTAAACCTTGTGATTCATTCAATACTAGTGATTGAATATGTGTTCAAATATGCTAAATACTAAAATATAATATGTAAACCTAGCTATTTGATCTAAACTAAGAGAACCTATATTGCTGGAAAACACATGATCTATTATAACAATGATAAAATGAAGATGAAACTAAGAAAAATAACCTATTAGATCAAATTGGTGCACCTATAAACTATTGTAGACCGATGAAGAAGTTGTGGAAGCATCGAGAAACCTAAAAAATATGAGTTTTGAGCCAATTGGGACACTTATGCGCCAAGTGGGGTGACCTAGTCCCTTTTCGAGCAAACTGCTCCAGATGTCATTTCAGCCAACTGGGTACTCAAATCTGCAAAAATCCTTGTTGGGAACCTCTAGTGGGACTCTCTTTCAGATTTTCCAAAAAATTGAAATTGGACATGGAGGCCTATGATCCATGTACTATTTCTCCATGGGAATCTGGACTCAGACCTACAAAATAACCTGCAAAATAGAAGATATTTGGGTTTCTAATATGGGGTTTTCATTGGTCAAACCCCTAGTTTGTATTTAAACTTGCAAAGAGATAGAAAATTGGCATAAACCCTAGCCCTAAGTGTGTCTAGAACTAGCAAAACCTAAAATAAGATAAAACCCTATTCTATTGTGCTAGAATAAGATGCATGCAAGAGATTTGGAATGATGCAAGACTTCAATCCTAGAAACCCCACAACATTACAAATGAGTGTAAAAATGAATGAAAATGGGCTGCAAACCTCAAATCTAAAGACGGGCTGAAAAGAGAAGATGTAGTCACTTTGAAAATAGTCTTTAGGTGTGATTTGGTGGTTAGTTGCACCTCCTCAACCTAGATTTTTCCATGAATCTCCAAAGGAATCTATGTTCAACCTTTGGCAATGAGTGATCTTGAATGTGGAGCGAGCTTGAAGACCTGCAAAAAGCCCTAGTCTGATGTCCAAAAGCTTGAAATTTGTTGTGGGAGAGATGAATCTTCTTGAGGAAGATGTTTTGCATTTGATTCTTGAAGTTGGATGTGAAAAATGACCAAGAGAGAGTGAAAAAATGACCTAAAAACAAGTATTTATAAGAAAAAAGACCTAACTGTTGGTAATTTAGACCTAAGAGGATGACACCCATCAGGATTTTTTGACAAAATATACATTTTCCCACTTAAAAATACAAAAATCCTCAAAAAGGACTAGGTCACCAACTTGGGCGACCTAGTCCCACTAAGGATTTTGAAGTAGGATTAATTATTTTTGAGTAATTTTGATGTTGGTTGTCGGGGGTTGAATGATTCCTTAGGTATAAGAGGCCTCAAAGTCAAAACTAATGAACCTTAGGGGCCTATAAATGTTGTTTTAGGTGATAATTGATGAAATGGGATCAAAAGTAGGACCAAAACGGGCACAAAATTGTCCTTTTCTTCAAAGGCATACAATTTCTAGTGACACACTTATGTTTTCCTTTAGAGGATGATGCAAGGCATTCATGCATTCAAGTCTCTTCCATGTTGACCCAAAGTCTCTTCTTTTTCTTCTCTCTCTATGTGTCATTATTCGTTTGTGGTCATTGCTCCATGAGTTATTTAGGGAATGATGATGATTTTGGGCTTGATTATTTTTCTACATCGACAAAAATTTACCCCAAATCCATGGATCCCTTATGTGTTATCTTAGGATTGCATATGGGGGGAAAACTCCTTTCCATGATGTAGAAATACTTGAAAAAATATGTTTTACATAGGGCTTTTCAAAGAAAGCTCTCATGCATTGGCATTTATCATATTCTACTTTAAATTAATTGCTCATAGTATGGTGTTTAGCAATTTCTTTAAAGTGGGGCCATACGTGTCCCCACTCATTGTTCACTTCAAAATGTGGCTTTATTACTTCACATGATGTTTCTTCTTGGTTGTGTTATTAGGTTTGATTTCCTTCAAGAATACGACCTTTCTGAGAATATCAAATTCCTCTTATTGGTAATGCTACAGCTTGCATTCCCTATGTTGTGAATATTTTGTCCTCAACTAGTCCTCTCTTGGAGATATTAGGCATGATGTTCTGTAAGGTGAGACCTTTGATGAACTAAGAAAAAACCCTTTGAACATCCTACTGCATTTATCAAGGCCACCAAACATAACACAACTTGTTTGCCAGTGGAGCCTTTATGGTTTTTCAAGGCCACCAAGCATAATGGAACTTGCTTTCCAATGGAGATTTTTTTGTAAGTGCGTAGCATAATGCAACTTGCTAGCCTTGTGACCAGTTTTGTGGCACCTTATCAAAGTTATCAAGAGATATATAAATTCAAGGTATTGTTATTGCAATGGGAGCCTATACTTGGCACAACTTCCCATTAACCACCTTTTGGGGCTCACCTAGTGGATAGCGGATTTCACTAGCTCGTGTGAGTTTATTTGGTTAAATAATGGAAAACAAGTTTCCACTTGTAAACATTTTTGGAAAAAAATGAAGGCTTGATCCATATTGATTGGGGAAATAATCAAGGCTTGATTCATCCCCCCTCTCTCTTTCTTCCATAATTTTGGCATTGTATGCTTGTATATCTTATCTTGCTGCTACATATTTAACATAGGCATGTGTATCTTTGTGACAATGTTGGCTTTCCATGAGATCTTAGATCTTGGGGGCTTGATCAACCTCCTTAAACTTTTTTGTCTTATCTTTCCAATAATTGTACAATTAGACCTCTCTTGACGCTTGTTTGACCACTTTAGTGTGAGTTTGAGCTAGGGCTCATCCTCTCACTAAAGTGGGCACTAAATTCACTATTAGAAAGTGTACTTTAAATTTTAACAATATTTTTATGCCCCTTAATTAATTGGACTTAATTAAGCCTCTAATTGGGCCTATTATGCATCTACAAGCCTAATTAGTTATGATTTCCAAAAGGGGAAATGAGTTAATAAATGTAATTATCATTTTGAACAACCTAAAATGAATAGGTCCCAACAATTTAGGCAAGGACCAATTCACCCTTGGGTGAATGGGTCCCCTTTAGTTGCTAATTTTAAATTTTAAATATGTTTTTTTTGGCTTTTTTATGATCCCAAATTCAAATTCAAATTTCGGCTTGTAATGTTTAATTTTCAAGAAATAAGAAAATTATCTATAAAAGAAAGGTCTTTTTATGAATTCAAATCCTAGGAAATTAATAAGAGCATTGATTCAAATTTCACAAGAGCTAAGATTATTTTCAAAGGTTTTAAAGAGCATATTTATCAATCATTTGTTGCAGCAATCAAGATCTCAAGCATCATGCATGTGATGCAGGTTTCAAGTTTCAAATCAAGATTCAAGCATCAAGACCACATAACCAATCAAGCCACTTCATCCAAGATCAAGACCGTGGTGAGATCTAATAAGTTTTAATTCTTCAATGGTTTCAAATCAAGGGTTTTGTGAGTTGCAATATAACACTTTTCCATTCATAATTCCTTTCATGTTTCATTGTTTCAATTCAATGTTTATTTAGCAATATGGGTTTTGACCAAGGAAAACCTCCATTCACCAAAAACAAATAATGTTTGCATCTTGTGTAATTTTTAGATCTTAGGTTGAATAAGGATTACAGATCTATCAAAAGAGAAAATTTGTGAAAGTTTTAAAAGTTACAAAAGTTGTCAAAGTTGTTGTCAAGCCACAAAAACTCACTTTCAAAATTTATGTTTGAATTTCCAACTATAAAACCTATACGAATCAGGTGTGTAGACATAGGACCAGAGGAATATGAAAGAAATTTTTCAACCCCTATAACAAGACCCATTCACCCTTGGGAAAATGTGTTCTAGGAGGATACTCAACACAACATTTTTGTGAAAGGTGCAAAAAATAAAGCCCTTCTTAGATCTATAATTTCTTTATGGATTTTATCAAATTTTGGTTTAATTTAGATGTTTCATTTTTTGCATTGCATCATTGCATTCATTTAGAATTTTTCATTCTTCTCCCAAAAGTTTTTTTCTCGTTTTATATACCTCATCCTAACTCCTAGGTCATAAGGAAAACAACAAGATCTCCACCAAGGTTGACTCACCTAAGGGTTGAAAGTAAATCTTGTCCTAAGGGATCGCTTTTTCCTAATGAAAGTAGGAAGATAGATGCACCATACCCCCTTTGTTACCATTTCAATTTGGTGAGCCTATTTTCATTTGTTTCAATTTGAACTCATTTATTGGTTGTGGATAATTAATCTATGATAAATTAAAGAATTGCATATAGATAAAAGGTTGTTTCATCATTTGAAACACCTAGCAAGAGCCATCAATTTCAATAAGTAATCCTAGCATTTTTAAATTAATCGATTAAGTAGTAAAGAGTAGTATTTGTAGAATTATAACAACATTATTTTAGTCAAGCATCATATTTGAAAGACATCATGTTTTCATGTAAGTTTGTTTATGTTTCATATTCATTTTTTTAGTACTAATACTTGCAATACTTCAAATCAAGCATCTATTTCTCTTGGAAGGTGATACCTACAATGAATTTAGTCCATCATGGAATAAAAATCAAAGTGGTGAGTCGTAGAAATTGTCAGTTTGTCACATGTAACTTATCATTTAACCTATTGCTAACTAAGGGTAAGCTCTCTCTTATCTCATTGTAGACATTGTGAAGGTAGAAATACCAAAATGAGGTTTGATGTAGGCAAGTCCCTATACAACACAACCATTTCCCCTCTTTCTTGTGTGCAAGTAATCGTTCTAAAGAGAATTGGAAGAGAATTGAATACCTAATTTTTTATTCAAGAATTCAACTCCTACAAGTCAGCAAATTATGAAAAGTGGATTTTATCAAAGATAGATACAATTTTGACATTGAATCCAAAGGAGAATAAGCTATCGATAAGGACAAAAAAATATATTAAACTTGATTCTAAGTATGTACACTTCCAAGTCTAGAGGGAACATGCCCCTTTCTAGCCATTTCAAACTCAAATTTATATGCTACTTTCCTCTGTGTCTTCTCTCTACTCTTCTAAAAAAATTGAACTTTCTTTCAATTCTGTATTTTTAAATTTTCATAATAATTTGAACTTGCATTTACATAGTTAACCTAGGTACATCTATTCATTATCAAATTAATTCAATTAATCATCATCAACACAAATACCCCTAAAATGAAATAAAATGGGTTAGGTGCTTTCATATGGTTTATGGCATAAATCACACCCACTTTCCAATTATTTCATTCAAGGACAACCATAGAGATCTTAATGAAATGGAGAAATATATCTTGCAATAGGTTTATCCTAGGGGATAATTTTAAACTAATGATGGGTTCACCACTAAGCTAGGGATTAGAAAGAAAAATGCAATGCAAATCAATGTGCTTAACCCTAATTTAGAGCAATCTTTCACTAAATGACCTGGAAATTCAAATAAAATAGAACAAAAAGTTGTGAGATGAAATCTGTGGGCCTGGCAATTTGGAGATGAATGAATGAGGCTTTAAAATGCTTAAACAAATGACTTTAATGCTAGCTAAGACTGATATGCCAAGCTGGGTGAATCAGTCCTAGATCTAGGTTTTTATGCTTGAATAGGAATATGGCAAATGGGTACATCCAAATCTATAAAAATCTAAATTATGACCTAAACTAGGACTCATACACCATAACTGGTGAATCAATCTAGTTAAATTTTTCTGGAACTTTAAAGTCTAAATCTCATCTTCAAGGTTTTTGTTGTGCTTCCTGATTGATTTTCGAATCTCAAACCTCAATTTGCAACCTGTAGAAGTCCTCCAAGTATCTCCAATGCAAGGTGACAACTTTGAAAACTTTAGGCACTTTGATAAATTTCTCCAAAATTGATCCTTGATGTTTCTTCAATCTAAACTTGCAAAAAAAACACTAAAGAGAGAGAAAAATGTTGTTTTAAGGCAAACCCCATTTTGGTAATCAAACCTTAAAATAAAATAGAAAAGGAATGGATAATGGTGAATGAACAAAATATTATGTTGCAACTCAGCAAACCCTAGAAATAAGTGGCTGCAAACATGTGTGAGATGGCTCAAATGGATGTAAACCTTGAGTCTTTCTTGAATAGGATAGATCTTGAATAATGAAACCCTACATCATGATTTGTTAGCTCAAAAGCAAACATGATGCTTGATGCTTGAATAATGCTCTAAAATGCTTGATAACCTATCCTTGAATGCTCTTAATATCTCTTGTAAACACTTGAATGTTGTTTTGAACTCAAAATTTCTATACGGATGAATACTTGAATGCTTGGGGTGAAAATGAGTGAAATAAACTTATATTTATACTCAATTATGCCAGAATTCCTAAACTTACAACAAGTTGACATCAAATCTAGAAAAATAAAATCCCATGAAAAGTATGTATTAATTTTATTTTTGGGCCACATGGGGCTCATTCGCCCAAGGTGGCGAATGAGTCCCATTAGCCATAATTTATGGCACCAAATTAAAAATTGCTTAGAAAGGTGTGAAACTAGGAACAAGACCCAAAACCCCAGGTGGAACTCATATGCCCAAGGTGGTGAATGAGTCCCAGACCACCAAATCTAGGTCACACAATCAAAAAACACCTGAATTATGATTGGATGTTGATTTGTGTCAGAATAATCCTTAAAAAGATGCATTAAATGAGGCTTGTGGATGTAAAATAAGGCTAGATAAAGCATAAAGAAGCCTTATTTATAATAAAACCATAGAAAAGTGTGAAAGTGTGTTAAGACACTTTAGAATACTCTAAGTAAGGATCCAATAAGATCATTTAATTCACAATTTCCTAAGACCTAATGTGAATATGTTAGACACATTTCAACACTTAGAAATTAAGGGCATGTTAGGTGGGGGGATTTTTCTGTCATTACATCTATCCCCCATGTTAGTGAGAGGGGGAAATTTCATCCAAATTGTGCACTAAAGTAGACCAATGCACACCAAGAGGGGTTCAAATGTTCCAATTCTAGTAAGATAGGAAGACCAAGATCAGGATGGTTGTGCAAGCCCTAAGGACCAAGGTCCAATGAAAAACCAACATAGGCACAAAAGAACACACATGAAAATGATAGAAAGAGAAACAAAAAGGCATAACAATGCAATGCCAAAGACAAAATAGAAAAGAAGAATAAAAGAAAAATAGGGGTCGATCAAGCTTCAACTATTTGTCCGACATGATGTGGATTAGGACCTAGTCTATTTTTTTCTTAAAAATGCACACTCACTCCAGAGAGGAAACAAAACTTCAAGTTGTTTGCTAGGTGATAAATCCAAGAAGGTGAGGCACATACACACACGACCGGTATGTACTCACACACATACACATGAGTGGCTAAGGGAAATTCATGCCTCAAATTGAATTCCCATCAAACCATACCAAAGTTATACCTCTTGATAACTTTGATAAGACACCATGCTAAAAAAGGAATTTCGATCTTCATGAGATAAGAAAAAATTTGTATGCTTGGAGCTCATGAATAAACAAGATGGCTCCACAAGCATGCAAGTTGTGTTATGCAAGGTAGCCATATAACTTAAAATGAAAATGAAAAATGTAAAGAACATTCAAAGGATTCTTGCTTAATTCAAACGAGGTCTTAACTTAGGGAACATTATGCCTAACATCTTCAAGAGAGGACCAATCAAAGAATAGTAGATTCACAACTTAGGGGATGAAACACATCACATAAAGCCATTAAGAGGAATGTAATATGCTGAGATAGATCATTCTATTATAGGAAGTCACACCCAATGTCATCCAAAAGTTAAAGATGCATCACATAAAGTAAAAAGACTGCACCATGAACCATGAAAAAGAAAAAAAGTGCAAAAGAATAATGCCAATGTATGGCCCACTTTAAAGAAATTGCTAAACACCATACTGTGAGAAATTAATTTAAAGTAGAAAATGATAAATGCAAACAAGAAATGGGACAAGAGAGCTAATTTGGAAATCCCTATGCCAAGTCATATGTTTTGAAATGAAGCTACTTCATGAAAAAGCAGTTTCCCCCAAAATGAAACTCCAAACACATGAGGGATCTATGGATTTGGGGTAAGTATATTCTTGCTAAAATATGTTTAGAGACCTCAAAACTATAATAATTCCCTAAATACACATATAAATAGAAGAATGACACAAAGAGAGTGAAAAAAAAAAGAAAAACCTTTTGAGTCAACATGGAAGAGACATGAATGTCTCAGTGCCTTGCGTCATCCCCAAAAGGAAAAGACAAGACAAAGAAAATATAATGAAAAATATTTTGGGTCAATATGGAAGAGACATGAATGTCTTGATGCCTTGCGTCATCCCTAAAAGGAAAACACAAGACAAAGAAAAGATAAGGAAAAATATTTTGCATCAACATGGAAGTGACAAGAATGTCTTGATGCCTTGTGTCATCCCCAAAAGGTAAACACAAGAAAAAGAAAATATAAGGAAAAATATTTTGGGTCAACATGAAAGAGACATGAATGTCTCAATGCCTTGCATTGTCCTCAAAAATAAAACACAAGACAAAGAAAAGATAAGGAAAAATATTTTGGGTCAACATGGAAGAGACATGAATGTCTTGATGGCTTGAGCCATCCTGAAAGGAAAACACACGAAAAATGAAAATAAATAAAGGAAAAAGATAAAATATTTACGACATAAAGAAGAATGAAGGTAAAAATAGATATAGGAATGTCTTGGCACCTTGTATCATACCTTGTGTCATCCCAAAAAGGAAAACACAAGAAAAATAAAAGATAGGAAAAAGGTTTTGGGTCAACATGAAAGAGACATGAATGTCTCGATGTCTTGCGTCATCCTCGAAAGGAAAACACAAGACAAAGAAAAGATAAGGAAAAATAATTTGGGTCAACATGGAAGAGACATGAATGTCTTGATGGCTTGTGTCATCCCAAAAGGAAAACACAAGAAAAATGAAAAATAAATAAAGGAAAAAGATAAAATATTTACAACATAAAAAATAATGAAGGTAAAAATAGAGGAATATCAGAGAGAGAGAGAGAGAGACATCAAATAACGCAATATGGGGGATCACAATATGCACATGCAATCACACAAAAGGAAAAGAAATAAAGGAAGGAAACTAGTAAGGCACGTGTGAGTCAACCTAAAGCAGGACGTTTGCATTCCAATCATGTTCATTGTATGCCAAAGGTGGAAAAATAGCTAAAGGGACAATAGAAAGTGTTGAACTAGATCCATCACCAGGTTTAACACTCTTCTTAGGAGAATTTTCATTTAAGCTCATGCAAGAGGAAAATAATGTGCTCAATTCATTATAGACCTCCTCATCAAGTTTAGTAAACTCCTCATCATTGTCTAAATTAATCACAATAGGAGGTTAGATGATAATGTCTAAAGAAAAATTTATCTCTTGTTGTGGTTGTGTTATAGGATATTTTTTGTTTCGAGGAAGGGGTAGACTCGTCACACATTGCTTCAATCGAGTTTGGATCTTTATTTTCTTTGTTTATTTCTTTATGTAACCTACGAGTAAGGGCATGACATCTATGCTTATGCTCTCTAGAGCCTCTATTTCATTTAGTTCTATTTTCAAGTTTCCTTAGTGTAGGAGTGGGTTGATTAACCATAGGTTTTTTTTTCTTCCCCAAGGGGATGAATAGAAGAAACCATGCGAGGTTGTTCTACCACTTTCTCTTTAACTTTGTAATTTTGTTTATTCTAAGAGGCATGATGGGATTGTTTAAGTTATCTCTCGGTATTTTGTAGGAAGTATGTGAATTTTTTTTGTCTTAGGTTGGTCTTGGTCATTTAGAATTTATTTAGATTTAAAATCATGGTTTCATCAAGGATGGTAGGCTCAGTTGTAGGTTGAGGCATGTTTCAGAGGGATAATTCTACTATTTTCTTTTCCTTGAACTTTTAATATGATTTGAAAAATAATTCTTCTCGTGGTTTGATAAGTTCTATAGGCTCAGGGAAAAATAAATCTAAGGAAAAGTTTCCACAGGAAGAAAATGGGTTAAAGTCACTATGATGGACGGTGAAAATTTCATTGTCAAAGGGAAACTTTAAGAATTTATGTACAACCGAAGGGACTATATTCATGGAGCAAAGCCATGCATAGCCTAGCTTTACATGAAATTGTTCTGACTGTGGGATGATGGAGAATGAGATATCTAAAAATTTTGGTCCTATTTATAAAGGAAGAGTGATCGATCCTATCATCAGGAAAGTGAAACCATTATGTGTCTTTATCCATACTTTCAGTTTATAATATATATCTTGATAGAGCTCATGCAAAAGTAAGAATTCCTCAGTGATCACATTCTCTCCACAAACAGGATCTATTAGTATCTCATTAGTGGGCCTATCATAGATATAGTTGACTATGTAAAGAGGACTGTTGGTTACATGTTTAAGTATATCTTTAGAGGAGAAAACAATGTCAAGATGATTTTTAGTTTGGCCCTTATGAGGAATGACATCTATCACTCCTACCATATCATCCATAGGATTATTATTTATAGGATCATGTTGAATAGTATCATTGTTATCATCATTCGTATCAGCATTCATTACATCAATCTTTGTAGTTTTTCTAGTTGTGATAAATGAAATGTTATAATTAGGCATAAGGTTGGTAAAAATTTGTATGTTTTGGTTAGGAAAGGAAACAAATGTATTTCCTTGATCATTAACACGTCCAATGAAAATTCGATCGGAATCAATGAGGTCTTGCACAAGATGTTTAAGACACTTACAATGTTTCATGTAATGTCCATTTTGTCGGTGATAATGGCAGTAAGAATTTGGTCTAGATAGTTTGCGAGAAATGGTATATTAGGATTAGGTGTTTTAATGAGAGGTGATTTAATCATCTTATGTTCTCAAAGTTGTGAAATTGTGTTGAGAAGGGTATCAAGTAAGGGAGTGAAGCTCCTTTTTGAGTCCTCGTAGCTAAAGGCTATCATGGTTTTAAGAGCAGCTACGTTGTTATTAACATTTTGATTTTTTTCTTTAGAGGGATTGAATTGAAGGAAACCTTTATTCTATTTTATAAAAGTTTGAGAATTATTTTGGTTTGGGGGCTTAGAGTTCTCAGTATGGCTAGAGGTGGATTTTGTATCTCAACTACTAATTGAATTTTGATAATCAGGAAGGGTACTACACAAGTGCATGAAGGATGAAAATTTCATCTTGGTAAGCTTATCTTGTATCTTTGCAAAAAAATTTGTGAACATATTTTGAAGGTGAGGGTTAGGAACCTTGACATCAATTTGGGAGTAAAGCAATTGGTAGCGTGAGATAAAGTTAGTTATCTTTTCGTCTTCTTTTTTCTTACATCTCATCAAATCGCCCAAGGTCATCTTAGGAGTCATATGCACTTCGAAATTGTTGAAAATTTCCTCAACAAGTTCATCAAGGACAAAGTCACTACATAATATGGTATAAGCATTAACATGGTTATAAGGATCTCCTTTTCCTCCATATATCTCAAATCTAGGAACCTCTACACCTTGTGGCATCGATGTTCGCAATATCTCCAAGGATAATGGGCTACTTTTGACATAATATGTAGGTGGTCCATTTTGATTTTGGTTGATGGTGGGATTTTTTTTTGAAGGGATGAAATGGTTTGGAGCAGTTAATTTAGGAGAGGGTCATTGCTTGTGTTATGAGATGGAGGTGATAAAGGTGAATGGGTGTATGTGTTTGACGGACAAGTAAATGAAATTCTTATAGGTGGTAAGGTGGTAGGAGATATGACATCTGATGCCACAAAGGTACTAGGGATGTTAGCGGAAATACCCAAGGAAGGAATCACATTACTAGCTAGTTATATTATTGTTGTACTTCAGGGTTAGTATAGGTAGGAATTGAGGCAATTATTGTGGGAGGAGGAATTTGAATTCCTCCTTGGCTTGTGACATTGCTTGTAGGTAAAGAAAAACTAGTCGTTGAGGTGAGGTGTTTTCCAAACATTTGAATTATGTTTTTCACAAGGTCAAGTCCATCTTAACTTTCAAGCATGCGATGAATGTTATCGATAGTAGGGATTGTGATAGTTGAAATGTTGTCATTTTGCACTTGATGTTGTAGGTTTGCTAAGTCTTTGTGGATTGGAATTATATTTTCTTGCAGAACACTAGAAACCATTGTTTCAACGTGTTTCACACTACTTGAAGGTAAATATTTATTCAGGGTATAGTCCATACCTAGTGTACTAGTGTCAATACTAGAAGTGAAAGAGCTAGACAACCCAAGATCCACGATGATTGTGCTATCATGGGATGACATGAGTCTCGAACTTCATCTCACTATAGTATTAGCAATACGACACCAAATAATCATGCAAGGACTTCTAGAAGAAAATACAATATAAGTTATAAACAACAAACAAAAGCTCAAAAATAGAGCTTTAAATTTTGTAAAATGTAGTGTTGAATTTGCACTGGGACTAATTCGCCCAAAGGGGCGTATGACTCCCAATGAGGGGTTTATTTTTTTAATTAGAAAATTTCAATTTATTTTTATACTTTTTGTGTTGTATGATCTGTAACTTAAGTGTAAATGCATATTTTGTATGATTTCCAATGATATGAGATGCAAAAATGCAAGCTATATGCACTTTCACTAGTGCAAAATTTGGAAAATCTAGAATGCCAATTACTAATGAAATGTCAATGCAATCAAGATCTAGGATGATGATGCACTCCAAATAAAAATTATGATGTTCTAAATGTAAATTCACCAAAATGAAATGAAATAAAATGGGTTAGGTGATTTCATATGGTTTAGGACATAGAGCACACCCACTTTCCAATTATTTCATTCAAGGATAACCATAGAAATATCAATACAAAGGAGAAAGAGATCTTGCAATAGGTTTTTCCTAGGGGCTGATTGTAAACTAATGAGGGGTTCACCACCAAGCTAGGGATTGGAAAGAAAAATTCAATGCAATCTTTCACTAAATGACCTAGAAATACAAATAAAACAAAATAGAAAGCTTTGAGATGTAATGTGTGCACCTAAAAATCTAGAGATGACTAAATGAGGCTCTGAAATGATAAAAATAGTGATTAAAATGTTGACTGAGACTCATATTCCAAGTAGGGTGTATTAGTCACAGATCCTGGTTTCTGTGTAAGAATAAGAATTTGGAAAATGGGTATCCAAATACGTAAAAAATTGAATATCGACCTAAACTAGGACTCATATGTTAGAATTAGTGAATCAGTCTAATTAGGGTTTTGTAGAGCTTCAACATTTGAATCTGGTCTTCAAGGTCTGCTATGTGCTTCCTGATTGATTTCCATATCTGAAATCCCGATTTGCAATCTATAGAAGTCCTCCAAGCATCTTGAATGCAACGTGACAACTTTGATAACTTTCGGCACTTTGACAACTTTCTCCAAACTTTCTCATCAATGTGTCTTCAATCTAAACCTACAAAACACACACTAAAGAGAGGGAAAAATGTTAATTTTGTAGTGGATAGGGGTTTCCCTTGGTCAAACCCCATTTTGGTAATCAAACCTTGAAATAAACTGAAATAGGAATGGAGAATGATGAATGAACAAAATATGATGTTGCAACTCACCAAACCCTAGCAATGAGAGGTTGTAAACATGTGTGAGATGGCTCCAATGGATGTAGACCTTGATTTTTTCTTGAATAGGATAGATCTTGAATGAAATGTTATCTTGAATCATGAAACCCTACATCACAATTGTTAGCTCAAAAACAAAAATGATGCATGAAATATTTGGCATGATGCTTGATGCTTTAATAATGCTCTATAATGCTTGATAATCTACCCTTGAATGCTCTTGAATTATGGACTGTAAACACTTGAATGCTCTTGTGAACAAAAAATTTATATAAGGATGAATACTTGAATGTTTGGGGTGAAAATGAGTGAAAGAAACTTGTATTTATACTCAATTATGCTAGAATTCCCAAAATTACAACACTACAAGCTAACATCAAATATAGGAGGATAAAATGGGTCACACATGACTCATTTGCTCAAGGTGAAAAATGAGTCCCATTAGGCATATTTTATGGTACCAAATTCAAAAATGCTTAGAAAGGTGTGAAACCAGGATTGAGACCCAGAACCCTAGGTGGGACTCATACACACAAGGTGGTGAATGAGTCCTAGACCACCAAATCTCATCCACACAACCTAAAAACACTTGAATTATGATTGGATGTTGATTTGTGCCAGGATCATCCTCAAAAATATGCATTAAATGAGGCTTGTGGATGTAAAGTAAGGTCAATTAAAGCATAAAGAATCCTAAGTATTAAAATAAAACCCTATGAAAGTGTGTCACAACACTTTACAACACTCAAAATAAGGCATCAAAAAATTCATTTAGTTCAGAAGGTCCTAAGACCTAATTTGAATATGTTAGACACATTGAAACACTAAATCAAGGCCATGTTAGGGGGGACCTTTTTCCATCATTAAAATCCCCAAAGGATGAAAACCTTGATTCACAATTTTGGCTCTTCCTTTGAGGTTAGTAGCCAAGTGGGTGTTTGGGATCAATTTTATTAATTTCCCTTATGATGTTGGAAAGAGTGTATTTTAGGCCCTATATCCCTTTTTTGGCATCACAATAACAAATTTAAAGAATGTTAAATTATCTATTATGCTAAGTATTCAATCTCATCCCTTGAATGGATGCCCTTAGATTCCAAGGTACTTGGAAATAACCCTATTCCATAAATATATTCAAGGGAGATTATTTTTCTATTTCTTCCTTCTTGTCTTATTTTGCAATTTGAAAAGAGGAAGGATAATTTTGATGGGTATGTGGTTAGAGAATAGGAAAGAAATCTACAAAATAATCTAAAATTTAATTTCAAGGCATCATGTCATTTACTTATTGATGTTGCTCAAATTATATTTACAGTTGTTATTTTCTCTTACTAAAAGTAATATAGTCATTATAAATTCCTTTTGGGTTGATTGCATTGAGAATTTCAATGGCCAAATAGATGTCATTCAAGGGGGTTCAACCTACAAAAATATATTAAATGTTGGGCTTTAAAAACATAGTGTAGTCTATATTAGTGGGGCTCTAGCTCTAAATGAGGGCATCTAACCTCCATTTGGCTGGTGGACCCATTTGTAGGCTTTGTCTTATAGGGGGCATGGATTCCATGTAAGTTCAACATCACAAGGGGTAGGCACACCCACCCATAGAATACTTAGATTTTTTACTTCTTTATTTATTTATTTATTCATATATATGAATGAACCCACACACATGCATACACACTAGATCAAAAAGTATGACATATTGAAAGAAAGATAGTATGAAGATTTAAACATATAGATATTTATTTTATTATTATTTAAAAGAAATCAAAGGTTTTTTTTAAAGGCCATGGCTCACCCTCAGAGCCATGACAACATAGGGATTGTGATTCTCCAAAGTGAGCTATGACACACATGGCATCAATTCCTTACATGGAGAAAGGTTGATTTCCTCTATGATAATTAGTTAACTCCTTGACACCACCCCTTTCCATACTATTTTTTTATTTCTAAAATGGATACAACCCTAGTTTCACCTCCTTGCACTTTTTTTAATAATATAAATATAGTTAATCTTGTATATATATTTTTAAGGAGATTAAATATATTTATAAGGTTAGTTATAAATTTATAAATAAATTTGAAGCCATTTGTCAGTCTTTCAAAATTATTATTATAGGAAATATTGAAATGCATATGAATATAATTATTTTTCACCATTTGAAACTAGAAAGCAATTCCAATATCAATTGAGCATCCTAAACCATAGTCAAGGAAAATTAAAGAGTAGAATAAGTAACTTTTTTATAATACTTTTATCATTCAAGATCAAGTTTGCAATGAATAATAAAATCCATGTTCATTTTAAAAAAGGTATTTCAGGTTTTATATCTATCATTGTTATGAGCACTAACCCTTTTGTAAGACTTTCAATCAACTATCATTTTATCCTTATGTGAGATGTGCTACATGACTTTAGTCCACTAATTAATATAGATTTGAATGGCAAGTTATAGCATTGTGATTTATTAATTATTTGTATCCATTTTCCTATGACTGACCTAGGGTAATCACTCTTTATCTAACATCATCATAGCCATTGTCGATTTGAAAACACCAAAATAGTGTTTGACTTAGGAAAGCCCCTATATGACACAACCCTTCCTCTCTTCTACTTCTTGCAGCTTGAAGATTTGGGGAAGATTGAAGATATAAAATCAAGATCCTACATGCAAACACCTTGCTTCATTAAAATAGGGCAAGATCAATTATTCATTGATAGACAAAGTTTTGAAGTTGATTCTAACAAATAAGCACTATAGACTATGATACTCTTGTACAGGTTCTGAAACTTAGAAAATCCAAATTTTCATTCAAGGTTGCCCTCACCCTTGTCCATCTAGTTTAACTCCAAATTTGAATGCTAGGTTGCTTAGATTTTTCTCTTTGCTCTCTTGCTTTTTATTTTTGTTCATCAGTTTTTTATTTACTGAATCTATTACAATTTGTTGTACTTGCATAGTTGACCCATTTTACAATCATCAATCACACACAAATCACATCAATTCACATCATTTCAACCCACAAAATATAAAAAGGGACCAAAACTCTAGTCAACTATTTTGGATCTTCCTTCAAGATAATGGCCAAGTGGTTTCTATTTGATCATTTTTGTGTCCCCCAAATGTTAAAAATTTGAGATGTGTGATTTAGGTTAGTATTAGCCCTAGATCCACTTTTCAACATCACAAACTCATCTTAGGAGTCAACCATTAAACCAACAATTTGTAATAATTAACTTAGGAAACATGGTTCCTTATTAATCTTTAAACATAGTAACATCATCAAAGCATAACTAATATTATTCTAGGCATCTAGTTCATCATTTAAATGTGAATTAATACCAAAACCCAATGTTAAATCCTTTTAGTAATAGGCAATAATGTAAGGTGTCAAATGATAATTGTCAAAATAGTGTTAATGTCTAAGCCATCAAAGGGTTGACCTTACAATAACATACCCAACTCCTAGGAATATCATCATTGTCAAATGCCATTATCAAAATTGCTTTAATCAAAAAATTATTATCTACTATAGTGAATCAAAAGGTCATAAGCCTTTATTTAAATGTCCAAGGTCTAGATGTATCAATTAACAATAATTGATCCACTAAAATACATAACCTTGACACACTAGGGTGGCCTCACAATAACTTCCCAGTATATGTGTAAAACAAATGAAAATGTAATAAAGACATTTTATGAATAGGTATGGTATATTATTTGTATTAGATATTTTTTATGTATTTTATTTTTTGAAAAATAAAATAATATTATTTACTAAAGTTTATGTAAAGAAAAGGTTTAAACATAAATAGTCAAATTTGAAGTTAAATAATATAAAGTATAAATCGGACTATTCTAAAACATAATCTAATTTATCTCTCAATTTTGATTTTGACTTTAGAAATAATACAAATATTTATTATTTTCTAATATGAATGAGATGTAAAATTATTATTGACTATTTGACCATAACATAAAGGAATATATAAATTCAACAAATAATCATCAAATTTACCTAACTATTTAAAAATTCTAATCCAGCACCATAATAACTCTTATCATTAACTTGCAAGAGCTTTTAAATATTCAAAATGAATGAGGGAGGCATGTCTTTGTTTGTTTATGTGTGAAAGCTGGAAATTAGATTGTAAGCTGGTAGAAGTCACGATACAAAATTCTGATTGATGTGACATGACATGCCAAGATATTTTAAATCACAGTGGTATCTTCTGCACCATGAAAGAAGAGCCAGACATGTAACATCAACGGTCATCCATCAATTGCTCAGAGTCGTTATTGCCTATTGAATGATAGATGGCATGACATGATATTACAGCAATGGCTTTCAGTGGCATATGAATAATGTCACACTGATTAGTATGTATACGTATGGATGTTCTAAGGTGTGGGTCTGTAAACAATACGTTGCACTTGCGTCCATTAACGTTTTCTCTGTCCTTATTGGGCAAGGTTCGTTCTATGCCCCTTTTCTTACCTTTGCAAAACAGAATCAAAGTACATGGTTTACTGTTACTTAAATTTTATTTTATGTTTTGTTGTTGTTTTATCTAAACTGTCTGTAAATGGCCCCTATATTCAAACTGGAGTCCAGTTTTTATAAAAAAAGATCTGGATTGACTTTCTTTATCTGTATTACATGGAGTATGATTAATTGATGTAAAAATTCACACAGAGTTTTAATTCAAAAATCATATTACAATATTACCATTACAATGGACTGTAAAAACTTCATACTTTTAATAAAAAAATGAGTGAAGAACTTTTGACGTTTGAGAGATGAGTAGTTTACTGACAGAGCACTCGCTCTCAAATGGGGAGATTCAAGTTGCAGTAGACGTTTGTTCATGGAAAAGGAGAGTACGGTTCCCATATTCACTTTCAATAATAATTTCTCTACAAAAAGTAAAGTCGAAATCGCCAGACTGCTGTATCGGACAATAATACTGAGCTATTGGGCCGAAATTTGATGGCCGTTTAGACGTATTTAATCTCATTTGCCGTAACATACAACCAAAAGTTTAGAAAGACTTGAATCAGATGAATGGGCAAGTTTTGGAGAGAACGGCAAGAAATAAATATACAATATCCATATATATGTCTGTAAATATTTTAAAGATAACATTGCATTGATAAGCATTATAAGAATTTCGTTTGATATGTTGACCACTAAATTTAGGCCTTGTTAGCCCTATGTATAGGACAATATTCTTAAAAGGAAAGGGTAAAATGATTAAACCAACTATTCTTTGGCGAATGTGAAGCTAGTATTCAAATGTTAGGATATTGAATTTGACTAAAATGTTAGTAGGAATTATATCAGTATTTTGGTTTTATTGTAGGGCTTCATCTTTGATAAAGAATATTCAATTTATGTAATGGTTTTATTTTTATTGTCTAAATAGGGTAGATTTAATAAATTTGAATGTTATATTTTTTAATTTAAGTATGCAAGTCTATTTCGGTAGATAATTTTTTTATAGATATGTTTTTTAAATTAAATCAATTGATCTTATTATCATGTTATGTTAGGTAATTGTGTCTAAATCAATGAAAATTGTATTCCTAATGTTTTTACATTCATTTCTCCTTTAGTTTAATCTTTCGTTTCAAATACAATACTTTTTTCTTTAACTATTATATCTTTGTGTTCAAGCATATCTTGTCTAATTGTTTGTCCTTATTCCTACTTATGTAATGGTTTTATCTTTTATTTTATAAATAAGGTAAATTTAAAAAATTGGATGTTATAATTTTCAATTTAAGTATACAAGTATATTTCAATAGATAATTTTTTAATAGATATATTTTTGAAATTAAATCAATTAGTCTTATTATCATGTTATGTTAGGTAATTGTGTATAAGTTAGCGAAAAGTGTATCCCTAGCATTTTCCACATTTATTTCAGATTTAGTTTAACCTTTTGTTTCAAATACAATATTATGTCTTTAACTATTATATCTTTTTGTGCAAGCATATCTTCTGTAATTTTTTGTCCTTATTCCTTAGCAAGATAAACATATCCTTCATATGTGTAGCTTCTTACTTTACTTCAAGGCCATATATATATAGTTAAAAAAAAATTTCACAATAACATTTGTGGATTTCACCATAAATTTCTAAAATCAAATTTTATAATGGGGTAAAGTTGACTTATCTCAAAGTATTCATTGTCTACCAAATGAAACATATAATATTCACATTACAATTCTAAGTATTTTTATACAAGGAAAAAATCATTACTCATTTTAGACATCTAAAATTCATAGTTTTTATTTTTTGCATTCCACTAGAGCATTATCTAAGGAGCATTACATCAACATTTTAGATTATAAGTAAAAATATTTGAATTTACATTTCCTCTTAGGGTTTCTTCAAAAAAATTTAGAGTTGAATCAATATAAGGGCCTAACTAATAAGTGTGAAACTAGTCTCCTTCCTCTCTAAGCATATCAAGTTCTAACAACACTTTAAATATTTTCCTTTTTGGATAGTAAAGGAAAATATATCGTGGAGGTCAAACCATGGAACAAGTTAAATATTATAGAAAAGGGGTTGAGAATGTAGGCACATAGATCAAAATTACAAGAGCGGGATTGAATATAAGGAGCATGCATGTCATTATCAATAAATTAGAGCATCAAAGTCTCAATTTTAATATTTGAAATATAGATTGTTTTGATTCCTATTTTGACATACCAACACGAGTGAAACATGGCATTTCCTCTTTAAATGAAATTAATTCCCTAAGGTTTATATAGCCAGGTCTTAACATGTGTGGATGCTTTAGAGATTGATAACAGCTATTCCATTCAAGGAGGTCTATTAGAAACTAGAGAAATTAAATCATATAGTATTTATTACAAATATTCTGCAATAAGAAAATGAGATTCAAATATTTAAATATTTCCAATATAAGATGGCATTCATTACATTCATCTAAAACTGAATAGTATTTAAGATTTGTAACCAATGAGATTTGATTATCCACATCAAGGAATAAGTTTGAATGAATTTAAATTCTAATGTAAATAATAGTTGAATCCTAATTCTAATATATCTAAAATAAAATGTAAAAGAATGATGGAAAAAATAAAGTTTAAAAGTGAACCTATTCTATATTGTGACTAAATCTAATTATGAGTGTGGACATTTAGCCAAATACAAATCAACCCTTTTTAAATAGTTTTCACACAATGAGAAATATAATATTGTGTAATATTTAAGGTAAAATTAAGAATACAAATAAGTGTAGATAACCCTCATATTATATTTCTTAATAGAATGCACCAACCCTTACAATCTTCAATGCACAAATATGTTTAATGAACTAACTAATTGGAATACATATGTTGAACATACAATTCCTTTGTAATTAGTAAGACTAATGATATGTATCATTTAAATAAATTCACCAAGTATCTAAGTGTATTGTAGATAAGATCTCGTGATATCATAGGTTTGAAAGCCAAATAAAAAGTAAGGAAAAAACAAAAAAAATAGTATCTTAATAGATTTTTTTTGAAAGAATGATTTCCAACCTTTAATAATGCAAATTATATAAGACTTTATATGTTTTTTAATAAGGAATAAATTTTAATTTCCCTCATGTGGGATACAAATTTCAATTCAGTTTTTAAATTACAAGGTAAAGGTGCCAAATGATAAGAGATTAGAATTGACTTAATTTTAAACGTCACCATGTCTCCATTAAAATGATCAATCTAGTCTCTTTTATAAGTAGAAATTCAATGACCTTTAATCTATACTCCATAAATTTCTTACAAAACCCTACTTAATAGGTTCCCTTTTTAAATCTTAGATTTTGCAATATTAGTCTTTAATAGGTCCATCATTAGAAATTATAAGTATTCCATTTGAGCACTCTATCATATATCTCCAATAGTACACTATATTAGTGTACAGAATTGAATTTGCACCTCTCTTGTAAATTACCCTTTTACTCCCTCCACTTTAGAAAAATCATATCTGACCAAGTAATTCTACGTCCTCCTCTGCACCCCATCAACTTGGTGCTTGTTTTTAGTGTAGGTGGGGGAATTTTCATTGGGGATACACATGTGGTGTGTGGATTTATGCACAATGCATTACCGTCCTGACATGATTTCCACCTCTGGAATCTACCATCAATTTTTTGGCTAATGGGGACATTTGGGATCTAATAAATGGTAAATTAGATGAGATGCTTATAAAAATAAGGTTTCAAATCATTATTTCACCTATAAAGTAATTTAAGAGCCAAGAAATCCTAGAATTTTTAAGCAAGAGTCTTCAAGAGATATTTTCAAGTATTCAAGAGCAAGGAGAAAATAAAGTTGATGTCTTGGAGCAGCATTATAGTGTTTTTGCAGGTCTTAAATCTCACTTTCAATTCAAGATCTAGCATTTCCAAGGATTGATGATGGTTTCCTATGGACAATCATGATGGATTCTAGGTTGGGGAGATGCAACTAGCCATCAAACCAACCCTTATGAATTTTTTCGTAAGTTATTCCATTCTTCATTATCATTCTACTTTCTACCTAACAGAAGGTACATACATTTTTGTGACTATTCTTAGATGCACTTAAGATTAGGAATTTCACACACATTTAATTTCAAGATCTATTCTTTCTATCAAGGTTTAATTACCGAACTAGGGGTTTGACTAAGACAAACCCCTGATAAGTAAATCAACACAATATTTTGTTTTGTGTGTTTTATTAGGTTCAAATTTGGAAACAAATTTTTGAAAACATATGAAGGAAGTGCAAAGATAGGAGAACAACATTAGATATCAACTTTATGAAAAAGGAAAATGGGACCAAATCATCACTTGTGGCATATGAGTCCTAGTATAGCACTTTTTCCAGATTTTAGAAGATTCGGTCTTGTCACTATGAAATTCAAGTTTCTGCCCTGAAAGCCTAAACTAGGACTAAATTGTTGAGCCTAGCGTATGAGTCCAAATGTTCTTCAAAATTCATAATTTCAAGACTGTAGACCTTGCTTCAAGCATCTTAAATTTTCCAAGTCCACCTCTATTCATTCTCAGTTTATTATTTATATTTTGAATTTCATTTCATAGGTTACATAACTAGAATTGGATATCATTTACATTTCTTTCTAAGCCTTTGCTTGATGGTTGAAAGGAGTAAAATTTTATGGTTTCTACGCATATAGTTTAGGACATAGAACAACAATATTCTACACTTATCATTCAAGGAAACCCTAGAGATCCTAATCCGAAGATGGAAAGGGGAAAGAGATCTGCTAAAGGGTGTCCTAGGGTATGATTAGACACTAAAAGAGGGGTTCACCACCAATTTAGGGCTTGGAAATACAAATGACATGCAAGATCAAATATGAAACCTAATGATATGTAAAACTTCACTAAATGACCTAGAAATGGATGCAAAAAAATGTAGAAGACTGAGAAATCAAAATGTGTGCACCTAGAAACCTATAGGAACTTGAATGGAGAACTAAAATGTGGAAAACACTAAAATTAATGCAGAATAAGACTCATCCACCAGTTTGGGTGATTTTGTCCCAGGTTGGGGTTTTGCGCAAAACCTAGAATCTAGTAGTGTATGATCTAAAATAACTAAAATCTAGAAAAAGCCTTGTACTGGGACTCATACACCATAAGTGGCGTATTAGTACCACAAATATTTTGGAGCGTTAATCCCTAATTCTAGTCTCCAAACATTTCTCTTCCTTTCACACTTCATTTTTGGATCTAAAACCATGATTTGCAACCTATAGGTGACTTTTAGTGAAGATTTGAACCTTGTGATGACTTGATGACTTTCTTCAACCTTGCAACCTAATATTCAAAGGATCTTCAAGAACCAAGAAACCTAGATCTATAATTACACACCAAAGAGAAGAGAAACATGTTTATTATTAGGGAATAGGGATTTTCCTTGGTCAAACCCCTTTTAGGTAATTAAACCAAATGATGAGATAATAAAATAAGGACATGAAACATGAACAATGATACCTTGAATGATGTCTTGTAAATGAGCAATCTAATTGGAAGATACCATGAAGGATGTAGATCTTGATCTAGAAATAAGTGTAGAAAAATGCTTAGTATTGGATCTTGAATGCAGCATCACAAAACTAGCTCAACAACATTCTTGATGCTTCATAACCTTGACATGATGATGGATCTTGAATTTTTTCAATACTTGATGAAGAATTGGGGTTCACCCCGTAGCATGACGATAAAGTCACGAGGTCCTGTTGGTAGGGCGTCATAGGTTCAAACCTCACCAAGTTAGTGCTGGTAGTGCATTGAATGAAGATCGTTGGTGTTGGCGGGTGTGATGGTGCGTGGATCTTGGTGGAACCTATCAAGGGAGGAAGGTACTGGAAGACGGAGGACGGAGGATGGAGTACCGATGGACGAATGATTGAGGATGGAGTACAGCAAATGAAGGATGGAGAATGGAGTACGAAGGACGCCATAGAGGAGAGGAGTATGGAGGGTGCCACGGAGGAGAGGAGGAGAAGGTGTGACGATGGTGAGGTGGTGAAGAAGCTCGAAGGAGAGGAGGACATGGTGCGACTGTGAGGTGGTGAAGAAGGCCCAACGAGGCAGGAAGAAAGTAGGGTGGTGGGGTGACGGTGGAAGAAGGAAAAATAGAAGGGTGTATCGAAGTTTGGGAGGCCCGCAAAGGCAAGAGGAAGGAAGAGGCAACAATGAAGGAAGAAGAGGAGGTAGGAAAGTCTTCGCAAGGAGGGAAGGAGGATGGGTGGGTGTTCATTCAAGAGCTAGAGGTACAGTCAGATCACCCATCGATGGTTGTTGATGACAGCTGCTGGAGAACAAAATAGGCTCAAGGAAAGAAGACATATGGAGCTAGTGAAGAGAGGCGAAATAGAGAAGAGGAAGAAGAAGAATGGTCTAGTATTGTATGAGTCTCATTAGGCTTAACTATGGGACACATTTTTCAAAAATTCATAAAATGATGTAAAATCCAGATTGGGGCCGAAAAAGCTAAGCAGGACTCATATGCCCAAGGTGTCATATGAGTCTTGGATCACTAAATATGGGCCACACAACCTAAAAATACCTTAATTATGATTGTTTGTTAGTTTATTTTGGGATTATCCATCCTGTGGCGAAGCGCATGGTCGGGGGGTAAGGAAAATATGGTTGGTGTAGTTGCCAATGTAGGGTGGGAAACTATAGTTGTCAGGTGGGAGGGCAACTAGAATTACCCCAAGGCAGGGTGAGGGGGAATTCAAGGGACCTCCCACAAATAGAATCTACCTCCCTGAACTATATCTCCCACTCCTCTACACGATGGGCAAAGCCCTAGTGCGGTGAAAAGCTAGGGCATTGTTTCTCTGCCTATAGGGCGGAATTTAGGTGAATCCCTGGTCGGTGAACTATGATTCCCTCCCACCCGACCATTCCCACCAACAGATAGTGGGGTCCGCCAACCCCACCACAAACCCCACCCGGGGGGGCGTGGGAGGCTATAGAGTTGGTCCAACCCCACCACCCAATGTAACCCCTTTTGGATGTAAAATAGGGCCAATTAAGCCATAGATAAGCCCAATTAACAATGAAAATCCTAGAGTAGGGTTTTTGTGCTTATAGTTTAGGACATAGAACAACAATCTTCTACACTTATCATTCAAGGAAACCCTAGAGATCCTAATCCGAAGATAGAAAGGGGAAAGAGATCTGCCAAAGGGTGTCCTAGGGTATGATTAGACACTAAAAGAGGGGTTCACCACCAAGCTAGGGCTTGGAAAGACAAATGACATGTAAGATCAAAGATGAAACCTAATGATATGCAAAACTTCACTAAATGACCTAGAAATAGATGGAAATAATAGTAGAAGACTGAGAAATCAAAATGTGTGCACCTAGAAACCTGTAGGAACTTGAATGGAGATCTGAAATGTGGAAAACAATAAAATTAATACAGACTAAGACTCATCCACCAGTTTGGGTGATTTTGTCCCAGATTGGGGGTTATGTGCAAAACCTAGAATCTAATAGTGTATGATCTAAAATAACTAAAATCTAGAAAAATCCTTCTACTGGGACTCATACACCACAAGTGGCATATTAGTACCACAAATTTTTTGGACGGTTAATGCCTAATTCTGGTCTCCAAACATTTCTCTTCCTTTCATAGTTCATTTATGGATCGGAAACCCTGATTTGCAACCTATAGGTGACTTTTAGTGAAGATCTGAACCTTGTGATGACTTGATGACTTTCTTCAACCTTGCAACCTAATATTCAAAGAATCTTGAAGAACCAAGACACTTAGATCTACAATCACACACCAAAGAGAAGAGAAACATTTTTATTATTAGGGAATAGGGATTTTCCTTGGTCAAACCCCTTTTAGGTAATTAAACCAAATGATGAGATAATAAAATAAGGACATGAAACATGAACAATGATACCTTGAATGATGTCTTCTAAATGAACAATATAACATGAAAAGACCATGAAGGATGTAGATCTTGATCTTGAAATAAGTGTAGAACAATGCTTAGTCTTGGATCTTGAATGCAACATCACAAAACTAGCTCAATAACATTCTCGATGCTTCATAACCTTGACATGATGATGGATCTTGAATTTTTGCAATAATTGATGAAGAATTCTACCCTTGAATATATTAGAAATGATCTTGAAGGCTCTTGTGAATTTATTGTAAACTCTTGTAATAATAACCTTGCTATTAGGAATGCTCTCTTCAAACTCTTAGGTGAAAATGAGTGAAATAACCTTGTATTTATACTTATTTATGTCAAATTTCTTGAAATTACAACACTACAAGCCGACATCAAACCTAGGAGGATAAAATCCTACCAAGAAGTGTTGTATGAGTCTCATTAGGCTTAACTATGGGACACATTTTAAAAAAATTCTTAGAATGATGTAAAATCCAGATTGGGGCCAAAAAAGCTAGGTGGGACTCATATGCCCAAGGTGGTGTATGAATCTTAGATCACTAAATCTAGGCCACACAACCTAAAAATACCTTAATTATGATTGGTTGTTAGTTTATTTTGGGATTATCCTAGAAAAGATGCATTAATAAGCCTTGTGGATGCAAAATAGGGCCAATTCAGGCATAGATAAGCCCAATTAACATTGAAAACCCTAGATTAGTGTGAAATTTTGGTACAACACATTACAACACCTTAGTTTATTTAGTTTACAAGGGTCCTAAACTTAATGTGAATGTGTAAATAAATACACTTTTCAACACTAAATTAAGGAAAAATTAGGTTTATTTAGCTTAAAAGGGTCCTAAACCTAATGTGAATGTGTAAAACACATTAACAAATTAGATCAAGGAAACATTAGGTTCAATTTATCATTAATTATTCCCAAATTAACTGTGAACATGTAAAGGACGAAATTTTTAGACCCTACATTTAGCCCCCACTTTAGTGAGAGGAGGAATTTGCTTCAAATTCACACTAAAGTAGACATTCAAGAGGGGTCCACATGTACTAATGTAGAAGGTCTAGGATAAAAAATATTGAAGGAGGTGGCCAATCCACCAAGATATTGGATCCTACATCAAACTAACATAAGCACAAAAGGACATGCATAAGGTGTTTGATATGTAGCATCAAGATACACAAATGCACAATGTCAATAATTAAAAGAGAAAAATAAAACAAGAAAAAATAAAAAGAGTTGGATCAAGCCTTAACCATTTGTCCAACATGATGTAGATAAGATCTAAGTTGTTTTTCCAAAAGGCATGCTCACTTTGAGGAAACAAAAATCTAGGTTGTCCACTAGGTGAGTATCCAAAGGGTGGCTTAGTGAGAAATTCATGCATCTGTACCAACTTCTCATTGTATAATGAGAAAGTCATGCCCATATTAGGCTTCTCATCATACGTTAACCATATCAAAGATATACCTCCTGATAACTTTAACAAGGTGCCACATAACAATGAACTTCTAGCTTCATGAGAAAAGCTTTGTATGTTTGAAACTCATGAACAATCAAGATGGCTCCATAGGCAAGCAAAGTGTATTATGCAAGGTGGTCATATAATGAAAATTATAATGTAAGGTGCATGTTCAGAGGGATTTTTTCTTAGTTCATGTAAGGTCTCTTCTTAAGGAACATTGTTCCTAATGTCTCCAACAAAGGAAAAGTCAAAGAAATTTCATGCTCTCAAAGGATATCAAGCCCAATGACATCACCAAGAAAAGGCACATCACAAGAAAAAATAAAATATTAGTGTCGATGTATGCCCCTAGTTGAATGCGTTTGATAACACCAATGCTATGATAAATTTCTTTAAAGTAGAAGGAATATATGGGAGATTATTTAGAAAGCCCTATGCCACGTCATATGTTTCCAATAAGCTACGTCATGAAAAGGGGTTGCCACCAAAATGTATAACTTAGTACGTCACATGCGATCCAACTTAACACATGTCATCCACATCCCAAGCCTGCTCCTATATAGACATGAAAGGTGATCAACTAGACAAAAGAGATAATGACAAGTGACATATGAGGATAAAGCTACCTAACCCCTTTCCCCCACTTAGTGCAGGACAAGGATGAGCCGAAGAGGATGAAAATAAGTTTCAATTAGAAGAACTTGGTGCTTCAACACAAGGAAGAGCACCACAATCGATAAGATGTTTAATTTTGTTTCTCAGAGAGACATTCATTATTAGAATGACCATGGACTCTTGTAATAAAATTTCTTTTGTGTTCTTAGAGGGAGATATATCAAACGATCTTGGAGGATTCTTGACAAGATACCCTTTTGATCAATGCTACAAGATGTTCTTCTATTTTGCAACAAATATATCTCTTGCTTAGTATTAGGTTTCATACTTATGCAAGACTCCTTAGATTGTGATATCTTCAACTCACTTTTACAGGAGGGTATAAAATCTAATGAATTTGAATCATTAGTGTTTTGCATGATGAAATTGACATTAAGTGAATATTTCTTTATTTCTTTTATTTCTTTTAAAGGATAATAACCAAGACCACTAGTGTTGATGAATTCAAGATGCACTAACGTTAAAGTCCGTTTAGAGGTATCATTTTTAATAGTGTTGATATTAAGTGAACGCTTCTTTATTTCATTAGAGGGGAAATAACCAAGACCGTTAGTCTTTTCTTGCATGTGAGGCTCTATAGGGACATCGATACCTTGTTCTCTAGCATTACATACTCTACCACTATATCCCAGTTGTTTCATAAGTTTGTAACTTTTTCCATAAATATTTTTCATTTCTTTAAGATTTAGAGGTTGTAAATAGTCAGTTTTGCCAAAGTTTTCTGTGTAATTTTCTTCTTTTTCTAAAGTGGATGAGGTGGATTGTTTCAAAGGGTCTTCTGAATTTTGTATTGATATTACATCTTTTTACTTTCCCCTTTTTAGAGTCTTTGTTTATGATCTTGTATTCTCCCATGAATGTTGGTTGCAAAGGAACCCTAATCAACTTCTAATAGCTTTGTAGTTTCCTCAATATGTTTTTATTTGTCTTTCTATTGCACGTGTTCTACTTGTGTAGTTGGTGTTAATGTTTTCAGAGGATTTTCCTTACCTTTCTCAATGTTCAAAAAAATTTTTAGGTGAGGGTCAACTTTGAGTGTGTACACTTTTTTATTGTAGACATACTTCATTACACAATGAAGAGTAGAAGGTACCCCATTCATTGTGTTAATCCATGGTCTTCCTAAAAGAAGATTATATGAAAGATAATGAGGCATAGCATGGATCAGTATTTCTAATATGGTCTTTCTATCTATAATAAGTAATGTGATCACACCAAGTGGTTGTTTCCCTACATTGTTAAATCCTTTAATAGATAAAGAATTGGGTTGAATTTTTTATTTATCCACACCAAGCTTCTCCAAAAGGGATATACTACATAGATTAATGACGAAGCCATTTTTAATGAGGGTTATTTTTATCCCAAGCCAATTATATATAGCTATTATCATGAGAGGATCATTTTATTTTTACACTTCCAAAGGAGGGAGCTCACTTTGGTGGAAAAAAATGCCAACACTCATTCCTTGAATTAGGGTTGCTATGTCATTTGATTGCACACTAGAAGGGATAGTAACTTGTTGTAAATCACTTTGAATCATGTTATGATAATGAGGGGAGGCTTGAATAAGGTCCCATTATGATATCTTAGTAGGAGTTTTATTAAGTTTCTCAACAAGATCATACTCCTTTCCACTTTGTGAAAACAAATGAGAAGGACCTGGCAATATACGACTAAGAAAATGGAGGGATGTTGAAGGTGTTTGTCTTGGTTGTGGATTGTCTCTAGTGTTATATGTATGAGCAACAATATTATAGCTCGATTGTTTTCAAACATTATTCTTAGGTGGGTAAAGAATAAGTTTGGGTTTGTTTTGAGTTTATGGTTTGTGTGAAGGTGGGTAAAGAATTAGAGGGTTTAAAGGATGTCCCATAGGGTATGTAGGAGGTCCATTAATTGAGGGGGATGTATAATAAATTTGTTCATTCATAAAATCAAAAGTTTTGGTTTGATTGTATTTCTAATAAAGGGAAGTATAATGTTTCTAGTGTTATATGTATGAGCAATAGTGTTATAACTTGATTATTGTCAAACATTATTCTTATGTGGGTAAAGGATAAGTTGAGGTTTGTTTTGAGTTTGTGGTTTGTGTGAAGGTGGGTAAAGAATCAGAGGGTTCAAAGGATGTCCCATAGGGTATGTAGGATTTCCATTAATTGAGGGGGATCTAAAGGACACTTGTGCATTCATAACCTCAAAGGTTTTGGTTTGATTCTATTTATAATCAATGGAAGTCTATTGGAGTGAAAAGACACTGAGAGGGGGGGTGAATCAGTGTTTTTAACTTCTTTATCAAATTTAAATGAAGCTAAAATAAACCAGATACGCTCTCATTTATCAATGATAGAATTATTCATGTATTGTATGCAATCACATAAACTCAATTAAGAATAGTGAAACATATCATTTTAAATAAATAAAGCACTAAACCAAATGAATCATAGAAACTCAAATAGACACAAGATATGCCAAGTGGAAAACCCTCCTGGGGTAGAAAAACCACTCCTGAACCTGCTGCCTTTTTCAAGCTTTCATTTGAATAATTATTTTGACAATGCCTCATTGGCTGATTTCTGAGCACCGACTCAAGGAGCACCAATCCATCTATTTAGAGACACCAATCTCAAGGAGAACCAACCCCTTTTCTATTTTTCAATAGAACATCCAGTGATATAGAGGATCTCTCTGTTTCCCTGATTTCTATCAAGTGCCTCTTGATAGACAATGCATAGAATTCTCGAGAGTCAAGAATGACTCTATAGAGTTCCATCCATTATCAAGACTCGATACAACTTGAGGAAAATCTAATTATAGTCTCAATAAAACTTCTCATCAAACTATATTATAGTGGTGTGTTGTTTCTTTCTATTTATCACACACTATTTTTCAATCTTTCATCATACAATTACAAAACAGTTAACACACTGTGTTTTCCAAATTTTCACCATCAAATCCGTTTTGTCTATATCATGCAAAAAGTATTATATTTTTCACTTCTATTTCTTTTTATTTTCATGTTTTTCAGTAATGATGAAGCCCTAATCTGTCTATTTTCAACACTTTATAGATCACATCATAATTAGCAACTTTCAGTTACAGCTGAAATTGTGTTTACAAAACAAAAAAGAGGTGACCTTTTCATTGTTTAAACCTCCTAGAAAAGTTACTTTCAGGTGATACAAAGTTTTTTTTGGAAGAATATTTTCTCCAAGTTTGACAAGAAAAATAGTATGCAAAAATAGAGGTGACAGAATCCTATCCTGTCGAGTAGCCTGCAAGGGCAGAGCTTGACCAAATAGTATCAAGATATGCATGAGAGCATGAATAACAACCATTGAAAAGCAACTCCTAGAAGTAACTGAAAGTTTATTTTTAGCTATTGAAACCTCATAAATAATGTACCCAAAGAGTACTTACCCATGAATCTAGATGAAGCTGAGAAGATATTCCTAGAACAATACTCATTATAATAGCTACAATTTTTTGAGTAACTAAAACAATAATGCTCAATAACTGAAATAGTTATAATGTGAAACTGAAATCATAAACTGAAACAATTAAGAATGGTTACCAATGACTCCAAGTGTGAAACTGAGAAGATTCTTTAGGCTTCACAAATACCCACTACCGAAAAATGCCATTCCTTAAATCTATATGGTAACTCTATTGAAATGTGATTCAAGGCATGTGAAATTCATAATAGTTCTAACTGAGAGAGAAATAAACCAAATCTTCAAATTTCATGTAGAAACAAACACTTATCCCTTATTAATCTTGACTGTAAGGGTAACAGTTCTGTAAGGAGAAATAAATGAGTACTTGTGAGAACTAGAAATGCATTTCCCATGAGAGATTTATGAGATCTGTGAAGTGACTGAGCAACCCGAGCTCTTTCCCCATTTGAGGTTCTATCTGATGGCAGGAGACTGATAGGTGAAATGACCATTGTCATCGTCTTCCTATCTTCCTTATATGTTATCAAAGATCAATAACCCAGATGATTTCTCAATGAAACAACTGAGAGAAAAATACCATGGTGCCGGCTAGAGTAGGGTTCCAAACCCTTCGAGTGAGAGAAACAATGTTTTGACCTAAACTTCTAAACCAAAAAAATCGTAATCCTTTGTAAATTTTAATAATCATTTGGAGTTTGAGAGGACAGTCATCGATAAGACAAAAGAACATAATACCCTTTTAAATTTGCAAGCAGATCAAAGATAATCATGCCGAAAAAATAAATCTCATAATGCCTTTTCAAATCCATGGGAAAATAATGACTTGCATGCCGAAAGGCATTATAACATTTGACAAATTTAGACAGTGTGGAATCATCGACCAAGATAACCTTTGAAGAATATTTATATGACCACATCACTCAAGAAATGCCGATTTCCAAATGATCAAGGCTAGGTCTCATCAAATGTGACATTAAAATATTAACCAATTCCTTTACCTGATTTAAGCCTTTAGGCCCAAATAAAAGTCAAACAATAGACCCGATACAAATGCTAATGAGAGATCAAACTTTATACCTTTAACCAAAGCCGATTTTCCAACACATTAAAATCCAATGCCATATAGTGTGCCAAGGATAATGACCAATTCCTTGAGAAGTGATAAGGGCTAAAACAAGTTAAGTTCTCAAAGCCATACTCCCATGCCAATTACCATACACGAAATGAAAAAAAATGAACAAAGTGTATCTCAAAGCCCTATAATATGCCAAAATTTGAATACTGAGAGCTCAAAACGTTAACAAATATTCCTTATACCAATGCCACTGACTGAGAATAGATAAATACACCTTTGGAGTATATCAAGAACATTTTCAATTTCATGATTCTTGTAACTGATCAATCCATAATTTACCAAGCTAAAGAGAAACTAAACATGCCAAAAGAACATGTAATCAAGTGAATCACTGAAGCACATAGTATCAAATTAGAAGCATGTCACCTGATCAAAGGAACAAAGAACCTGTAACCAGAATGCCTCAACTGAGATCTACACATGGATTCAAGTTATTAGTACCACCATATATAGTTGTAGACATGGAAAATTACAAGTTCGTTTTGGCACACCTGATCCCGATTACTAACAATGCTTCTTCTTAAATCACATCCTCAGCATTTCACCAATTTCTATCTTTTAATTCAATAAATCACTATTTATTGATTAAGTCTTTCTATTTCAAAGATTAAATTAATCATTTAATTTAATAAACCATTGCATATCTATTTAATTAAATAAATCATTTTATTTAATTAAAATCTCCAAAGTCCTCCTATTAAATTAAATAAATTAAAACCTTATTTGATTTAATCTAACATATTCCTTCTTGATTAAATAAATCAAATCATCTATTTAAATTAATCATTTCCTCTCAATTTGATTTAAATCAATTCATAAATTTAAGTCTAAATTTTCACATCTCCTAATTCCTCATTAAATTAATCAAATCCATGATTAAACTTAATCCCTCTCATTAAAATCCTCTAGAGAATGCAACTTGCACAATAAATCAATTACTTTGATTTATTAATTCTTCTATTTTCCCTCACATGGCATCAAAAGGGAATATTCCCTCAATTTGAATTCAAAAAGGCCAAGTGGACTTGGTCCTTCCAACAAGGCATTCAATGCCTCTTACATGTCCTTGTGCATTGAGCCAAGTGACATTAAATCCATTTATCTTTCCCTCTCACATGTCACATTCAAAATTCAAATTTGAATCCAATGGCATTTATCATGCACATTGACCAAAATGTGCTCATTCCTCAACCATTCACATCTTGACAAGTGGCACTTGGCCATTGGATGTTGAATGATCCCACATTGCCTATTTTCACTCTCTCTTCCATTTTGGAAATCTATAAATGAGAGACTCTTCCTCTCATTCAATCATCCACAATTTGAGTAAACTTATTATACTCAAATCCATCATTATCCACAAGCATATGCAAAGTTACTCTCTTCAACTTGAGAGCCAGTTTTTCCCATTTCCATCAACCATCAATCATCTTTCAAGATTTGCAACAAGGTTATGCTCAAATATCTTTGGATATTTGACCATTCCTCAATCACACACCATTGCTACTTAGGAATTGGGAAAGGGCCAATTGCAACACTTCATTGGCACCAATTCCCCCACAAGATCATCATGCTATTAGCTTAATTAGGATTTAGTTTAATTTTAGTTTCTTATATTGTGTTCTTCATCATTTTCCTAATTTTAGTTTGAATAGATGGATTTTGTGGGAATTCTCTCACTCTTGTTTGCATTCATATGATCTAACAAACTAATGTGCTTTGTTGTCTTTGTGCATTTGCAGGTTTAGGGGTTCACAATAGTAACAAAAGTGAAGTAAATATGCTAGTTAGAAAAGCAGATCAACTGAGTGAGTAACCATCAAGGTGCCAAAGTAACATATATTGTCATCAAGGACAAATTAGAACAAGAGAGATTCAACAAACTCCCCCTTTTTCCTTGATGGCAACAACTGAGCCAGCAAGCCAAGATGAAGTATAGGAACCAAATGCTCATAATTCTCCCCCATTTTATCACAAGGATAAAGGGAAGTCAACACAAATAAATGAGAATCCACTATGAAATTCCAACAAACTGTAGATGTAACCTTTGAGAAGGAAAGTAGGAGTTGGAGGAAGAGCTAACAAGCTCCCCCTATCACCAAGATAGACTGTTTAAGATTTAACAGAGATTGAGAGACAACTCCCAATCTAGACCGAAGTCTTTCAAAAATATCTTTATCCAACGGTTTTGTAAAGATGTCAGCAACCTATGCTTATGTAGGAACATATTGAATAGATACCTCATTAGCTAGCACCTTTTCACGAAGAAAATGAAACTTTATAGCAATGTGTTTAGTTCGAGAGTGCATAACATGGTTTTTTGAGATGTTGATTGCACTAGTATTATCACACAGAATAGTAATAGGTTTGGGAATTTCAATACCCATGTCTGATCATTTTTGTGGCATCTAGATTACCTAAGTGTGACAAGAAGTGGCAGCTATATATTCTACTTCAGTAGTAGAGAGTGGAACAAATTCTTGTTTTTTGTTGTGCCAAGCCACTAAATGATCACCAAGAAAGAAAGCAACAACACTGGTGCTTTTTCTATCATCTAGACAACCTGCCCAGTCAGAATCAATATATGCCACTAAAGAGAAATCATTGCTTTTGGGATACTAGAGCCCATAATCAATTGTGCCTTGTACGTATTTAAGAATTCTTCTAACAACATTGATGTGGGATTCCTTAGGAGATGCCTAAAATCGAGCAACCATGCAAACAACTTGCATTATGTCAGGTCTTGAGGCTATTAGATATAATAGGCTACCTATCATTAACCTATAGTCAGTTGGCTTGATAGCAGGAGAATCATCAATCTTGCTAAGTTTACAGCCTATAGCCATTTGAGTGCTAATTGGATGGCATTCATCCATTTGAAAATTTTTTAACATTTCTTTTGCATATCTTGTTTGAGATAGAAAGATACCAGATTCAAGTTGTGAAATTTGAAGACCTAAGAAGAAGGACAACTCTTCCAACATAGACATTTCGAATTCAGATTCCATAATCTGTGAGAATTTTTGACTGAAGGCAATATTGTTCCAACCAAAAATGGTGGCATCAACATAAATTTCAACAAGAAGAATATCAGACCCTTCAATTTTAACATACAGATTGTTGTCAACTCCTCCTCTAATGAAACCTTTTGATAGTAAGTGATTGTCCAATCTAGAGTACCAAGCTCTAGGAGCTTGTTTTAGGCCATATAGAGCCTTTTTCAGCCTATATACATGATTGGGTTTGTTTTGACAGGTAAACCCTTCAGGCTGTTCTATGTAAACTTCTTCATCCAAATACCCATTCAAAAAGGAAGTTTTAACATCCATTTGATATACAGTAAAGTTCTTGAAAATAGAATATGCCAAGAAAATTCTAATTGATTCAAGTCTAGTTATTGGTGCAAAGGTTTCACTTTGTAGACATATCTAGCCTTGTTGCGAACAACATGACCATTTTCATCATGTTTATTTCTAAAAATCCACTTACCTCCTATGAAATTTTTATCATCTGCTCTTGGGACTAGCTCCCAAGTCTGATTTTTCTCAATTTCATCAATTTCATCATGCATTGTATTAAGCTAGCATTCATCAGTTAGAGCTTCATCAAAAAAAATTGGCTCAAATTGAGTGATTAAACAATAAGCAGTAAGCTCGGCTATGTGATATTTTCCATCATAGTTAACTATTATTTTCCTTGTTTGAACTCCTAATGATTTATATCGTATAATCAGATCTTTAGGATGGTTTCTAGCAAGAGATTTTGAGGGAGTTTTAGTTGCAGATTTTTCAGAGCTGATTTCAGCATGTTTAGATTTTTCTTCAGCTGGTTTAGGACTTGCTGATTTTGTTTTAGGCTTTGCAATTTCAAAGCCTTCAAAAATTATATCAAGTTCAAATTCTTCCTCTTCATCATCCTGCATAGGTTCAGCATCTAAAAGCATATTTTCATCAAATTTGACATTTATAGATTCAACAATTTTATTTAGCCTATTGTTAAAGAATTTAAATGCTTTGTTGTGAGTAGTGTATCCTAAGAAGATACCTTCATCTATCTTAGATTGAAAAATACCTAAGCTATCATTGTCTCTCTTGATAAAACATTTGTAGCCAAATATTCTGAAATATTTAATTGAGGCAGATTTACCATACCACAGTTCATATGGAGTGAAATTTGATTTCACTCTAATCTGGACTCTATTCAAAATATAGACATTTGTATGAACAGCTTCTTTCCAGTACATTTTTTGCAGATTTGCTTCATTCAGCATAGTTCTTGCCATCTCTTTTATAGTCTTGTTCTTTCTCTCAACTACCCCGTTTTGTTGGGGTGTTTTGGCAACAACATATTGTCTTTTATGCCATGTCTTTCATAGTAGTCAATGAATTCTTGTGAGGTGAATTCACCACCTCTGTTAGATCTTAAACATTTTAATTTTAAATCTGACTCTCTTTCTACCATTTTTCTAAAGAAATTAAAATGTTCAAAAGCTTCTGATTTGTTCTTGAGAAAAGTAACCCATATCATATGAGAGTAGTCATCAACAAATAGCATGAAATATTTCTCACCATTGATAGATCTAGTCCTTGCAGGACCATATAAGTCAGTATGGACAATTTGTAGAGGTTTAGTAGAGGAATGTTCCTTGGATTTAAATCTTACCTTAGTTTGCTTTGCTTTGAGACATTATTTGCATACTGCATTATCAGGCTTTTCAGAATAGGCAGACCTCTTACATTCTGATATTTCCTGATCCTAACCATATTGTCAAAATTAATATGACCTAGTCTGTTGTGCCACAACCTTCTTCAACATGACTCATTAAGCACATACCTTGATTGTTTTTGTTTCTAGAAGTGTCAAGTAAATTGTAGACATTTCTTTTAGTCATTCTTCTAGCAGGAATAGTTTTCCCAATCTTGCTTTTGATTTCACACCCCTGTGAAGTGAAGAAGACTTGATAGCCACTGTCACATATTTGACTGACACTCAGAATATTATGTTTTAATCCTTCTACATAATATACATTGTAAATAGGAGTGTATTCATTTAGAAAAAGAGAACCTCTACCTTTGATTTGAATTCCAGAGTTGTCTCCAAATTTTACATATCCACCTACATAATCTTCTAGATTAGTAAATTTTTCTTTGTCACCTGTCATGTGGCTTGAACAACCACTATCCAGACCCATAAGTCCTTTTTCTTTGAGTGGAAGGCAGTTTGAACTAACATAGTTTATTCTATGTTGTTGATAGCTTTGGGTTTCCAAACCTTGATTGTTTTCAGTTTTTTATTCTGTTGATTAACATTACATTGCTTAGAGGAATGACCCAAAGACTTGCATGTGAAACATCTAATCTATCTTGCAAAGCCATGATTCTACCTAAAACCAAATCTAAGTATTCTAGAATTCATAAATTTGCAAGAGTTCACCTTGTGACCAAATTTGCTACAGAAGTAACAATACCCATAAAAGAAAGGGTAGGAGTTATAATCCATTATGTTTCTCCTAAAAGGATGAACATGATCCTTGTCAAAATTAGGATGTTTGAGTTCAGGACTTTTTTTTCTAGCAACAACATTGTCCTTTGCACTCTAATTTGAATAGTCATCTTTCACAGAACCAATACCAGTTTTTGTTTACTGAGCAAGTCATTTAGTTTAAGAGTGCTCTCATATTTCTCAATGGTCTTTTTGAGATCTACAATCTCATGTTCAAGTTTTTGAATTTCTTGATCTTTAAAGCTTATTCCAATACGAAGATAGTCTTCAACTCTTTTAGATTCTTCAAGTTGAGTTTTTAATGAGGCTATCTCAAGATTTATGAGTTGCTCCTGTGAAGTATCTTGAGTAGTATTTTTTCTTGAGCACGCATTTGTTTTTTAAGTTTTCTTAGCTCTTTTAGAGCACATTTCAGTTCTCCTTGATTATCCACTTCGCCATCTTCAGCATCATTTTTGTTCGTTTCATCTTGTTGAATTATTTCAGCCATGAAGAGATTTTCATCCTCTTCATCTAAAGAATCTTCAGACTCAGAGTCTGTTTCATTTTTGTTGAACAGACTTTTCTTCTTTTTGAAATTGAACTTTTGTTTGGGTCTATAAGCATTTTTCTTGGCAAGTTTTTTAGATTTTTCGTTATCACTATTTGTGTCACCATAGGGGCACTTTGCAGCAAAGTGGCCTATTTTGCCACAGTTAAAGCATTTGAAGGGAAGTTTTCCCTTATACTTTCTAGAACCCTTTTTGAGTTTCCTCACAAAGTTGGATTCTTTATAATCAGAGAATTTTGATTTAGTGAGCTCATCCCTTTCTTTCCCTTCAGCATTAAATGTTGTTTCTTTTCTAGCTCGGTGTTATTTTTACGAATTCTGATTTCATAGGCAGTCAGAGTGCCTTGTAAGCTGTCAAGGGTAAGCTGGGTAAAGTGTTTCTTCTCTTCTAGAGTAGCTACCTTAGCTTCAAATTTTTTTGGTAAGGTTCTAATGACCTTGGTTACAACATAAAATTCCTTGACTTCTTCTCCTAGACCCTTCATGGCATTGACTATTTCATCAACTCTCAAAAATTAGTCAGCTACATTTTCATCGTCCCTCATTTTTAAATCTTCAAACTGGTGTTTTAAAGTGAGGACTTTAGACTGTTTTACCTTTTCATTTTTAGTGCAGGTTTCCCTAGTAGAACTGGAGTGCATGACTTTGATGAAGACATCTTTAGTTAGAGAACATAGAAGAGCATGTTTTTTTCTTGCATTGGTTTCATATCTTTTCTTTTCATTAGAAGTAGTAGGCAAAGTAGTTGGTATAGTGTACCCAGACAATACTATGCTCCAGACATCAAGGTCAATAGAAGTTAAATAAGTCTCCATACTGCTTTTCTAGAATACATAGTTAGTTCCATCAAATAATGGAGCTCTAGTCATGGAAGTACCTTCATGAGCTTGAGACATTTTGAATAGACTCCAAGTCCAAAATCAATCCTAGGTTGGAAAGACCTATCAGAGGACCCTAGGATCTGATACCAATTGTTGGAGTGAAAAGACATTGAGAGGAGGGGGGTGAATCAGTGTTTTTAACTTCTTTACCAAATTTAAGTGAAGTTGAAATAAACCAGATATGCTCTCATTTATCAATGATAGAATTATTCATGTATTGTCTGCAATCACATAAACTCAATTGAGAATAGTGAAACATATCATTTTAAAGGAATAAGGAACTGAACAAAATGAATCATAGAAACTTAAATATACACAAGATATGCTGAGTGGAAAACCCTCCTGGGGTAGAAAAACCACTCCTGAACCTGCTGCCTTTTTCAGGCTTTCATTTCAATAATTATTTTGACAATGCCTCATTGGCTGATTTCTGAGCACCGACTCAAGGAGTACCAACCCCTCTGTTTAGAGACACCAATCTCAAGGAGCACCAACGCCTTTTTTTTTTCAATAGAACATACAATGATATAAGGGTATGTGCAGGATCATGATGGGCCAAAAAGTGGCGATATGTAAGTCATATGATGGTCCATGTGGCTGATGACTTTTTTTTAACCCAAAATTAATGAAACGAAAAGGGTTTTTAGAGAAGATTCTCAAATTTCCACCAATATAAATTATGCTTTACTTTGAATTTGATAAATTATTATTATTCATTTTCTATTAGAATTACAAATAAAGTCCTGATTGATAGGCTGATTGAAAAAGATGTATAACTTTCAAATGGTATCACATTTTTTGAATCTGAAACATGTGTCACATTCTATGTTTTGCATACTATAGGATTAAAAAAGAAAAAAATTAATTTCATGAATTTTTGACGAAGTTAAGGTGGTTAGACAGACGAGATTTAATATTTTTTAAAAGTTTTAATAAAAAATTCATAATTAATTATTTACTTGAATTTTTTTTTAAAAAAAATATGCATCACATTTGGACATGAGTCCTCTACTTATATCTAAAAGCTTATAAAAAAATATTATCATTTTATTGTGGTTAGGGTGGTCAAACAGACACCTACTTCTTATTTTGAACTTGAAATTTAAATAATGCTGGATTGAAATTTCAAATTTTCACCAAATAGATTTTAAAAAATAAAATAAAGGTCTAGTAGTTTAGAAACTACATTCAATTTGCTACAAATTCTATTTTTACATTTTTTTGAAATAATATAGATAACTTATTCAAATTTTTACGTCAAATTATCGAACTCTGATTTTTTGTCTTTTTATTGCCACTTAAGGGCCTATTTTTTCCATGATGATCCTGCACATACCCATAGAGGATCTCTTTGTTTCCCTGATTTATGTCAAGTGCCTCTTGAGGGACAATGCATACAATTCTCAAGAGTCAAGAATGACTCTTAAGAGTTCCATCCATTATCAAGCCTCGATATAGTTTGAGGAAAATCTAGTTACAGTCTCAATACAACTTCTCATCAAACTGTAATACAGTGGTGTTTTGTTTATTTCTATTTATCACACACTATTTTTTAATCTTTCATGATACAATTACAAAATAGTTAACACACTATTTTTTCCAATTTTTCATCATCAAATCTGTTTTGTCTATCTCATGCAAAAAGTATTATATTTTGCACTTCTATTTCTTTTTCTTTTCATATTTTTTAGTAATGATGAATTACTAATCTCTCTATTTTCAACACTTTACAGATTACATCATAATTACAACCTTTCGGTTACAGTTAAAACTTTTTTTATAAAACAAAAAAGAGCTGACCTTTTCAATGTTTTTACTTCCTTGAAAAGTTACTGTTCAGGTGATACAAAGTTCATTTTTGCAAAATATCTCCTCCAGGTTTGACAAGAAAAGAAGTATGTAAACTAGAAGTGATAGAACCCTATCCTATCGAGCAGCCTACAAGGGCGGAGCTTGACCAATCAGTATCAAGACATGTATGAGAGCATGAAAAAAAACCACTGAAAAGCAACTACTAGAAGTAACTAAAATTTTATTTTTAGCAATTGAAACCTCATACAGAATGTACCCAAAGAGCAGTTACCCACGAACCCAGATGAAGCTGAGAAGATATTCCTAGAACAATACTCATTATAATAGCTGTAATTTTTTAAGTAACTGAAACAATAAAGCTCAATAATCGAAATCATTATGATGTGAAACTGAAATCATAAACTAAAACAAATAAGAATGGTTACCAACGACTCCAAGTGTGAAACTAAGAAGATTCTTTAGGCTTCACAAATACCCACTACCAAAAAATGCCATTCCTTAAATCTGATAAGGTAACTCTATTGAAATGTGATTCTAGGCATGTGAAATTCATAATAGTTCTAACTAAGAGAGGAATAAACCAAATCTTAAAATTTCATGTAGAAACAAACACTTATCCTTTATTAATCTTGACTATAAAGGTAATTGTTCTGCAAGGCGAAATAAATGAGTACCTGTGAGAACTAGAAATGCATTTCCCATGAGAGATTTACCAGATCTGAGAAGTGACTAAGCAGCCCGAGCTCTTTCCCCATTCAAGATTTCATCTGATGGAAGGAGACCGACAGGTGAAATGACCATTTTCATGGTCTTCCTATCTTCCTTATACATAGTCAAAGATCAATAACCCAGATGATTTCTCAGTGAAACGATTGAGAGCAAAATACCATGATGGTGGCCAGAGTAGGGTTCCAAACCCTTTGAGCAAGATAAATAATGTTTTGACCTAAACTTCCAAACCAAACAAATCGTAATCCTTTGCAAATGTTAATAATCATTTTGAGTCCAAGAGGATAGTCATCAATAAGACAAAAACACATAATTTACCCTTTGAAATCTATGGGCAGATCAAAGATAATCATGCCGATAAAAATCAATCTCATAATTCCTTTTCAAATCCATGGGAAAACAGTGACTTGCATGCCGACAAACATTATAACATTTGACAAATTTAGACAGTGTGGAATCATCGACCAAGATAACCTTTGAAGAATATTTATATGACCACATCACTGAACAAATGTCGATTTCCAAATGATCAAGGCTAGGTCACATCCAATGTGACATTAAAACATTAACCAATGCCTTTACTAATTGTTGGCCTTGAGGCCCAAATAAATATCAAACAATTGACCCAATACAAATGCTAATGAGAGATCAAATTTTGTACCTTTAACCAAAGCTTATTTTCCAACACATTAAAATCCAATGCCATATAGTGTGCCAAGGATAATGACCAATGCCTTGAGAAGTGATAAGAGCTAAAACAAGTTAAGTTCTCAAAGCCATACTCCCATGCCAATTACCATACACAAAATGAAAATAAATCAGCAAAGTGTATCTCAAATCCCATAAGCACAATAATGATCAAAGCCCTATAATATGCCAAAATCTGAATACCAAGAGCTCAAAACATCAACAAATATTCCTTATTCCAATTCCACTGACTGAGAATAGAGAAATACACCTTTGAAGAATATCAAGAACATTTTCAATTTCATGATGCTTGTAACTGATCAAGCCATAATTTATCAACCTGAAGAGAAACTGAACATGCCAAAAAAACATGTAATCAAGTGAATCACTGAAGCACATAGTATCAAATTAGAAGTATGTAACCTGATCAAAGGAACAAAGAACCTGTAACTAGAATGCCTCAACTAAGATCTGCACATGGAGTCAGGTTATCAGTACCACCATATATAGTAAAAAAAGTGAATTAAATATGCCAATCAGAAAAGCAGATCAACTGAGTGGGTAACCATCAAGGTGCCAGAGTAACATATATTGTCATCAAGGAAAAATTAGCACAAGAGAGATTCAACAAATTCTACTATTATCTCTTCACCATCATGTAAGGAAGCCACATTACCATTGTTTGAAAGAGATGCATCAATTTTTTAATTTTCTTGCACCATGATATCCTCCCTAGGAGGAGATTTGTTAGAACTACAAACTAGATGTTCATGATATGAAAAGTTTGGTTCTTCTAATGATCCATGGTTAAATTTTCTTGCTTATCAATGATGGAATTTTCTTGTTCAGTAATATTCTCCTTTGGGGAAGAGATACATAAGATTCTCATGATTTTCATCGATTTCCTTTTCTAACATCAAAGTATCTTCTTCACAACTAGGGGAGATACTAAGAGAAGAACCAATGTGATTGTCATGATTTTCCACATTTTTCATTTCTTTGTCCCATAATTTCTTCTAAATTAGGATGGGTAGGGGAAGAATCATAAAGAGGGTTGTCATAGATCTTAAATATTTGATTATCTGACACCAATATATCTTCCTCCCTTACAATTTCATCTTTTGAAACATTATCACAAGAGGGGAAAGTGTCAAGACATGAATGTGAACTAGTTGAAGTGTTATGTAAGTAGGTTTCAATGGTCTCTTGTTGTGTTATGTGATCATCATGATTACCTATTGTTATTTCCTCTTTTTTAGTAATGTCTTACTTAATAGGATAGTTAAGAGGAGAGAAACAACTCAGGTTCTCAAACTCCCATCAATTAGTTCTTCTAACACTGAAATATCTTCTTCACAAGTAGCAGAGATATTAGGAGAAGAACAAATATGATTTTTACATGATTAACCAAGGTTTCTTTCACTAGACTAACCTCAATCATACAAGGGATACTAGGAGTGTTGAGAGTTCATTTATGTGGCATTGTTCATGTAATTGATGTCAAAACCTGGGATCTGAAAGGTTGTACTTTGAATGATATAAAAAAATGATCTATCCTATAATGTAGTGTATTGTGGATGTTATCCTTGATCTAGATATGGTAGTACTTCTTTTTGGGACATCTGTGGAAGATAGTTAATGAAAAATATTGAAGTCTAATCTTTTGATATCAGTGGCTATGTCTAAAGCCTATTCCGGGTATCCTTGTTATCCATAAATTCATGTAGCATGTTACAAGTTTTGGTATGTTTAATTGTATTTCTCTTATTGGTATCGAAATTGATGTTGATCAAGATTTGGTCTTGGTTGTGGCATTTCCATCGACTCTAGAATATGTCTCATGTAATTCAAAGTTAGCTATCTTTTGGTAATAATGCTATATCTTATGTATGACCTATTTATCAATCCTAGCATAACATGCTAAGAAGATATTTATGTGTGACCTATATTTTGGGTCCAATGCTAGCATGCCAAACCTTTTTGAATATTTCAAGGTTGTTCTTCAAGCCGACATGTTTTGCTAGGCTGACTCATTTTTTTCTCTAGATGTATATATATATATACATGTATGTGGAATATCTCTTGGTATCTAAACAAGAAGTGCAATATGTGGGAACAGTGATAAGGGTGTGAAGGATTGTGTGACAAGAAATAGAGATGGAAGTGAAGGAAAGTGTCAGGAAGAAGTAATTTGTATTGCAAAGGTTGTGCAAGGAAAGTGTGTAGAAGATTCTTAACTAGATATTTTGCAATCAGATATTGTGCTCTTAATCAAAACTAAATTCATGCATATGTGGATGCAACTTCATCAGTTCATGTTTTGTCCATTTTTTAATAAGTGGTTTTTGTATCTTATAAAGTGACCCCACCAAGAGTGAGCCACCTAATAGTGAGCCCTTGTAAAAAATTGCATTAACTAGTGTCACCTTAACCAGTTCTTTATAATTGAGAATTAGCATTCTCCGTGGTTTTTCCCATCTTGGGTTTCCACGTAAATTTTGGTGTTCATTGTGCATGGTGTTTTTTAGTTTTTGCATGTTCATATCTATTTTAATTAATATATGAATGGTTGATGATTGCTCCAGATTAAGAAAAGTGTTTTGTGATAGCTGATTCACCCCCCTCTAAGTTTTCTGGATTTTTCAATAATTGGTATCAGAGCTTGGTCCCTTATAAATAAAGCTCAACCTCTTGAGGTAGATCTTGGTAGTTTGAACAAATGGTAGGAGATTATTGCATTGAGGAAGAACTGAAGTCAATATTAAGTGATATGGAAGGTATTGAATCTGAGAATGAGGAATTGAAAGAAACATCAAGGAGGAAAATACTTGTATCACAAAACTAAGGGAGAAAATCTAGAAATTCAAAGAAAGACACAAAGAGGTGAGCAAGGAATCAATGGAGTCAAAGGAAAGTGTTTTATATCTAAAGCTTCGATTAGATGAATACAAGAAGATAAAATAAAATCTCAAGGAAACCATCAAACAAAAAATGGAAGAATAGAAGAAGACCGAAGAAGGTCTCAAAGATACCATCAAACAAAAAATGAAATAATGGAAGAAGATAGAAGAAAATCTCAAAGATACCATCAAATAGAAAGAAGAAGAAAATGAGAATTTAGATCAAGAGTTAAGGAGGATGAAATCAAAAGCTAGAGTGTGTGAAAGTAGCATGATTCTGGATCAACTTTTTTCCCTACATAAATGTCACAAGGATAAGGAAGGACTTGGCTTCTTAGGTGAAAACTCAAATTAGAATGCTAGGGGTAAATACAATGTAGTTGAAGCTAATGCAAGATCTGGTGTAACAAGAAAGGTCTCAAACTTTAGAACATCTATGTAAAAAGACCTCTGGTAAGGCAACCAGATTCTCAAAGATACTTATCATTAAATGGTCATTGTTTTCTATGCAAAAAACTTGTACATAAGTCTATAGAGTGTAGAAGTAGGAAGGAACCGAGTATTCAATGATTTAATTGTCAAAAGTTTGGTCATAAAGCAAGTTATTATAGAAGTCAATTATCTAGTCTAGTTAGAATGAATGAAATGATCAATCTCTTTCATGGTTATTGCTACTTATGGAATGGTTATGGTCACAAAGCTAATCAGTGAAGATCAAGGTTTCACTCAAATAGGTTAGGGCAAAGATGTTACAAGTGGAATGAATCTAGACATTATGCTAACATATGCAGATATATTGCTCCAGAAAAGACTAAAAACAAAAAGAAGGTTGCAAAATTAGATGAATATAATAAGAAGACCGTCATTGTTTGGAAGGAAAATGAAACAAGTGGGGAGATGCTTTCTGCGGTACCAAATCCCACTACTAGCTCTTCTAAAAATTGAGCCAACTTCCTTGGCTTAGGGGGAGTTTTACAATGCATATTCTATCGGTTCCCCCTATTTGAAGTAAGATTGATGTGTTTTCAACATGACTAAGTTGGATCCAAGTGTCGTACGGTGAAGTTTAATTCAAATTCATTGAAAAGAGAAGTAAAATTGCTGGAATCATCGATGCACATTTTGGTGGTGAAGTCATCATGATACATTAAGGATAAAAGATGGATTTTCAAATCATTTCTCACTATTTGCAAAGAAGAAGAAGAGTTTTTCATTGAGCAATAAAGGATTAAAGAAGACAAGAAAAATGATGGAATCTATGTTGATTGGGAATGAATCCAGTGGTGGTATTCCACTGAAGCTGAAGGGAGTTGAGTTGGATGAGTTTGATCATCAGAAGATGAAGGAAATGGAGCTAGGGTTGAAGGTTGATGAATTGTAGGATGTATGTGACCTATTCATGTATTTGTAGGGATAATTCCCCTAGTTTTCTAACAAAGAGTCTATCGTGTTCCTATTGAGTTATTTCAAGGATGATAACATCATTTTGGACAAACCCTATCTGATCACAAAGGAATCCATTGAAGCTATTACTAGATTATGTAGAGTTGGTGACCTCCCAAGGAAGAAAACCATGAAATATAGAGACGTGGAGGAACTTACTAGTATCGACAAAGACCCCCGAGCTCTATTGATAAAAACCATTTCTGATACTGTAATAAGATATGTTGCTTATGGTATCTCATACAAAATATATCTCCAAAATCATGAAGGTTAGACTACATCTACTATTATTGTGTATCTTGCACATAATATGGTGAAGGAAAATCAATAGTTTGGTCTATGTAGCCTCGTAATGGAAAACCTAATTGAAAATGTCAGAATGTCTATGGTTGAGAGTTATCCTTTCTGGTTTGGGTCTCTGCTCATGTGTTTAGTGTTATATGTTCTGAATTTGTTACCGTCAAAGGAGAATGTTAAGTGGAAGCCCGACATCCTTGTCAGAAAGAAAGTTTACAAATATTTGGAATGTTTGGAAGATAAAGTAAATGCATGCAAATTTTATTGCTCATCCTTGAAGATGAATTTGTTCTCTAGTGTGATAGTGTCTAGTGCTATACCTATTAGTCAATTTGAGGAGGGTTCCTCCTCCAGTAAGAGGGAGTTAGAGGTTGAAATTGGTGGTTCCCCTCTAGAACCTAAAAGGAGGAAAATTAATACAAAAGATATCATCACTATCTTAGAAGAGAAGGAGAAGGAAGAAGAGCCTCTACCTGATTCAAATGAAGTTCAGTCCGTGTTGGATGAATGTGATATGAAAAAGAATGGTGAAATGTGGAATTCCTGCTCTCCGGTTAGTAGGCCTAGAATTGAAGATGCCTTGGTTGATTATTTTCTCAAAAATGGTATTACTATTTCTATTGTTCCTAACTTGTTACCATATGATTTGGTAGAAGTTGTTGAAGAAAGGTTGTTGCAAGAAAAATCTAAAGAAGATAAATTCTTGTCCATGATTCAAAGAAGGTGTGTCATATGCAAACATAAGTTATTCAAACACATTGGTGAGACAAGATAATTCCTTAAGGAGATGTCTGACATCTACAAATATTGTCTCTGGTGGCCTGCTACTGTTGATAATTTTAGAAGCATAATTGAAGCTATTGAATCCGAAATGAATAAAATTGGGAAGTGTTTCAACTTGTTGATAGATAAAGATGGAAAATAGAGGATAAGAGTTGGTGAGTTACAAGATGAGTTATTGTCTACTGAGAGACATAGGGAAGACTTGGGTAAAACTTTTTGGCTGGTCAAGGAAATTGTTGAGGTCCAATTGGATCATCTCTCTTAGATACTTTCTGATGCAGAGGATTATGAACGATAGTGCCTATATCTAAATTGGTCATCTTCATTTGGGATGTTGGTTCTACAGGAAAGCGTGTGCACAAGAATGGTGTCTACAATGCAAGCTTGGAAGAAGAATTTTCCAATTGTGAGATAAAGGTATAAGAAAAATTTTCATGTGAAAAGGATTATTTTTACTTAAGTTTTTGAATATTCTTATTTGTCCATTTTCCTTTGATGGAAAAAAGGGGGAGAAAAGGAAGAGAAAAAAATAAAAGGGAATTGAATTGCTTGACAAAGGGGGAGTACTTGGAGTTTTCAGAGTTTTTGTATTTTTGAGTTTTTTTTGTTTTGCCATCAATGCCAATGGGGGATACTGTTGAGAAGTTGTTGATGTGGCATTGTTTTTATTGATGTCAAAATGTGGGATCTGAAAGGTTGTGCTCTGGATGATATACATAAATGATCTATCCTATAATGTTGTGTAGTGTAGATGTTATCCTTGATTCAGATATGGTTGTACTTCTTTTTGGCACATTTATGGGAGATAGTTAATGCAAGATATTGAATTTTACTCTTTTGAAATCGTCTATTGTGTCTAAAGCTTATTCTGGGTATCCTTGTTATCTAGACATTCCTGTAGCATGTTACAAGATTTGGTATGTATAATTAAATTTCTCTAGTTGGTACTGAAATTGATATTGATCAAGATTTGGTCTTAGTTGTGGTGTTCCTATCAATTGATGTTGATCAATATTTTGTCTTGGTTGTGGCATTTCCATCAGCTCCAGAATATATCTCATGTAATTCAAAGCTAGTTATCTTTTGGTAATAATTCTAGATCTTATTTATGACCTATTTATGGGTCCCGATGTAATGTGGTAAGAAGATATTTATGTGCAACCTATCTTTTGGGTCTGGGTGATCCCACAAAGTTGGTTTATAATTTTTGAGAGAAATAGATTTTTGCTGAAACCATATATTTTTATAAAATATAATGATTTAAGCCTTACAAAGTTCTATTCTAAGGATTCCAATTGAAGAGGGTTTGATCAAACCACCTTAGATCAAACTCCCTTGGATATAACCTCGCCAGTTTTAAACCATACCTATAAATAAGTCTCCTTTACACCTACCAAAATGCTAATAAAAAATCAGTTTTGATTTACCTTTTGGGGGATCAAATGAATTAATTTAAAATTTATTTGAAATGATTATGGAATTCCTTGTAACGAGCTATCCAATGAATATAATTTTAATATTTTTTGGTTTTATTATGTATTTGTTCTTTTAGTTTTCTTAAACATATGTTTTTCATAGAAAATGAAGTTCTCTATTCTACACGTGGAAAAATAGTAGATTATCAAAAAAAAAATTGAAAAATATGAGTGCACTAGATATTGAAGTCCTTGATCCAACAAATTTTTTTTTGAATTTCGATATATACAAAAAAGGTTACACGTTATATGGTCACGCTATGTCTGAATTTTAATTGGTTTAACTTTGAAACTTGATTAAAGAAAAAATATTCAATAAAAAACTATCTAACCAAGTGGAAGCACTAGATATCAGAGTTACAAATCTAAATTTGAAAGAATTATAATTTTATCTATCATGGAAAAAATATTATGCGTTATACGATGTGCATCACTTTTTAAAAATGTCGTAATGAAAAAAACCCATTTTTGTGGGAGATGGAAAAATAAGTGCAATCTAATTCTAAAAATTAAAAAAAATAAAAATTAGAATCTAAAGATAAAATGTGACGAGACTCTAGTTTGTATCATCTTCAAATTCCTCATGGTTTAGTCGCTATAGGTGCTCAAATGTGAAGATTTAGTGAAAAGTAATAATTTCACTGTCTAGTTTGGCCAAAAATTGTAAACCACTATTGTGGGATCACCCATCTAGTGCTAGCATGCCAAGCCTTATTGAATATTTCAAGGTTTTTCTTCAAGCTGACATGTTTTTCTAGGCTGATTCATTTTGTTCTCCAGATGTATATATATATACATGAATTTTGAACATCTCTTAGTATCTGAATAAGTGTGGTATGTGTGAATAATGATTTAAGGGTGTGAATGATTGTGTGACAAGAAATAGAGAAGGAAGTGAAGGCAAGTGTCAAGAAGAAGAAATCTATATTATCTAGAGGTTGTGCAAGGAAGTTGTGTAAAATATTCTCCACCAAATATGCTACAGTCAGATATTGTGCTCTTAATCGGAACTGAACTCATTCATATGTAGATGCAACTTCATCAGTTGATGTTTTGTCTATTTTTGTAATCAGTGGATTTTGTATCTTGGGTAGTGAGCCCACCAGTAATGAGCCACCCAATAGTGAGCCTTACCTGTAGTGGGCACTATGGCAGTGAGCCCTTGTAAAAAATCACCTTAACAAGTGTCACATTAACCGATGCCACCTTAACTGGTATCACCTTAACTGGTGCTTTATAATTGAGAATTAGCATTCTCTGTGGTTTTCCCATCTTGGGTTTCCATGTAAATTCAGGTATTCATTATGTATGGTGTCATTTAGTGTTTGCATGTTCATATCTATTTTAATTAATATATGAATGATTTATGATTTCTCTAGATTAAGAAAAGAAAGAAAAATGTTTTGTGATAATTGATTCACCCCCCCTCTTAGTTATTCAGACTGTTCAACAAGGAGAGGGATCAATGACAAAAAAAAATGAGGGGAGAGGACTTCATATTCATATGCATTTAACACAACATTTTTACAACACTCAACATGATTTAAAAATAGAACTTGAATTATGATAACTATAGATTTTTGTAATGAAAACATGATATAATGATTGTCCTAAAAATTCTAAATGCAACAATGATAGATAAAACATGCAAAAGGATAATGGGATTTTCATATTTTAGACAAGGTAATTTACTAATTACACTATGCAATAATATGAAAGTGAAATGTTGTAAATACAAATTTAGAATTGAGAAATCCATGAAATTAATCCAATCAAGCTAAATCTAATGAAATGCATGTAATAGAAACTCATCCAATTGAAATAGATAACTAATGCTAGCAAACAAAAACACAAAAATAGAGAATTTAATGCTTGAAAATACAATTGAAAATCTGCTCTAGGACTGAATCACGCAGAGGGGCGTATGAGTCCTAGTGAGGGTTTTTTCATAAATTTTAGAAAATTTTAAGTGATGTTTATGCTTTCTAGTTTGGATGATCGGTAGACTAAATGCAATTGCAGATTTGAGATGATTTTCAATGATGTAAGAGACCAAAATGCAAGATTTAGACACCCTAGATGTAAATTAACTAATGCAAACAGTAATGCAATGTTAATGAAAGCTAGATATATGATGATGATGCACTCCAAATAAGAATTCAGGCGTTCCAAATGCAAGTTCACCAAAATGAAAGCAATAGAATCGTATGGTTTCTATGCTTATGATTTAGGACATAGAACAACATCTTCTACACTTCTCATTCAAGGAAACCCTAGAGATCTCAATCCAAAGATAGAAAGGGGGAAAGAGATCTACTAAAGGGTGTCCAAGGGTATGATTAGAGACTAAAAGAGGGGGTCACCACCAATCTAAGGCTTGGAAAGACAAATAGCATGCAAGTTCAAATATGAAATCTAATTATATGAAAATCTTCACTAAATGACCTAGAAATGGATTGAAAACTAAATAAAAGACTGAGAAATCATAATGTTGGCACTTGCAAACCTTGCAACCTCATCTTCAAAGGGTCTTCAAGATCCAAAACACCTATATTTGCAATCACAAACCAAAGAGAAGAGAAAATTCTTGATCGTTATGGAATAGGGGTTTTCCTTGGTCAAACCCCTTTTAGGTAATTAAACCAAATGATGAGATAATGAAATAAGGAAAAGAAACATGAAAAATGATACCTTGAATGATGTCCTGTAAATCAACAATCTAACATGAAGTGACCATGAAGGATGCAGATCTTGATCTTGAATGCAACATCAGAACACTAGCTCAACAACATGCTTGATGCTCAATAACCTTGACATGATGATGGATCTTGAATTGTTGCAATAATTGATGAAGAATTATATCCTTGAATATCATAGAAATGATCTTGAATTCTCTTTAATTCTCTTTTTAACTCTTGTAAACTCTTGTAATCTTAAAATTTCTATTAGGTATTCTCTTTTGAAATTCTTAGGTGAAAATGAGTGAAATAACCTTGTATTTATACTTATTTATGCCAAATTTCTTGAAATTACAACACTATAAGTCGACATCATATCTAGGAGGATAAAATATCCCTAATAATTTTAATTAAAGTTTATTGTGGGCCACATGGGAATCATACACCATAAGTTTCATATGAGTCCCATTAGGCTTAACTATGAGACACAATTTTAAAAAATGCTTAGAATGATGTAAAATCTAGATCAGGGCCCAAAAACCTAGATGAGACTCATATGACCAAGGTGGCATATGAGTCCTAGATCAGTAAAGCTGAGCCACACAACTTTAAAACACCTAAATTATGATTGGTTGTTGGTTTATGTATGGATTATGATTGGGTTTATTTAGGCTTCACACTAACAGTTATGGGAGAATACAAAATCATAACAACAAAAACTGAAAAATAGAAGAAAACAACGGTAATGTCAACATAGAATTCGAAAGAAAACTCACAAGAATCTATAATCTCATCTATTCTAGAAGAATATACAAGCTATACATAAAACTTTGATGAGATAGACTATCAACAACCACCAAACCTGAAATAAATGGATAAACTTTAAGGAAGACATTATGAGCTTATGAAACAAATTTTATATAGTAGAAAAATATGTGGAAGGAAATAACAGGGTATTTTTGTTCCTATAGTCCCTAACACACAAGAAATAAAAATTGTTCTGGGGTATTTCCCCTCTAAGATAGTGCAAGCAATGAAAATACCCTTGTTAAACATCAACACCATCATGTGTAACCCTAAATAAATTCTCACCTTGAAGCATCCTGAATTGATTGATACAACTTGCGGAGAATCATTGGAATATATTAAAGATGATGAAGCCTTCAAATAAATGTTAGGAATTTAAGATAAAATATTTACTCCTAAAAAGAAACGGATTATATGTGTTATGGTTAGTCCTAAACAAAATATGGAGAAAAGGAAAATAATGAGATTGATAAGGACAACGAATAATAAAATCATGAAATTCTAAAATAAGTTGCACTCCCTTTGGGGGATAGAATCAAGATACAGATGGATATTAATAATGAGGAGAAAGTGATTAAGATAGGAAAGTACATTGATTAAGATGAACAAGAAGACATGTCCAACTTTACTTCATGAATTTCCCAAACTCTTTGCTTGGACTTATTCGAATATGTCTAAAATTTATGCTAACATAGTGAGATACAACATAATCCTTGCAAAGGATGCTAAACTAGTTGGACAAAAGATACAAAAGATACAAAAGATGAATCTTAAGATATATTTATTGGTTAAGGATGAGATTGAGAAACTCCTCAAAGTTGGTTTTATATGACCTATTGATTATTCTCCTTCGATCTCAAACATTGTTGCGGTCATGAAACCTGATAATCGTATTAGGATGTGTACACAATATTGTGATTTTAATAAAGAATCTTTAAAAGATGATTTCCCCTTCCTAATATCGAGATGATACTATAATAGACTATGGGACATACTTTGTTGTCATTCATAGATGGATTTTCTAGATATAATCAAATCTTAAGATCAATATAAGACAATATTTACTATTGTGTCGGGAACATTTTATGGCGTAGTCATGCCTTTTGGATTGAATAATGCAAGCACAACATATCAATGAGCTATTACATTGACATTTCATGATTAAATACATAAGATTTTGGAAGATTATGTGGATGATATTCTAGCCAAATCTTTAACTCAACAAGACAATGTGAATATCCCTTGAAAAATGTTTTAGTGAATATAAAAATATAACATGAGATTAAATCCAAAAAAGTGTCTTTGGTGTAGATAGTTAGTTTTTTTTAGGTTTTATAGTATCTCATAGAGGCATTGAGGTTGAAAAGAAGAAAATTGATGCTATAGTTAACATGCCACCTCCTAGAAACATTTCTCAATTATGCTCTTTACAAGGAATAATTGAAGCTATCCATCCTTTTGTAGCATCCTTAGTAGACCGAACGTTACCTTTTATGTAACTCCTTAAGAAAGAGGTTCAATTTAATTGCAATAAGGATTGTAAACAGGCTTTTGAGAGTTTGAAATATTATCTTGCTACTCCACCTATTTTACAACCTGCTATAGTGTCGAAAAATGTCATTGAAAATATTTTCACACTTAATTTGGAATAATTAATGATAAATTGGACTCAATGACACCTAGATCTAGTGTTGTAATGTGTTTTACTCATTCACATTAGGTCTTAGGCCCATTTTTAGCTAAATAAACCTAACTACTCCTTAATTTCGTGTTCTAAAGTGTATCTATATACACCTTCACATTAAATTTAGGAGCCTTTTGAACTAAGTGGACCTAATCTAGTGTTGTAATTTGTTGTACACATTCACATGGGATTTTGGACCCTTATAAGCTAAATTGACTTGATTTTGCCTTAATTTGATGTTGTAAAATGTATTTATTTACTCTTTCACGTTGAATTTTTGGTGCTCTTACATTTATGACCTTAATATCATAATTAATAGGCCCCTCAGACCCTATATTATACATCCCAAGGAATATTTCAATCAAAAACCTGACAAGATCAACATATAAACTTAATTTACACACTCCCTAACACTTTAGCAATCAAAATAGGCCCTGTGGGACCCATACACCACCTTTGGTGTATGATTCACATCTAGGTGGGACCCATATGCCATAGATGGCGTATGAGTCCCATTTGGTCTATTTTTAACAATTAAAGTGAGAAAAATGGGTTTTAAGTTCAAATTTTATGATTTTTTTCCTTCTGGATATAATACATGAGATATTAGATGGATTTTCTATATAAATGAGATTTAAAATCATTATTTCATAGGTCGTACATGTTATCAAGTCCATAATTCAAGATTCAAGCATTCCAAGACTTTACAAGATCATCAAGAGAGAATTCAAGAGCATTTCTAAGGAATTCAAGGGAAGATTTCTTCATCAATTATAGAAGAAATTCAAGATCCATCATGATGTCAAATATTATCAAGAATCAAGCATGTTATTTAGCTAGTGTTTCCATGCATCATTGAAGATCCAAGATCAAGCATTATTCTACAACTATATTGTTAAGATCAAGATCTGCATCCTTCATGGGCATTTCATGTTGAGTTGTAGAATTATAAGACATCATTTAAAAGAAATCATTAAGGATATTATTGTCCAATATTCACATTCTATGTTTGATGTTCCATGTCTTCATTTAATTATCTCATCATTTGGTTTAATTACCTACAAGGGGTTTGACCAAAGTAAACCCATATTCCCTAACAATCAACACTTTATCTCTCTCTCTCTCTCTGTGTAATTGCATATCTAGTTGCTTTGAAGAGATAAAGATCCTTTGAATATTAGGTTACAAGGTTGAGAGAAGTTGTTAAGCCATCACAAGGTTGTCATCTTCATAAAAAAGTCACCTACAAGTTCTAGAAAACAAAACTCAAACCTTGAAGTTCTAGAAAAAACTAACTAGACTCATTCACCAATCATGGCGAATGAGTCCCAATTTAGGTCAATTTCCATATTTCTATAGGTTTGGATACCCATTTTCCAGATTCCTATTTCTGCATAGTAACCTAGATCTGGGATAGATTCGCCCAGCCTAGCGTATGAGACCCAATCAACATTAAATTCACTTTTTTTATTATTGCAGAACCTCATTTAGTCATCTCTATATTTCTATGTGCACAACTTTCATCTTGAAGCTTTCTATTTTGTTTTACATACTTTTTCTAGGTCATTTAGTGAAAGGTTGTATCATATTAGGGTTAAAATTATCATCTTACATTACATTTTTCTTTCCAAGCCCTATCTTGGTGGTGAACCCCTCAATTAATCTATAAACATACCCTAGCACATTCCCTTAGTAGATCTCTTTCTCCCATTATCATCATTTAATTGAGATCTCTAGGGTATCCTTGAATGTAGAGTATAGAAATCTTGTTTCCCTAGGTCATACAACCCTTGGGGTGACAATTTCCTATTTGGTGTCCATAATCGAATATCTACCTTGAATTAACTTTGCATTAGGTTTTACATTAGTTAATTGACATTCTAGGGTTTCTAATTTCTACATTAGTGAATGTGCATATAGGTTGCATTTTTACATATCAAATCATTGAAAATCATATAAAATCTGAATTTGCATATAGTCTACAGATCATACAAAATAGAAAGCACAAAATTCACTTAAAATTTGTTAAAAATTGTGCAGAAAACCCTCACTTGAACTCATATACCCCTCTAAGTCAGCCCCAGTGCACATCTGAAACTACCTTTTACAACATCAAAAACCTTATTTTTAAACTTTTGTTTTCTGCCATTGGTTATTTGTTTCAATGCGTTGACTTTTGTTTAATGCATTTTACTAAGTATACCTTAAAGTGGCTCATTTCATGCATTTATTAATTCCAAATTTTCATTTACAACATTCCATTTTTAAATTATAGCATACTGTAATTAGTAAATTACCTTGTTTTAAATCTAAAAATTGCATCTACACATTTCATTCTAGGCCTATACATTATGTTAGTTTGGATCTTTTCCAAGTTTGCAAAGAAAAAGTTAGTCAATAAGTATGTTACTCATTCATTCCCTAGTTATGAGAGTATCTTAGTGCAAGAGAGTGAAAATATATCCACTTACCTTAAAACTACATCCTTTCTTATCTCTCCTATTTGTGGGAATGATTTGATAGAAGAAGATGAAAATATAGACAATCCTGATGATCATAGTTGCTCGTCTCCTAATAGCTCTCCTATATCTGACAAAGGTATTTTGATATTAGAAGATGCACTCATTGAAAATTATGACATTGTAGAAAGAACCTCTTCTATTAACTCTACTATATTGGAAGATATTATAGCACAAGACAATGACATCATAGACACATTTTTAAAAATCACCTTACCTATCCTCCATTCTCCCTCTCCATGTGAGAATTATTTAGTGGAAGAGGATGAGATTGTAGATGATGAGGATATGTTAGTATTAGATACTCAAATATTCAAGATCTATAACAACCCTCTTTATGATCCTTCCCCTACCTATCCAATTTTCGAAGAAATTAGGGAACAAAGGAATCAAACCGTAAATGATAATGAAAATAATACTTGTCCTTCTCCTAGTATCCCTCCTAGGTGTGAAAAGGATACTTTGATCAATTAAAATCATGGGAATCTTATTTTTTCCTCTTCACCTAGGGAAACACTTATTGAGCAAGACAATTCAACCATTGATAATTCCTCTACTTGCGATGAAGTTACTCTAGAAGAACCAATCCTTGAATGTCAAGAGAATTTGGTTTGTAGTTCTCCTAAAAACTCTCCTCCTATGGAGAACATCATGGTGGAAGAAAATGACAATGATAGTAATTTAGCTTCCTTAGGTGATGGTAAAAAGGTGATTCAAGATTTCCCTTTATTACAAATACATCAAACCAAGACCACTGAGGTTATGAATGCACAAGTTTCCATTAGATCCTCCTTGACTATTAGACATCCTACATACCTCATGGGATATCCTAAGAATCCTCTAATTCTTTATCCACCTTCATAGAAACTAGAAACTCAAAAAACCCCGAACTGATCATTTACCCACCTAAGACAAACATTGTTGCTCATACATATAACACTAGGAACATTCCACAACCAAGACAAACACCTTCAACATCCCTCCAATTTCCTAATCCTATCTTACCAGGTCCCCCTCGTTTTCCTTCACAAAGTGGAAAGGAGTATGAACTTGTGAACAACTAAAGAATGCTTCTAAAATATCATTATGGGAACTTATTCCAGCCTCCCCTCATTACCATAACATGATCCATAGTGCCTTGCGACAAGTTCCTATCTCTTCTAATGTGCAACCGAATGACATAACAACCCTAATTCGAGGAATAAATGCTGACATTTGTTTCCACCAAAGTGAGTGCCCTCCTTTGGAAGTGCAAAAAAAATGAAGCTTTCATAATAATAGCTCGATATAAAAGAATAGGGATAAAGAAAACACTTGTTGAAAATGGCTCCACCCTTAATGTGTGTAGTGTATCCTTTTTGGATAAGTTTGGTGTGGATAAATTAAAAAATTCAACCCAAATCTCTATCTATTAAAGGATTTGACAATGCAGGAATTTAAGCACTTGGTGTGATCACTTTTCCTATTACAACTGGGAAGGCCACATTCGAAACATTTATCCATGTTATGCCTGATCATCTTTCATATAATCTTCTTTGAGGAAGACCAATGATTCATGCAATGAATGGGGTTCCTTTTACTCTTCATTGTAAAATTAAGTATGTTTACAACAACAAAGTGTACACACTTCAAGCTGACCCTAACCCAAAAAATTGTTTGAGCATTAAGAAAGACAAGGAAAGTCCTTTGAAAATTTTAACACCAACTACACAAGCTGAACCCATGCAATAGAAAGACAAATAAAAACACATTGAAGAAGTCATGAAGCTATTAGAGTATGATTGAGGTTCCTTAGATTTCGATCCAACATTCATGGGAGAATACAATATCATAAACAAAGACTCTAGAAAGGGAAAAAATGGTAATGTCAACACAAAATTCGGAAGACCCTTTGAAAGAATCCACCTCAACCACTTTAGAAGAAAATACAACATACACAAAAAACTTTGATGAAATTGACTATCAAAAACCTCTGAATCCTAAAGAAATAAAAAAGCTTTATGGAAGAGGTAATGAACTTATAAAGCAACTTGGATATAGTGGAAAAGGATGTGGTGCTAGAGAACAAGGTATTTGTGTCCCTATAGAGCCTCACATGAAAGAAATGACTCATTGTATTGGTTATTATCCTTTGATAGAAATCAAACAAACAAACAAGCCTTCACTTAATATCGACACTCTTACAAAATATTCCTTTAAGCTGACTTTAACAATAGTGCATCCTGAATTGATAGACACTAGTGGTCTTGATTGTTATCCTTTGAAAGAAACATAGAAGTCCTCACTTAACATTAATGCCATCACAAAAAACACTTATGAATTGAATTTGATAAATTTTACACTCCCTTAAAGGAGAGTACAAAATCTTGCAATCTAAAGAGTCTTTTGTAGGTATGAAATATAACACTAAGAAAGAGATGTCTTTATCGCCAAATGAATAAAAATCTTCTAATTTTGATCAAGAGGCTATCTAGTTGAGACACCTCGAAGACCGTTTGATATTCCTCCCTCCAAGAACATCAAATAAATTTTATTAAAAGAATTCATTTACACATATCATAGAGTTCATGGTCATGCTCCTAATGAATGTAAGGATTTGTGTAATAGAATTCAACATCTTAAGGAATGTGGTGCTCTTTCTTGTGTTGAGGCACCTATTTCTTCTAATTGATAGTTCCTTTCATCCTATTCAGCTCATCCTTGTCCTGTACTAAGTGGGGGAAATGGGTTAGGTAGTCTTTTCCTTGTATGTCACTTTTCATTATCTCTTTTGGCTAGTTGATCACCTTTCATGTATATATAAGAGAAAGCTTGGGATGTGGATGAAATTCCTTAATTTGAATTTCATGTGACATAATTATCCATGACATAAATTATTGGAAACATATGACTTGACATAGGGCTTCCTGAACAAGCTCTCATGTGTCTTCTTCTACTTTAAAGAAATTTCTCACAGTAATGGTGTTAGCAACCGCTTTAAAGTGTGGGCATACATTTACACTCATGTTTCATTGTACAATTTATTTTTTACTGTGATGTGTCCTTTTCTTGGTGGTGTCATTGGGTTTGATTTCCTCTGAGAGCATGATATTTCTTTGACTTGTCCTCTCTTGGAGATATTAGGAATGATGATCCCTAAGAAGAGACCTTACATGAACTAATAAAAATCCATTTAAATGTACCTTACACTATCAGTTATATGGCCACCTTGCATATAACATAGTTTGTTTGCATGTGGATACATCTTGTTTTTTCATGAGTTCCAAGAATATGAAGTTTTTCTTGCCTCATGAAGCTCAAATTTCATTATTTTTTTATGAGATTGAAGCATACGATGTTTCTCTTGTCTCATGAAGCTTGAAGATAATTATTGTGTGGAACCTTATCAAAGTTATCAAGAGGTATAGATTTGGTCTGGTTGTATGGGAGCCGAATGAAGGCATGAATTCCCTTAGCCACTCGTGTATGTGGGCACATAGTGATTGTGTGTCTCACCCTTTCGGATACTCATCCTATGGATGACCTGAACTTTCATAGCCCTAGAGTGAGCGTATTATGAATACTCACCCCACAGATGACCTAAATTTTCATGGCCCTAGAGTTAGGGGATGTCAAAGATGGATCCACCCATCTTATTCTTTTCTTTCTTCTTTATGTCTTTGGCATTGTATCTTTGTGTATCTTTCTTTTTACAAATCATAGACCTTGTGTGCATCCTTTTGTGCTCATGTTGGTTTGATGAAGGATCTTAGATTCTCGGGGCTTGCCCACCTCCTTTGATCTATGTCATCTTTTTTCATCCACATTGGTACACTTGGACCCCTCTTGAATGTCTACTTTAGTGTGAATTTGAAGAAAGTTCATCCTCTCACTAAGGTGGGGGCTAAATGTAGTTTCGAAAAATGTTGGCGAGGATATTTTCACACTTACTTTCGAATAATTAATAATAAATTAGACTTAATTTTTCCTTGATCTAGTGTTGTAATATATTTTACTGATTCACATTAGGTCTTAGGACCCTTTTAAGCTAAATAAACCTAACACTTCCTTAATTTAGTGTTGTAAAGTGTATTTATTTAAACCTTAACATTAGATTTAGGAGGCTTGTGAACTAAGTGGACCTAATATAGTGTTTTAATGTGTTGTACACATTCACATAGGATTTTGGACCATTATAAGCTAAATTGACTTGATTTTTCCTTAATTTGATGTTGTAAAATGTATTTATTTACACTTCCATATTGAATTTCGATCCCTCCTACATTTATGACCTTAATATCATCATTAATAGGGCCCTAAGGCCCTATATTATGTATACCCAGGCATATTTCAATCAAAAACTCAACAAGATCAACATGTAAACTAAATTTACACAATCCCTAACACTTTAGCAATCAAAATAGGCCTTATAGGACCCATATGCCATAGATAGTATTTGAGTCCCATTTGGCCTATTTTTAAGGATGAAAGTGTGAAAATTGGGTTTGAAGTTCAAATTCTATGAATCTCGGCCTTTGGGATATAATACACAGGATATTAGATGGATTGCTTATATAAATGAGCTTTCAAATCATTATTTCATAGGGCTTACATATTATCAAGTCAAGCATTCAAGAGTTAAGCATTCCAAGACTTTATAAGATCATCAAGAGAGAATTCAAGAGAATTTCTAGGGCATTCAAGGGAAAATTTATTCATCAATTGTAGCATCAATTCAAGATCCATCATCATGCCAAATATTATCAAGCATCAAGCATGTTATTGAGCTAGTGTTGTGATGTAGCATTGAAGATCTAAGATCAAGCATTTTTGTACACCTATTGTCAAGATCAAGATCTACATCCTTCATGGAAATTTCATGTTGAGTTGTAGATTTACAACACATCATTCAAGGTATTATTGTCCAAGATTCGTTTTTTTCATGTTCCATGCCTTTATTTCATTATATTATCATTTGGTTTAATTACCTACAAGGGGTTTGACAAAGACAAATGCTTATTCCATAACAATCAACTCTCTCTCTCTCTCTATGTGATTGTAGGTCTAGGTTCTTTTAAGACATGAAGATCCTTTGACAATTAGTTTGAAAGGTTGAGAGAAGTTGTCAATCCATCACAAGGTTGTCATCTTCACAAAAAGCCACCTATAGGTCTGAAATCATCAGTTTCAGATCTAGAAACAAAGTGGAATGAAAAGATCAAACTTTGATGACTAGAATTAGACCTTGAAATTCAAGAAAAACCTAACTAGAATCATTCACTAGTCTTGGTGAATGAGTCTCAGTTTAGGTCATTTTCTAATTTTTTTTAGATTCAAATACCCTTTTTCCAGATTCATGTTTCTACACAGAAACCCAGATCTGGGGTTGATTCGCCTAGCCTAGCATATGAGTCCCAATCACTATTAAAGTTAGAATTTCTAGCATTTTAGAACCTCATTCAGTCATCTCCAAATTTCTAGGTGCCCACATTTCATCTTGCAACTTTTTATATTATTTTACATTCTTTTCTAGGTCATTTAGTGAAAGATTGCATCATATTAGGGTTAAACATTTCATCTTATATTGCATTTTTCTTTCCAAGCCCTAGCTTAGTGGTGAATCCCTCAATAAATCTCTAAACATACCCTAGGACAATCCCTTAGTAGATCTCTTTCTCCCATAATCATCATTTGATTGAGATCTCTAGGGAATCCTTGAATGTGGAGTACAGAAATCTTGTTTCTCTAGGTCCTACAACCCTTGGGGTACCAATTTTCTATGTTACACCTGCTATACAAGAAAAAAGTTTCATCCTTTATACAACAACATCATCCCATTCTCTTGCAGCATTATTGGCTCAACAAGACGAAAATAGTAAAGAACATCCTATTTATTAGATTAGTCGAACTCTGATTGATTATGAGACATGATACACAATTATAGAAAAACAATTTTTGGCTCTTGTATTCCCTACTAGTAAATCGAGGCATTACCTATTGAATTCTTAAATACATGTGATGACGAAATTTAATCCTTTAAGAAACCTTTTCACTAAAACAGATTTATAGGGATGCCTAGCTAAGTGGGTTATATTGTTAACTGAGCTTGACCTTAAGTTTTTCTCACAAAAGGAAATTAAAGGATAAGCCTTGACCAACCAATTAGCTGATGCTCCCTCTCCCCTATCATTACCTTATAATTATTCATTCCCTAACAATAATGTGTTGACAATTGAAACTAATACATGGGAGTTATATTTTGATGGCTCTATGTGTAGAACAGGCTCCAACACAAGGGTTATAGTAGTCTTGCCTATAGGAAATCCTCTTCTCTTATCTAAGGGGTTGAGATTAGTTGGTTAAATCATTGAATTCTCAATGTGGATACCCAATTTTGAATCCTAGAGGGACATCTATGATGGAATTCTAAGTGGTGACTCTTGGTCTTCCTTAGTTGGCTTTAGTGAAGTAGTTTCTAAATAAGTGGATTTATAAGGTGTGACTCTTGGTCTTCCATGGGTTATTTCTAGTGTGGTTCCTCAAAAGGATATATTATGTTTTGTTCTCATGTTGTTGCTCGTATGAGAAAAATAATATTTTGAATGATTATCAATAGAAAAAAAGCATATTCCCTTATCTTACTGCTTAAACTTCCTATGCACAAACAACACAATAGAGTATTAAGTGTTAATTGCTAGATTACATGCCTCTTTAACTCTGAGAGCTCAAAATATTAAGATATTTGATGATTCACAATTAGTTACGAGGCAAATCAATGGATTGTATCAAGAAAAGCATGAAAAATTATCAAAATATAATGATCTCACAATGACTCTATTAAACACCTTTGATTCATATACCATTTATAATATCCCACGGAAGGATAATTGACATGCACATGCAATGGTGAGTGCAACTTCCCTTATATCTCCTCAAGATCCCTCAAAATATTTCACATTCATTATCCATACAATTACGAAACCATGAATAGAATATGTGACAACTGAAAAAGTAACCCTTCTACTTTTTCCAACTGGTTCGGGCCCTCCTTGTGACTTTGGCTTAATGTTTCCTTGATTTAGTGTTGTAATGTGGATAACACATTCACATTAGGTCTTGGGCCCTTGTAAACTAATTGTTTTTAATGGTTCCTTGTAAAAGTGTTGTGAGGTGTTGTAACACACTTTTGTACTCTTCTAGGGTTTTATCAATTAACTAAGCATAATCAGAATAATTTAAATCATGATTAATTTTAATTTTGAATTATTTGGAGTGTTGTAAAGTGTTGTAACACACTTTCACATTCCTCTAGGATTTTCATTAATAATTGGTCTTTCTTATGCTTTAATTATCCCTATTTTGCATCCACAAGCCTCATTTATTGCATATTTTTTATGATAATCCTTACACCAATCATTGACCAATCATAATTCAAGTATTCTTGGCTTGTGTGGACCAGATTTAGTATCTAGGACTTATTCACCCAGCTTGGTCGATGAGTCCCAATCAAGATAAGCAATATATTTTCTAAGGTTCCAAACCCTGATCATACCTTCTTCAATTTCCCAGGTGCACACTTCCAGCTTCATAGCTTTATGTTGTATTTTGTTTGTCTTTTTAAGTCATTTAGGATTAGTTTGAATACAATTAGAGTTTTGTCTTACAACTACAATTTTATTGTCTTTTCCAAGTCTAAACTTGGTGGTGAACCCTTCATTACATATCATTCAGCCTCTAGGACAACCCTATTGCAATATCTCAATCTCCTTTGCATTGAGATCTCTATTGTTACCCTTGAGTGGAATCTCCTTGAAAAGTGAGTGTGAATACATAACCTCAGCCCCTCTTCCATTTTAAGAGGTTCCAAAATATAAGGTGAAATAAGTGTTATCAACCACCATGAAAAGCTCTAGAGAATAGTATACACCGATATTTAATTATTTAAAATAAGGTAAATTTTGTGAGCTGACAACTAATAATATTTGAGGCCACCTTCAAAAACTTGCATCTAGGTATATAATCCTTGTCCATGTGTTGTATATAAGTTCCTTTGATGGTCTTTTAATAAGATTCCTTAAACAATCTGAAATCCCCATAGAACTTGTGGAAGCTCATGTAGGTGCTTGTGGAGGTCATTTTGGAGGAAGATCATTAGTTTAAAAGCTAATCCACATAGGATATTATTGGATACATATGAAGCAAGATTTCTTTGAATACATTAAGAAATGTCACAAATGTCAAGAACATGGAAATTTGATTCATGCTCCTGCTTTTGAGCTTCATGCCAAAGTTCCTATTTATCCTTTCTCAGTATGGGTTCTAGATCTTATTCCAGAAATATCACCACCCTCTTCTACTAGACATATATTTATAATTACTGCAATAGATTATTTCATAAATGGGTGGAAGCTATTCATCTTCATTCAACAATGACTGATGTAATATGTCGTTTCATATTGGAATACATTATTTCTTGCTTTAACTCCCTTCCATGTTAGGTTCAGACAATGGGACACCATTTAAACATAATGGCATGAAGAATTTATTAGAAGAATTTAACATCCAACATCATTTTTCAACACCCTACTACCCACAATCTAATGGTCAAGCTTAATTGACTAATAAAACCATTGAGAAAATCTTAAGGAAGACAATAAGAAAACATAATAAGGATTGACACACATAGTTAACAAATGTGTTATGGGCTTAACATACTAGTATTCAAACATCAATTGGAAATACTCCTTATAACCTTCTATATGGTACCAAGGTGATAATTTCCTTGGAGTTAGAGATTCCTTCATTAAGAATTGCTCTTCAAGGACTTATTGATGATAATACTTATAAAGAACAATGACTGCATCAGCTTTAAATGCTTGATGAATGAAACATTAATTATCTTGAGCATCTCCAAGATTACTCTAGACAAATGCAAAGTAGTTACAATGATAACTTTATCCCTCATTCATTTACTAAAGGTGATTTTGTGTTATTTGAAAATCAATGTAATTTCAATGCCACCTTGACTAAAAAAGGAAAATTTAGCCCTAATTAGTTAGGACCTTACATAATTGATGAAAGTTATGGGTTTGGAGCATACATGTTAATAGAAATTGATGGAACATCTCCTAAAGAACCTATTAATGCCACACATTTATGCTGGTACTATGTCTAACCTTCTTGAATAGTGTGAATGATAAAGAAATGATGTTAGAGTTAGTAGACAATATTCTATATCCTCTCACATTGCTTCATTCTTGAAAAACAATCACCTGTGTGTCTTAAATACTAAGTAATTTTTAAAATTAGTTTTAGGTAGTTACTTTAGGTTTCATGCTTTTTAAATTAATCTTGTATGTTGTGTTAGATTGGAACCTTATACGCATTTAATGTTCTATAATTAGATCATAGGTGCATTTAATTTACCATAACATGCTCAATCATAAACTAAGATAGTTTTAATTAGATCACATAAAACATGTTAGATCATGGAGATATTTCTTAAATAATATTACAAAGATTATTTCATAAATCACATTGTCCTCTAACTTAAACAGATAAACATAAAAAACTCAAAATAGATGCTTCAATATATATATACATCATAAAAAAATTTAAGTACATATTATCTAATATACAATTCTATTGTGACCTATGGCTCCTTGATCCATCGTGACCTGGCGATCACTCCCATCACGAGATGGTCTATCAAGAGATAGTAGTATATGATCGTGACATAGCTATGAATCCAGTACAACCTATTGGCCATATTCTCATCCAATAGTTGTAGCCTCCAGTACGATGACCTCCATGCACTCTCACTCTATGCAGTCTCTATCTGCTTGTAGCCTAGAAATATCCTCATGAAGTCTCTCGACCTTCTCTATATCTCGAGATGACCCAAGATCCTAATATGTAGCTTATAATGTTGATAGGTCACCCTTGACTCGATCAACTTGCCTAGTAGTGCTCGCATATGTTTCTCTCAACCTCAATAAATTATCGACCAACTCTAGATGTTTCTCCATAGTGGGTGGGGGCATGTAGACTATTCCAATAGCCTCATATGTGATCGAGGGAGGTACTATCTCTTCCACCACCCATCGGTAGATATCATGCAACTCTCTAATAGACCTTGTAAGATAGAAATAATAAAGATAATTAGTACACATCATGACAGATATATAAATGAAAGCATGAACATGAGAATACTTACAAAATCATAAACATAATCATAAATAATGTGTCATCACCTAGATCTTTGGTTAACTATGCAAAAATAGCCTCATCCTATGCAGGAGGAATACAAGATGTGCTAGCCTCTCCATGCTCATAAGTGTTGGAATGTGTTGGAGCTACTGACTATGATCTAGTAACTCGGGTGGGAACTGAATCTCTCCACTCATGGGTAACTGAACCCTAAACTATCATATCACTATCCTCGCTCATCTGTTGATCCTCATCCTTTTCCTCCCCCTCATCCTCATCCTCCTCCCCCCCCTCCTCCTCCTCATGGTCTGACTCTACCTCTTCATCATAATCCTCCTCTACCTCATCCACAAATAGGTTTATAGCCTTGACCCCTACCTCCTCAACTATCTCCTCCTCATCATCCTTGTGATCTAGAAGAGGCCTCATGAAGCCTATACAATGATCCATAGGAAACACTAGAGTTGGTCCTTTTATAGCCCACCACTCCTCATATACATCTATAGCACCCATGTCATCAGTGTCAAAGACTAAGGGCATATCAAGATCTGAATCATCTAAATCATTGGAGACAACATCATGAACTATGAGCTATCTTGTATCTCCTAGCCAACAAGCACTCCACACTAATCACTTGTAAAATGGTCATGCTACTAGTGGCACCTATACCTGTCCAAGCTATCTCATGACATGATCATAGTAGAATGGTATCACTATGTAGTCATGTCTCCCTAGTAAAAAAATTTCCCTCTGCATCCTTGTCAATTGGTGGGTCTCATCTGGCCACTACATTTTCAGTTGGTGAGGTCTCCATAAGATCTCCTCCTAATCTAGATGAACAAATCTAACTCTCCAGAATAAAAAATCTCCATACTGATATCCTCATCTCAATGGATAAGTGAAAGCATGTAGGTATCCTAGGGAACATACAAATGCAAATCTCATCGACCTGGTGCATGCGATCTTCTCCAAACACCAAACCTGTAAAAGTGTGCAATGCACCATGCTATCTACTTTGTGGTAAGTTAACTATCCCAAATCATAGTAAAGATGTGCCAGTATGTTGTGACCCCACTCATAGATGGTCCTGGGATGATCCATCTCCTCGACCATTTGGGTATAGTACTAATGCTATGGTAAAAATCATAATCTACCTCAGGAGTGGTGATCATGCATAGAGTGGCCACTGTAGCTCAACATGTTGTCCCATGATCTCCTCCCAAATTGGACCTCTGAGACAATACTAGATGTCTACTCTCATCTACCTATATAAATGGTCCTCTACAAAATGGATGGTCTTGCCTAGAACAAGAACCCAAAGAATGCAATGAACATCCTCTAGATTGATAGTCATCTTGCCAATGGGTGGACTAAAGGTGTAGGTATTCTCAACCCACCTCTCTACTAATGCTATCAACATGACATCATGTATCTCATGGGGGGCATGAGATACACCTAGTATATCCTTGTAGCCCATAGTGTCTCCCTCTCCTCCTCTGATAGCACTATCACTAAGTCTCATAGGTGACAAACGAGTCTATCGCTGAGATGATGTCATGATCAAGGAGAAATCTAATATAAAATAGTAACAATATCACCTATAAGCATTATAAAATCTTAAATCTATAAATCAACATTCAAAAAGTGTGTTGAAAGTTTCTCTAGGAGTGCAATTTTCTAACACCTCATTAATATGCCCCTAATAATCATCATTAATAGGCCCCTAAGACCCTTTATTTTGGATCCCAAGGCTTATTTCAATTGAAATCCCAACAAAATCATCAAATGTATTTAATATTCTAACACCTCAATATTTCCTCACCTCGAAAATCTAGGGTGGGACTCATACCCTACCTTGGGAATATGATTCCCACTAGATGGTACCCATACACCACCTCAGGTGTATGAGTTCCATAAGGCCCCTTTTTTAACATTTGAACAACAAATTAAGGTTTCTAATTAAATTTTTTGGCTAATGTCAGCATTTGGGATCTAATAAATAGTGAATTAGATGAGATGCCTATAAAAGTATGGTTTCGAATCATTATTTTACCCAACAAGTAATTTAAGAGCTAAGAAATCCTAGAATTTTTAAGCAAGAGTCTTCAAGAGATATTTTAAAGTATTCAAGAGGAAGGAGCAAATAAAGTTGAAGTTTGGAGCAACATTATAGTGTTTCTTAAAGTTATTTCAAAGTAGAAACACCATTGAGATGAACAAAATAACTAGTAGTAGAAACACGCTCCTTAATTAATCTCAAAAACTTCTCATTGAATCAAAAATTTTCTAACATTGCAAATAAAAAATCCCAAGAAACCCTATAGTAGGCTTTTGAAATGTCTAGCTTGAGAACCATACCTAGATTTTTGGAATGCTCCATGGAATGAATGACTTCATGGGAAAAATTAATTGCATCTAGAATCTTTCTACCAACCACAAAGCCTTTCAAATTTTTAGAAATTAATTTATCTAGCAAGGGCTTTAGCGTATTGACCATGATTTTCGAAAAAAAATTATAAATAGTGTTAAATAGACAAATAGGGTGATATTTGGACAAAGAAGTAGAATCATCCTTCTTGGGAATAAGAACAATGTAAGTAAAGTTCAACTGTAAAAGGAGCCTACCAGCTTTGAAAATTTCTCTAGCAAAAAAGGCTAGAGGAAACCTATCTAGGCCTCAGGATTTGAAGTCTCCAAAGGAGAAGACAAGTGATTTAACCTCTTGCATGGAAACCTCGATTTTTAAAGTCGTAATATCCTCTTAGGGAATAAACCTAGGGATGACCTCTAGAAGAGAGTCCATATCATCGTGAGGGGGATGCTAAAGTCTACCATAATTTTTGAAGTAAATGGCTTCAGATTCGAAGTCTTCATATTTGGTGAGGAGGTCCCCATTATCTTTAACAAGATATAAGATCATGTTTCTTCTTCCATGCTTTAGTGTTGATTGATGAAATAATTTTGTATTCTTATCTCCTTCATTCAACCAATACACCCAGGACTTTTGTTTCCATAAAATCTCCTCTTTCCTAACAACTATAAACCATTAATTTCTTAATTACTTTTCTCTGGTGGTTGTTTCCTCATCAATGGATCCACCCTCCATTATTTTTTGGATAGATTTAAGCTCTTGGAGGACATTTTAATTTTTTTGGAAGATATTTCCAAATGTTATTATGTTTCAGCCTTAGACATTAGACCTTTTTCTTTTAAGTTTCAGAGTTATTCTAAACCTAGGGGTACCTTGATAAGGAAAATTCCACCAAAGCTTGAGGAGGTCTTTGAAGTTTGAGTGTACATTCCACATGATCTTACATCTAAAGGGGAAGGGGCCATACTTCCTTTTTCCTCCCAATTTAAAACCAAGGCACTGTGGTTAGAGGTAGAATTTGGCAAAGCAAATAACTAAAGTTTGGATAAAATATCCCAATCTCTGGATATCAAGACTATATCCAACTTAATTTGGATATTATTTTCACCATTATGTTTGTTCAACCAAGTGAATGTTGATCCTAAAAGTTCCACATCAAGAAGACCCTGATTGGAAATGAAACTAGCAAAGTCATACATACTATTAGAGAAGTCCTCTATACCTCCCATGTTTTCTAAAGGTTGGATGGGGTATTAAAGTCTCTAGAAAGCATCCACATGTCATTCAAGTTGTTAGAAAAGAGCACAAATAATATAATTTTTGATAATATGTTGTTGAGGGGACTTTTAAGTCCCCTAATGTTCCATGATAGAATCTTCATAAAAAAATTAAGAGGGGCCAAAAAACCCTTTCCCTAGCCTAGGGGGAGGTGACTCCCCTATTATTTCTTTTATTTAAACCAATTTGACAATGCCTCTAGGGTCCTCTTCTTCCCTAAGGTAATATCTCTAGCTACTTCTCTTAGTCTAACCTCCTTATTGTTTTCTCTACCCAATTTTGAATTGTTTCCCACATCCCTTTTATTCTTCTTCTTGGATTTGCAACTAACTTGAGTCTAGGAGTCTTCATTAACCTCACTTGCAAGAGGAGACAAAGGAACTAAATTTTTGAAGCCTGTGATGGCTAGTGATTCCATCTTCTCATGTAATCTATCTTGGGGTGTTGAGTCATCTTTATTCAAAGAAACACATAGGTCCAAGCCTTTATCTAAATCTTTAGAATCAAAAGGAGAGAAGGGAATCTCCCCCACAACAGGCTCACTATTAGAAACAACTTGACCCATTGAGTGGTGTGAGTATCACCAACCAACAAGATAGGCTAATCTTCCTTTTTCTTATCTCCCTTCTTAGGAATCCCATTTGAAGCCTCATCCCAACCCCTAACTAGCTTTGGGGATTTAATAGGAGGAGAGAAATGAATAGTCTCCTTATTTTTCTGGTGAGACATCTTCTTACAAGTGTTACTAAGATGACCAAACTTTCAACATAGCTAAAAAAATAGCCTAGCATTCTCATATTCCAAAACTTGATTCCACGAGCCTAACTTGGACTTAAAGGTGAAAGAAGTGGGGAGAGAATTTTTAATAGAAACATTAACAAAAATTCCAACAAATAAAAGCCTAGATTAAGCTATGAGATTACTTTGTACACAACCAGTAGAATTTTGAAGATGTTAGCAATCCCCTAAAACACCTTATAATTCCAAAACTCAAGAGGTAAGACTAGAAGCCTAACCCAAGTAGGAGCAATACAACCCAAGTTCACTGAGGGGTAGATAAACCCGATTTCCATTTACACAGCACCAAGCAATTCTTAAATTAATTATGAAATACTTGGGGACCTCCTATAATAACTAAGACTAGATCTTCTTGGTTGTTAAAGAAAAACAAGAAAAAACCATTTGACATAGCACTCACAATAGCCTCACCTTTAAGAGTCCAAAATAAATACATCCACTTGTGTACTTGGTCAATATAGTTCCTGAAGGATAAGAACCTCCCTACCAACAACATTTGAAGGCGTGCAACAGATTTGTCTATGATTTCATATGGGAAAAACACTTCCAAAACATCCACCACATAACACTCCTTTGACTCAAAGGAAGATAACGAAGCCCTTTTTCAAACAGATGAATTTCCCACAAGTTTCTTTGCATAAGAATTTTGAATCCTTCTCTACAATGAGGAACCAACTTCATGATGTATATTGGCAGTACCATCATCTCGAGACTTAAAGTCCACCACAAAAGCTTTTGACCCCAAGGAATTAGTAGTTAGATTTGATATAATGACATTGTAATCTATCAAAGAGGATGAAGTCCTACAAGGGGACACTAGCTAGGGACCTTCACCCATCTTTGCGATGGCTAGAGCAGCGAAAAAAAAAATGAATTCCTAAGCATTCACACAACAACAACAATAGAGCTTGCAGTATCACAAATATTTTATGATTTTTTTTTAGAATCTCATTTTTACTTCCTATTATCATTTTAGGATCTTCTTGTTACTATATTATCACCTTGCGATATCATGTCCATATTATCAATACTCTAATTTATATTCTACTTTATTCAATTTTCATTATCATCACTCTTTCAATTTATAAACATATTTAGGATATGAGCACACACACTATATTTATCATTATATTTATTTTCTTTCCTATGGAGATTTAAAAACCACATTAGGAGCTTGATCATTCATTAAAAGTTTCTTTACAACACAAAAAATTTATCCATTTCCATCTTGTAGGTTATTCTTGGGAACCATTCATTAAATGGGGATTTCTTGTCTTCTTATCCTTTGTCATTTTTATTTCATTTAAATATTCATAGTAACTTAGTTTTTTTGGTTTCTTAATACTTGAAAGTGTAATTAGTATTTTTTGACCTATGTAGATAGAATTTTATTTTACAAGTTGAAGGGACTTTTCTAGTGAGCTAATTCACATAATTCATGTGGTTGAGAAAATATCACATTGATGTCCTTGTGTCACATACGTGTCTAGACCAAATATCTATAACGTTTAGCTATAGGTTCATTTCTAGTTACTAATAGAAATTACCATATCTTAAAATCATCACAAGTACATAACCTATTTTCGATAAAAAATCATCATAATTACATATTACATATTCTACCCTTAATTTTTTTCAATTACTTATACGAATCCATTTTATTTTAATTCTTTTCTTAAATGGGGATATATAGATTTAGAATGTTGCTCTCGAAAACTAACCTAATACTAGAAATGATTCATTTTTATATTAATTAGGTCTATAAACTCTTATATGATGTACAAAATTAACATGAATTTATTTTTCAAATAAACATTTTTGTTCTTTAAATCTTAATACTTAATTTTATGTGATATAAGATTAGTAGTAAACATAATTTTCTTTTCTAGGAGTGCCCAATCTTAATTTCTATGATGGACTTGCAATATAGGTCCCAACTTAAGGGGATGACAACATACTATTTATAATGATTTTATAGGTTTGATAGCTACAACATTATTATTGAACATAATAGTGATGTTGATTTCAAGAATAATTTGTAACCTAAAAATTATGCATCCTTGCAACTTTATGTTATATTTTGGACTTCCTTTATTATCTATTTTTGTACAGTATATTAAATAATGATCATTTTATCCTTAGCCCTGACAGTTTCCTTTACCAAATTATAAAATTTCTTTATCACATTCTAATTCTTCTCATTGACATAAGAAAACAAGTTGAATTCTAATTTATTTATCTACAATGCAAGTGTGAGATGTAGACATCCAAACAATGCACTAGCATCCAACTAAGTTCTAAAATTTCAAACATTATTTTCATGCCTAATTACCTATTTTCACCTACTGTAACAGTTGTTTGCCTAATAAAAATCTCCCACATCTAACTTGGACCCTTTAGATTCTAATGAAACCTTTTCAATTTTTTTACTTTGGCCTCCTCTCCAACAACAATACCCTCTTGGCTATGCTTGGTTGGTTATGCATTCCTTGTCAAAACTTGCTAAATGTGCATGTTGCTAGATTTAAATTGACATCTCCAAGTGCTCATTTTTGTGTTCTATATCATTTTAGCAATGTTATTATGATAATTTATGATTCTTTTTAAAATAATATTATCAATCTTATTTATCATTTCCTTCCAAATTTCTATCAGAAAATATCTTAGTGACTATAACTACTCTTTAGTCAATGTTATATGCGCACTAGTTTTTAAATCCTTATAGACGTAAGATAGGGTATTCATAATATTTGAATTTTTTATTCTTAGTCCTAGATGCACTTATGCTAAATGTACATGTGTATTTTCCTTATTTCTATTTGATTTCTCATAGAGGGTGAAAGGCTAAAATAGAGGCCTGACCAGTCTTTAAAATCTCCCAAGTAGTCACATGTCATGCCCTCAAAATTGTAACACACTGAAATGCAAATAAAGAGAAAAATAAATAACGAAATACATATTATTAACTCAATGCTATTATAATTATAATTATCAAAGATAATATTATAATTAAAAATATAATATTGATAGTTTAAATATCATTATAATATATAAATATTAAATATATATAAAAGAGAAACTAATATAAAAATAATAATAATAAATATATGTTAAACAAGAAACTATATATATGTATGTAAATTAAAGAAATAAGGCACCAATTAACATAAGAAAGCAATGATCCATTCACTAAATCATGTATAATAATTATTATTATTTAAAAACATTAATGAATATATTCCATGTGTTGCAAAGAGGCACCAATTGGAGTTTTAAAAGGTTTAAGACCATTCAAAGGCAATGCTTTTTTAAAAAGTAATTATATTATTAAAAAAGGCCACAAACCATTTACGAAGGATCAATGTGAGGATAAATGACTTTGTAAAATGTAGTGATTCCTTATGGAAGGTGGTGATTAAATTAAGAAGTAAAAAAGAGTTAAAGGGAATTGATCAATAGGAGAAATAGATAATAAGATGGGTGTCTCCTCTAAGGGATATCTCTTTTAAGAGATGCACCTCTTCATGTAGAGATATAATAATATAAAAAGACACAAGTTTTGAGAGGGAGAAAGATATGGATTGGTGAGAAATCTAGAAAAGTGGCAGATAGGAAAGAAGAATGAATTATAATAATTTTGGGAAAGAATATATTTGAGCAATAAGTTTAGAATAATTATAAATATATATATATATATATATATACAAAGATAATTAGATTAATTAAAAGTAGTTATAGATAGTTATATGATTATATCCAATTATGCAATAATGATGGTTGCAACAATTATTGAGTCTTCTAAATAATGATGCTTTGATATAATTATGGATAATGGATTTTCACTTGTTGATAACACACTAACAATATCTTCTGAGTGTAAAGAACATATTCTAGTAATGCAAAAAGTATCCTTTTTCCTTGGTTTGGGAATAATTATCATTGAATTAACCTAATTTTCCCTAGGTTTAATGTTGTAATGTGTTGTAACACATTCACATTGATCTTGGGCCCCCTTTTAATGAAATATACCTAGTGTGTACCCTATTTATCATTTTGTAAAGTGTTGTAACACACTATCACACTTATCTAGGGTCCTCTTAATTAATTATGGTTAATTAGAGTTAATTTGCCCCTTTAATCCAAATTTAAGCCTCATTTGTGACACCTCCCAAAGATCTATCCTGACACCCATAATTCAAATTTCATAACATTTAACTGGGAAAAAACAAGGTCCTAGAAGTTGGTGCTAGGACCCATTCACCCTAGGTGGCGAATGGGTCTTCCCTCTATAGTACCCCCTTTTATTAGCATATTTTAAGTGGGTTTTTACTGATCTTTCATTCCTTGAAGGTTAGGTCTTGGAAAATAGTGCAAGGACCCATTTTCCCTAGGTTGTGAATGGGTCCTCCCTTAATGAGGGCCCCATTTTTTAATTTCATTGTGGTGGGAATTTAATTTAATGTTTGTTTCAAGATCAGGAGTCAGCTTGAATTATTTGAGTTTCAGGGTTAATTCACATAGTTTTACCTAGCAAGTTTATGAAGCATTATAGAAACTTGAAAAGAGAATTATAGAGCACTTCAAGAGAATTTTCAAAGGAATTTCAAGGTAGATTATCAAAGTCTTATTGCATAAATTCAAGATCATTTCATCATGTCAAGTGTTCAGGGAATTCATGCATGTTGTTGAGGTAAGAGAGTTGATGTATCAATGAGGATCTATTGCAAGAACTATTCACATCTGTTCAAGATCAAGATTTACTTTTTTCATTGCCACTACATGTTAGATTGAAAATTTGCATTACAAGATAACAACCAAGGTATCATCAATTGCATCATTTCATTTTCATGCTTGAATTACATCATTTCATCATTTGGTTTAATGACCTACAAGAGATTTGACTTGGGAAAAACCATATTCACTAAAAATCATCAAGTTTCTCTTCCCTTGAATGTGTGTTTGGAGATTTATAGGTTGAAGATCAAATGGAGAAGAAGTTTGGAGAAAAATTGTGAAATTTGTCAAGTTGCAAGATTGACCTACAAAGTGAAAGAATAAAGAATTAAAGCTACAAAATTAAGTACAGGTTTTCAAGAACTCACAACTGAGAATCTGAGAGTGTACACATCAAGGAAAATAACCTAGATCTCAACTTTAGGAATCCTAATAGGGACCCATTTGCCACTAAATGTGAATGAGTCCTTGTTGCCCTAAAAATAGGCTTCTTGCAACAAGGTACACACCTCTTTGAGATCTAAAAACTCTCCTCATAGTTTCTATAATAGTTAGGGTTAGTTTATGATTGTTATTTGCACCTTTTGACCCTCATAATTACATCAATTATAGTGATTTTAGTGGAGAAATTCTAATGTTTTATCTTTATCTTGGTAAGCCCTAACTATTTCCACATCATCATTAATTCTAAACCCGACATATATTGAATATTGCAATTTTTTTATTTTTGGAGTCTTTGCATCTTATATTAGGTATTGCATTAATTTTCATCTTATTTGCATTGAATTAAGATCTCATTTAGGGTCTCTTACATTTCATTCACAATTACATCTCATTTAGGGTTTAGATTTGCATTGTTTTTCATCTCTCTAGATATAAAAAATACAAAAATAATGGTCATTGTACATATCATTTAGATCTCAATTATTTTCATTTGAAAATAAAAACAAAATTTCATTTCAATATAGATCCTTGAATTCATCTTTTCATTGCATTTTCACATTGCAATTTTGGAAAATCTAAAACTGAAATTCACTGTCTCATACCTCGAACTAAAAGACCTTATTGAAAGCTTACAAATCATTCAAAAATAGTTTAAAAATACCTAACCAAGACCCATTCACCCTTACTGGCGAATGAGTCCCTGATTAGGTCAAATATAAATCTTCATGCCTTTAAAAAGCATTAAAAATCACCCTAAAATCCATTGAAACATGTCAAAAAAACTCAACCAAGACCCCTTCGCCCTTACTAGTGAATGAGTCCTTGTTAGCTACTAATTTGCATTTTTGAAAATTAAAATGTTAGTTTTAGGCTTCTTTTTACTATTATTTTTGATTGAGGAAAAAACGGGTTTTACAGGGACCCAAAATCATAAATTTTATAAACCAATAAAAGATAGATCATAAGTAAGTCAAAGAAAAGATAGGCTACACACCAAAGATAAAATAAAAAGAGCAACAGCCACCAGCAAAAACTAGCAAAAAGAAAGCAAAAAACCAGCGACATCAGAGATAGAACCAAACCTAACCCAGAGACTTTAAGGTCTCTGCCACTTCTATTTCTCGGATGTCCAAATCCTGGGCCACCATCTTCAGATCCTAGGTCTCCAGAGGCATAGTGTCCTATTTTTTCTTCATGTTGGCCCTAGTTCTCTTTTAAGGGCCCAAATCCTTTGCTTTGTTTCTATTCTTCTCAGCGTCTAGATCCACAATCAAAAGTCCTTGCTGAGTGTTGTCCATTTTTTCTGCCAAAGCCCTCAAGATAGTAGAGTTATTTTTAACAATTATGTGGTTGTGTTCTGTCATGGCTTTTAGAGATTCCCTGATTTTCTCAATCTCTTTTCCAAGGTTCTCCCCATCCTTCTTAAGGTTTTTAATGAAATCAAATTCTTTCTAGAGGTAGTTTGCCATGGCCATCTTCTCATCCACCATCTACAAAGCCTCAACCAAGTTTTGCTATGCCACATTGTCTTCCAGAATTTCCATTTTACTGGTGATGGCTCTGTTTTTAAGATTCAGGTCCTTAATTTCATGAAAGGCCTACTTAAGAATTTTGAAATTATCAATTGCTCCATTTCTGGCCAGGGAAAGAATATCGCCATAAAAATCCCTATCAGGTTCAAAAGTAGGATCATGCAGATTCAGGTCCACATTAGGGCTGGTCCTATTCTCTTTGTCAATAGAGTGGAAGGAGGCAAAGGAGATTTCCTTCCTAGAAACTTTCGCAATGTCATCATCTAGAGAATTATTTAAGTAGGCCACCAACTTATCCATAAGGGATCATCCCTTATCTTGTCCTTCGACACAGACTTTCGAGGATAATATTTTTGGTTTGAGGGCTTAGCAAGAGTGTTCTTCCTTTTTTTACTAGGAGGAGTAATCTCTTCCACCCAGTTTGGTTCCGAACCCTTGATATCCTCAAGCGAGCTAGACTCGATGTTGTAATCCTCTGAGGTCGAGGCAAAGATGGGGTTAGAGACAACTGACATATTTTTGAAGTGATCATAAATGAGCCAAATAAGGCCAACATGCAGGACCGGATTCTTGTTAGTATTTTTCCTATTCTCCTCAATGCTATTGTTCAAAGAGCACAACAAGTAATAGGGGAAAGAAACCCTAACCTTATATCTGAAGTGGTTGAGTAAAATGAAATGATACCCATAAACTCTGGTAAATCTCCCATCCAGTGTAATGTATTCCATAAGGACTCTAAGCAGCTCCCTCCAAATTTTACTTATCCTGCTTGACTCGAAATAGCTATTAAAGACTTTAACAAGTCTGTTTTTCTCCTCCTCCATCTTCAGAAAATTAATCATAGCTTCGTCTAAATACTTTCTGCCATGGTAAAATTTCACACCATCAACCGAGAGATAAGTAAATTTACCAATAAGCACCTCATCCACCCGCACCTTCCTTCCAAAGATAATGATCTCTCCTTTACTCCAGTGTTTCACAAAATAATCAGTAGCTCTAAGGTCAAGCCCATAAATTTTTTCAATGAATGGTTGAAACCCACCCTTCTCAATTTTCTTCCACACCTTTGAATTGTCTTTATTCCTAGTACACACTGTAGGCTCAACTATTTTCCTGGTTCCTCTCATTGTCATCGATCTTTTGCTCTAAAAGCCCTCACCAAGAAAATGCAGAGTTATGAGGTCATAGCAAAACCAAAGCACCCACAAAATGTGCAAGCTCAACCCATCTGTCATATTCATTATGATTCTGCCACCAAATCTTATAATATCTTGGTACTTAGCACCTTTCTCTTTAATCATATTTAAATGTGGCTTCTCTCCCATGAGTTCAATCATAGTTGATTAGGGCTTTGACTTTAGCAGGAAAATCTTTGTAATTCTACCACATCACCTTTCTATTCTGTCTTATTCCCTCGTTGGCAAAGAAGAATGCCACACCATTCCCTTCCCTATAGATATGGGAAATTTTGACTTTCTCAAACTTAGATAAAGTGTCCCTAGCATCATCAATCCAGTAATTAATAGTCCAAGATGGGGGGGAAAAGCCAAGGAGGCAATCAATGATATTGTTGGAGTCACCTTCAATCCAAATATTTTTAAAGTTCAAACTATTAGCCAAATTAATGATCCGGTAGGCTCCTATAGCTTCAGCTAAATGATTGGTTTGTTTCCCCAAAGAGACATCAATTGCATAAATGAACATACATTTATCATCATGTAACACACCTCCACTCCCAACCATTCCCGGATTCCCTTTTGCTGCCCCATCAAAATTGGATTTAATCCAACCCCTGGGAGGGTGATACCACAAGACACTATCTTGATTCTTTTTAGCGGGTTTAGAAGCCAAGGACACATCTCCTTTAATCTCCCAAACTTTGGCCATTTTAGAGTCATAAGCTGAGAAAACCACAAGTTCTGTCACTACATCATGATAAGGAGCCAAATTAATATTTTCCCCAATGAGTCTAATTTTTTTTTCAAGCACAAGTTTCTCAAAAGTTTTCTTATCCATGAAAAATCTATTATTTCTCTCATTCCAAATTCCCTAAGGAATGTAAGGGAAATTTAAAGACCACAACTTGCAAATATGCATGTTAGATGAGGGAAACACCCACTGAATTAATTGATCCTTAATAGTACTAGGATACACCTAGGAGATACTCGACAAAGAGTAGAACCATTCCCAAAGGTAGAAGCAGTTGGGGTTATGAAAACCCCTCTTACAAAGGTTTTCCACCATAAGCACCTTGTTATGAAGAATGATCCAAAATAAAATATTAAACTTAGGGGTCAAGAAGTTTAACCACGCTTTGTCCCATAAGGGTGGAAGGGCCAAGAGATAAAGACAACAAAGAGATAGCAGACAAAATAGAGTAGTTTCCCGATGAACTAGCCATCCAAACCAAGATGTCCTCTGGATTGTTGAAGTCCATTTTGAAAGCCATAAGGGAAGACTGGATAGGGGCAAGATCTGTACTAATATGGAAAATATTCACCCAACACCCATTCCTCTAGTAGTCTTTAACAAGGATTCCAAAAGTAGCCTTGCAAATTTCCATCCATTCTTTGAAATTGTCAAAAGAAACCAAAGGTTCCTTCAAAATCCATCTATCCTCCCAAAACCTCACAAGATTCCCATTTCTTATGCTTCATCCCAATCCCAAGTGAAGGTTTTTACTCCCTTTCAAGATATACTTCCAAAGAGTCGATCCACGAGGTAGACTCTGAGATTCTAGTAGAGAATTTAGAGAGCCAATGTTAGCTAGATATTTGCTTTTTAAGATTTTTGTCCATTCTCCAATTTTGTTTAGCAAGGAGAGCTTTGTTCATAGTTCTTATTTTTCTGAGGCCCAATCCCCCTAACTTCTTCGGTCTACAAACCAAGTCCCATTCAATGAGGGGCATACGCTGCCTTTCTCCAACTCTAGACCAGAGAAAACATTTTTGGATTTTTCAATAGCTTCCACAAATTTAAGAGGACTATTAAAAAGACTAAGAGCATACATTGGAAGGTTCTGAAGAGTGGCCTTGAGGATTTGAATCTTACCAGCTTGACTGAGAAGAGCTCCTTTCCATCCCACCAACTTTTTGTTGAATCTGTCCACCAACGAATTCCAGAAAGAGTCAGAGGGCTTAAGGCCAAAGGGAAATCCCAAATATATTGAAGGAAGAACATCCACTCCATAGCCAAAAAATCTTTCTATCATGTTTTTTCTTCTAATCGGAGTATTGAAGAAAAAAAGAGAACTTTTTTTAATATTAATCTTTTGACTAGAAGCCCCTTCATAGTTGTCCAGAACTTTCTTAAAATTTCTAGCTTCAGCCACAGTTGATCTACCCATCAAAATGGTATCATCAACAAACTATTGATGAGATAAAATAGGGTTGCATGACAAAGGGCATAAACCCACCAGGGCTCCTTGAACAACCAGTTTTTTCAGGTTCCTCTCAAGGAATTCAACCATTAAAGTAAACAGAATAAGGGAAATGGGGTCACCTTGTCTTAAACCTTTGGAATTCTTTAAAAAATGTGAAGGGGACCCATTGACCAAAATGGTGACAGTAGCGGAAGAGATGAGTTGGAAAACCAATTGAATGACTCTTTTGCTGAAACCAAACACCTCCATAATCTTGAATTAAAACTCCCAATCCAAGCGGTCATAGGCTTTGGAATTATCAAGCTTCAAGAGAAAGCCTTCAGTCTTAGAAACATAGAGCGAATGAATATTTTCATCCACTGTTATAATCGAATCCAAAATTTTCCTTCCAGGAACAAAGCCATTTTGCTGAGGGGAAATTAAGGAAGGTAGGATAGTTAAAATTCTAGAAGTCAAGACTTTAGAAATAATATTATAGAAATAATTGCAAAGGCTTATGGGCCTAAAATCTTCAAAATCCGTAGCCCCAAGACGTTTAGGAATCAAAACCAAGAAGGTAGCATTCAGTTCCTTCAGAATGCTTCTTCATCCAAAGAATTCCTTAACCGCATTCACCATATCCTCTTCAACAATCTCCCAGAACCATTGAAAAAGAACATCGAAAAGTTGTCAGGTCCAAGGGCTTTATTACCTTCAAAATAAAAGGTAGCTTTCCTAATTTCTTCCTTCAATGGGATGGCAGAGAGAATTTTGTTGTCCTCCTCCTTAACCAAACTAGGGATAGCCACTGAAAGAGAGTCCTTTCACTATTTTTACTTTCTTGTTTTAGTTTCCTTATTTGTTGTTTCATAAAATTCATTGTATTTATCTTAAATTGCTTCATTTTTTGTAGAGATGGAAAATATACATGCACCTGATCCTAGTTTACTAACATCATTTCCTCCTAAATCATATTCTCACCTTATCATCACCTATCATCTCTTAATTAGATGAATCATTATTTAACTAATTACGTTTTTCCCCTCTATTGGTTAAATTAATCAATTTAATTTAGTTAACCCTAAAAATCCCTCTTTAATTAAATATTTCATCTTATTTGAGTAAACCCCTAAAGTCTTCTTATTAAATTGAATAAATTAAACCTTATTTAATTTAATCTAACATTGTCCCCTTTAGTAAAATAAATCAAATCATTTATTTAGTTAAATCTTTCTTCACAATTCTTGATTTAAATTAACTCATAAATTCAAGTCAAAGTTTTCACATCTCCTAATTCCTCATTACATTAATTAATCTTTGATTATTTTAATCTTAAATCATGTCCCATCATCTAGCTTTTACCACTTGCACATGAAAATAGATTTGATTCATTTATTAAATCTCCTGTTTTCTCTCAACATGGCATAAAAGGGGAATATTCCCTCAAATTTGAATTCAAAATTCAAGTGGATTTGTCCTTCCAAGAAGGCATTTAAGGCCTCTTACATGTCCTTGGCCTTGAGCCAAGTGACATTAACTCCATTTCCTTATCCCTCCAACATGTGACATTCAAATTTCAAATTTGAATCTCATAGCATTTATCATGCACATTGACCAAAATGTGCTCATTCCTCAACCATTCACATCTTGACAAGTGGAGCTTGGCTATTGGATGTTCAATGATCCCACATTGCTCAATTTCACTCTCTTTTCCAATTTGTAAATCTATAAATGAGAGACCCTTCTTCTCATTCTATCATACACAATTTGAGTAAACTTACTATACTCAACTTCATCCTCATCTACAATCTCATGAAAAGTTACTCTCTCCACATTGAGAGCTAATTTTTCCCATTTCTCTCCAAAGTATTCATAATTTTCATGATTTGATAGCTAGGTTATGATAAAATCTCATCAAGGAGATTTGATCATCCACACATCATCAACATTGCAACAAAAGAAGTTGGGAAAAGGCCAATTTCGACACATCAATTGGCACCAATTCCCCCATGGGATCAAGAGTTTTCTTTTCTTGGATAGATTTGGTTTGGTTTATTCAATTGTTCTTCATTTTCTTTCTATTTAATTTTTGTAAATGGATTTCATGGGGAATCCTTTCTTTACCTTGCATATTGATATAATAATGTGTTTGTTTGTTGTATTTGTGCAGGTATAGAACTAGGGTTCACAATTTCAATGCATTTTTAAAATTCAAAATTGCATCTACAACACTTCATTTTTAGTTTATCACATCGTGTAATAAAAAAATTAACATGTTTAGATTTGAAATTCTAAAAATGAAAAATTGTTTAAGCAATGTGTGGATGCACTTATTCTCTTTGGTTGATGTTTCAAACTATTTTCTTGGAAATGACCTTGAACAACCAAAAAAATACACAATAGGGAAAGAGGATTCCCCAATGAGCTTCTAGGGCTTTTCACCTAGAAGATAACTTTGGAAGAGTGGCTCTCTTTCACACTAATGGTTTGGTGTTTTTGGGTGTTCATTCAAAGAGTTTAAGGGTTGTGTTGTGTGTGGTTATTTCTAAGTGAAATATTCTAAGTGTTGGAAATGGAAACTAGAAGCTAACTAATAATTTACAATCTAGGAAATGAAACTATATTGGAAAACACATTGAGATATGCAAAATAACCTAGGAAACATAAACAAGTAGCTATAGAAATGAGAATAAAGGATGATGTACACCTGAAGGTTGAAAGAGGATGGCTTGAAGGTCTGGAATACTTAAAAAATTGAAGCAAAAGCTAAGGAGGACACTTACGCCAATCTGGGCGACCTATTCCTTTGTCGGCCAAATTCTAGAAAACTGCTCCAGGGATCGTTTCAGCCAAAACCATATGTAGATCTGCCAGAATATTTGGAAAATAGATTCAATGGGACTAGGTCACCCAAATTGGTGACCTAGTCCTCTTATGATTTTTTGTGAACCAAAAGAAGGAATCTGGAGCCCTAGGTCTATGTTTTCTGCTCCTCTAGGTGTTCGGTCTCGAAAATGCAAAATTTGATCTATGAAGGTCTTCCAAGCTTCAAGTAGGGTTTCTTCAACCCTAGAGAGCTTGGAAAGAATTATTGAAGAATCTTCCACCTTAGCTCTTTTTCAAATCTTCCTAAAAGACTTGCAAATCACACAAAGAGGGAAACTTGTTGATTGTTAGATTATAGGGGTTTTCCTTGGTCAAAATCCTTTGTAGATAATTAAATCAAATGAAGAAATTAAATAGAAAAGAATGAAATTTGAAGCAATGTACTTAGTTACCTTTCCATGATGGTTGATCTTGAGTTGTAGCAATGGAGGATTCAACCCCTAAGTGCTTTAGCAAGATGTCTTGTTGACCTAGAATGCTCAAACCCTAGCTTTCTTGAGAAGAAGGAGAGATGAGAGGTGAGAAGAGTGTGAGTTGAGAAGAATGAGGGTCCCCAATGAGAAATTAGGGTTTTGAGGCTTATTTATACAAGTCATGCCCTAATTTTCTTGAAATAACACCATACAGGCTGACCTTAGGGTTTTAGACACAAGAATCCCTAAAGAAATTAAGTTAAATTTGAAATTTATGCCACATGGGACTAGGTCACTGAAGGTGGCGACCTTGTCCACCTAGGAAATTTTCATTGAATGTCGGGAATTATCGTGTGGTTGATGATGCTTGTTGAGATTGTCTCATGAAAACAAACTTAGGACCTATATGTGCATTAAGGGGCCATTATAGAATAATAAAGGGTTGATTAAGTGATTACAAGCCTAGGAAAGCATGAAAAAGTTTTACAACACCTATATCACTTTGCTAGAAGGCTTGGAAATGGGTGAAAAGAGGCTAAAAAGGGTCCGAAATCCATAGGCAAAGGTCCAAATGAGCAAAAAGTGTTAACATCTACACTTTTTGGCGACACATTTAGCCCCTAATTTAGTGATAGTATGAACTTGCTTCAAACTTGCACTAAAGTAGCCCAATGGAGATCGTGAACAATTACAAAGAAGAAGAATAGGAAAGATGAAGGAGGTAGTCAAGCCCCTACGGATTTAAGATTATAAGTCAAAAAGACATCAATGCCGAAGACAAATTTAAGGGTGAATGTGTTATAGCAAAATGAGATACATGATCATACTATGACAAGAACTAGAATGAAGAGAAGAGGGGAAAGGTGAAAAGATGCACTCACTCTGGGGCCACAAAACATCAGGTTGTATGCGGGGTGAGTTGTCTCAAAAGGTGAGAAACATAAACATGGTTGGTATGTACTCACACATATAAAGGTGGCTATAGGGAAATTTGTGCCACTGGTTGGGCTTCCCGCTTAACCATACCAAAGTTATACCTCGTGATAACTTTGATAAGGCACCTCAAAAGGAAGTGATTTTCGAAATGATTTTGTTCAAAGGCATTCTGCTTTGTTCATGCAATGCCTCATCCTAAGGAACATTATGCATAATGTCTCCAAGAGAGGAAAAGTGCAAATGTACTCATATTGTATCCAATAGAGGCAAGGGCTCATCTTGCATGCAAAAGGGGAAAAATGCAAATGACTCATCATGAGAAACATTGTGTGTAATGTTTTCAAGAGAAGGAATCGCAAGAAAAAAAAGGAAGATCACACAATGAAATGTGAGTGGTGATGTATGCCCCCACTTTAAAGGTGTTGACATGCGAAATTAAAATTATTGATTGACATCATATTTGATCATTTTTAATTAATTAAATCAAATTAACTAATTAACCTCCTAAAGTCTTTTCATTTAGTTAAATCAAATATATTTAATTAAATGGATAATATTCATTTTCCTCTCATTTTATTTAAATCAAATGTCACACCAACTAATCATTAGCTTAATTAGTCAAATCCCCGATTAATGCTAAGCCTAACCCATGTCCCATACTCTATCTTTTCCCACTTGCACAATAAATCATTTATTTTGATTTATTAAAAATCCCTATTTTCCTCACAAAACATATTCCCAAGGAATACGCCCTCATTAACTCCCTTTGTTTGACTTTTTTTGTCCAATCAAATTTTCCCCCCAAATCCTTCAACTACATGCATTTAATTCCATTTTCAAATTTCAAATGGGCACATTGGCCAAAACTTGCACAATCATGGGCCAATCACATTGTTAAAAGTGACTCTTTCCTATTTTTTGGGGATTAGTCCTACATTCTTCAACATTGCCTCTTATCTCTTCAAACTCAACTATAAATTCAAGGCTCCTCTCCTTCAAAAACACAACACAATCTCATGCAAAGTTACTCTCTACATTTGAGAACTATTTTTTTCTCTTCATCATAGCATCATATTTTCATCATTTAGTTTGGCAAGGATTGGGAAAGGGCTGCCTTCTACACAAAGGATAACACCAATCCAATATGGAATAGGTGTGCTCCATGTTGTTTGTTTTTTCAATTAGTTCATTTAGCATTTTCTAGTTGTTTCAATATCTTAGTTTAGCATGTTTATCATGGAGTAATATTTCATAGGATTGTTTGATTGTGCCATGTTAGTTGATTTCATTGAAGAAATTTATCAGCATACTAACATGTTGTAGAATTTAGCAACCAAAAAAGGAATTGCTACACACCGTTCTATGAGCAATTTTTTTAAAGTAGAAGAGGAAGAGGAGGAAGAAGACATGAGAGCTTGTTCGGAAATCCCTATGTCGAGTCATATGTTTCTGAATTAAGCTACATCATGAAAAGGGGTGTTTGTCACATGCGATTCAACTTAAGACAGCTTGTCCACATTCCAAGATTTCTCTTATATGTTCATGAAATATTAATGAGAAGTCCAATGAGGAAATGAAAAGTGACATATGAGAGAAAAAAGGCTAACTAACCCTTTCCCCCACTTAGTGCAGGATAAGAGTGAGTCGAAAGGATTGACGGAGTGTAAGGTAGAGGGAAAATCAGTATCGATTAGAGGATTGGGGTGTCCCCACATGAGGGAGAGCACCAAAATCCTTAAGATGTTGGATTTTCTGGCTCAAGGCCTTACATGCATTAGTGTCATGGCCATGAACTTGGTCGTAAGCACAAAAGGAATGGTTGGTGGAGTATTTCTTTCAAGTTCTAGGAGGAAGGGAGATCAAGTGGTCCTGGAGGAGTCTCAACAAGAGACCCTCTTGATTGAGGGGAGAAGGGGATCCTTTGGTATGCAACAAGGAAGGGTATTGCTTAGTATAGGATGTCATACCTACACAAGGAGCTATGGATTGTCATATTTTGTATACTCATATAGAGGAGTGTGTAAAATCTGAATTGATAGTGGGTTGCTTGATGACATGGGCATTAAGCAAAGAGTCCTTTATTGGTTTTAAAGGATGATTAGGGATGGTGGGGATGGGAGGTGATGGCTTGGTGGCTTTGATTAGAGGAAAATAACCAAGACCATGATGTGATATTCACCTGATAGGCTCAATAGGGTTGTGGATACCTTGCTCATGAGCACCACAACCTTTTCCACTATAGCCAAGTTGCTTCATGAGCTCATAACCTTTTCCATAGAGATTTTTCAGCTTTTTTGGATCAGGTGAGGGTTCATTGTTTGCATTGGTGGCTAAAGTAGTTGAGGTGGATGCTTGTGAAGGATCAACCGAGTCTTGTGTGGAAAAGACTATGAATCCCTTTTTAGAGTCTTGGTTGATGATCTTGGATGCTCCCGTTAAGGGAGGGCTGAAGTCTAAGGAACCCCAATCATCATCTAAGAGTGATTGTTGGATGGGTTCCAATTGGATGGTTGGTGTAGGTTTTGAAATGATTCTCTTTATATTTTTCAATGTTTAAGCAACTATTAGGTTTGAGATCGGCTTCAAGTGTGTACACTTTGTTAATAAATATGTACTTCATCTTTTGATGAAGTGTGGAAGGCACTTCATTCATAGCATGAATCCATGGCCTACCTAAGAGAAGTTTTTATGAAACCTCATGAGGCATAACATGGATTTTGGTATCTAATGTGGCCATTCCAACTATAAGAGGGATGGTGATCACACCAAGCAGTTGCTTAGTGCTGTTGTCAAATCCTTTGATAGAGAGAGAATTAGGTTTGATATGGGATCTATCTATCCCAATCCTATCCAAAAGGTTCAAAATACACACATTAAGGGAAGAGCTTGTATCTGCAAGAGTTCTCTTTATCCCTCTTTTTTTGTATTGAGATATTATCATGAAAAAATCATTTTATTTTTGTACTTCCAAAGGAGGGAGCTCACTTTGGTGAAAAACAATATCAACATTTATAACATGAATAATAGTTGCTATGTCATTTGATGGCTCATTAGAAGGGATAGGAACTTGTTGTAAGGATGCTTGCATCATGTTGTGATAGTGTAGGGAGACTTGAATAAGGTCCCATAAGGAGATTTTATTGGGGGTATGCCTTAGTTGATCAACAAGGTCATATTCCCTGAGAAGGGAATTGAGGCGAGGGGCGGCAGTTAAAATGGGAGGAGATGAAGGTAAGGGTGTTGAGATTGATGGTTGGGAATGTGGGTTGTTGTGAGTGTAATGTGTATGAGCAATGATATTATGACTCGATTACTACAACACATTATGGGTAGGCAAGTAGAGAGTAAATTCAAGTGTATGTTGGGTTGAAGGAGGGTAAAGGATGAGTTGAGGTTGAATAATATTAACATCCCCTAGGGAAGGAGAGTCTAATATAGGCTCTATATCTTCTTATAAGGGCATAATATTATAAAGGAAATGATCAATGATGGGTTTATGAGGAGAGGAAGGATTAGGATAGGGTTCTATTTAAATATCAAAGGCCTCATTATCTTGTTCCATACTATCAACTCTAGTACAAGAGCTTCAAAAGGTTCATCACATGTTGCACTATAAGAAGAGGATGCAGCAAGATAAGGATCACTATGATTTTCAAATAGGTAGGGATGGTCAAGAGTCTTATGACTCTTAGGAGAAGGATCCTCTAACAAAAACATGTCCTCTTTGCATCAAGGAGGGGCATTAGAAGAATGGAAAGTTTGATTATCATAGTTAGAGAGACTAGGTAAGGTAATATTTAGAAATGTGTTTATAATGTCATTTTATTGTGCTAAAATATCTTCCCAAAGGGGATGAGGAGAAGAACAAACAAAACCTTGATGATGCTCAATGAGTGTACCTTTTGTTAACAAGATACCTTTGTCACTAGAAGGAAAGGTATCAAGAGAGGCACAATTACGATCATCATGATTTTCTATGCTTTTGTTTTCTTCTAACACATCATCCTCACAAATAGGAAACACAGAAGGTAGTTTATGTTCAAGACAATTATATTTTTTTTCATTTGCTAGACTCTCATAACTAGGGAATACATTGAATGAATGATTAACATGTTTATTTACTAACTTTGTCTTTACAATTTTAGAAAGAAATGAAACAAACATGTTTGAATAATGTACAATGCAATGTAAAGACAAAAAGGGAAATACAATTTTCATATTACAAAGAAGGCAATTTGTTGACTACACTATCAATGATCTTAAAATGAACTTATGTAAATGTAAAATTTAAAATGTGCAATGCATGAAATGAGCTAAATTAAGCTAGTTCTAATAAAATACATGTAACAGAAACATAACTTATTGATACAAGTAGGTAATGGTGTAAAACAAAAGCCTAAAAATAAGGTTTTTAGCTCTGTAAAGGGCAATTTCAAAAGCCTAAAGGGACTAGGTCACCTAGAATGATGACTTAGTCCTCCTAGTGCTTTTTTCCATATTTTGCAGATTTTTTGGATTGATACGAGTGGTTTTTATATGCAGAATGCAGACCTAACATGAAAATGCAAAATTTCAGAGACATGCAATGATTAAAATTGAAAAAATACAACCTATTATGCACTTTTCACTAATGCAAATTTTGAAACCCTAGGATGCAATTTCACTAACGCAACATGCAATACAAGTTAATCCTAGGAAAATGAAGGACTCTAAATCATACAAGAGGGTGTAAGAAATTGGGGTTCACCAAAATGAACCACCAAAAACATGCACAATAGGGAAAGAGGATTCCCCAATGAGCTTCTAGGGTTTTTCACCTAGAAGCTAACTTTGGAAGAATGGCTCTCTTTCACACTAATGGTTTGGTGTTTTTGGGTGTTCATTCAAAGAGTTTAAGGGTTATTTTGTGTGTGATTATTTCTAAGTGAAATATTCTAAGTGTTGGAAATGGAAAATGGAAGCTAAATAATAATGTACAATCTAGGAAATGAAACTATGCTAGAAAACACATTGAGATATGCAAAATAACCTAGCAAACATAAACAAGCAGCTACAAAAATGAACAAAAAGGATGATGTGCACTTGAAGGCCAAAATTGGATAGCTTGAAGGTCTGGAATCTTGAAAAAATTGATGTAGAATCTGAGGAGGACACTTACGCCATTCTGGGTGACCTAGTCCTTCATTGGGCGAATTTTGGAAAACTGCTCTGGGGCCCGTTTCAACCAAAAGGTTATGTAGATCTGCCAAAATATTTTGCAGACAGATTTAGTGGGACTAGGTCACCCAAAGTGGCGACCTAGTCCTCTTCAAAATTTGTGTGAACTAGAAGAAATAATCTAGAGCCCTAGGTTTGTGTTTTTTGCTCCTTCAAGTGTTTGGTCATGAAAATGTACAATCTGATATGTGAAGGTCTTCCAAGATTCAAATAAGGTTTATTCAACCCTAGAGAGCTTGGAAAAATTATTGAAGACTCTTCCACCTTAGTTCTTTGTCAAATTTGCCTAAAGACCTGCAAATCACACAAAGAGGGAAACTTGTTGATTGTTAGAGTATAGGGGTTTGCCTTGGTCAAACCCCTTTGAAGATAATTAAATAAAATGAAGAAATGAAATAGGAAAGCATAAAATATGAAGCAATGTAATTAGTTGCATTGCCATGATGGTTGATCTTGAGTTGTTGCAATGGAGGATACAACCCTTGAGTGCTTCAGCAAGATGTCTTGTTGACCTGGAATGCTCAAACCCTAGCTTGATTGAGAAGAAGGAGAGATGAGAGGTGAGAAGAGCTTGAGTTGAGAAGAATGAGGGTCCCCAATGATAAATTATGGTTTTGAGGCATATTGATAAAATTTATGCCTTAATTTTACCGAAATAACACCATATAGGCCAACCGTAGGGTTTTAGAGACAAGAATCCCAAAAGAAATTAAGTTAAATTTTAAATTTATGCCACATGGGACTAGCTCATCCAAGGTGGAAACCTAGTCCACCTCGGAAATTTTCATTGAATGTCGAGAATTATCATGTGGTTGATGATGCTTGTTGGGATTGTCTCATGAAAACAAACTAAGATCTAGGACCTATATGTGTATTAAGGGGCCATTATAGCGTAATAAAGGGTTGATTAAGTGATGAAAAGCCGAGGAAAGCATGAAAATGTTTTAGAAAACCTTACAACACTTTGGCACAAGGCTTGGAAATGGGTGAAAAAAGGCTAAAAAGGGTCCAAAATCCATAGGCAAAGGTCCAGATGAGCGAAAAGTGTCAATGTCTACACTTTTTAGTGAAACAGATCGTAATGAAATTGAACTCTCATGCTCAAACAATTGCTGATACATATCCTCCCCATGATGTTTACATCATTGGAGAAGATGATGACAATATGAACAACTTCATAAATGATTGCCTTATTAACCTTGAGAATAATGTATACTTTTACCCATCTATGAAACAACCAACACAACTTAATATGTTTGGTCTTTTACATCCTGAAATTGAGTCACAAGTTAAGCCTAAGTTCCCTATTATAGGTGACCCTAGCTCCTCTAAACAAGCAAACATTCAACCATCCCATGTTAAAAAAGTAACCAACACATCAATTAACCTTGAGGAGACACATGAAAAAGGATTCACAATATTAAGCAAGGAAGGATGTAATACACCAAGTCATCATGAAATTCCTCAATTCCCAGAGCAGATACCAAGTGAAGATACTAAAGGGTAAGGATATAGGGATCCTGCCCCCAACATAAGTAATCTTCTTCCTAAAGAACCGCCAATGCTTCGTAACAATGGAAAGATTGTCTTAGATCCTCCTTTGGAAATACATATCCTCCTTTCTAAATAGAACACAATGCCTCCTAATGAAAATGGTAAATAAGATAAGGTCATCCTAGGTCCTTTGCCATATATCCATTAAGGGAAACTAGTGAATCTAGCAAATGCATAAGGCCTTACAAGTTAAATAAAATAAAACTCCCTTGTTTCACACCTGAAAATGAAAGAAAATTACAACTACTTCTAGACCAAGAACTTATAGCATTACCAGAGATGAAAGAAAAAATAATATTATATCCTAAAGGTGCAAATTTTCCACATTGTCGATACCAAAATGCTCTTGGAAATAGTATTGATGAATGCCACACATTCAAATTAATCCTGACAAACTTTCACTTCGATGGTAATAATTGTTATCAAGTGACTAGATAGAATTCCCTTCTACTCCTTGGCATATAATGGTTATAGAATCACACAATTTTCACTATAACATGTTATATATTTATTGCAAATCATTTTCTTTGACACAAGGAGCTCATTCTCATCACCTTTAACTTATCTCATTCTTGCCTCGCACTAAGTGGGGGCAAGAATTTGATAGCCTTCCCCCCAGTGCGACACTTCATCTTGTCCCTTCATCTATTTGTCAACCTTCTATTTATACCAATCGACATTGGGATACAAATGAGCTACTTTAGTTTGACTCACATGTGCCTTACTAGTGTTTTTCTATTTCATGTTTTCTTTATGTGATTACATGTATGTAATGTGATCTCTCGTGTTGTTTCATTTGATGTACCTCTCTCTCTTTGTGAATTCCTCTATATGTACCTTTCATTCTTGTATATGTCGTAATAATTTTTCATTTTTCTTGTGTTTTCCTTTTGGGAATGATGCAAGGTGTCAAGACATTTACATCTCTTCCATGTTGACCCAATTTTATTTTTTTTATATTTTTCATTTGTCCCATTTTTTCCTTTTGGGGATGACGTAAGGCATCAAGACATTTATGTTTCTTCCATGTTGATCCAAAAGCTTTATCTTTTTCGTTTATCTTGTGTTTTCCTTCTAGGGATGACATAAGGTGTTGAGACACTTATGTCTCTTCCAAGTTGACTCGAAAGTATTTTTCTTTGTTTATGTCATTCTTCTAGTTCTATCAGTATTTGAGGAATGATGATAGTTCCATGCTCTATAAAAAAATTGTAGCAAAGATATATTGACCCCAAATCCATAGATCCCTTATGTATCTGTGGGGGCGACCCTTCCTTCCTATTTCATGATGTAGCTTAAAACGGAAACATATGACTTGACATAGGGTTTTTTGAGGAAAGCTCTCATGTATTAGGCAAAAAAATTGGCTACTTTAAAATAATTGCTCCCAGTAATGGTGTAGAAACCACTTTAAAGTGGGGGCATACATCAATGACATCTTTCGATAAAATTTTATGGCATAATTTTTCTTTTTTCTTGTGATGTGTCCTTTTCTCAATGGTGCCATTAGGTTTGATGTCATCCAAGAGTGTACGATCTATCATCATGGCATGATGGGAATAATTTATCCCATGAGTGACGATCTGACACCCTTGACTTGTCCTCTCTTGGAGACATTAGGCACAATTCTCTCTAAGAAGACCTTACATGAGAAATGCAAAATCCCCTTTAACAAAACTTTACATAACATTACAACATAATTTATGAAATAATTACATTGTGGTGCCTTATTGAAGTTTTCAAGAGGATAACTTTGTTATGGTATGAGAGGATAATATGATTCTCTCATTTTCCACTTCATTGGGATAACTCACCTAGTGAATAGACTGAGGCTCCACTCCCTTAGAGTGAATATCATATGTTTTGGACAAACATCCCCGTTCTACATTGCATTGGGATGGTTGTGCTTGATCCTTTTATTTTTTCTTTATTGGCCTTGGATAGAGTATGGTTATGTATCTTTGTTATTGTTGCATACTTAAGTGTGTTGAATGTCTACTTTAGTGTGAGTTGACATGGTGTCATCCTCTCACTAAAGTGGGGGAAAAATGTAGCAATGGAAAAAGTATCATTTTTCCTTACTTGGTTTGGGAATAATTTTTATTGAATTAACCTAATTTTTCCTAGGTTTAATGTTGTAATGTGTTGTAACACATTGGCATTGATCTTGGGCCCCTTTCAATGAAATATACCAAATGTGTAGCCTATTTATGGAGTTGTAAAGTGTTGTAACACAGTTTCACACTTATCTAGGTTCCTCTTAATTAATTAGGGTTAATTAGAGTTAATTATCCTCTTTAATTCAAATTTAAGCCTCATTTGTGACACCTCCCGAAGATCTATCCCAACACCCATAATTCAGATTGTATAACATTTAATCAAGAAAAATCAAGGTCCTGAAAATTGATGCTAGGAACCATTCACCCTAGGTGGTGAATGGGTCCTTCTTATATAGGACCCCCCTTTATCAGCATATTTCAAGTGGGATTTTAATGATCTTTCATTCCCCAAAGATTAGGTCCCAAAAAATAGTACCAAGACCCATTCGCCCTAGGTGGTGAATGGGTCCTCCCATAATGAGGACCCCCTTTTTGAATTTCATTATGGAAGGAATTTAATAATGTTTGTTTCTAGATTAGGTGTCGACTTGAATGGTTTGAATTTTGGAGTTAATCTCTTGATTTAGTATAAATAAGGGGTTAATTCACATAGTTTTATCTAACATGTTTATGACACATTCTAGCAATTTTGAAAGAGCATTATAGAGCACTTCAAGAGCATTTTCAAAGGAATTTCAAGGTAGACTAGCAAAGTTTTATTGCAGCAATTCAAGATCATTTCATCATGTTAAGGGTTTAGTGCATTCATGCATGTTGTTGAGCTAAGAAAGTTGATGTGACATTGAGGATCTATTGCAAGCATTGTTCACATCTATTCAAGATAAAGATCTAACTTCTTCATGACCACTACATGTTAGATTACATATTTATATTACAGGACAACATCCAAGGTATCACCAATTGCATCATTTCATGTTCATGATTCAATTACATCATTTAATCATTTGGTTTAATTACCTACAAGGGGTTTGACTTACGAAAACCCTTATTCACTAAAAATCAATAAGTTTCTCTTCCCTTGAATATGTACATTTGTCAATTTACAGGTTGAAGATCAAGTGGAGAAGTTTGGAGCAAAATTGTCAAAGTTGTGAAGTTACAAGATTGACCTTCAAAGTGCACGAACAAAAAATTGAAGCTATAGAGTTAAGTACAAGTTTTTGGGAGCTAACAAATGGGATTCTATGAGTGCAAACATCATGAAAAATAACCCAGATCTCAATTTTAGAAACCCTAATAGGGACCCATTTGCCAATAAAGGTGAATTGAGTCCTTTGTGCCCTAAAATTAGGCTTCTTGCAGCAAGGTACACACCTCTTTGAGCTCTAAAAAATCCCCTCATAGTTGCTAGAATGGTTAGGGTCAATTTCTTATTATTATTTGCACCTTTTGGCCCTCATAATTACATTAATTGTAGTGATTTTTGTGGAGAAATTCTAGTGTTTTATCTTGATATTGGTAAGCCCTAACTTTTTCCAGCTCATCACAAACCACAAACTTGGGAAATAAGAAGTAAGAGATCAGATAAAAAACAAGATATTCAATTTTTATTGTAAGTTAATATATTTATGATGGAATAATTATGGGATATAATGCATGGTTGAATAGGATTCAGGTTTCATGCATATATTATTACATATATTCTATGATAGCATCTTCATAGTCCATAACATATTGTTGGTATGATTATTTGCAAGTCTGAATTTGACTAAATTACCATGTACATATTTTTACCATGATATAAGAGGGGATATTTACAAAAGGAATATAGAGAAGGGGTCATCTCCTAGGTATGCTACCTCTATAATGGAAAACTAATGTGTTCTATAATGGAGGACTAGGTGTCCTATAAGGGAGAACCAATGTGTTCTATAATGGGGGACCAAGTGTCCTATAATGTAGAGCCAATGTGTTCTATAATGGAGGACCAAATGTCTATAATGGAGAAGCAATGTGTTCTATAATGGGGGACAAAGTGTCCTATAATGGAGAACCAATGTGTTCTATAATGGATGACCAATGTGTCCTATATGGGAGGACCATTGTGCTCTATCATGGGGTATCAAGTAGTCCCAAGGAGGCCAAGGGTGTATCTATTTGGGGTACCAATGGTATAGTGCCTTGGGCCTATGAGAGATGGCATTTTTGGGGTGCTTGTTGTAATATAACTCCCCTATCATGGTGTAACAATATACAAAGATCATTCATAAGGAAATGGAAAGGATGACAAGATGAGGGAATAATAGATAAATGAGAGTCCCAAGGAGGCCAAGGGGGTATCCATTTGGGTACCGATGGTACAATTCCTTGGGCCTAGGAGAGATTGTATTTTTGGGGCACTTTTTGTAATCTAACTCCCCTATCATGGTGTAACGATATAAAGATATCAATCATAAGAAAATGGAAAGGATGATAAGATGAGGGAATAATGGATAAATGAGATTCCTCACTAGATAATCCACCACATATGAATGGCATGCACAACATGGGGCCACCTCATTTGAATGGAATGTGCCACATGAGGCTAAGGAGGATGGTATATCCGTCCTTGTGCCTAGAGAGGCTAAGACACCACATCAAGTCATTCTCTTCCATGTTCACCATGGTTGAACATCCCTAGGATAATGTAATAACTAGATTTTAACAATTCTACTATGGATTTACTAATATTTAACCATGATACTCTACTTGTTAATTTATTATTGTAATTGATCTCTAACTTGTCTACAAGGATTAAATGAAGCGAAGGTACTCTCAAAATCCATCGTTTGTTTGGGTAATTGGTAATTTACATTAAAATTATATAAATCCTATTTAGGGACATTACATCTTAACCAATTTTTTTCTCCCTCCCTATATTTTATTTGATTTATTCTTCTCACAAAGTGGTTTGCATTCTTCTAACTCTCTCTTTTTAGTTATGATTTCTTCTTGAAAATAAGTAAATTCATTATCATTTGGATTTTTTTTAATTTTTAGTTACTTATATTCCTTGCTATCTTGCTATGTCTATTGCATTATATATAAAATAGGCCATTTTCGGTATCAAAACTAAATTTTACTAGTATTGAGGACAACAACACTTGAAGTAGATAGTGAACGTAGATGTCTACATGCGTAATGATAGCATATTGGAAAAATATCTCCAACTTTTGATACCATCTTATTTGTTTTATGTGCTTTCTAGTTATGATATAATTTTGCATTCTATAAATTATACTCTTTGTAATATTTAATTTTTAATCCATCTCTCTTTCTCTTTAACATAGCCAAAGTACAAAAAGAAAAAAATAAATATCTTGATATGATCTTATTTTATCTATTTTTTTAGTGGTAGAGTTTAAGTTCATCAAAACCCCCAAAAAAAAACAACACAATCTTATCTAGTGTGTAGTGTATCATTTTTATTTATTTTTTAGCGAAAACAACTAAAAAAATATATTATTTCTCCACTTCACAATAAGGTGCTAATTTTGTGTCCAATTTCATATTAGTTGTAGCCATGTGACACATTTAAGTAATGGAATATCTTCATAGAATTTTCTATAATATCATTTGTATCTCCTACTATACTTGTGTTGAACACTTTACTATATTATGGTTTGTTACTAACTTATCTTTTCAATCCTCAACATTTCCCCAATGGGGCTGCAAGTCTTGTGGAGAGAAGAGACCAAATTTATGAAGGGGCATGTCACAAATTTCTAAGTAGCTTGGTATAGTTTGTACAGTATTTTCTAAAAATCTAGATTAGCCTCTCATGCCAAATCTTGAATAAAAAATTTACATCCAAAACCCTCTATTTGTCAATATTTTATGTAGAATAGAATGTTAAATTCAAAAATAAATTTGTAGGATTATTGTATCTAGTTGTTGAATGTTAAAGCAAGAAAAAAATCTTTAAAGAGTATGTAGTTTAATCAATGTAATAAAACATAATACTAAAACATTAGAAATTCTAATTGTAATATAGTGGATTGTGATAATAAATGAATATATTAAAATAAATATCATAACATAATACCTTTTAATTGTAAAAGAGTAAATTATAATAATAAACAAGTATTAAATGTCTAGATACATTCAAAAAATGATGATATACCTATTAATATATATACCAAAAACATTACAGCTCTATAAATTCAAACATGCATAACATAAAAAAATACAACTTTATAATTTATTTTATTCTTTAAAAATAATACTTTAAAAAAAAAGAAACAACATCTAAAAGTAAAGATAAATATGATAGCTTAACAGAATAATTGCACTAATTAAAGAGCAATAAGACTATATATAAGTGTTACTAATTTATTTATACTTCCAAAATTCGTACAGCTAAAAAAAGATATAAAAATAAATTACTATCCAATAAATATATATCTATATAAACTATCGATCGAATAAACATATTTGAATGTTCTCCAGTCTTCAATAAGACTAAGAAGTATATGTACCTTCAGAATCTCAATTATATTTTCATATATTCGGGCCTATTCAGTCCACATGTAGCGCTTTCTCGACCAGCGGAGAAGTCGGGTATTGGCTAGGCCCACATCGTACGTCCAGCATAGTCATTTATAGCATCATCTATGCATGATATGTCCCAATGATGCGTATGATAAATAATGAAGTAGCATATACATCCATACGCTAGAAGGTCTGCGTAGGTTCTACATCACCTATTCACTCCATTTTCATTCACCAACACAAACGTCAGATGTCTTCAGTATTTCATTATGAGCCGTGCTTTTTACTTTCCTCCGGACGATGAAAATGGAGAGGAAGAAGGGGTGCTCTCTCTCGCTTTCTCTATTACGCGTTTCCTCAGATATCGATCTGCTGCTTTGCTGGATGGTCAGCTTTCAACTCGGGCGAGTCTACTGCAATTTTCTTTCCTTTCATCTCAGCTGACAGCTTTTCATTCGTCACGCTTTGTTTCTTTCCAAATGCCTTTTACCTATATTTCTGGCTGAGGAGTTTTCTTTCAGAAAAAGGGTTTATATTGAGAATAGCCTCTACCTGTAGCGGAAACATCATTATTTACAGATTCTTCTACGCCCGTGTTTTTCGGTCATTCTGGCCGATTTGAGTTTAAGAAACTGTAAGCTCTGGCCTTTTACGGCGTACAATGTTTACTTCAACTCACGTAGTGTGTTGCTGGATCGGGTAAAATGATTACTTATGAGGATTCCAGATAGATAAATTGATTTTTGTCTCAAAACATTAGTTTTCTTCCGCCTCTTTCGCAGGCACATTCTTTGCTGAGGGCTTTTTGGTTGAAAATTTCAGCAATTTTAAAGTTTTTGCATTTCATTTAAGGCATCTTCTCATAAATGTCTAAAATTTTAAATTGTATTTGTAATGCAATTTTATTAGTATTTTGATTGGTTTGGCAGTCAATGGCTTTCAGAGATTATTGCTGTTAGAAATAAGTCATATCAGGATCAAAGATACATTGGTCTTAAGAGAAGACAGTAGCTTAGTGGTCCAGCATTCCAACAAATAAAAGGTCTTAGGTTCTTAGGTTCATGTAATAAATAGGTATCAATATGGTATCTATCAAAGTCATGTCAGGTTATGAGGTTCAAATATTCGAATAGTTTAAAGGTGTTGGAAATAAGACCAAAGATGAATTTGTCCTTAAAAGATCTAATAATAATCCAGTGATAAAACATTCGAATAATAAAAAGAAGGTTATCTCACAAACAATACAATTACCATAAACTGATCCCCAAAAAACATAACAACTACCATGACCGTTTCAATCGAAAAGATCTTGTAATCCTGTGAAACTGAACTCTCTGCTTCCCTTTACAGACAGAACCGTATAAATTAGTGAAGAAAATTGTTGAGGAATTGAATTAGTGGTGAGGGAAGAATTACTCCTTACAGTGTGACGGTGGAAACATTAAGTTTACCCAACTCGCAAGCATGTGCGAGAGATAATGCTTCCGATCTGTCTGTCAGAAATCTGGGCACTCTTCACATTTAATCACAAATCCCAGTGATCTACTCAATGACAAACCGCGGATTGTTGATGATGAAGGCGTGTTATGCTAAGGTTTCTCCATTCGGTAAAAAAAAATTCTACTCAATATGAATCTACAAATGATGAGCATCTACGGTCATATGTTTTGCAGCAAATATGTGTGTAAAATGAAGATCGTGAACATCATGAAATGTTGGCCTTTCTTGGAGAATTTGCTAGAACAGGGTTTATGCGGAGGTGGAGAGGACGCGCGTCCACCTCATAACACGCCTTGTAACAAATCGTGTAGCTGGCAACATTGTGCTGGGGAGCACGACCTTGATAGATCGTTTCACAAGTCGGATCATCATGGTGTTCCGCCGGAAAATTATTTCAGCATGGCGACGGAATAATAGACAGGCAAATGACCGTCGGTTTATTGCCCATGTTCAGATGGGGATGCAAAAATTTCTGAGGATCTGGAAGAACGAATACGAAAATTGAGCACAGTTCAAATTTCCAGACAGGATGACAGTGCTGTTGAAGACGAAGATGGTAAAAAGAGAAAGCAACTTAAACAGGAAAAAATGAATCTGTACTGTTACCTTCAGAAATTTTAGGACCGCCAATTCTCAGAGGCGCGTATTTGAATAATGGGAAACTAAATTATACTTCGTTTTCTGCTAGGGAGTGGAAGCCAGCGCAAGCGAACAGTAATGAACAGCCTGTCACTAGGAACCCGGCAAATCAAAACAAGAACCCTAAAGCGGATACTGCTCTGCGCAAATATTCCCCCAATCAAAGCCCAGCTCGGAGCTTTACATTTGATTTGAGGGAAAGGGATTACCGGATATTTATGAGTTTAGGTATCCGTGAGGCAACAGGAAAGGCTACAGAAGTAGCACGTGATCAGCTATTAGCAGGATCCGTTTCGAAGCAATCTGAGCGGAGCAATATTGAAAATCTGAATTCTCGAGCAAGTAAATCTGTGTCAGTTACATGATCTTTCTAACATTAGCAATGATGCAGCTTGTGCAGTCAAAATTTACCTAGTTTGGAAAACATTTACTTCCACCAAAACAACAGCTGTCAATGCTGATGTTGATGGTTGACTTACCCAAGCATCAAAGGTGGATAAGTGACAAGGTAGAATGCACAAAATCACAAGTCAAGGAGAGAAATGAAGCGATTAATTGCTGATATCTGTAATGTCGGTGCACCAACTCAACAGTCATTTGGATGACCTACAAAACTTGGGGATGAGAGAATCAGAGGGTTCAGCCACACCTAATTTTTAAGCTAATGAAAACTATTGGAACGGTACAGACAAGTTTAGGAAGTGCTATTTGTGACTATTTCTCAAAATTCAAGTTCAAGCAAAATAGAGCAAATTTACTTATTCAGCACGGAAAATCCGGACATGGAGAAGCTGTCTCATTAGACACGAAAATAAAATGCCAGTATCTTGGTATAATACCTAGTATTTCCAAGGCAATTGAGATATGTTCCAAATCCTTTTCATCTACCTGTCCATTAGTTCATTGTGTTTGCTATATCTTAAAGTTTCGTTACAGTTTTCTCAACTTTATGACCAATTAACATTTGTGAAAATTCTCTTTAATAAGAGAAATTCCATACGAAAACTGTAAATTTGGTTCTTACTGCTTAGTTCAATAATCCCTCCTAAACATAAATATCCCGGGCTAATTAAATGGATGCAATTTCATCCAGTGTTACTAAGAATTGAAATTAAGCCATATAACTTGATAAATAAAATAGTTGATGCCACCATGGGAGTTATTAATTGTACAGTCGCTGCTCAAGATTTTATAATCCAAGATACACCATTATAAATCAGGTCTATAAGTAGTTGAGCAAGGTAGAATAGGAACCAAACGAATACGAATATAGGCTAAAGAAATAAGAGATCCACAGTCCATATATTTAATTAAAGAGCTCTTTTAGAAGAATCTCCAGCCAAAGTTAAGAATGAATCCATTGCAAATGCACAAGTCACGGCTTTGAGGGGAAAAACAAGAGTAACTGGCTAACAAATCTAGACTCTAAATGCAGGAAAAAACCATCTTATTTTCGCATAACTGGGGAAAAACATCCGATGCATTGGAATCTTTTCCTGCCTTCTATTTAATTACGTAAATTTAGTACCAATTTATCAAGGAAAAGATAGAAATTATACACTGATAGCAGTTGTACTATTGTACATCTAATCCCTCCAACTTAGCAGTAAGAGTGTTCGAGAAGGAAAATGGGTGTAAAGGGGACGAACCATGGTTGCCGATATCAGCAAAAACTTCTAGGTAAATTTCTGGATTAATGTGGCCATAGTTATTCAATGATTTTACAGCAGGTGTCACCACTGAACCCAAGCGTGGGCTTCTTAGAAGAAAGGACTTCAATACGTGCTTTTCCATCAACATTACAGCCAAGTTTACAGTGATTTAAATTAACTTATCTATTTAGGCTGATTATTGGGAGAAGTTGTTTCAGGACGTCCAAACTTCCCTTGATTTTTTGTGTATCACCTAAAGGTTAGGCAGACTTCCAATTCAACCTTCATCAATACCATTCACGTGAAACTTTGAAACTAGGAGTATATGTAAAAATTGAAATGTAGAAAACTCTTTATGAAAGGTGAGAATTTATAAAATTATCGTGTTGGTAGGGGAGAGGATCTAGTAGTTGAGCATGCTTCAATAGTTGTTATAGTAGTTGTTTATATAATTTAACCACCAAAATGATATGTAAAAAGACAAAGAGGATTCCCCAATTAAGCCCCTAGGGTTTTTCTCCTACGAGCTTGGGTGGAAGAATGACTCTCTTTCATGCTAATGATGTGTTTTTGGTGAGTTCATTCAAAGATAGGGGTTGTGTTGTGTGTGATAGGGTGTGTTTAAGTACTGCAATGTAATAAAACAAACTAACTATGAAATGTAAACTAAATGCAAATGTAAACTATATGCAAAGCAAACTAAATGACCTAAACGCATGCAAATTGGAAAGAAACTAGAAGAGATAGAAACGGTGCACCTAGAAACTGAAAGTTGTAGAAGAGGAGCTTTGGAATCTTCTGGAATCTGTTGAAACTGCTTACTGAGTCATTTACGCCAGAATGGATGACCTAGTCCTCTTCCCAAGAAACTTTGCCAGAACAGGTTTCTAGTAAAAGGGTATCCAAAAACACAAAAGCCACTTTTTCAGGCCTGGTATAGGGACTAATTCGCCAATGATGGCGACATATTCCTCCTAGAGCTTTCACGAGTTTCGAGGTTGGAATCTGTAGGTGCCCACTTGTACTTCTATTTTTAACAGAGACCCATGTCTGAATCTTTAGAAAACAACCTACAAGTTGTCTATTAGCTCCTTCTAGGGTTTGTTGACTACGAATGTTGTAGATTCAATTAAGACACCTTTTCAACACTTTACTCTTTGAATAGTTTGCATATAAACCTGTAAAATACACATGCAAAGAGAAGGAAAAAGGTTAGGGTAGAGAGTAGGGGTTTTCCTTAGTCAAACCCCATGATGGTAATCAAACCCAAATGAGATAGAAAATGAAAGGGAAAGATGATTGAATGACAAGAAAATATACACACTCACCAAACCCTTGTTGAAGATGTCTGAAAACATGCGAGAACCAACTCCAATGGAGGTTGCTTGAAGTGCTTTGTGCTTGAATGCTTGCTTAGAAGATTGAGTGCTTGAGTGCTTGTGAAGATGAAATGATGTTAGGGGGGTGAAATGAGGATAAAAATCCTTATTTATACATGTCATGCCCTAATTTTTTGAAAATAACACATGATAGGCCGACCTTAGGGTTTTGGGGGAAAATTCTTGTTAGAATTTTGTTTTAATTTTGAATTTTATGTCAAAAGGGAATAGGTCACCCAAGGTGGCGACCTAGTCCACTTGGACAAATTCAAGTGGTGGTCATGAATTAAGTGGTGTTAAATGATGTTTAACGGGTTTGTCTCCTGAAACACACTTAAGTCAGGCCTAAAAGTACATTAAGGGACCAATTTAACATAAGGGTGAATTTAGTGATGACAAGCCTATGAGAGTGTGAAAATGTATTATAACATCTTACAACACTTTATCACAAAGCTGGGAAAGAGGTAAAAAGGGTTTGTTTAGGTGAATTATGTTGAAAGTGTCTTAGAAAAGTGGGAAGATATGTTATAACACTTCACAATAGCTTTGTAAAACATCAATAGGTTGTTATTGATTTGCAAGAGTTCAAGGCCTAATGTGAATGTATTGGCCACATTACAACATTAGATCAAAGAAAAATCAAACCAAAATCTAAGAGAAAAGACCCAAATGAGTGAAAAAGTGTCTAGCCTACATTTTTTGGTGACATATTTAACCCCCACTTTAGTGAGAGGATGAAATTGCTTCAAACTCACACTAAGCTACTATGCATATCAAGAGGGGTTCACTGTATTCATGCTAGTAAGGTGAGATGACTATAATCAATAGGGATGATCAAGCCCCCAGGATCAAGATCCCATGGAAAACCAAACATAAGTGCAAAATATTACACAAGGAGTGATGTGAAATAGTGAAGAGAGAGTAAAAGTCAGATCAAGCTTTGATCGTTTATCCAACTAGTTGTGGATCAGATCTAGGATTTTTTTCTGAAAGGAAGTATACTCACTCTAGGGTGATGAGACTTTCGGTTGTCCACCAGGTGAGAAGGCCCAAAAGGGTGAGAAACATACACTCGGTTGGTATACACTCACACACACAAAGGTGGCTATGGGGAAAAGTGTGCCACTAGTTAGGCTTCCCGCTCAACCATACCAAAGTTATACCTCCTGATAACATTGATAAGGCACCACAAAAGACAAGGGTTCACAGTTCATGAGACAAGGAAAGTTGCATATTCTTCGAGCTCATAAACAAGTGCAAGATGGCACCATAAGCATGTAATTTGTGTTATTTAAGGTGGCCATATATGCAAAACGGTAAAAATGTAACATGTAAAATGAAAAAGGGATGTTCAAAGGAGTCTTATTTAGTTCATGCAAGGTCTTTAGCTTAGGGAACATTGTTTCTAATGTCTTCAAGAGAGGACCAATCAAAGAATAGAAAATTCACAACTTAGGGGATGCAGTGTGTCACATCAGGCTGCTAAGAGGAATACAAAATTCTAAGATAGGTCACTTTCATGAAGGAAATTACACCCAATGTCATCCAAAAAGTGAGAAACTCATCGTATGAAGTAATAAGGTTGCACAAGGAGCCAAGGACAAAGAAAACAAAATGCAAAATAAATAATTCCAATGTATGCCCCCACTTTAAAGTAATTGCTACACACCGTTTTGTGAGCAATTACTTTAAATTAGAGAAAGGAAAAATGAAAAAAGAAAGAATAGGACATGAGAGCCTACTTGGAAATCCCTATGGCAAGTTATATGTTTTGAAGGGAGGCTACGTCATGTAAAAGAAATGGAAAAAGAAAAGAGAAAGGGGGTTGCCCCCAAAATGAAATACCACAAACACATAAGTGATCTATGGATTTGGGGTCACTATGTTCTTTGCTGCAAGATTTGTGTAGAGAGCTCGCAGTTGTCATCATCTCCCCAAATACATAGAACTAGGACACAAAGAGAGCAAAAAAAAATAAAAGGAAAGAGTCATTTTGGGTCAACATGGAAGAGACATAGGATGTCTCGACGCTTTGCATCATCCCCAAAAGGAAAATAAAAGAAAAAGAAAAAGACAAAGGAAAAGGAAAAGAGTTTTTTTGAGTCAACATGAAGGAGAGATTATTGTATCAATGCTTTGCATCATCACTAAAAGGACAAAAAAAGAAAAAAGAAAAGGAAAAGGCCTTTTAGGTCAACATGAAGGAGACATTGTGATCTCAATGCATTGCATCATCCCTAGAAGGAAGACAAAAGCAAAAGAAAAAGAAAAGGGAAAGGCCTTTTGGGTCAACATGAAGGAGACATTGTGGTCTCAATACCTCGCATCATCCCCAGAAAGACAAAAAATGAAAAAGAAAATGAAATATAAAAAGTGAAGTCATGACATAGAGAAAAAGAAAGGTACATCTAGAAGAATTTCACAAAGAGAGAGAACATCAAACATACCAGTATGGGGGAACATGTCACACACTTGAGAAAACATGCAAAATAAAAATAAAATACTAGTAAGGAAAATGTACGACAATCATCAAGCAATTCATCCGTCTCCCAATCTTTCTTAGTATAAAATTCGGGTTGGCAACTAGCAAGAGGGACAACAACAATTGCATAACTAGCATCCAAATCAATACTTGTCCGAGGAGTATTATCAAATATGCTCATGGAAGAGGAAAATAATGAATTCAAAGTGTTGTGCACCTGTTCGTCTATTTTAGCATTCTCCTCCTCCTCCTCATCATCATCTAGATTGATGAAAATAGGAGGACAAAGGACAGTATCAGTGAAAGCATGTAATATTGGTTGCAATGTGGGTATAGAATTGGGCTATGGTGGTGGGTGAGAAGGTTCATCATGTATTGCTTCTGGAAAATGTGGATTATGATTTTCAATATTTTCTTCATCATGTGAGTGGTGAGAAAGAGCACAATGATGACGCCTACACTCACTAGCTCCTTTATTCCTTTTTATTCTTTTGTCAAGTTGCATTTGAGAAGGATCAGGTTGGTCAACAATAGGTTGCTTTTCATCCTTAGGGGGAGGAATGGGAGGAACCATAGGTGGGCCATCCACTTTGTCCTTGTCTTCATAAACTTGTTTGATGCAAGGAGGCATGATAGAATTACTATCATGATCTCTATGCCTCTTAGATGATGTGGAGGAGATTTTGGGTGTTGTCTAGTTAGGCATGTTGGATTTGGGTTGCAACATAGATTTGTCAAGGATGGGTGTTTCAGAGGTAGAAGGAGGCATGTTGCAAAGACAAAATTCATATATTTTCTTTTCTTTAAACTTTTGATAGGTAATGAAAAATAAATCTCTTCTAGGAGTGATGGGTTCCATGGGCTCAAGCCAAAAGGTTTCTAAAGAAAAGTTTCCTTTGAAGGAAAGGATTGGAGCCACTATGGTGGACAGTGAATATTTTTTTCTCAACGGGAAACTTCAAATATTTGTGAATAAGAGATGGGACCACTTTCATTGAATGAAGCCATGGGTGGCCTAGTCGCAAATGAAATTGGTTTGATTGCGAGATGATAGAGAATGTAACATCCAATGTCTTAGGGCCTATCTATAATGGGAGAGTGATTTATCTGATCATATGGAATGTGAAAACATTATGCATTTTGATCCACACAGTAGGTCTATTATAAACATCTTGAGAAATATCATGTAGTACCAAAAATTATTTTGTGATCACATTCTCGCCACAGGCGGGATCTATGAGAATCCCATTAGTGGGATTATCATAGATTTTTTTAGTTATGTAGAGGGGACCATCAGGAAGATTTTTTTAGTATGTCTTAAGGTTAAAAGATAATCTCAAGAGTTGTTTTGGTTTGGCCCTTATGAGGAATAACATCAATCGTGCCTACCATTTCATCTATAGGCTTGACATGGGTCACATGTGGAACAACATCAAAATGTTCATCTTTTGTATCAACATTCATAACATCATTTTGTGAATTTTTTCTAGCTTTGACAAATGAAACATTGTGTTTAGGCATAGGACTAGTAAAAATTTACAAATTTTGGTTTGGGGGTGCAACAGACTTATTGCCTTTATCAGTAATACCAGCAATGGATAGATGGCCCGAATCAATGAGGTCTTACATAAGGTGCTTAAGATGCTTACATTGTTCAATGTCATGTTTGTTTTGTCTATAAAAATAGCAATAAGCATTGGAGTTATAGGATGGAAGTAAGGGCTTATTACGATCGGGTGCATGGATAGGAGGTAAGGAAATCATTTGTTGTTAGAGCAATTGATTCATTGTATTATGGAGGTTATTAGGTAAAGGCGTGAAGGTTAGTTTAGGATCTCCATAATTGAAAGGCACCGTGGTCTTAACAACCACTATTTGATTATTGGTAGGAAGAGGTTGAGAAGGAGGGTTAAATTGCAAAAACCCTTTATTTGGCTTTTGAAATGGTTGATATTTGGTTTGGTTGGTAGCGTCAGACTTCTCAACTCGACTAGAAGTGGATCATGTATCATGACTACTAGTTAAATTGTGATAATCACAAAGCACTTGGCATCAGGGCATGAAGGAAGGGAAGTTTGATCAAGGTGAGCTTGTCTTGAAGGGGTGTTAGCAAGTTTTCAGTAGGCATCTTTTGTAGATGTGTATCAAGTACCTTAACATCAATTAATTAATATAATGTCTGATAATGGGAGATAAAGTTTGCTATCTTTTAATTAGTGTCTTTCTTACATCTCATTAAATCAGCCAAGGTCTTTTTAGGAGTCATGTGCACTTGGAAGTGGTTGATAAAGGCATCAACAATTTCATTGAATGAACTAATTGAATTATTTGGTAGGGAAGAAAACCAATCCAAGGCAACATCTTTGAGGGTCCTAGCGAACAACTTGGCTAACATTTTTTCATCAAGATAACAATCACTATACAAAGTAGTATAAGCATTAACCTAATTAGAAGGATCTCCCTTCCCTCTATACTTCTCAAATCTAGGTATTTCTATTCCTTGTGGCATCAGAGTGCATAGGATCTCTAAGGATAGGGGATTGCTACAAACATAGTGGGTGGGTGAACCATGTTGGTTTGGATTGATGGTGGAAATCTATTGCTACATAGATGAAACGGTGTGAAAAAGTTGTGTGATAAGAGGATTGGTATAAGTGGTATTAAAAGTGGAAGGGAAAGTGCTGATGGGGTGAATGTAGTGGAAGGGAAAGTGAATGGGATACTAATGGGGGGTATAGTGGAAGAGGCTAAGGGATTCAATGCAACATAAGAAGTAGGAATACCAAGGGAAGGTATCACATTACTAATCAGTTGTACTGTTGTTATCACATTAGGAGATGCATAGGTAGGAATGGAAGCTATTGTTGAGGGAGGAAGAGTTGAAGGTCCACCTTGGCTAATAATAGGGGTGGTTGGTTGAGAGACCCTAGATGTGGAAGAGGCATTTTTTTGGTATGTTTCCACTATTTTCTTCACAACACCTAGGCCATCATCACTGTCAAGCATACGGTGAATGTTATCTATGGTGGGGATGGCAATGACAGATATGTTCTCAAGGATTACTTCATGTTGGATGTCCGCTAGGTCTACATGAATGTGAAATAGCTTGTCATGTGGTAGTTCATTAGATTTATTGTCAACATGAGTGTTTCCTAGGTTTAGAGAGTTACTAAGGGTGGTTTCTAGGCCTAGTGCACCATTGTCGATACTAGGAGTAGAAGCCTGAGACATCCCAAGATCTACAACAAGAGTATTGTCATGAGATGCCATGAGTCTAGAGCTTCATCTCACTACAGTATCTGTGGACATGAAAATTTGTAAATGGTTAGCACAATTCTAACATCGTCATAGAATAACATGACATTCTTCAAAACAAATGATAAAACCAAATCGAACATGTAAAGAATACATGAAATGTATCTATTCTATGGTGGATTGGTGCTCTTTGAATATGTGAAAGAGCCCTTTCCCAATCCTTGATAAGCCAAATGAGATTATAGACAATGAGATGCTTGGTGAAATCAAGCTACCTATAATGATAGTGCTCAAATTGTAGATGATCAAATGAGAGATAAGTCATTGAATTTATAGGAGAAGTTGAGAGAGGAGAAGTTAAGATTAAGAGATATGGGATTAAATCCCATCAAATGAGAGAGAGCCACTTGTCACAATGGGATTGGACCATGCTTGTGCAAGTTTTGGCTAATGTGCCCATTTCAAATTTGAAAATGGAAATAAATGAGTATGGTTGAGGGTTTTTGGGGGGGATTGTGTTTGTCCAAAAAATTCAAACATAAGAGTTAATGAGGGCATATTCCTTGGGAATATGCCCTTGTGAGGGAATAATCCTTCTTTAATAAATCAATTTAAATGATTTATTGTGCAAGTGGATGAATCTAGAGGATTCATGTAATTAGGATTAAACTAATCATGATTTGATTAATCTAATAGGAGTTTAGGTGATATGACATTTGATTTCAATTTTTGTATTTATTTTAAATCAAATGAGAGGAAAATGCATATGAGTGATTTAATTAGATATATGTGATTTAATTAAATCAAGAACTATAGGAGATAATTAAATAATTGGATTTATTTAATTTTGAGACAAGTGAATTAATTAAATTGGTTTATTTAATTAATAGATGAAATAATGTTGAATGAAGTATGATTAGATGCATGCATATATTTCACATGTCTATATTTTTCCCCTCTTTGAATCAATGTACTCATTGCATTGGTTCAAAGAATGATGCTGCTGACATCGAAATTAAAAAAAATTATGATTTTTTTAGATGCCCCAGGGAAAAGAACTACGTTAGAACATTTCCCCCTCAAGAGATCAAGCAAAAAGATTTAATTTGAGGTCGATCTCGTGATAAAGAGGTTCAAAATGGATGTATGGATGCTTAGACTATATGATCTATATGATAATGGAAATGAAATGTTTGGAAGATGCTTAGAATAACAAATTTATATTATCCTAAACAAATTAAATGATTATGGAAATGAGATGTGAGATGGATGATGTTGTGCTATGATGATATGATGTGATTATGCAGGAGGCATGATGGATCATTGTTAGTGTGAAAGAGGATAGAAGAATGAGAGGGATAAACCCTTAAATCCAAGAACATGTAGAAGTCCAACAAGTCCACTAGTCATCGAGACTTTACTGGATATAATGATGAATGATGATGATGTATTGCTTATCCAAGGATGGGAGAGATAAAGAGCATACCTTTCTTTATGTCTGATAACACACGTAGGTGTGATGCATCAAGGTATTAAGAACCAGGATGGTGTGGTGCCTAGTGTGATGGACTTTGACTCGTCAAACAGATAGGAGTACTCTTGTTCACACTTGACAAACAAAACCTTATTTGGAATGCAATTCAGATATTCTAAACATCTCGGGCCAAAACATAAGAAGGAAAGCCTTCTTATGTAGTCAAAAAGACACCTAAAACATCCTCCCTACAAACAAAACAAAGTATGCATGATGAAGTTATTTTACAAGAATATCCAACAAGCACAACAGATAAAAAGATAATGATCATTGCCCCATTCCTTTCTTTCTAAACCTGTTTTGTTTAGGCATCATCGAGATGTCCTTGGAATGAGCACAAAATAAGATAAGTCAATAAAAGACTAAATGAAGCAAACAAACAAGTTAATGTTCTTCATACTGCTAGCCAAGGCTAAACTACTACAAGGGGTACTTGATGCTTATGTCCACCATGGGAAAGCTTCATCCTAGGACATGTTGTGATCAGGGTTTTGGTGAGACTTATTGGGTGATAAGCAATTGATACTCCAAGTTGACCAACTTGCTTGCTTAGTGATCTAGACTTAAGACTTTGATGATTAAGCATTCACTTTGGAACCTGCTAAACTTGCTTCTGACTGACTCACCAAAGGGTGAAAGTGACGATTGTTTTATTATCAGTGATAAAATTCGTGGGTGAAAGTAAGATGAAATGGATGCACCATTTTGGATTTTTAGATATTTTGAGGCTATTTTTGGATTTTGGATGTTTTTTGAAGTTTTGATGAATGTTTTCGGTTTTTTCACATGGTTTTGACAATTTGGATATGATATGTGATGACGATATCAGTGCTTTGTTTTGGGATTTTGTTGGAAACCAAGCTAAGGTTGATTGATCAGATTGATGGATTGATAGTTTGACTAAGTGTGTTAAGTCAAACAAAAGTGATAATGCACTCATAAACTTTAGGAAGTTGTGTTATCCCAGAGTAAACTCATACAAGAGGGTAGTTTGACTAAGTGTGTTAAGTCAAATGAGGTGGTTATGGATTCGATAATTTGGCTGTGTTAAGACAAACAAAGATGATAATGGAAATGTAAACCCAAGGAAGTTGTGTTATCCTAGAGTAAACTCATGCACTAGATGATGGTTTGACTAAGTGTGTTAAGTCAAACAAGGTGATAATTGATTGGATTTGATTGATTAAGATTAACGAAGCTTGATTCAGAACAAAATTGTTTTGATGATTTGATGTGATGCAGACGTGCAAGTTAGATGTGACTGATATTGATTATTCAGATTGATGTTCGATGAAAGATAAAGCTTGATAAGGAACGTCTTCCTATCAAAATATGCCATGGGCTAGTGATTTGGATTTTTTGGCTCACAAATGTTTAACCAATTTTGATTTCATGTTTTTCAATGTTCGGATCACCACATAAGTTGGAGGATATATATCAAGATTTATTCTTGAAGAAAGATGCAAATATCTACCCCCAGTGTCTAGCAATGTTTGAACGACCATGGGTGGATTCTTGGATGAATGGATATGAATTATCTTGAGATGAGATAAGGGTGCTCTGAATAGAGGATTCTCATTCAGATAATACTTCTTGGCTCAAATAATGTTGGCTTGGATAGGATCAATGGAAATGACCCATGTCAAGATGTTTACCATAAACAAGTGTGCAACGAACCTTCATCAAGATCAAGATAAGGTAGATAAATGGCAATGTGTTGGATAAACAATTCATGGATGAATGAATGATATGGATGGAATGTTGGCTTTATTATGCATGTGATAAGATGCTTTCTCTTGAAATGGCGTACATAGATGCTTGATTCTACACATGACACCTATTTGCTAGGTTTTTCATCACGGTACCTGCCCAAAGTGCCACCATAGTGGTTTTCATTGGAGGACGATTCTTTTTCTATTTTCAATCCTTTTTTTAATTTTTTTTAATTTTTGTATTTTTATTTTTTTTGTATTTTCTGAGAGATTTTAAGCTGATGTTGAACCACCTGGTGGTGTTGATGTTGATGTTTCTATCATTATGTGCATCGATATCCTGCTTGAAGAAGCTTCTTTTCCAAGATATGTGCACTCGAAAGCAACTTTTGAGAAATTTGTTTTGCTTCGTTGATACTAGAGTTAACTTTGTCTTTGTGTGCACATCGTGATAGAGTGCCTTCTAAACCCTTATGATGAAGGGTCATTGACAACACATGGTTAATGTGAGAAATGGATATTATGCATGGAGGCATGGATGGAGTATGCTTAGGAATAACAGATGGATTGGCTGATAGTTTGGAACTTTTGACTCTCCAAACTTGGGAAGATGAGGGATTATGGATGGATACAGAAGTTTGTGTGAAATTAGGACCAACTGCTCGATAAAATTTGTACGTCATTTGAGAAGCTTTCTTTTTCCTTTATGGACATCTTTGATGGATACTTTTTCCTTTTTGATTTTTCCCCATAGTTTCTTTGACTAATGGAGTTTGATAGGGATAGTCTTTCTTTGTATTCTTTGGTATCCATATATATTTGACTTGTCCAATAAGATTCTTAGCTTCTTTTTCTTTGATAGTGTTCTTCTTGCTTCAATTCACATCCCCCTTTTGATGTTGGTCCCAATTCGTGGATGGGGTGATGGGTGGATGGAGATTCATGACGTGGCGGGTTGTAGTATCTGCATCAGTTTCATCATAAAGATCCTTCGTGCTCCCTATGTTGACGTTTGCTTGTGACAAAGTTGCCCCCAGTTTTGTGGAAGTATCATTGATATGTTTATATCCCTTGATTACCGAATAACCAAGGCCTTGATTCTTAGGATTGCCAATAATCTGCACTGGTTCCAAGATACCCTGTTCTTGTAGGCCTAATCCTCTGCCTTGATAATTCATTCATTGAAACATTTTGTTTGCAATAAGATATGTTTTACCTTGGAAACACGGTGCTAATCCTTCTCTACTATGTCATGGACACTCAAAAGTGTTAACTTCTTTATTGATGAGATAGCTTTCTCTAAGAAAGGTAAGTGATCCAAGTTTATAAGTGATTGGATCCTCCATGTGTGGAATGAATGCACGATTGATATCTTTAGCTTGATCATGTGAGATATCAAATTGTAGTGCTTCTTCAAGAAATGTTGATGATTCATTGTTTGCATAAAATTCTTCCTCATGATTCATTTCACAGGATGTTTCTAATTCATGAATTTTGTAGGAGCCCTCTACATGACCTATTTCTGCTATGTCTCTATAGGATGTGTCTAATTTGCAACTTTGCATGATGTCTCTGATTTGCAACTTTTATAGAAGCCTTCTTCATGATTCACTTTTGGTATGTCTCTAGATTTTTCTAAATCTTGATCAAGTGTACAAATGTTAAGAATGGGAGAATTTTGTATCTTGGTAATGATGTCAAGAGTATGAGACTCTTATTTTTAATGAAGATCATCTATGTGTCCATCCAAAGAAAGCATCTCACGGGTAGGTGGAGGAATATCTGCTATATGAATCTGATCATCATTTGTGACATCTTGTATAGATAGAAGAGTGCCCATTAGATCATTGTAGTATCTAGGAGATACAAATTCTTGATCTTGACTAATTTCAGAATTGCTTTCAATATGCTTTGGATCAAGTTCTTGACATGGGTCAATTTCAAAGGTTGGATTATCTACAAGGGACTCTTGGGTATCGTCCTTAGGCATGGGAAGTGGCTTAATATATTCTTGATTTTTGAATGGATTTGGATCAAATGTTGAGTAAAATATTCTTTCGCTATTCTCAACCGTGAGGTCGAAGGATGTCAATATGCCTTGGGAGGGACCATTGCTAGACCTTGATAAAATATTTTGGTCATGCTTTGGAATACGTTCTTGAGATATGTCCTCTAACTCATAAAGTGATGTAGAGACATTTTCAATATGATAATTGGTTGATGGATCATGGATTATGTCAATGGGATCAAATAACGTTAACACATCTTGGAATAGATCACTAAAAAGTGGTTCTTGATTAATGTTGATTTGATCACTAGATTGGGTAGAAGCATCTTCAAGATCTTGAACATTGTTTTCAATAATTGTGGTGGGAATCTGTTGCAAGATTTTTTGCACGAGTAATGTTTGTGTTTTTTGTTGAGCCAACGACACTTGTTGTTGGTTGTGTTGTTGTTCTACCAACAATGCTTGTTGTTGGGCTTGTTGTTGAGCTACTTGTTGATACACGAGTTGATGGATTGCTTTCAATTATGCCCGGTATTGCTCTTGCGCTTGTCAAGCTTGGTGTTGGGCTTGAGCTTGAGCCTATGCTTGTTGGGCTTGGAGTTCCTTTTGGTGTGCAGCTTGCAAGATGATAGAGAATGAATTTTCCATGTTGAGTTTCGGTGGTGGTGGTGGTGGATTGGGAATGATGCCAGCCATAAGACCAAGTGATGTTGACATTTCTTGAATTGGATCTTTGTTGGGTATTGTTGGTGGATTTTGATCATGATTGAAAAGTGGCCCTTGGTGTGTGTTGATTTGATCATTGAATGAGATGGAAACATCTTCAATGTGTTCATTGATGGATTGATATTGAATACAATTTTCAACAAGTGTGGAGGAGAGATTGTTAATGCTATTGCTAGTGGTTGAATTATGATTAATGTTCCCAATAGCTATTAGCTTTTGATCAATAAAGTCTTGGATGAGATTTTTGGGTTGAATTCAATCTGATGTTGTGTGTCCCTTTACTTTGTGAAAATCACAAAAGTGCTTCTCGCCATACCCTAGTGGTTTCACCACGGGCTCTTGATAATTCACATAGATGGGGATTTTAATGATATTTTCTTGTACCAACCGTTGCAAGATCGATTTGATTGGTTCTCCAAGTGGTGTGTATTTTCATTTGCTACCTTGTGAGATTTTCACTTTAAATTGACCTTGTGGCGATTGATTTTGGATATGTGGTGATTAAGTTTGTTGTTGATTTTGTTGATATCCAACCTCTTGATTTTAGATATATTGTTCTTGATGTGATTGTGGAGACAACTCAATGCTTTGATGGCATGGTTCAACCAATGGAAGAGCATATTGTTTCTGGGGTGGAGATGTCTCTTGGCGCAATGGATCAACTAATTTGGCAAGCCAAGCAATTTGATCCCGCAAAATTTGATCTTGATTTGGATCTTGACACCCTTGATACTATTGAATTGGTTGTTGAGCAAGCATATTTGGCATGTATACTTGTGGTGTTTGTCTGGGATCATGCACTAGTTGATTTTGGATAATGCTCTGATTTTGTATGATGTTTAGATTTGGCATTATAGGTTGAATTTGAACGTTGTTGTGGCTGGGCATCATATCCCCTTGATTCAGGTAACTTATATTTTGCATTGTGTTACCTTAAGGGCATGTGCAGGATCATCATGTTAAAAACAGGCCCTTAAGTGGCAATAAATTTAGAAAAATCAGAGTAAGGCAACTTGACGTAAAAGTTTGAATAAGTTAACTATATTATTTCAAAAATATGTAAGAATAGAATCTGTTTCAAATTGAATGTAGTTTCTAAACTACTAGGCTTATTTTTGTTTAAAAAATATCTATTTGGTGAAAATTTGAAATTTCAATGCAGTAGTACTTTAATTTCAGGGAAAAATAAGAAGTAGGTGTCTGTCTGACCACCCTAACCACAATAAATGATAATATTTTTTTATAAGATTTTAGATATAAGTAGAAGACTCATGTCCTAATGTGATGCATATTTTTTTGTAATTTTTTTCCAAGTACATAATTAATTATGATTTTTTTATTATAAATTTTAAAAAATATAAAAACTCGTACGTCTGACCACCTTAACTTGGTCAAAAATTCATGAAATTTAATTTTTTGTTTTTAATACTATATTATGTGAAGCATAGAATGTGACACATGTTTCAGATTCAAAAAATGTGATACCCTTTCAAAGCTATAGATATTTTTCAATCAGCCTATCAATCAGGACTTTAGTCGTAAGTCAAATAGAAAATGAATAATAATTAGTTATTAAATTGAAAGTAAAGCATAATTTATATTGGTGGAAAGCTAAGAATCCCCTTTAAAAACCCTTTTCATTTCATCAATTTTGGGTAAAAAAAAGTCATCAGCCACATGGGCCATCATATAACTTACATATTGCCACTTTTTGGCCCATCATGATCCTGCACATACCCTTGACATGAATCAACATATGGAGTTGCCAATATACTGCTACGATTTTTAACAACCTTGGTTTGATTTGCAAGCATATCTATCCCAAATTTTACCAAGTGCGGATTCGAAATGGTCATGTTTGACAAACCTATATTTGGCATGTATGAATTTGGTGGGAAAATATTTGGAAAACTCATGCATTGAGTGTTTGGTTAATAGATTTGTATCTTTGGACTTTGATTGAAATCTACCATCGGGAAAGGTGTTCCAAACTTTAGATTGGGCATATTCACATTCAGGTTTGGTGGAGAGGATGATCCCATGTACAAATTGTACAAATGTGAGTTTAGATAATCAATTGGTGTTGCGAGACTTGGATATTTTGGTTGAATTAGATTACTCATGATGGAAGAATCAAGTTTATACTCCATGTTCCTCTTGTGTTTTGACCTTGCTAACCTCTGAGGGGTTTAGGACCAATGATGAGATGAAGGATGAAAGGGGTGAATAATATAGATGTTTGAACTCTTAGGAACTTTGGATCAATGCTAGACTTTAAGAATTGGTTTGATTTGATTTTGATAGTTTGACTAGGTGTGTTAAGCCAAACAAGATGATGGTGAACTTGTAAACCCTAGGAAGTCATGTTATCCTAGAGAAACTTGCTCAAGAGAATGAATTGGCTAAGTGTGTTAAGCCAATTGAAGTGATTATGAACTAGTAGACCTTAGGAAGTTGTGTTATCCTAAAGGTAAATTTGTTCAAGGGGATTGATAACTTGACTAGGTGTATTAAGTCAAATGTAATGATGTTGATTTTTCCTTTAAGTTTAGCACGGATGATATTTCAAGGTTCTTAGAAGTTTGTTAATGAGATGATGTTTGATTTGATATTCGAAATGGGTGAAGTGTTTGACTTGATCCTAGACGAACCTAAGATGACTTTGCTTACAAGACCAAGGTAATGATGAACATGCTTTTCCCTAGGAGCAGTTCAGACCAAAAGACCATTGTTTGCATGAAAACCATAAGACTAAAAAGAGAACAAGCACATCTGTGGTTCAATTGTTTGTTTATCTTGCTTAGATTCAGTTCCTTTTGACACAAACACTTTCTTGATTATGTTTTCAAACTGAATGTCCAATGTCCTAATTTCCCTTTATCCCACAAAGTGTATTATGCATAAATCAACGAAATCGAGGCAAAGGTTATCTATTGTTGACTTTAGTGAGAAAATGGAGATATAAATTCAAACATTTAGAAGCCTCTAAGGATAGAATCCCTAGGGCAAGCAATAACACTTGAATTTTTTCAATGGTATTGGCTTCCTAAAGGGTTTGAAATTTTGATGATTCGTTGAATGTTTTTTTTCCACTGTTTTGGATGCAAGAAAAGTGTTTTGATTCAAAGCACATCTACAACCCTAGGCTGGAAAAGACAATATTTGTCAAGTTCCCACTTTGATGAATCCAGTTGCACATATTTTGTGCAGATGACTAGATGCTTGACCACACTGGCTCCCCTCCACGACACACACTTCTCGGGTCAGCCAAGCATCAGTACCCATGAATCTCCCATGGCATACTTTTCATCTCTACAACAGAACCACATGTATATGTGGGGCGACTTCAGAGGACATGACCTCTTGCACCAACAAATATAAGGTATTTGTTGGCTTCTAAACAAAAGTTTGTAGTAAAGGTATCCAGTTTAGGGGGTGCAATGATAAACTCCTTGTGAGAGATCTCCCAACCCTTAGAACAAGGGCTTTACGCATCATAAAGATATTGGGGGAGATTTATCATGCACCCCTTCCCATTGTCCATGGCTTTCACCATGAAAACAAATTTATATAGCGGTTTGGAAGAGCTTGGATTTAGCTCGTTACCACTTGAGTCGTTCCCTTGGGGTGAGTACTTTTTCCAACCAAGGCAGGCCTTCTAAAGGTACACAATAGCGAGTAAGTGCATTCGTAGTTTGATCATCTTTGTTTGCGTGAACAAAGAGAGAACACTCGCAATGCCTTTTTCTCATGCTAGACAAGTTTTGTTCAATTTTAAGATGCCCCAAATTGAAGTGTGAAGGCAATCTTCTAGACAACCTAATATCACCAAAACCCTTTTGATTCTCAAGATCACCGTGAAGCGTGAGAGAAGCGCATACACATTTTGATGGTATTAGTTTGCAAAAAGGATTACAAAGAAAAAAAAACTTGTTCATTTTAGACCATAAAGCTGTGATTTCAATTCGTTTTAAAGCACCAAAGCGAGATGTGATAGATTGCTTGTTCAATTTTAGACCAAATCCAAATTCTAATGTGTTTCTAAGGTTCAATTTTAACCAAGTTGAGAAGTTCAAGTCAAATGGTTAATTTTAAACCCAAAAAGAAAGATGAGTTGGTTCAAAATAGAAAACGAAAGTAGGAATTAGAGCTTCATATTATAACCAAAAGCATTTAAAAATGCTTTTTCAAGTCTTAATTTCAAAATAATTCTAACTCCAATTTGTTCGCCTTTGTTCAACTCCGGTGTCTAGCTCCAACGACAGCCTATAAAATAGTAAAAAGTAAGATATGAGAAATATGATATTTCAAAGAATCAATGAAAACTTTGTAAAAAACTAAATCACACATTGATAGTCTCTTAAATGTTTGTTAGTCCAAAATGAAGCTTAATTGATGATCCCAAAGATTCATAAATTTAAAGTTGGAATATGGATTGATGGCTCAAGTGACAATGAAGAGACATCAACAGTACTATGTTCATAGCTTGGGTATGGAAAATATGATTTGAATAAAACATCCCATGACCTATGAATAAATACTCCCTACAAAAATCATGGAATTTACAAGGCATGCCAATTTTTGTACTTGACAATCTTTTACAACAATTTATTTATAAAAGTTGTTTTGGAAGTTTTTTTTTTCTAGGACTAGATTATTTCACAAGAAATATGGCTAAAACCTCAACAAGAGTTTAGTTGAGCTTGATCAAGGTTATGTTTGTTCTTTGCAAGCTACACAAAATGCAATTATTGTGTCATTGTTAGTAGCTTAGATTACTTTCTTAGACTTTAAAGAAAACAACATCAACCACCAACTACTAAATGAATAAAGATTTTTAAATGTCTCAATCCATAAAGGCATCTCCTCCCACTAATGAAGTTGTTGAAAGCTGCCAACAATAAATGTTATCCTTATCGCTTGAATCTACCAATAATAGAGGTTGTTCTTGTTGTTCAAATCTGCAAATAAATGTTTAAATTTTCTCAATAATAAAGGTACCAAAAATGAACTTAAACAAAAACAAACCCTGACATAAATGACAAGTGTAAAGCTGAATTCAACCAATTTGGCCGTGCCCTTTCTACCAATTCAAATCAAGATCCCATTGATCCACTTGTTGGAGGAATAAATTCACCTGTTAACCAAACATCGAATCATACCAAATACATTAAATCTGCAAGTGATAATCTATTTGGGGCAGCTAGAAGATTATGTGGTGATTGAATTCAATTAATTCTAGGTGGACTGTGCATCAACTCCAAGGCTTAACGAAGATACGTGGGAGAAGATTGAGAGATTGCTTTCTTCAAGCACAGGGAAAGTTACCTCAATGAGATGTGATTATGTCAACAATAATAACATCAGTATAAGCATAGATTAGATGCAAAGTATGTCAGCAATATGTTAGAGTGTCATCAAGAGATATCATTACTTTAGATGAATGCATAGACAAGGCATGTATTTCTCTGAACAAACATGTTTGAACCTTTGACCAGCATTCACATGCATAAACGGATATGGGTTAAGATGCCCCTGGAAAAAGTTAGAATAAAGCAAAAGTGATCTTCCATCAGTGCATTGGATAACCAGTGTTAGAATAAAGAAAATATACCATTGGGGAATGATTCAAAATACATGAAATTTGAAAAGACTTTAGAAAATTTTAAAGCTAAATACTATTGATAGGTGCGAAGCTTAGCGAGTAAAGTTCTTTTGAAAACTTTCCAGCAAATGCATTTGGCAGGTGATACTGAATTCCTCAACCTTTGCACAGCATCCTCCCCTTTCAACTTTTATTGGACAAGGCCTTCCATGTGATTGATATCTTTTTTGGTGGAATATAAGATGAATTTGTTCCAAAAGGAAGAGCTGATAAAGGAACCACATGCGTATTTAGAGAGAAATAAACTATATCTCAGCAAAGGCAAACACAGGTAGGGGATGGTCTTCAAATTCAAAGAAATTTACTTCAAACATACTGACCTCCAAACCCGTAAGAAATAGTATAGAGAATAAAGCTATAACAAGGCCTGTTCAGATTGTGACTTGATCTCTTTAGATTACTTGTTTCATAAGAAAAAGCTGATAGAGGAACCACAAACGCATTCAGAGAGAAATAAATTGTATCTCAGCAAAGGAAAACATCAGCAAGAGATGGTCTTTAAATCCAAAGAAATCTACTTCAAACATACTGACCTCCAGACCCGTAAGAAATAGTACAGAAAATAAAGCTATAACAAGGCCTGTTCATATTGTGACTTGATCTCTAGATTACTTGTTTCATAAGCAAAATCTGATAGAGGAACCACAAACGCATTTAGAGAGAAATAAAATATATCTCAGCAAAGGCAAGCATCGACAGGAGATGGTCACAGACTCAAATCTGCAAATGGTTAGCATAATTATAACATCCTCATAGAATAACATGACATTCTTCAAAAAAATAATAAAACCAAATCAAACATGTAAAGAAGACATGAAATGTATCTATTCTATGGTGGATTGGTTCTCTTTGAATATGTGAAAGAGCCCTTTCCCAATCCTTGATAAGCCAAATGAGATGATAGGAAATGAGATGCTTGGTGAGCTCAAGTTGCCTATAATGATAGTGCTCAAATTGTAGATGGTCAAATGAGAGATAAGTCATTGAATTTATAGGAGAATCTAATATTGAGAGATGTGGAACTAAATACCATCAAATGAGAGAGAGCCACTTGTCACAATGGGATTGGCCCATGCTTTTGCAAGTTTTGGTTAATGTGCCCATTTCAAATTTGAAAATGGCAATAAATGAGTATGGTTGAGGGTTTTTGGGGGGAATTGTGTTTGTCCAAAAAATTCAAACACGAGAGTTAATGAGGGCATATTCCTTGGGAATATTCCCTTGTGAGGGAAAATAGGTTCTTTAATAAATCAATTTAAATGATTTATTATGCAAGTGGATGAATCTAGAGGATTCATGTAATTAGGATTAAACTAATCATGATTCGATTAATCTAACAGGAGTTTAGGTGATATGACATTTGATTTCAATTTTTGTATTTATTTTAGATCAAATGAGAGAAAAATGCATATGAGTGATTTAATTAGATATATGTGATGTAATTAAATCAGGAACTATAGGAGATAATTAAATAATTGGATTTATTAATTTTGAGAGAAGTGAATTAATTAAATTGGTTTATTTAATTAATCTATGAAATAATGTTGAATGAAGTATGATTAGATGCATGCGTGTATTTGCATATCTACATTATCAACAAGAGAACACCAAACACTCATGCAATTTTTTTGAAAGGTGGTGTCGATACAATTGCAATGTAAACAAAGGAGACTAAAATTCTTATAACCAAAATTCTGGAAAATAAAACAAAAATGTAGAACCAACAAACAAAAGTGCAAAAATTATAGTGTGAATGGTGCAAGTGGACTAGGTCGCCCTGTGTGGCAAATTAGTCCAAGTAGTGATATTTTTGAAAAATTGCAAAATTCTTGACTAGATTCCATGATTTTTATGCTTTTTTGATGTAGGTATAGAATGAAAATGCAATGCAAAGTTTAAGCTAACGTGAACTTTTCACTAATGCACTTTTAAGAACCCTAAAATACAAACAATGCAAAACCCTAATGCAATGCGAGCTCTTTCTTAGGATGCAAATGCAAAATCAAAAGTGAAAAGAAGTGTTCTAAGGACGGGTTCATCAAAATGAACCACCAAAAAGATATGCAAAAATGGAAAGAGGATTCCCCAATTAAGCCCCTAGGTTGTTTCACCTAGGAGCTCAAGTGGAAGAATGATTCTCTTTCACGCTAATGATGTGTTTTTGGTGAGTTCATTCAAAGATAGGGGTTGCGTTGTATGCGATAGTGTGTGTTTAAGTACTGCAATGTAATGAAACAAACTAACTATGAAATTTAAACTATATGCAAAGTAAACTAAATGACCTAAACACATGCAAACTAGAAAGAAACTGGAAGAGATAGAAATGGTGCACGTGGAAATTGAAAGTTGCAGAAGAGGAGCTCTAGAATCTGCTGAAAATTCTTACTAGGTCATTTATGTTAGAATGGGCGACCTAGTACTCTTCCCGGGAAACTTTTCTGGAATGGGTTTCTGGTAAAAGGGTATCTAGAAACACATAAACCACTTTTTAGGCCTGGTACAAGGACTAATTTTCCAATGATGGTAACTTATTCCTCCTAGAGCTTTCAATATTTTTGAGGTTGGAATCTATAGGTGCCCACTTGTACTTCTATTTTTGACAGAGACCCATGTCTGAATCTTCAGAAAATGACCCGCAAGTTGTCTTTTAGCTCCTTCTACTGTTTGTTTACTTGGAATGTTGTGGATGGAATGATGACACCTTTTCAACACTTTACACTTTGAATAGTCTACATCCAAACCTGCAAAGCACACATGCAAAGAGAAAGAAAAGGTTAGGGTTAGAGAATAGGGGTTTTCCTTAGTCAAACCCCATTATGGTAATCAAACCCAAATGAGATAGAAAATGAAAGGGAAAGATGATTGAATGACAAGAAAATGTAGACATGCACAAAACCCTTGTTGAAGATGTCTAAAAACATGCAAGAACTAGCTTTGATGGAGGTTGCTTGAAGTGTTTTGTGCTTGAATGCTTGCTTGAGAAGATTGAGTGCTTGAGTGCTTGAGTTCTTGTGAAGATGAAATGATGTTAGGGGGAGTGAAATGAGGATAAAAACCCTTATTTATACATGCCATGCCCTAATTTCCTGAAAATAACACATGATAGATCAACCTTAGGGTTTTGGAGGAAAATTACTATTAGAATTTTGTTTTAATTTTGAATTTTATGACAAAAGGGACTAGGTCACCCAAGATGGTGACCTAGTCAACTTGGACAAATTCAAGTGGTGGTCAAGAATTAAGTGGTGTTAAATGATGTTTAACGGGATTTTCTCTCAGAACACACTTAAATTATGCCTAAAAGTACATTAAGGGACCAATTTAACATAAGGAAGGGTGAATTTAGTGATGACAAGCCTAGGAAAGTGTGAAAATATATTACAACACCTTACAACACTTTATCACAAGGCTTGGAAAGAGGTTAAAAGGGGTTGTTTAGGTGAATTGTGTTGAAAGGGTCTTAGAAAAGTGGAAGATGTGTTACAAAACTTCACAACACCTTTTTAAAACATCGTTACATTGTTATTTATTTTCAAGAATTCAAGGCCTAATGTGAATGTATTGGCCACATTACAACATTACATCAAAGCAAAACTAGGCCAAAATCCAAGGGAAAAGGCCCAAATGAGTGAAAAAGTGTCAAGGCTACACTTTTTGGCAACACAATAATGTCTAATAATTATGAGTTGATTACCCATAATTAAAAAAATGTATTCTTTTGATCTAAAAAGAAACCAATCATGTGATGCCACATTAGCGGTCAACTACCCATGATGTGAATGCATAAGTATTGGTCTCACTTTTCTTTAGGCCTTTTTGGACACCTTGATAAAAAGCATGCTGGTGTGGCATCATATTGGATGATATGGTCCTAAAATAAAGTTATAAGCAGGGGACTTAGGAAGTAAGCTTCTGTAAAAAATTGGGAGTGATTTGAAATTTTTATGTAGGATAATTAGAAGCACAAAGTTAGGGTGCACAACAACTGGGTATTCTCCCCTATTTTAGCTCTGATGCAATTTTTAGTGCTACGAGAAGATTACATCAAGGGTGTGATGTTATCCCCCAAATTAAGAAATTTGGATTCTTCAAAATGGAGGAAAAAGGGTAAATTGGTGCACGTAAGCATTCAATTACAAGGTAAAGGGAAATGAAAATTAATATTTATTCATATTTTAGACGTGTGATAATTTTTGCATTGTTTATTCAACATTTTTGAATGTGCACTTCATTGTATTTATTAGTTAGTTGAAATTACACTATAATTTTGTTTTCATTTTTAACTAATTAAATATGGTCAAATGTGCATCCTGAATGCTAGATAACTTTTATTTTAAAACATGTAAAAACAAAGTTTATTTTTATTATCTTGGATCTAGGGTATATTTGTAAAAAGAAACAACCATTCCAAAAAGTGTATTATCCTTTTTCATTCCGATTTCCTTGATAATTTGAATGACTATATTGTAAGATTACTTGTATTTTTTCTTGAGATTACAACCATAATACAATAAATAAGATTTAAACTTATTAATCGTGTGATTTTGTTTAAATTTTTTATTCAAAATATAGTAAGTTATTTTATAATTGAATATCAAATATAGGATAAGTTTTCTAAAAAAATCTAAAAACTTTGAAAAAATTAGAATTTAAATATAAATATTTTATATAATCTTTTAAATTTAACCATAAGAACATTCAAAAAAATATGTTTAAGTAATTGTTATAAACATTTTGTGACTTCTGAATTAGAACCTACCTAGAACCCACAATTATCCTTTTCTTTCTCTCATCACAGATTCTTATATAGGTTCAAACTCACTCAACCCTCCCTTTATTCTATCTCCATATGCTTTGTTACTCCTAGTTTAATTTTATGTACCATTTGTCTTACATAACTAATTTAATTCATTCCCATTCAGTTCAAGGATTAATATGACTAGAATATGGCACGAATAATGTATGTCTTCAATAATAAATGAAGACATTATTATTTCTTGTTTTTTATTGTCTCTAACTCATAGCAAAGTAAAATACAATATTCTCATGTCTAGATGATGATGTAGACCAGGAAGGATGATAATAGTATGACAATGAAAGTATAGTTAAATAGTCTTAAATTTTAGCACATGTATAGATAAGTTAAAATATTATAAGATAATATGGATTATAATTATGAAAGGAATATATATATGGATAGATACATAGTGTAGATATTTAAAATCTATTTTCATATTTTAGCACTAACATTAATCTTAAATTATTTCTTTTTTAATTAATTAAATAAAATATATATTTAAGTCATCTTTCTATTAATAATTATTTATTTATATAATTAATTAAAGTAATATTTTTTCATCAATTATTCCAACCTTCCTCCATCCTTAATTAATTAGATAAATCCTTATCTAAGAAATTAGGATAATGCACATTCTTTTTATTATTTAAATAAATAAAACATTTCCACTTCACCATAAAGTTCAAAAAATGAATTTCGCATCTTGAGCATCCATCTCAACTCAACCTCTCTCCTTCACTTGTCCTCATCCCAAGAATCTGCATGTGTGTATCCTATCTCTCCATGCAATTTAAGATCATCATATCCTTCCATCAAATTTATTTAATCCTATACATCCACTTATAGTCATTGTATCCCTACTCACATGCACATTCACCCTAGCCATCAAATTTGACTCATTATCTCAAGAATCCATATATTGTACAAAAAATCTATATAAAACCTTATTTCAAGGACACTCACCCTACTTACAGGTGATTCAAAGATTAGAGTAACATTATGTCAAATTAAGAATTCATACAATCATATCCAAAGGGTTTAGTGAAGGACTATACATCTATGTAGACCACAAAAATAAGAAAACCAAAATATTCACACAAAGCATAAGGTTTAGCATGAACAAAATCGCAATGAGGGAACAACATAGCCTAAAAATATTTGTTAATATATTATTGAATTATTGAACACACTATAATCTACAATGATGGGCCCTCTCACATGTTATGACACAACCATTTTATCACACTAAGATTGCACAAATGGATGATTGATACAATGGGATTGTACACACATAAAACTCTATTTGTTGAAATGAAATTTTTAAACTTTCTTTGATGGGATACATTCAAGTAAAAAATAACATAAAAAATCCTAAACATTATATTTTCGTATGGTTCCACTCTACATCATGATACATTTTAATTCACTCTAATTCTCTAATCTTATTTTCTTACTACTATATTTATCCTCTACTTAATCCTTGACTTATTCCTTAATAAAATTAGTGGATGACAATTTTCCCCCATCTCCCTTAATAATAAAAAAAATAAAAAAATAGTGTATATATAGTATTCTTAGACCTTAAATATAATTTTTGTTAGCTACATGGAGGAGAAAATTTCTAGGACACATGAATTATGTAGTCAAATAACTATAAACAACCTTCCAATCTAATGTAGTGATAATGAAAGGGAATATACTCATGTTTTACTCTTAATAGCTTCTCATAGGATCAATGTACCACCACAAGAATTCTTGTAATTGTGAAAACTCCTAAAATTCTAGTGCAAGATAAAACCACGTACATATATGGGCCTAGTTAAGACTCAAAGACCATTGTACAATCTTTTGATGACCCAAATCCCCTAAAATATCAACATGAAATTATCCCATGCTTTCACAACACACTCTTCAAATTGTGAGACCCAGTAAACATTTATGTTAGAATGTAGTAGCTTGACTTGTTAAGTACACACAAGCAACATAATAAAACCTAATAATTTATTTGAAATAAGATAACTCTAACACCTTTTAGGATGCTCCTACATCTAACTTGAGATTAATTCAAAATTGATTCACTCACTTGTCATCCTTAGTCATCATTTTTCCATTGGATGTCACCTTAAAGATCCTTAATCAAACTCCCTTGTATACATCCCATTAGGTTACCTTAGCATCAAAAATAATCTATCTAAATGATAATCAGCCTTGATCTCCCTCAATTACCTTGTGCAAATCACCTCATAGTCAATGATATATTTTACACCCCTAATTTTTAACTTGTTAACCTCACAATTCATTGTTGACTACCTCAAGTTCAAAAATATAATTCTAAATCCTTGCAAATACCTCACTCTTTGTGATCTATCCAAAAATCAACTTTATATGTTACTTTCATTTTATGTATTTTCAATAAGTATAAACCTCTTATAAGTACCTCAAGTTCAATGATATGCTCACCTACAAATTCCTCACATTTGGTGATCTATCCAAAAGACATATTTAAAAACTATCTAAATTAATCAATCTATCATGATTCCTTGTGCTCTATTTGGTGGCATCTTGACAACCTCTCTTTGTTGGTGCTCTATCAACAATCATCCACTTCCAAACCACCTCATGGCTAGAATTCTATTTATAATCCTCTTGTAATGAAGAAACTTTATTTAGTTTCAACATAGTATCAACTAATCATGAAAAACTTACTTATCTTCTAATTAAAAATCAATTTAAACTAACACTCTCCATCCTTTTTGTTAAAATATATTAAAAAATATCTCCTTGGTAGACTGATATTCACACCAACACTCCAACACTAATTTTTAATCCACCTCACTCTAATACCATCTAATTTATTAATTAAAAAAATATCTAATAAATGACTATTTGACAATATCACCAATAAAAATAAGATAACCAACACAATAAAAGAACAACACAAAAGATAAGGTTTATCGTAGGAAAATTATTAATGAGGCAAAATCCCACTCTCCCAAAATATTTTTAGCATACTATTGAATCCTTGAACGCATTACAAACTACCGCCATTGGCCCTCTCACATTCTATTAAACAACCACTTGACTATAAAAAGATTATAAAAATAGTTAATTTCCACCATAGGATTTTACATAGACATACCTATATTCTAAAATTTTTGCATGGGCTATGTTCAAGTGCAAAATAACTCAATAGGGCTCACACAATATCTTTTTATATAGTTAAATTCCAAATCATACTCCTTTTTACCTCACTCTAATTCTCTAGCCTTATTGCCTTGTTGTTGTACTTATGATCCACTTAATTCTTGACTTCTTGATTAACTTGGTTCATGTAGATAGTTTTTTATCCACCTTATTTATCCTTAAATAGTCATAAGTAGTATATATAGCAATATTAGTAATCAAAGATGATTCACATAAGCTAAAAGATGAAACAGAGCTCTAGACCAGATACAATGTGTAGTTAGCCAATTATTAAACCCTCCAAAATAAAATGCAATGATAATAGAAGGGAATATCCTCATGAGATTCTCTTCATAATTTCTCTTGTTCCCAATGTCTCTCCAGAAGAACAATTGTGACAAAATTCCAAAAGGATCGTACAAGAGGAAACCGTGTAATCTATATGCCTAGTCAAGACTTAGAGACCACATCATTCTCTTATGGTGACACAAATCAATTGAAATACAAACATGATATCATCCCATGTTTTCATAACATACTCTCCAAATCATGAGAACTAATAATAATTTATTAAAAAGATTAGTAGCTTCTTTTGTGAATTGCACATAAAAAGCACAATGAAAGCTAGTCAATCAACTAATGCAAGACAAGCCTCACACCTCTAAGAAACTCCTACATCAAGAATATCTCATGATAAATTTACATTCTACACCTATCAATCCTCCATCCACAGTACGAAGGTCATCAATGCATCAAGAAAATACAATAATTGGATTTCTTTGAGTATTTGTATATCGCTTGTCTTCTTTCCTCTATTAGAGGTGTAGCGTAAAGTTTAGAGTAGGATATGTTTTGTTTGCATCTTCCTTGTTTCTCCTCTATATTTTGATGTTCAAAGATAGATATGCAAAAATTCATCCAACTCGTATTAATGTTGATGCTATATTTCCTTATTCTCCTTTGTGGTAATATAAACTTTAACTAAAAAAACTGAAATATAAAAAAATCATGTTGAAGTCATATTACATGTTCTTCATTTATTGTAACATTGGTCCTAAGTAATCAATAGTCTTTCAAAAAAATATATCAACATCTTTATCTTTTAAAAAACAATAACTTTTTACATTAGAATTATATTTTTTTGTTTCATAAATATTAATTTCATATCAAATCAATATAAATATTAGCTCTATATAAATATTAATTTCATATCAGCTCAATTATTTTAATATATTAAATTCATGTTAAATTAATGACAAAATTTCTCAAATAAATCAAAATTAAAAATCCACATACTACAAATATATTAATTTCTCTATAATTTCATTATATGTCCTTAGAAATTTATTAATGAAAAAGGAATCAACATGTAGAAACCCCCAAAAAAATTTCATATTACTAATTTCTTAAAATTATTGTTGCAAGTTTGACGATGTTGTCATTAATGTCAATAGGAATTCTACAGGTTGGTGTTGTCATTGATGTCAACTATGTGTTAAGAAAGGTTGTTGCATGATGAAGATATCGAGGATATTGAGAAAATTATGAAAAAGAGGAAAGCAGGTTATTGGAGGTTCTGCATGTATAATTGAGAAATTGAGGAAGTGTTATGAGTACATGGAGCTATCTTTTTGTTGCAGTGTATGAAGATGAGTTGGGATGAAGTAATGAGCTGAGATTATGTCTCTAGTACATGGTTTTCAAGTGCTTTTGAGAAAATTTGATAAATAGAGTAAACAGTGTTATGTAAGTGTTTAGAATATGTTGAGAGTTGTGCTCCACCTTTATTTTGTGTTGATGCTATGCCTATGTAGATCTAATATGTTGTTCAAGGCTATTAGAGGTTGCTATATTTAGAATTAGGATTTCTAGATCGTTGTACAGAGTGAGATATTTTCACAAGTGTTTGAACTAGTTTTTTAGTGATGTTTTCTATGGCTTGGAAGAAATGTACATTTGATCTGCATTTCTCCAATGTTTGGCTTCATCTTGTGCAAATTTGGGAAGTTACTTATAATGTTTGTATCTTTCAAATTTGAAGGTTTCACTTGATTTGGTATAATATAGTATGTGTTTCATGTGTCTGTGTGCGAATAAGGTTTACCAAGTTTTCTAGGTTGAAGTATTTCTATGTTGTGAGTTTTGATGAAGTCTTTGTTGGATCTCAAGTGGCTTGAGAATTATTTTGGATCTTGTACAAGTGAATTTTGTTGTCTAGAAGTTTTGAATTGATTTTAGGAAGTGTGTACTTAATGATTATTATGTTTAGCACGAGTATTAGCTGACCTTATGTTAGCACTACATGCGAAGCTTATGAAAGCACGTGTTGAGATGTGTTGGGATCTATTTGGGTCCTAATTAAGGATTTCTATGGGTCACCTTCATTCCTATCCCCCGTGAAAATATTTTGGTGCTGACCTAATTTGAATTTGTATATAGAACGGATAGTTGAAAACCTTGGAGAAGGTTTTTGAAGTTGAGATTGATATAAACAAGACTAATGTTGTTGTGAGATGCAAGAGAGAATCAAGAGAGAGAGAATATAGATGCAAGATCTATGTGAGTGATGTGTGTGATGCAAATTACAAAAGTATAGATGCAAATTTGAGTAGAGCAGTGCAAAATTCAAAGTATTGGATTCCTGAAGGTAGTGAGCTGAAGGTGTTTGAAATCTTTCATGCAAGCCTATGAAAGTGTTGGAGCATTTTTGGTGGATTCCTTATTGCATTGAGAAGTTGTTCTCTGAGTAACATTTCTCTTCTATCTTCTTATGCTCTTTCTATGGTAGTGAGCCTTGACTATCAACCTTTTTGGATAGTGTGGCATATTCTAGTAATGAGCCTTTGTATAGGTTTTGCAATTACTTATATTGTGAGCTAATCCTTACCATGGTTTTTTCCTCATTGGGTTTTCCATGTAAATATGGTGTTGTCTTATGTGTGGTGTTGTTATTTCAGTTTTTGTTATCTACATTCCATGTTTAATCACTTTAACAGAAAAAGGGTTTCATGAATGCATGTGGATCTAATTACTGTTGAGCATTTTGATGTTTTAATTTGCTACAATTGATTCACCCCCGCCCTCTCTCACTTCTCTTGTTCATTCAACAAGTACTTGTATTTTAAGTAATTTTTTTACCTTAAATACAAAAGTATCCTAATTTTAATAAGTATATTCAAAAGTTATTTAAAAATAGATTAAAAAGTAAATCCTAAAGTAATTATAAAATAAATCAATCAAATTTCATAAAAAAAATCTAAGAATTTTATTTTCTAAAATTTAAATCAAATCCCACAAAATTTTAAAAACAAAATATATGTGTATCCCCCTACTCAAATTCACCCTTCTTGTATAATGCAATAACAACCTTCAATCAAGTCAACTTAATCAACATTCTTCTGTGCTAATGTCTATGTAAGAGCTTAATTAATTTAGACCCCATTTACACAATAATAGTTGATAAGTAGGAAGTATTTTCCACAGCATGTCAAATTATGATATTCCTATCATGGGTCAATGAGTTTGACTTGAAAACTACACAGTTGAATCTTCATAACATATCACAATAATAGTTAACAAAGATGTACTCTCTTTCGGTCCCATTTACATAAAATCAGTTAGCAAAAGTGGACTCTATTTCGACCCCATTTACACAATAACAGTTAACAAAGATGGACTCTCTTTCGGTCCGATTTACATAATATCAGTTAGCAAAAATGGACTCTCTTTCGACCCCATTTACACAATAACAGTTAACAAAGATGGACTCTCTTTGGCATACCAAGCCCTTTGGTGCGAAGTTGTTTAGGTTGGGCTCAAGTTTCTTGTTTCTGTGTTATTTCTTCTTTGGATATGACCTTTAAAACTAGCATTTTTCTTTTCAATTCTATTATATTTTAGTGTTGATAAATGGATTCAAGATCCTTCCCTACTTATTTTAATAAAAAATAAATTTTCTCAAACGTCGTAATAATTACGTCACGATTATGATGTGCACAGGGAAGTTGCGTCCCTTTCTTTTGAACGTGGTGTGGGGCATCCGGCTATAATGGGAATAGGAAATCCGTGTTTCAAAAGAGCATGTTAACGTTATTCTTTGCAAATATCGTTAAATACTTTGTTCAGCCTTTTCTTCTGTCGACTTGATTGTTACGGCCTGTCCGTCGATTTTAATTTATTATTGGATATCATTTGATCGTCAGCCCGCCAGATTATAGTAAGCGAAAGAAGCGCCGTGACTCACAAGTGTGTAAATGCAAAATATCACTATATAATCTCCCAACTCACCAATAGCGGCCGTTTCCTTGGTCAATCGGGCGACATATCGATCCATTACCATGATGACCCGGATAAAAAGCTTAACTGTCTTCCAGTATCATCTGTTGTTTGTACGTCATGCAGACCAAATGAAAACTGACTTTAAATAAAAGTTTAAAAAAGAATCGTAATAATTTTGCAGGCCCAATACGCCATTTTTCTTATGGTAGTGCACAATACTCTCGTAAGCCAATCGATAGCAGACCATTGTCCTGTGACAATTAGAAAAGAGATCTCAATCTGTTTCGAATATTACTCTTGTATTCTAAATCGATGAAGACTATATTGTCTCGACACTTACGGGAAACGGTCTCTAAGTACTCTGAATATTTGGTATCTAATTGTCTTCTACGTATTTCAAGTATTGCACCGGCGGTTTGTTTTTATGTAAGAATATATTGACATGTGGTATAAGAATTTTTAAATATTTGAGATTTATTGATCATTTATATTTTTTTAAATATAGTAATGGTGATTTTTTTAATTTATTTTTATATTTTTTAAAAAGGATGCTTTTTTTTAGTCAATAGACAGCTAATAAGTACAACAAGAATATTAGATGATTATAGTCATCAATAAATATATCAGGGTCATGTCCCAAATAGAATGCATGCAAAGCGGACTCAAGATACAACCAAACCTACAAACACCATAATCAAGAAACAAATTATCTAAACCTAACACGAAGCTAAATAGTTTGATCTTCATGAAGAGCCTAAAGCAGAGTTTGACCTTTGTCTTGATCTAACTAACCCCAATTGACCACATTCCATGCCCCCCTTCCTTTGGAGGCCCATTTAGCCAAGTAGTCCACAACTTTGTTCCATTCCTTGGTGATGTGTACAAAAGAGATAGTATCAAAGTTCGAAGCAAGATGGAGATTTTTTTTTGCAATCGAAGCCAATCTCCATGAAGAATCTTTGAAATCTCTCTTATTATGCAAAGAGACTAGAATCATGGAATCTATTTCACAAATCACCTTCTTCCAAACTAGCTTAGAGGATTTCTCCAAAGCCTTAAGAAAAAACCAAGCCTCCATCAAATTATTAGAGTGCATCCTCATTTAAATGGAAAATAAAAAATAAATAGAACCCCTACTCTCATGACCAACTCCTCTAATCCCAACAATGCCTGGATTTCTTCAAGCAAAGCCACCAATCTTAATTTTGATGATACTATTAGAAGGGGAACTCCACTTGTCCAATTGATCCACCTTCTTGGACAGTTTCTTCCTATTTCCTTGATGAGCCTGAGAAGCCACCGAAAGGGAAAGCTCAAGGAGAGTAGCACTATGCACTTCTGATGAAGACAAAGATTGCCCTAGGTTGAATTTAGACTCAATAGTTTCTTCAAGCATGCTCTTAATCTTATACCAAACTTGAAGAGCCACCCGCTGACACTCCTAGAACATGTGTCAATTTCTATCCAACTAGATCTTGCAAGTAATAAGAGAAGGATCCAACTCTCAAGATGCCACCAAAAAGGAGGAAGAATATGGAGGAGGGTCTGTGTTCTCCCAAAAGTCATGTAAAGATAAAACATGCATAAAAGGTGTCCTCTAGATTGTCCACCAAATCCTCAAAATTTCTAAGGAAAAATTACATTGCACCCACATAGAAAGCAAAGAGACGAGCCATAGAAACCTCTTTTCCTAATATTTTCCCAAGTTAGGCATTTGTTATGACTCAACAACCATAAGAAAATATTGCACATGGACCACCAAAACTTATTCCAAATATGTTTCAATGAAGGCTACACTCTAAGGTTAACATATTGATATTCCAAAATAACATACCTTTGAGCCATTGAGTAAATACCCCTGGAATCATGGCCACAAGCAAGAACACCCCTATCATTTTAGAAACAACAAGGATGCTCCACAAGAATAGAGGCTAAAGTATTTCATTCTTCCCGATAGCCACCTCCAAAGACAATTGATTAGATTTTTCCATTAACAACCTAAAGAGTCCCCCAAAGAAGAGGAACATTTCAATCTGTCCACATTGGACCACCCAATGGCAACAAAATATTAGATAATGGTTGGAGTTGGAAAAAAGAAGAAAGAATAGGTGGACAACCATCTCAGGAATCAATCTAGAAGAAAGCATGCTCACCATTTTGAACAATCCAAAAGAATTCATATTTAATGAGAGATGATCCCTTGTCAATAGTGCTCCATATCATAGATCTCTCACCAATGAATTCCATTCATATAATTTCCTCTTTAGCCACTCCTAAATATGAATAATTCAGAATGTGGGCCCATAATTTCTCTAAAAAATTGGAAATAAAGATTGATTGTTCAAATTTGACTACCTAAGACAAATGCCATTGTTCTCCTTTGGTTTGCAAATCTAGTCCCAACTCACAAAAATATATTTTAAATTACCAAGGTTTTTATTCCACAAAACAAATTCTATTAAGGGAATCAAGCTCTTTAAGGAAGGTCATGGGAATATAAAGCACCATGAACCTATACAAATGGAGATCCTATAAGACAAAGGATAAACACCTAAAGGTTCAATGATTAACCTTTGACCAGAATTTATCTAGGATACTTTTCCATTGAGTCTTCTTCAATGTACTAGCACATAGGGGTTATCCAAATAATCTATAGGAAGACTACCAATATGAAAGTGAAGATTGTTGAAAATTATATTTTGGATCAAAATAGGATTATTGAAGAAGAAGATAATAGGCTTGCCTCATTAATTTTTTGACTAGACATAGCCATGTATATATTTAGAGCTTTCCTAAAGTTAAATACATAATCATTTCCAGCTAAACCCATGAAAGTAGTACCATCTAATAAATAGAGATGGGATTGAGAATCCAAACCCCAAGTCCAACTCTAAGCATGAATGAGGCCCATTTCCTTATTCTACTTCAACAACCTCTTAAGATGCTTAGCCATTAAAATTAATAGATAAGGGGATAGTGGATCCCCTTGCTTAAGACCTTAAGAAGTGGAAAAGATAGATGAGGAAGAAACATTAAATAAAACTAGGAAAGAGGAAGTGGTCACATAAAATATGACACAAGAGATCCACTTTGATTGAAATCCAAAATATAATAACAACAGCTAGAGGAAGGGCCACCTAACCTTGATATAGGCTTTACACATATCCAATTTAATTAACATGGATTTTCCTTGGAAGAAGACATGGAGTGGATAGCCTTGGCTGCAACCACTATTCCATCAACAATATGCCTCTTTGACAAAGCCTCCATGTTTCATGGAAAAAAAGGGACTTAAAAAATTCTCTAGTCTTTGGGAAATTAATTGAGTGATAATATTGAAGGCCATATTACACAACATAATAGGCAAAAAATAATCTAAAGAATTGGTGCCCTCCTTTTTAGGAGTTGGGGCAAGAAAGGTGGAATTAATGGCCTTGAGTATTTCTTTGTTAGTTTGAGATTCTCGAATAAATTCCACCAAATATGTCTTGATGGTATCCCAAAACTCATGAAAAAACTCTATAGGAAAGTCATTGGATCGAAGAGCTTTACATTTCTTCATCTAAAACACAATCCTTTCAATCTCCTCCAAAATGGAAAATGCAAGAAGAGAGATATTCATCTCATCTAATACCAAAGAAGGAATACAAACCAAGACAAGATTCCCCTCAACTAGAGCATGTGAAGCGTTCTCTATGAAAGAGAAGAGGAAATCCTAACCACCTCCTCTATAATAGCTTGGTACTAATTTAAATATCCCCCTTGGGCCAATATGAGAGAAGCAATAATATTCTCACTTCTATTCTCATTTACCGAAGTATGTAAAACATACTATTCCTTTCCAGTTCATGATGCCACTTAATATGATATTTATTCTTCCAAAAAAATTCCTCCCATAGCTCCCATGCAAGAAGTTCCTTAAAGAATATAGTTTCTTCTTGAAGGAAATTCCCTTTCATTCCCTCTTCCTTAATTTTGAATCTGATACTATCCAAATGTCCTTGTACATGATTCTTCATGAGAAAGAGGTTACTAGAACCTTCGAAAAAGGATGATGTTGTGGATTGATGGGTAAGTGCACCAATCTGTGACACAATTTTGGCTCTTAAGATGCCACTTTTCTTTTCTGAAATCAACAAAATCTAATTTGCACAAGAAAATGGAGATAGTTATGCTCAAAATTTCAAGATGCGGCAAGAACAAAAGTTGAAGTGCTTCGAGTCTAGTTTCTAAGCTACTATTTTTTTTTGAAATTAATGAAAATTAAGCATCTCAAAAACGGGGGGGTGCAAAACAGGTCCTATTTAAAAAAAAAAAAATAGCATAGCACGTGAGGGCTCGCCCCTTTTTGATTAACTTTTTTATTTTAATAAATATATAATATTTAATGAATTTTCAAAGTGGACACATCTTGAAAAGCTGAAATTTGAGCATTCTCCCCCCCAAATTTTTTGCAAACTAATCAAAAATTGATTTTTTTTTTCATCATGTGTAGAATGGAGTCTAGTTTCAAAAACTGTAATTTGTTTCATGTTCCGATGAATGAGTACAAATCTATCCTAAACCTAGCACATGTTGGTTTTTGACCAAAAATGAAGGCATTTACAATAGAAGCCATGGATCAAAATCTTAACTAAATCAAAATAAAAAATAAAATTATATATTTAGATAGCTAAGAGAGAGGTTAATGCTATCACGGTTTTTTTATAAACTTGCATTGAAATACGTGCAAATGAGATGGGGAGCATGGACGAAAATATGAAGAAATTTTGCACCCTTTCAAAAAAGAACGTCATTTTCATGAAATGGTTGTCCAAACCTTTGGGTCGGATGCCCAATGCAAAATCCAACCCATAGGGTTGGTATTTCCCAATACAACTTATTTGGCACTCACCAAATTTGGTGTTTGCCAAATATGGCATGCGCCAAATGGGCTACTTCATTTGGCGTGCACCAAATTTGTCGAGCGCCAGATGTCATTCATGACTTTTGGAATGCACTTTTTGTAAACTCTTTTATTTTCGCTTTCTCTGTCAGGGAAACTATATACATGAAATAAACATTTAAGTATAAGTTGACATTTACATATGGACATTTACTTTCTTATACTTTAAGTTATATTTCATGTAAATATAGGAAGGATGTTTGAGAGTGGTTTCAGATCTCTAGGAGTTATAATGCAAATTCTAGTTTTTGGAAGATCTTAAAAATTTCAGAGTTAGGGGAGAAGACCCAGTACCTGCCAGGGCTAACTTCACGCAATCATAGAATGTGAACCGTGCATCGAATAGAAAAAAAAAATTATGGGTTTTTTTTGCCCATGAGTTAAGAGCTTAAAACTAAGCTTTTGGCTTCTAGGCAATTCGGTAGAGTGCGGGAGTGTTGGATATGCACGTGGAGGTCAAAAAGACACCTTTTAGAGGTGTCGTCCAGTTGCCGCCACCTAATGTCCCAATATCGGCCCACTCTAATTTCCATCAATTATAGTTGTTTATGCCTTAAATCCACTCTAAGACATGCACTTTAACACTTAATGAACAACCATTAGTGTTTTTGTAATTATAATGAGCAGCAATTCGTGTTTTTGTAATTATTTACTCAATCAATTAAAGTTTTTAAATGGATCAAAGTGAATTTTTTTTTGGGGGGTTAAGTGAACATGGAGGTGGTAGTTATTGGATGGGGGGCAGTAACTGGGTCTTCTCCCCTATTCAAATTTTACTAATCAGCATGTCAAATTTCAATAATCAGTTGGTCAAATTTTAGTACTCAGGAGGTCAAATTTCATCTTTCTCTCTCTATCTCACTCATTTTCATCTCTTATTCTCTAGACCTCTCTCTGTCACTATCTCCATCCCTTTATCTAACAATATCTTCCTTGAGATCAAAAACTATGTCTCTACATGTTCATCTCTCTCTCCTCCCCTCTCCAATATCTATCTGCCTCCCTCCTTCCCTCTCTACATTTCTCTATCTCCCGTCCCTCTCCTTTTATCTCTATATATCTCTCTACTCTCTATATCACCTCTCTCTATACCTACTATCCTCTCTCCCTCTCTCTCTGCTCTTTCTCTCCCACTCTCTTCTTCCCTCTCTCTCTCCTTCCCTCTCTACTCTCTATCTTGCCATTCTCTCTCTCCTTCCCTCTATAGTTCTCTCTATCTCACTTCTCTCTCCTTCCCTCCGTCCCTCTCTAATTTTCTCTATCTTCCCCTCTCTCTCCTTCCCTTTCTACTTCTTTCTATCTCATCTCTCTTTCTCCCCGTCTCTCTTTCCATCTCTCTTCCTTTCACCCACCTTTGCTCTCTACTTTTCACTATCTAACCTATCCCTCTATACATCTTTCTCTCTCCCCTCTCCTTCCCTCTCAATCTCTCCACCTTCCTCCTTATCTTTGTACTTTTCAGGTCCATCACACATCTCTATCACCTATCTCACTTCTCTCTTTCCCCTTCCCTCTCTACTCTCTTTCTCTCTATCTTACCCCTCTCTCCCTACCTATCCCTCCCTCCTCTCTCTTATCTCTCTCACCTATCTCTCTCCATCCTTCCCTCTTCATCCCTCTATCCTTCCCTCTATACTTCTCTTTATCTCCTCCTCCCTCTATCTACCTAGACCTCTCTCTATTTTTGTCTCACCTCTCTCTTCATCCCTACCTCTCCCTATATCTCTCCTTTCATAACTACTTCTCTCTACCTAGTTGTCCCTCTATACCTATTTCTCTCTCCATCCTTGCCTCCTCTCTTTCAATATCTCCACCTTCTTTCCCTCTCTAATTCTCTCTATCTCTCTCCTCCCTCTATACTCTCTCTATCTCTCCCTCCCCCCCCTCTTTCTATCTCTCCTCTCTCTCCTCTCTACCCTTAACACTAAACCCTTAACCTATAAACCCTAAATACTTAAAACCCTCTATCATCTACCCTCTATCTCTCTCCCACTCCCACTCCCTCTCTCTCTCTCTCAATTATCTCCCTCCTAGCCCCTCTACTCCTAGCCCTCTACCCTTAACCCTTAAACCCTTAGACCGTCTACCCTCAACCCTTAACCATCTACCCTTAACCCTCTACCCTCTATCTCTCCCAATCCCTCCCTCTCTTTCTCAAGACTCTCCCTCCTACCTCCTATCCCTCTCTTAGGTCTCTCTCTCTCATTGACTCCCTCTATCTCTCTCCCCTCTACCCTTAACCCTAAACCCTAAACCCTTAACCCTTAAACCCTAAATGCTTAAACCCTCTACCCTCTACCCTTAACCCTCTACCCTCTATCTCTCTCCCACTCCCTCACTCTCTCTCTCTCAAGACTCTCCATCCTACCCCCTCTCCCTCTCTTAGGTCTCTCTCTTAAAACACTCACTCACTCACTCTATCTCTCTCCCCTCTACCCTTAACCCTAAACCTAAGCCCTTAAAACCTAAACCATTGAAGCCCTCTGTATAACCCTCCCTCTGTCTCCCACTCCCTCCCTCTCTCCATCCTACCCCCTCTCCCTCTCTTAGGTCTCTCTCTCACTCACTCAATCCATCTATGTCTCTCCTATCTCCCTTGAACCCTATACCCTCAATTCCAAGCCATCTAACCTATACATTGGATCCTCAACCCTAATATATCTTTTTCCCTCCTCCTCTTCTCTCCTTATCTCTATCTCACTTATCCCTCCATATCTCCCTCCATCCATCCCACCTTCTCTTCCCTAATCTCTCAACCCTCAACCCTCAACCCTTAAAACCTTAAACACTCAACCCTATACCCTAAACCCTCAACCCTCAACCCTTAAATCCTAAACCCTTAAACCCTCTACCCTCCACCCTCAACCCAATAACCTCAACCCTAATCCCTCAACCCTTAAAACCTTAAACCCAATTAAACTCTCTACCCTAATCCCTCAACCCTTAACCCTTAAACCTTAAACCCTCAACCCTCAACCCTCTACCTTCAATCCTAAACCCTTAACCCTAAAACCTCAACCCCTATACCTCGTACCCTATATTTTGGACCCTAAACCCTAATCCATCAACCCTATACCCTCAACCTTAAACTCTTGACCCTCAACCCTTAAACCCTCTACCATCTACCCTATGCATTAAACCCTTAACCCTCAACCCTCAACTCTTAATCTCTTAATCCTCAACCCTTAAACCCTCAACCCTCAACCCTTATACCCTCTACCTTATACATTAGACCCTCAACCCTAAATCCTCAACTCTAAACCCTGAAACCTTAAACCTTCTACCCTCTAACCTCAACCCTCTACCCTCTACCCTCTACCCTCTACCCTATACCCTCAACCCAATACCCTAAACCATCAATCCTATACCCTCAAGTCTCAACCCTCATATATCTATATCCCTCTCTCCTCTTCTATCCTTGACTCTATCTCACTTCTCCCTCTATCTCTCCCTCCATCTCCCCCTCCATCCTTCCCTCCCTTTCTACCCTAATCCCTCAACCCTATACCCTCAACCCTTAACCCTCACCCTGATACCCTCTACCATTAACCCTATACCATCAACCCTTAAACCTTTAAACCCAATTAAAATCTCTACCATAATCCCTCAAACCTGAACCCTTAATCCCATGACCCTTAAACCCTCTACCCTCTACCCTCTACCCTCTACCATCTACCCTCTACCATCAGCCCTCAACCCTCAACCCTCAACCCTCAACCCATAAAACCTCTACCCTCTGCCCTATATCCTCTAGCCTATACATTAAACCCTCAACCCTAGGTAGGTAGGGAAACATAGGTGAGATATAAAGTGATGAAGGGAGATGTAGGTAAACAAAGGGTTAGGGGAGATAAATATAGGTAGAGATGGAAGTAGATGTAGTGAGAGGAGAGATAGAGAGAACTAGAGAGGGGAGGGAGGGACAAGTAGGGAGGAGATAGAGGTGTGTGTGCATGAGAGAGAGAGAGAGAGAGAGAGAGAGAGAGACGGTTGAGATATAGAGTGATGGAGGGAGAGGGGAGATAAAGATAAATATAGAGGGAAGGAGATGTAGAGAGAGATGATAGATAGAGAGAAGTAGAGAGTGGAGGGATGGTGGGAGAGGAAAGGAGGAGATAAATGTGTGTGTGTGTGAGAGGGAGAGAGAGAAAGAGATTAGAGAGGGAAGGGGGGAGAGATAGAGAGTAGAGAGGGAAGGACAGAGTAAGAGAGAAAGAGGGGTGAGGGAGAGAGTGGTGGGTAGTGGAGGGAGAGGTAGGTAGAGAGGGAAGGAGAGAGGGAAGGGGGAGAGTGAGATGGAGAGAGTGGTGAGATAGAGAGTAGAGAGGTAAGGAGATAATGAAAAATAGAGATAAAGAGAGAGGGAGGTTGGAGGGAGGGAGAGGTAGAAAGGGATAAGTGAGACATATAGATGGATAGAGAGAATGGTGATTTAGAGAGGAGGGGGTGATAGGTAGGGATGGAGATAATGGTAATATAGAGAGGAGAGACTGAGAGAGATAGACAAGGATGGAGAGATAGTGAGAGAGAGGTAGGTAGAGGAAGGGAGAGGAGAGATATAGAGTAGAGAGGGAAAGAGGTAGGGAAGGAGGCATACGTGAGATAGAGAGGGATGGAGAGAGAGAGTGATGGAGGGAGAGGTATGTATAGAGAGGGAAAGATAGATGAGAGATAAAGAGTAGAGAGGGGAGGGAGGGAGGGAGAGGTAGGGAGATAGAGGTGTGTGTGTGAGTGAGTGAGAGAGAGAATGGTGAGATATAGAAAAAGATCAATTCAGAGAGAAAAAGGGGGAGGAAGGGAGGGACAATAGTGGGAGAGATTGGGAGGAGAGACAAAAAGAAGGGGAGGGAGGGTGAGGTCGAGAGAGGGAGGGAGAGGAGAGATAGAGAGAAGTAGAGAGGGAAGGAGGGAGGGAGGGAGTGTTAGTGAGGGAGATAGAGGTTTGTGTGTGAGAGAGAGAGAGATAGAGAGAGTGGTGAGATAGAGAGGGGAGAGTGAGAGGGAGGGAGAGAGAATTATGAGATAGAGAGGAGAGAGTTAGAGAGAAAGTAGGGGAAGAGAGGGATAAAGAATGAGAGCGAGATGTAGGTAGAGGGAGGGAGAGGAGAGATAGAGAGTAGATATGGAAAGAGGTAGGGAGGGAGACATAAGTGAGATACCAAGTGATGGAGAGAGAGGTAGGTAAACAGAGAGAGAGGGGAGATAAAGATAAGTAGAGAGGGAAGGAGATGCAGAGAGAGAAGAGATGGAGAGAAGTAGAGAAGGGAGTGAGGGAGGCAGATGTAGGGAGGAGATAGAGGGGTGTGAGTGTAGACACCTAAAAATGACCAAGACCTACAAGCACTATTTTACCACCTTTCGTCATGACATGATTATAACATTTTAATTATGTTTCTAACCCGCATTCAACTATTAATTAAATAATTTAGAAATATTTGATTAATTCATAATCTCTCATTCTTCATAATTATTAAGTAAATAAATCTTATTTATTTATTTAATAATGACACTAATGTTTAAAGTCTTCTTGCAATTAAATAATGTCTCATTTATTTAATTAATCCTTATCATTAATGTCCTCCTGATTATTAAATGAATATATTTAAAATATATTTATTGAATGTGTCACTAATTCCTAAATTCTCTTAATTAAATAGATTTGCTAATTTATTTAATTAATTAAACACTTCTTCTAAATTAAATAATTATTTGTAATTATTTAATTATTGTATGTGACACTTCTATATTTTTAAATAAAACAAATCTTTTAAAAATATCTCACATACTTAACTGGTTCTTCATTTAGTAATTAATTTCAAAAATCAATTACTTATGATCTCACAAAATCCATATTTTGAATTATTTTAATTCAAAATGGAATTATTCTTCTACAAATCAAGTAATTTCTAAAATTATTGATTTTCTAAAATCCTATCCTCTTGTCTTCTGATTTTTACTAATTTCATCTCAACTCTCACATTCAGTCTTGATTTAATTCATTTAATTAAATCTTATTCACACATATTGGTATTTTTCCCTAACCCTAATTGAGAGTTGCCTTATTGAATCTTGACCTTTGATTCTAGGGAATTCTTCAAATCTCTCATCTTGTCCATCCATTCAAGATTGCATTTTCTATAAAATGACAATATTGATCTCATTTTTGGATCAATCATTGCTTAATCTATTTTTATTATAGGCATTCTCATGTCTTAGGCTTTTATTATTTGCATGCTAGGATTGAGTTGCTAGTTGCACATTAGTTTATTTTACAAATCCTTCAAAGGCATTGCTAAGGCTAGACACATATAATTTTCTCACAAATCTGAGGGCACATTTATCACAGCAAGCTTGAGGAGGTGCAATAGAAGTAAGCCATGGAGATTTAAATGGGTGAGACCTTTTCAGTGTTCTTCCGTTTTTAGTTTTTCTCCTTTGCATTTTATTGTGTGATGTTATTAACTTGCAAGTACAACTAATCAATTGATTCTATCTTGTAGGAATTTAATTGACATTACATTGGTGAACCTGACAATCTAATATTCCTTTTGCAGGTTTTGTATGGCATCAAATTTTTTTTTGCAGGAACAGGTACGGAATGCCGCATTCATGCGACACAATCGCTCTGCTACGTCGCATTCGCCTTCTTGTGCGATGCAATCACTCTATTGCGCCGCATTAGCCTTCGTGTGTGACACAAATGACCTTCTGAACCGTATTCGACACTCTGAGAGCTGCATCTGACGCAACGCATATGACGAGCCGCATTTGACATACCGTACCGCAAATGATTGGTAAATTTTTATTTAAAAATAAAATAAAATTGTAATCTGGATCCGATGCATCCACGACCAGCTTTCTATTTTTTGGGATTAAAATAAACCAACCGTAGGATAGACACTTAATTATGAATTTATCAATCCTAGGATAAGCAACTTAACTTCGAATTTATCTATCTAGGATAGTCACCACATGTCTTTTTTGTTGGTTAAAAATGAATCCCATGCATGTTGTGAAGCAATATCTTCACTTAGTTTAGATATTCATTTGGGCTTAAAAATTGAACATCTTTTTATTGTGTTTGTGGGGTAATAGATATATGCTCTCCCCTTTACTAGGTGATCAAAAAACTAGACTTACCCATTTTATTTTTATGCACTCTATGCTTTATTAAATCCTTCACAAGGCCTGTCATAGTGGGAAAAAGTACTCACCATATGGGAACGACCTAAGTGGGAACAACCAAAGCTAGGTTTTCCAACCCACTATAATCAAAAGCAAATTCGGGGAAAGTTTGCAATTCGATGGCAATGTGCAAGATAACCATCCTCAAAACCTTTGTTCTAAAGGTTGGGAGGTCTCTTGAGGGAGTTTATCATTTGTCACGCCGAGCAGAAACCTTGACTAAGAACCATAGTGTAGAAGCCAGCCGTGTCAGTAACCAAACATTGTTTCAATCACGGTGCAAGGGGGGGAAGAATCTCCCCCTGAGACACTCACCATATAATCACCACAAACTGTTTGCTCAGGAGATTTGGTATCCACTTCCGTCACCCTGAGTACACACCTGGAAAAGACAAAAACATGGGCGCCCTCTAGGGGGTGACATGGCTATGTGAGTCGACGTGATTTTAAGTTGTGGGTTGTGATTGTTATGATGACCCATTTGACTATTAAGAGTGAGTCTGCTTGAACATACACTTAATATTTTAATTTTTGTGTTTGCCAACTATTTTTAAATAGACTTCAACAAATTGAAAATCACAAATCTAAACCAAAAAAAAACTTGTCAAAACTGCAAAACTGTGTTCGAGTTTTCCAAAAAAATGTCCATTGCGACGTAATTGCTCTAATACACTACAATCGCCAAATATCAAGCCGCATTCACTCTGATGGGCCTCATTTGAGTCATTCTGAGCAGCATTTGCTCTGATGAGCCGCATTTTTCATCATTAAACCACATTCAGTAAATTAAACCACATTTGATAGACATCAGCCCGCATTTGCCATACTATGTTGCAATCAACACTTTCTGAACTGCATTTGATTCTGTGAGATGCATTTGCTCTGTCATACCGCATTTGCTATGACACATTTGCTAAAAACTACAAACAATTTCTCACTATCAAAAACAAAAATCCCACAACTTGTCGTTAATTCAATCAAGTCTTTCTTCATTGTTACAGTCCAAACCAGACTTTGAATTGCTGAATTCCCCTCAAACTTTTTCATTTTAGGTATCATTTTAGGCTCACAATAGGTTTTCATTTGGCCTTCCATTAGATTGCATTAATAGCTTCACCATCTCCTTAGATACTCAGTTTTGCCGATTTTAGGAGTTGACTCTTACCATTCATTGTCCAAAATTTGCATTCAATAGTAGGTTATCATTGGACCCAATTATCTTTGTCACTTTGTCAATCCTTTTGTGAATTATTTCCCACTCAATAGTCTAGTGTGGAAATTTCACTTTGTCCTATTTATAGTCCTTCTATGGTCCATTGGTCTTCGAAAATTGAATCATTGCAAAAACTTTGTTTGCACAAGTTTGTCCTCTTTAGATCTCTCACTAGTAAGTACATCTTAGGATCATTTATTGCATATCATTTGGCATCTCCATTTAGTGTCACACCACTTGCATTCACAAGCCTTTAGTCTTACTTGCATTCCATAGCATCCTTTAAAAATCCAAAAAGAAACCAAAAACATTAGTCTCATACTTAGATCATCATCATCCCAAGTTGTGAAAAACTTTGTATGGTCGAAACTAGATTAAAGAAAAAGAAAAGACTCATGGATTCTTTTAGACAAGACATCAACTTTCTTGAGTTCACAACTGGCATGGATTCATTCCCTAATGCTATGAATAATCCTTGTTTTGACATGGGAAATTCCAACATCAATCCTTTTAGTGAGATGAAAATACCATCATCTCCCTCACATATTTTTGAACCATTTATCTGACGGGATCAAAATGGGGATGTCTTTGAAGAAGACGTATTAGTTGCTGCTCAACATGCAGAAGTTGCTTCTTTTGTAGAAGTAGTCTTAAATGACTCTTCTAGATTCCTAACTATGCTCCTTAACCAAGGGGATAAGTTACCAAAGCGATTTTACCTTAACACTCTTAGAGAAACTTCTCCGACTCCACCATCACACAATTCCTCCATGGGAGCCTCTTCACAAAATGTCATCAACACAAATAATGCTACCTCCCTTGGTCATACTACCACCACCACCAACACAACATCTATTGGGGGATCATCTTCCCAAACCAACACCACATCACAATCCATCCCCCAACAAACATCCAACATCCCTTCACAAACAATGGGGGCAACCACATCAAACCTCTTTGGAACTACATCTAGTTCCATGAGTACATCAGCAAACCTATTATTAGGTTATTCAAATGCTATGGAAACTAACTCATCCAACCCTTTTGGGAGAAATAAATGAAGAGTTACCATTCAAGGCACCCAACGACTTCCTCACAGGTTAATACCAACATTCGTCAAGGCAACAATCTCTTATTTGGGCAAGGCAATCAAGGCGCTCAATCCTTCACTCTATTTGGGCATCAACAAGCTCAAAATCAACAAAGCCATCAATCCTTCACTCCATTTGGACATCAACAAAATCAAAACCAGCAAGGTCCTCAAATTTAGTCAAACATGGTAGGATATCATATCCCCACTTACGCCTCTCAAGTCCATACGCAGCAGCATATCCCTCATCAAAATACTCATTTCCAACAACCGCCTAATCATAACACTCATTTTGCTCACCGGCAACCCAATCAACACATCTCATCACAACAGCTGGGGACTCAAGCTGCCCCTATCACTAACATAGGTGATGCTACCAACTGTCCCATGGTGGAAGCACTCACACAACAATTCACTACTCTTCAAACACAAGTGGAGACCTTGCAGCAATCCAATAAAAAATCATACTTGTCATATGACTTGTGTCCATATCCATTTGACACAACCTTGTATATGCCACCCTTTCCTCATGGATATGTGGTACCCCATTTTCCCAAGTACAAAGGCAAAACAAATCCCATTGAACACATAAGAGAATTCACCACTAGTTGCATGGACATTGCATATGAGCAAACTTATCTCATGAGACTCTTTTCTAGAAGTCTAGCACGTCATGCACTAGAATGGTTCTCACTTTTTCCTAAGCGAATTAAGACATGGGATGAATTGGCAAACAAGTTTGTTGAAAACTATGCCTATAACATTGACACAGATATTGACATTGCCTCCTTATGCAGACTTACCCAAGAGGATGCAGGAGAGACTTTCATTCCATTCTTTCAAAGATGGAGAACCTTAGCAAGCAGATGTCTGGTAGAAATACCTAAAAAGGAGAAAGTCACCATAATTGTAAAAATTCTCCTAGGACTGCTAAGGTATGACCTACAAGTCCATTGTTGCACCACTTTTGTTGACCTTGTTGAAAAGGGTGTTCAACTTGAGAAAGCCTTGATTGCCAAAGGTGAACTAAAATATGGTGGAAAAACTATCAACACCACCACAAATAATAACCTGAGTAGTTCAAATGACAAAAACAAATACTGGGTTAAGAACAAGCACACCACAAATGATGGCGTAGTTGATGCAAAAACCATCAATGCAACATGTCATGTACTCACAATCAAAGGAGTACAAAATCAAAACGCACCTGTAACTACACCAACACCAACTACCAACACCATCCAAAGCAATCATGCACAATCTAATCAAAGGCAGCTATGTCAACCTCGACAATTCAAAAAGCGCACATCCACCCCTTTGGGTGAGTCTATTGAAATTGTCTTGAAGAAACTTCTTCAAAACGATGTCATAATGTTGGAAGAGCCAAAATCATATGACCCTAGTTAGTTCAAGCCGTCATGGTGGGATGACAATTCATATTGTGATTATCACTATGCCAAAGGACACAAAAATTCCTCTTGTCGCGAATTGTGAAATTTGGTGCAAGACCTCATAGAGAACCACACCATTGTGTTGGGTGGTCAATATTTTACATCTAATGCAGATCATACCATACACAAAAACCCACTACAGGATCATGGCAAAGCTTCCTCATCTGACACAAAGAATACCAACAATCAAGCCACCCACATCCGTCCAGCCTATAATACCATCTGTCTTGCATACAATTATCCCGATGGTACTATTATAAATAATCTTCATGCTGCTAATGAAGATGAATGTGTTAATACCATTAACATTAAAAAGGCCTTGAAATGCAATGTAACCACATGTAAAGGCAAGGTCACCATCCCAGGTCCTTTGGCACGTCAACCGAAAATCACCATACCTCGTCCGTCCGCCAGAAAGCCCAACCCACAACCAGAGTTCAACATTGTTGAGCAATTACATAAAACACCTGCTCAAATATCCATTCTTGAACTTCTTCGTATTTCACCTATGCATAAGGCCATCCTAGATAAAGTACTTCAACAATCATTCATCCCAACCAACATTGATGTCAACCACTTTGAGACTATGGTTGGATACTTGAATTCGCCTGACCACATCACCTTTTCAGACAACGACTATTCCTCACCCAAACCATCACATAATGATTCCCTTCACATTGAAGCCTTTGTCCACAAGCATAAGGTTAAACGAGTCCTAGTAGATGGCAGAGCAGGATTGAACATCTGCTCTCTAAAATTGGTCAAAGCTCTTGGTTTCTTTGAGGCATGTGTAGATGCTAGCAAGAGCATCATCATCAAGGCATACGATGATGAAGAACACACTTCTAAAAGCGTTATTACAATTCCACTCTGAGTAGGACCAATTATCATAGATACCAAATGCCAAGTCCTCGATCGTGACATACACTATAATATCTTACTTGGTCGCCCTTGGATTCATGCTCTAAAGGCCATTCCATCCACATACCACCAATGCCTCAAATTCCCTTTTGATGGAACTAAGATCACTATCCTAGGAGATCCCGATCTATTCCAATATTGCACCAACCTGCGAGCCACTACTGAGCACCAGGTACCCATCAATCGAGAGGCCTCATCTTCCACCTCATCCAAATACATTGACCCATAAAAAGTCACAAAATCATCCATTCCATCACCTTCTACAACACCATCTTCATTGGCCTCCATACCAAGTAAAGACCTTCAGATCCAGGACCTTGGTTGTGGAGAGTTCAAATTGAATACGGCTTACTATATCACTACAATACCAAAGCCACCTAAAGTCTATGGTAGACCATGCTTTGTAGTTGAGCCCAAAATAACTTTCAAGGTTCCACCAAAAAGTGTTTTTACACGGTCGGGCGATATGGGTAATGAAGTCATTATTGACATGGATAACTGGATCTATAAAGACCCAACAGAGTTATCTCCCCTACCATTGCATCTGTATGGAAAAGGATATGATATATACAAAGCCCAAGGTTTCGATGGTACAAGTAGTCTTGGACATAATAGCAATGGAAGATGAGAACCTATTATCATAACAGCAAGACCAAGATACATAGGGCTAGGGTTTGATTAAGTCAGAACTGATGATCAATGTACCCTTGAACTTTCAAGTAAGTTTGTAATGGTTACAGAAAGTATTGAGACATGCGAAGAATCCCTTACCCAAATTGACTCAAATGAATGGGAATGGGGATCTAACAAAACCGTCAGTGACTAAGACATTGATGAACTATTCTTAGAACCTGGCCAACTTTCCTTTGAAGAATGATTCTGCCAGAAATATAACATTGACCCTATTGACTGACATTCCAAAAACAAGGAATGGGTAAGCATTCCTTGGAATCCAGAAGAACACAAAGTGTTATCGACAATACCTAAATCATCCCACCCCATTCCTGAGCCCACTGTCCATACTTCTGAAATGCCTACCACTAGTCATGATGTTGATAATTTTATCCCATATTATGATTTTGAATTTGATTCATCTGACTCGGAGTATGGACCATCCATATCATCAGACACGGAAGTGGAAATTGACAAATTTTCCTTTACACTTGAGGCATCAATGTGCACACTTTCCGCATCCTCCCCATCCTTCACCAACACTGATGATGGAATCCCCCTTGTTTACCCACAACTGATCGACTGGGACCAACAAGATCCACCGGTGATGGACGTATTTCAGAATGACGAGGTAATTGCAGAACTTATGGGGCTAAGAGAAGTTATTCCATGGGGGGATCACAAAATAGAGTTCTCCATTGATCTAGATTGTGTAGGTTACTTCGGGGAGACTATACAATCCTCCAATCACAAAAATACAAAGAATAAAAAAGAAAAATAAATGTCTTTAGGTGAAAACCACAAGGCACCTTCTGACAGTAAAATAGTAAAAACAAAGGACGCATCCGAAGGTGAAAACCTCTTTGAGGTGCCTAAGGATGGAGGATTGGAATTTCTCCTCATAACACAAGAAAAATTAGCTATGCTCATTGAGGACACAATAGAAGTTAACATAGCCACACTAGAGAATCCCAAAATGATTCTCTTGGCCGCATCATTGTTAGATGAAGAAAAACCTGAATTTAAACAATTGTTCATAGAGAGAAAAGTTAACTTTGCATGGTCATATGCTGACATGCCAGACCTTGATCCTAAATTGGTTCTGCATCATATTCCTTTGATCCCAAGAATCAAGCTAGTAAAAAAAAAGTTGCACAAAACACATCCACATATTGCACTACTTGTCAAGGCTAAACTAAAGAAATTACTGCATGTTGAGTTCATAAGGTCAATAGACTATGTTGATTGGATATCAAACATTGTCCCTATTACCAAGTTGAATGGACAAATCCATATTTGCACTGATTTCAAAGATTTGAATAAGGCTTGCCCAAAGGATGACTTCCCCTTACCAAACATAGACATGATTGTTGACCTCACGACATGATATGAGATGCTATCTCTCATGGATGGTTTTTTAGGCTATAACCAAATCAGAATTGCAACAGAGGATCAGCATAAAATGACATTCACTTTCCCTTGGGGAAAATATTGTTGGAACGCCATTCCTTTTCGCTTAAAGAATGTAGGCACCACGTACCAGAGGATGATGACAATAATCTTCCATGACATGATGCATATCCTAATGGAGGATTATGTAGATGACTTATTAGCAAATATTTGATAAGAAAAGATCATCTCAAAGTCCTAGACAAAATCTTTAGATGACTTGAGGATTACAAGGTTTGTTTGAACCCAAAGAAATGTGTTTTTGGAGTCACTTCAGGCAAGCTTCTAGGATACATAGTTTCAAGATGAGGCATTAAGGTTGATCCCACAAAAGTAAAAGCAATTCTGGACATGCCTCCACCAAAGGGAATTAGTGAGTTGTGCACACTTCAAGGTAGAATGTAGTCTATTCGCCGCTTCATTGCATAGTTGGCAGACAAGTGTCAACCATTCCAATACCTACTACAAAAAAGCATTCCTTTTATATGGACAGCTAAGTGCAACATAGCCTTTGACCAAATTAAATAATATCTATTAACAACACCAGCGTTAATGCCGCCTATTGAGGGTAAACCATTAATCTTGTATGTCTCCGCAATGACAAATGCATTCGGGGCATTATTGGTGCAAAATGACCATGAAGAAAAAGAAAGAGCCATATACTACATCAGCCGCACACTAATTGGATATGAGCTCAACTACACAACCATTGAAAGGGTATGTCTTGTAATTGTCTTTGCGGCACAAAAATTAAGACATTATATGCTAATCCATCAAACACATTTGGTAGCAAAGATTGACCCATTAAAGTATCTCCTAAGTCAATTAGCATTGACAGGTCAGTTGGTGAAGTGGGTCATGATATTAAGCAAGTATGGCATACAGCATGTGGAGCACAAAGAAATAAAAGGTCAAGTAATAGTAGATCAACTGGCAGATGTACCAATCAAAGCCACTCATCCGTTGATAACTCATTTTCTAGATGAGTCTATTTTTCACGCAGAACTAGCTCTACCATGGAAGCTATACTTTGATGGGTCCCACACTATTCATGGCATAAGAGTTGGCATATTATTTATCACACCACAAGGGGATTCAATTCCTAAATCATTTCAGATTTCCTTCCCTTGTACAAATAATATTGCAGAATATGAGGCATTGGTCACAGGTCTCAAGATAGCAATTAAATGGAAAATTCAGACATTGCTCATATTCGGGGATTCTCAATTGGTCATCAATCAAGTGAATGATGACTATGACACAAAAGATGAGAAGTTGCTTCCCTACAAATAAATGGTGGATAGTTTCCTGATGTATTTCAAAATGATTACATTTGAACAAATCCCAAGGACACAGAATAACGCAGTCGATGCAATGGCTACCATTGGATCTCTCCTAGACATCCCTAAGAATGTGTTACAATTTGAATTCTTAGTGGAATAGCTATTGATGCCTGCATATGATATTCCAGAGTCTAAAATGGTGTGCGAGATTGTTGGTCATAGTTCACCTTGGTATCAGGACATATACAACTATCTTAAATCCCAAACCATCCCACCCAACCTATCTAACAACCAAAGAAAATCCTTTATTCGAAAAGCGGCCAGACATACCATCGTCAGTGACACCTTATACCACCGTGGCTTTGATAGCACCCTTCTTCGCTGTCTCAACACTGATGAAGCCCAAATGACTTTACGAGAAGTACATGAGGGTATATGCAAATGTCATTTGAGTGGTCCAAACTTAGCTAGGAAAGTCACCAGATTGGGATACTACTGGCCGACATTGGAAAAAGATGCTCTTTAGTTTGTCAGAACATGTCAAAAATGCCAGGTGCATAGTGACCTGATTCATGCACCTGCACAGGAATTGAGACCAATCACTTCTCCATGGCCTTTTGCATAATGGGGACTCAACCTCGTGGGTAAGATCCATCCATCCTCTTCTAATGGCCATAAATTCATAATCACCGCCATTGAGTATTTTACTAAGTGGATTGAAGCCATCCCTCTCACTTACATCATCGTAAACAAATATCCAAGTTTGTCCTGAATTACATCATTTACCAGTATGGTGTCCCACAATCCATCATCAGAGATAACGACAGTCCATTAAAAAATTAGGACGTTCGTGAGCTCTGTGAGCGATTCCACCTCCAACACCATTTTTCCACCCCATATTACCCACAAGGTAATGGCCAAGCTGAGGCATCCAACAGAACAATTCTTCGCATTCTGAAGAAGACCATCAACGACGCTGGCCGAGATTGGCACCTGCAACTTAATCCTGCTTTATTGGCCTATCATACCAGCATCTGTACCCCCACTAGAGCCACTCCATTTTCCCTGGTCTACGGATCTGAGGCCATATTACCCATCGAGGTCAAAATTCCTTCTCTTCAAGTCTCTTTGAAAGGAATGATTGATGATGAAGAGTACAAACATACTTGCCTACATGAGCTGGAAATGCTACAAGAAAGACGAAAAAGTGCCTTAAATCATCTACAGGCATATCAAAATCGTCTCTGCCGAAGTTACCACAAAAGAGTAATGGTGAGAAAGTTTGAAATCGATGACTTGGTTCTCATGCAGAACCCCAGAAATTAGGCAGACCGTGAAAAGATTGGTAAGTTTGAGGCTAATTGGCTTGGTCCTTATATCATTACTACCGCATTTGGTTCCAAAGCTTATCAGTTGGCCTCACCTGATGGAGAATAGCTAACAGAACCCATCAACAACTTACACCTGAGAAAATTCTACACAACATCAGAGAGCTTGGCTGAAAATCTACAAAATACAAAATTTTTGGAAAAATAGAAAAAATCATCCCTTGATGAAAACCTAGCAAATAGGCATCTTGTTGACACCAAAACAATAAAAAAATGGAAAAAATAGTTTTAAAAAAAAAAAAGGGGAATTCATCCAATAGTGAAAACCTGGCAAACGGGCACTTTGGATAAGTACCATGGTGAAAACCTGGCAAACAAGTGTCATGCGTAGTTGACCGTTGCTTCACCATCTACTGTTACTCAAATTAACCTTTATCCATTTGTCATAATCACAAAGGCCTAAAATGTTCACGAGATCCGTCCTAAGTCCTGTCAATTCCAACCACGGTTAACATTTGGTTGACATCATCCCTTGCATATCCTTGCCTTTTGTTTGCTTATTTCCATATCATTGGACTCGGATAATCCCCACTCTGTCTGGGGGCAAGACCTTTATTGTGTAACTGCAGTGGGTACCGCACATGATCTTGCATTCTTTAAAAGTCTTGAAAAAAATCCTAAAAATTTGAAAAAGTCCTGAAAATCTTTAAAAAAAAAGTCCTAAAAAAAGATCTAAAAATCAGAAAGCGTCCTGAGAAAATACAAAAACTTCCCAATCAATGTCAAAATCCAAAACCAAAGTCAATCTGATCAATTCAATTAATCACGTCAATCAATCTTCATCCTGTCTGAACTACGTTGTCTCTGCGCTTTTGCTACGTAGGCAAGATTCATCTTTGAATCCCCGAGACATAAGGTCAGTCCTTCTAGGTTTATCGGAACGTAAAATCATGATTCTGATTTTTGTCCTTTAGAAAATGTCATTGGTCCTGTCGAACTATGAGGTCTCTAAGTGCACGATGTAGGCAAGGCCATCAATCGATGGACCCTCGAGGCCGCACTAGGTCAGTCCATTAGGGTTCATGGCACTACACATTCACAACATCAAAATATCTTCAAATCAATCGATTCTTATGTCAATCTTGAATTATCAGTCTATCGGAAATTTATTTCATCAAACACTTTTAGTCAATTTAGCATGTCAGCAATGACATGTAGTCAAAATCATATCAAGACAATTTATCATGGAAAAACTTTGGGTTTCTTCTTCAGATGTGTTCTTTTGAAGAGCAACTCTCGTCAACTTCTTTATGTTTTTCGATGTGTCCTTCCTAAGCATCATCATCATAATCTAGAATTTTAATGGATTCTTCTAACTTCGAGAATCGATCTCCTAGATATCAATGTCATTCAGGATGTATCCTTCCTGAATTTGATATCGCTCGACATTTGACAACACTTGGCAAAAAAATTTCTGTCTTTTGATGATTATCATGATATTAGTTCCTTATGTCCTAGGAACCATGACATATCATGATGATTATCCTTGTCTTCTTATCACTCTACTATTAGTTTCTCCAGGATGTCCTGACCCCAGGATTTAGAAAAACAACGACATAGTACGATGATTTTACTGTCTGTTTTTTACTATCATATGGCTAGTTTCTCAAGGATGCCCTAACATCAGGATTTAGAGAAACATCGACATCTCATGATTGGTTTGGTTTTTTTGGTGGTGGGTCATGATAAAATGACTAGGGGCAATTGTGTTTTTGCATGAGTCATGATCATCCTTTGTCTATGACTGTTGATCTACGTGATAGTTCGACCTTGCACACTATTGATCTATGTCATATCATAGTGTTTGTCGACCATCATGATATTTTCACCCAATGATGATTAAAGAGCAACAACTAGAATAGCACTATAGCAAAGCTTTGAAGGATTTTTAATTTTTTTCACACTAACATGCATATCTTTTTTCGCACTAACATTCATCTTCCTCCTCTCTTCTATGGTTCTTTGATGATATCCTGTGACATACAAAAACAAAGTTGCATACATAATGGCATGAGCATTTCATATGCACATCTGCATAAATCAAATACAATAATTCACATTTCATAAACGCTATTATTTGCATCCATTCATAAAACATCATTTGCATCAACATATAAGCATCATAAATAAACATTTGCAATCACATCATCATCACATTACACAATGCATACATAACCACATCCAGAATTGCATTCATAAACATAAGCATAATATCCATACATCTCATAGTTTCATAAAAGCATCACATAAGCATCTCATAAAAGCATAGAATACCATAATGCATAACATCATATAGGCCACATCCAAACTGCATCACATATATATAATCTCAAAACGTCATCTCACCAGATAGAGTCATATGATATCCCAAAAATAGAGCTCGCAGGCTCAAATATCAAAATACAAATGTCTAAAAAACAAGTCCTAGGATGGCCCTCCACCATCCCGTGGAGGTGAACTGTGAGGTGGCTATGCCTGACCAACCATGTGAAAAGTGACCTGGATGGGCGTGCTGTCTTGAGTCTAACTCTGTGATCCTGAGGGATCGGTAGCAGGAGGCTGACTCTACTCTGCCTGGTGTCCTGATGACACTGATCTATGCCCATGCTCTGATTGGTGACTATGACTTGACAAATTCCTGTGAGAGCTATGAGACCTGTGACCTAATGACTGTCCTAATGTAGTAGACCCCCCAACACTAGTGTAACTACTACTATGAGACCTATTGTTGTGTGTCCGGCTGTCACTACCTATCCTACTATAGGATCAGGACAACCCTGGGTGCCATTTATCTGGTGGAATAGCCTACTCATATAATACCCTATATCTGCCCCTACTCTCTGCCATCCTGGCTAACTCCAGAGCCATATCCCCTGTTGGTCTAGAGCACAACTCTACAAACTCGGTCACCCATCGATCTGACTCCTACCGTCGGAGAATGGCCTAATCTCTCTCCACCTGGATGACCTCTAACTCTGCTGCTAAGGCCTTGTTCTGAGACAAGGCCACATCAAGTTTGCTCTATAGTTCCACAATCCGTTGATCAACAGTAGCATCAATAGGAAAATGGGTGATCAGTCACCCTCATCATCCCCAGTGATCATACGCTCTAGTAGTCGCTGATATGCCTCATCCTCCTCCTCCACATCTATGTCAAGAGGATGTCCCCCAACAAGTGGATCCTCCTCTACTCACTCCTCCGCCACCACCTCCACCTCCTCCTTGACCCTTACCTTTGGCTCTCTCTCCTTCCCCTCCTCCTGAATGGGTGACAAGGGTACGCCACCCACTCTCTGCCTAACTCTACTAGGTGGCCTCTGCCCTCCACCATCCCTCCTCCTCCTTGCACCCCTCCCATCTCCTCCACCCCCATCATATCCTCCACCTCCTCCCCCTCTCCCAGCTCCACCATCTCCCCCATCTCGGCCTCCTGCCTTGCCTCCATCTCTACCCCCAACACCTCTATCATCTCTCCCTCCATCTCTGCCACCCCGACCTCTCCTTAGAATCCATGGAATGACTAACATCTGGTCTATCGATGGTGGACCATCGGAATCTATCAAAGGGATGGGCTTGTGAACCTACCACTAGGTTTCAAACTCAGCAGACGTCCTTGGATCTGCTGAACCCCCTCTCCATACCCACTGAACTGCCACCAAGCTGTCAACTTGCTACTCTGCTATTGTAACTGATATGGGTGGCCCCCACATGGTCTCCCTGGAAGACCAAGCATACTCTACCATGCCTACTGGCACAACCTATTGTTCCCTAAACTACCATAGTACCCGATGGGGTAGGTACATCTTGATAATTCACTGAGTCTATACCGTGCGGCCAATCAAATACTTGAACTGTCTACAAAAGGACAAGTGACCATCCTCATCTAACCACTACGCACAATCTCTGTAGGGTCTCCAAACAAAGCTGATCATCATATCAATCCGATGATGCCAATACCCGATATCTCTCACACGATTTTGACTCACTGATCCCACATATAAGTAAATTACGGCATCCCATCACCTAGTTGTTGAATTTGCATTGATGGTCAAAATAGGGGAATGTGCTCCCATACCCAGATCATCAGGAGGGTAGTGTCACAATAGATACTGTGCCCCTGGTGATAGACAACCTTGTGTAACTGGTGATACAACATGGCCAACAAGCATGCCCCCAAGCAAACAAGAACATCCCCCCATCCAATGGGAAATTTGTGACCATGATGATCTGGGATCAACAATCTAGCAATCAAGGTCATAAGCATGGCATCGAACCTAGGAAATCGGTCGGCTACAACATCCCAGCTGATCTCATAACTTTCCATGGCCAGCTGTGCACCATCGACACCCTCATACATCTCTGAGAGGGCCTGTTGCCCTCAGTGTGGATCATAGACCACCCTCTCTCCGCTAATCAGAATCTGGAGAATACAGTACACGTCCTCCAAGGTAACTATCGCCTCTCTAGTAGGTAGGTGGAATGAGCAAGTCTCAGAATGCGACCTCTCATAGAGGGCTATCAGCAAACTTCTATTTGCTCGAATAACGGGCATGTAGGTAATATGGTACAGGCCTAGGGCCATCAACCGCTATCTCTGTCTATCACTAAGGCGATCTCTGAAAGCATAGGTAGCTTGTCAGAACTCTCATGTATAAATGGGCACAAGTAGACTCTATACAAGGAAAGACCAAGGATTAGCACAAATTGAGCAACATTATAGAAAGTTTACTACTACTAGTAAGTCAAGGGTGCATAAAGGTTAATCTCGGCACAAGGTTAACAAAAGTCAACTCTGGTCAACTACAATTTTGTCATGTTGACCACAAATGCGTCACAACCTATCAATTGCGACTCTACGCATGGAAAATGCATTGCAATATGTCAAATGCATCGTTCTAACCAGCAAATGTGCAATCTAACAATGAATGCGTCATTGTAGATAGCAAATGCGCGATCTAACAACGAATGCATCGTTTGGATTCACGATTGCATTGTGATTTCGCAAATGTGTCTTTGAACTTGACATTACGTCGGAACATGTCAAATGCATTAGAAAACCATCGATTGCATTGCAACCTGTTGATTACGTCATTATACCTTGCGATTGCGTAATCACAAAAAAAACCTAGCCTACCCATCGCACTTGCATTGCGACGCAATCAAATGCAGCAAATGCGAGGGTGTTTGTGGCTTTCGCGATAGCATTTGCATTGCACCGTATTTGTTTTCCTCCCATTAAACCCTAATAAATGCATAAAATTCAAAATTTGACAAGTTGGATAGGGTACTTACCAGTGCCTCTATGGCCTTGGGTCGTCGAAATGTGTGCATGCGATATCCACGGTGTGTAGTCATCAGAATCACCATCGTATCTTAGAGCTTTGGTTTCTGAAATGTTCTATATGACAAATGAGAAAATGGCATTTGGATTGACCTTTTCAACCTATTTATAGGTTGAAAATTAGTGTTTTGACCTAGTAGGTTCTACTGGAGGCTCATTTGACCACCTTTGACTGGAATTTTGGCTAGCTTAACGTCCTCCGTTTTTGGATCAGATCGCACCATCACTTTCTTGGTCATCAATTGAATTAGTCAGGATATTTTCCAAATTTTTCTGACCCTGGGTCGAAATTCAAAAATTTTCCCGAGGGGGCATAGGCACTCTGTACCTTCATCGGGGCATATTTTCGACTTATTTTCTTTCCCATAACACGATAAACTGTATTATGACAAAGAGCGGCAAATGTAGACACCTAAAAATGACCAAGACCTGCAAGCACTATTTTACCACCTTTCGTCATGACATGATTATAACATTTTAATTATATTTCTAACCCGCATTCAACTATTAATTAAATAATTTATAAATATTTGATTAATTCATAATATTTCATTCTTCTTAATTATTAAGTAAATAAATCTTATTTATTTATTTAATAATGACACTAATGATTAAAGTCTTCTTGCAATTAAATAAAGTCTCATTGATTTAATTAATCCTTATCTTTAATGTTCTCCTAATTATTAAACGAATATATTTAAAATATATTTATTTAATGTGTCACTAATTCCAAAATTCTCTTAATTAAATAGATTTGCTAATTTATTTAATTAATTAAACACTTCTTCTAAATTAAATAATTATTTGTAATTATTTAATTATTGTATGTGACACTTCTATATTTTTAAATAAAACAAATCTTTTAAAAATATCTCACATACTTAACTGATTCTTCATTTAGTAATTAATTTCAAAAATCAATTACTTATGATCTCACAAAATCCATGTTTTGAATTATTTTAATTCAAAGTGGAATTATTCTTCTACAAATCAAGTAATTTCTAAAATTACTGATTTTCTAAAATCCCATCCTCTTATCTTCTGATTTTTACTAATTTCATCTCAACTGTCACATTTAGTCTTGATTTAATTCATTTAATTAAATCTTATTCACACATATGGGTATTTTTCCATAACCCTAATTGAGAGTTGCCTTATTGAATCTTGACCTTTGATTCTAGGGTATTCTTCAAATTTCTCATCTTGTCTGTCTGTTCAAGATTGCATTTTCTATAAAATGACAATCTTGATCTCATTTTCAGATCGATCATTGCTTAATATATTTTTATTATAGGCATTCTCATATCTTAGGCTTTTATTATTTGCATGTTAGGATTGAGTTGCTAGTTGCACATTAGTTTATTTTACAAATCCTTCAAAGGCATTGCTAAGGCTAGACACATATAATTGGCTCACAAATCTGAGGGCACATTTATCACAACAAGCTTGAGGAGGTGCAATAGAAGTAAGCCATGGAGATTTAAATGGGTGAGACCTTTCTAGTGTTCTTCTATTTTAAGTTTTTCTCCTTCGCATTTTATTGTGTGATGTTATTAACTTGTAGGTACAACTAATAAATTGATTCTATCTTGCAGGAATTTAATCGTCATTACAATGAGAGAGAGAGAGAGAGGGGAGAGAGAGAGAGGAAGGGAGAGAGAGAGAGGGAGTGGAGAGATAGAGAGTAGAGAGAAGGAGAGAGAAAGATGATACAACTTGTTGACTACTAAAATTTGACCTCTTGATTACTAAAATTTGAATTGTTGATTACTGAAATTTGACTAAGTCTGAAATTTTTAAGATCTTCCAAAAACTAGAATTTGCATTATAATTCCTAGAGATCTGAAACCACTCTCAAACATCCTGCCTGCATACATGTAATATAACTTAAAGTATCAGAAATTAAATGTGCATATGTAAATGTCAACTTATACTTATATAGTTTCCCTGGAAGAGAAAGCGAAAATAAAAGAGTTTAGAAAAATGCATTCCAAAATTCATTGCAAAAAGAAAGAGAACACACACTTCTGCACTCATTCCAAAATTAAATCCATTTCGCGCATGCCAAATTTGGTTCTCACCAAATGGTAAAGCCATTTGGAGAGTGCAAAATTTGGCGATCTCCAAATTTGGCGAGCGTAATATGGCCTATTACAGGTTTGTTTTGGAAGTTGGCACCGAAATTATGTCATAGATTGGTGCACTTACCCTGATGTTCACACCCACTTTCAAGGATTTTCCACTCAAGGACAATAGAGATCTCAATGCAAAGGAGATTGAAATCTTGCAATAGGGTTGTCCCAAGGATTGAATGATATGTAATGAGGGGTTCAACACCAAGTCTAGACTTGGAAAAGACAATGCAATGCAAGTTGTAAGATAAAACCCTAATGGAATGAAATCTAACCCTAAATGACTTAAAAAGATAAACAAAATGCAACATAAAACTATGAAAGTAGAAGTGTGCACCTAGGAGGCTAAAGAAGGCAGGATGGAGATTTGTATCATTGAAAAAATCACTTCTTATGCTGACTGGGACTCATTCACTAGATTGGGAGAATCAATCTAGTTTCTCTGAAAATATGCAGATAGAGGTTTCCACCAAAAGGGTATCCAAATCTGCAAAAAAAATTGCCAACTTTTCTCCAACTTTGCTTGTTGACAAATTTGCAACCTAGCCTTGCAACTCACACGCAAGAAGAGGGAAAAATGTTGTGGGGTTAGAGAATAGGGTTTTTCCTTGGTCAAACCCCTTTTTGGTAATTAAAACTTGAAATGAAAGCAAATATTAATGTGGAAAGATGAATGAACAAATAACAATGTTACAACTCACCAAACCCTAGCAATAAGGTGCTGCAAACATGTAAGTAATAGATCCAGTAGATGTAGACTTGCAATCTTGCTTGATGTTGATAGATCTTTGAATGAAGCACTTGCTCGAATCACGAACCCTAAATCACAATTGTTAGATCTAAAACAAAATGATGCAAGCAATCTTTGACATGATGGTTGACACTTGAAGAATGCTCTAGAATGCTTGATAATCTACCCTTGAAAGCACTTGAATGCTCTAGTGAACTAAATTTACTATAGGGATGAATACTTGAATTCTATGTCATTTGATTGCTTTTTAGGATTAAAATGAGTGAAAGAACCTTGTATTTATACTTAATTATGCAAGAATTCTCGAAATTGCAACACTAAAAACCAAAATCAGATCTAGGAGAATAAAATCCCACTGGAGATTTGAATTAAATTTTAATTTTTCTCACATGGGACTCATTCGCCCAAGGTGGCGAATGAGTCCACCTAGGACAAGTGCATGGGAGAAAAAATGAAAAGTGCTTAGAAATGTGTGAAACCTGCATCGGGGCCAAAAAGACCTAGGTGGGACTCATTCACCCAAGGTGGATAATGAGTCCTAGACACTAGATTTGGGCCACACAAGCTAGAAACACCTAAATTATGATTGGGTATTGATTGGTGTCAGGATTATCCTTGAAAAGATGCAATAAATGAGTCTTGTGGATCCAAAATAGGGCCAATTAAAACATAAAAAATCCCAATTATTAATGAAAATCCTAGAGAAGTGTGAGTTTATGTTACAACACTTTACAACACTTTAAATACAAGAAGATTAAAGTTCATTATGATTAAAATTATGTTTAGCTATTTGATAAAACCCTAGAAAAGGGTGAAAGTGTGTTACAACACTGCATAACACTTTTCCAAGGCACCATTAAAATCCATTAGATCACAAGGGCCCAAGACCTAATGTGAATGTGTTATCCACATTACAACATCAAATCAAGGAAACATTAAGCCCAAATCACAAGGATGTCCTAAACAAGATAGAAAAAATAGAAGGGTTACTTTTTGGTCATCACATTTAGCCCCCACTTTAGTGAGAGGATGAACTTTCTTCAAACTCATACTAAAGTAGACAAACAAGCACAAAGAGGGGTCCCAGTGTACCAATGCTAGCAAGATGAGATGACAACAATCAAGAGGGGTGATCAAGCCCCTAGGATCAAGATCCCATGAAAAAAAAAACATGATCACAAATTAACAAACATGAGAATGATATAAAGAGCAACAAAAAAGAACAAGCATACACTACCAAAGATGAAAAAGAGAAAAATGATGAAACAAAAGAACCAAAACAAGATTTGACCATTTTTATAATGTGATGTGGATCAGATCTAGGTTGTTCTTCCAAAAAATGCATACTCACCCTGAGGTGATGAAACTCCTAGCTATCCACCAGGTGAGAAGTCCTAAACGGTGAGACACATACACTCATGGATGGTATACACTCAAACACATACATGTGGCTATGGGGAAATTCATGCTTCAGATTGGGATTCCTTCCTGAACCATACCAAAGTCATACCTCCTGATAACTCTAATAAGGTGCCACACAAAAATCAATGATTTTTGAGCTTCATGAGACAAGCAAAACTTTATATGCTTGGAGCTCATGAACAAACAAGATAGCTCCATAGGCATGCAAACTATGTTATGCAAGGTGTCCATATAAAAACAAATGCAAAATGGGAAATTTTCAAAGGAGTCTTGCTTAGTTCATGTGAGGTCTTTAACTTAGGTAACATTGTGGCTAATGTCTCTAGAGAGGACCAATCGAAGAATAAAAGATTTATAAATTAGGGGATGAAGTGCATCACATCAAGCCACTAAGAGGAATATAATATACTAAGAGAGATCATTCTCTTGAAGGAAATCACACCCAATGTCATCCAAAAAGAGAAAAAGACATCGTATGAAGTAAGAAGACTACATGAAGAACCATAAAAAGGAAAAATGCAAAAGAATAATGCCAATGTACGCCCCCACTTTAAATAAATTTCTAAAAACCATGTTGTGAACAATTACGTGAAAGTAGAAAATGATAAATGCAAATGAGAAAGAAGACATGAGAGCCAACTTGGAAAGCCCTATGCCAGTTCATATGTTTCTGAGTAAAGTTGTATCATGCGGGAGAAAAAGAAAGGAGAGAGGTTGGCCCCAAAATGAAAAAACCAAACACATAAGGGATCTATGGATTTGGGGTCAGTATGTTCTTTGATGCAATATTTTTAAGAGAGATTGGAACTGTCATCATTCCCCAAATACACATAGAACTAGAAGAGTGACACAAAGAGAGAAAAAGAGAAGAAAATATTTTTGGGTCAACATGGAAGAGACATGAATATCTCAACACCTTGCATCATCCCCAAAAGAAAAACAAAAGAGAAATGAAAAAGAGATTAAAAAAGGAAAATAAATCCTTTTGGGTCAACATGGAAGAGACATGAATGTCTCGATTCCTTGTGTCATCCCCAAATGGAAAACACAAGAGAAATGAAAGAGAGATAAAGAAAAGAAAAATGAAATGAAATCCTTTTGGGTCAACATGGAAGAGATATGAATGTCTCGACGCCTTGCATCATCCCCAAAAGGAAAATACAAGACAAATGAAGGAGAGAAAAAGATAAAAAGTGAAAGAGATGCACAACATATAGAAGAATGAAGGTAAAAATAGAGGAACTCCACAAGGAGAGAGAGAACATCAAATAGAACATTATGGGGGATCACATTATGAACATGCAATCACACAAAAGAAAAATGGAAAAGAAATAGTGCAAAATATTAGTAAGGAAAATGTGTGTCAACCTATGAGCAATTCATGTACCTTCTAATCTAAATATATATAAGTAAAAGGTGAATAACGAACCTAAGAGATAATGAAAACTACATCATTAGGGCAAGGCAATCAAATTTGTTCCCCCATAGAATGTGACATAGGAAGGAGCCAAGTATTTTATGGGAAAGGTCAAGTAATAGTGATAATAAAAAATTTTATGACTATTACATGACAAGGGGGTCCCAATTTAAGGGATTATTTGTAACATGTTAATTATTTTAAGTATATGTTGTAAAGTATGTCATTCATCGGTGAGATGCCCAAGAGTCTGATGATATGCACAGTATTTATTGTTTTTATATTTTTGACTCTAGTTGGAGTTGGCATGGTAACCCAACCTCTGTTAACATGATCTTCTAGTTTTTGTTTAATTTTTGTGAGATTTTTCAATAATGGTAAGTCTTAGAACTTTACAAAGTTTTGTCTCATTAAATTTACTAACTTCTCGATGAGGAGAACCAAAGATGATCTCATTTTCTTTGAGAATAACCAATTATGTTGGTTATTTTCCAAGGAACCAAACTTAATCTTACAACCCAACAATGAATATGCCAAAATTCAACAGTTAGTAAGGGTAAGGATTGGCCAACACATAAAGAAGGGTTCAAAGGCCCTCACTTCTTATCTTTGGGCTCTATGAAACCTAGGAGGGTGATCCCTAGCAATGTTTTTAGAATAATACTCCTATGCCATTTGTATCAATAACATTGCAATATATATTGATGATTCTCATATAGATTCTCAATTAGTAACTATATTAGAGAAGTTGGTTGCTTCCTAAACATAATTCACTCCTAAGGCATGAGAATGGTAGAACATCATAACTTTATAAGGTTCCCTTTTTTATAGAATTTAATTTGATGAATGGATAATGGCTGAGGTAATCAACACAATACAACATTAATACTTAACTTAGTCTAGTGCCTCATCCTTGGAATAGAGTCAATATCAATACCTACATAACATGAAATTAATTTCCACACATGACAATATATGAAGCTCCAAAATGCTACATTATAGTATTTCAGCTTTGTGTTTTAACCCTTACTTCTTACTAGCATCCTAAAATTTGGTTTAATACAAATTTACAGCCATATTTAAGCATCCACATTAATTATTTGAATTAATAAACAAGAATAGAGACACATATATATCTGAAATTGATAGAGACAAATAAGACAACCTTGATCTTATATTATTCATAATTTATAAAACCAATACATAGGAGAGAAAAATGGTGTTGAACTTGCTAGTATTGCTATTACTACTCTGTATTTTTGGTATTACTATTAAGGTTACATATGCATATTGACATACTTGAACTTAAGATATGCCACTAGACTATTCAGTAACCCTTTCAGTCCCTGCATGACAAAATCTTGGAATAACTCACTACCCTCCCCTATTTATAGGCCTTGGAATCGAACTTATAAAGACATGGGAGCAACAAGTAACACGTTGAATTACAATTACATTTGCATTTGAGGGAAAATTTCACCCTAATTTTAGAGATTCCCATACTGATTACACTTAATAATTTCAGGTCAAGGGGAAGAAAAAGATAAAAAACTCCATGCAATCAATTGAAGAAGAAGATCCAATCTTCCTAAAGGAATCATTCATTGATGCAAAAATGCCAAAATCCCACGTCCACATAGACCAAAGAAGATTCTCCACAAGTACTAGAGGAAAAAACTCACACACTTCCTAGAAAAGGAATATTTTCTATTGAGGATATGGAGTCCAACACTTCTCCATTACACTAGCCCAAAGGATTTCCATGTCAGCACCAAAGATAGAAAATGACACACATGCTAAAGAGGATGATCCAAATGTAATGGCAATGGTATCAAAAACAGAAATTGGGTCAAGACGCTACTATGATTCATCAGCATCAAAGTATGCTTGCCCTCTTCATGTTTGCACTAAAACTAGAGGAGCAACTACTCCTCCCTCATTAGAGTCTTCAAATGAAACCACATAAATAAGGTAATGGTCGTACCCTGGGTTAGTATAACCTCCACCATCCGAAGGGCTATCAGAAACCTCAATGGGAGAATCGTGCCTCCACAGGTAGGCCTTACATTACTTGTTTCTTTTCTTTTCTCTCTTCACAGGCTCAATCGATTCCTTCCCCTTAAACTTGACTAATTCTTCTGAAATGGTCCTGCTCCTTAGGTGGTAACTACACCTGACACCACCCTTTTTGGATTTCTTGAGTGCTTTCTTCTCCATTGGTGTTTCAAGAGCTTTGGATATCTTAGTTTCATTTTTAAGAGCATTGACCAGGGATTCAAATAGATTAAGTCTCCTAGACCTTCAGACTGGAGTGACAGACTCATTTGGCTTACTTATTTTACAATGAATAGAATGAGAACAAGGAGACTTAATTTTAAAAAAAAAACCTCACAAGATTACTCCTAAACGGATTCTTGATGAACAAAAAAATCAAGCCTCCATAGTTCCCATTAACTCATAAATACAATGTAGACTATAAACCCTCACCACCCAAGGATTGAGAAATAGTCATAATTGAAACAAGTAGGTATGAGTACCTACTTACCTAGGGAAAGTTTATCATGATATGTCTGCAAAATTTTACCAATGAAACTATTCGCCAACCTTTTCACAGACTTAAGCTTAATTTTTATCTTTTGATTGTAAAATATGGAAAAAAATATGGCTAGTGATCCTCATTATATTGAGTAATGTAAGCATGCTAACCATTAATACTCAAGGAAATCATGTGCGAGCAAAAAAATGATCAGTTACTTCATTTTTGAAACTTAATCATTGATCACACATTGAGATAAATCAATAGATAATTACATACGCTTTATTCCTTTTCCTTAATAAAAAAATCCCAAGTGGATAAACGTACACTCTGTCTACATATTTAATCATATACTTAGTATTAAAAGGCCTGTCGTGTCATGTTTACCCACTTTCCCATGGGAATTTATCCACTTGCAACTCATCGACATAAGACAACGAGGAAAGCTAATGATTTAATCTAAAAAAATTGGCTTGTACCTTGCCTTACTTCAATTTCACCTTCCCCCATGTACATACATTTTGATAAAATTGACGGTCGCAATCAAAAGCTTTTCCCAAATCTCGAACATATTCTCGAAGAAATAGTTCTAAAATAGTGTTGTTTTAGTCCAAGTGTCGTCTCATCCAAATTTTAGCAATGCTTCATCTCCACTAAAATTCATCCGAGCCCTTAAGATATTCCATGTGGTAGTCGATTGCTGGCCCATTGAGAACTTGGCAGCAAGGGGGGAACCCACACAAGATAGTGGGGAGTGGTTAGGATTGATCCACGTCACCCTGTCAACTGTCGATCCCAGCTCCATAGTAACATTCAATGCTATCCAATCCAAGTGGGACCATCTAAAAAAAAATAAGTGTCAACTCTATTGGAATATGTTGTCATTGATGTCAAAAGGGGATAAGAGGAGAAGTGTGTTGATCTTATGCAGAAGCACATAATGTTGTCTTTAATGTCAATAGGGAAAATCTGGAAAATAAGATTTTGGCATAATGCCAGAGGATGAGTGTGAGTATAGTGGATCTAATGGGAAATTACATAATAGAGTTGAATTGGGTTTCTTGAGAGCTTTCCAAAAAGGTATTGTGCAGGTCATGATTTCAATGGAGATGTCAACATTCATTTGTTCATGCCCTTGGGATAGGGTTAATCAGTTAAACCCTATGTGTGTAGGCTTTTATAGTCGCAAAATTCAAATAGCTTCTAATTAATTGTTGACTTGTTGTAGCATGTTGCAGGTAGCTTAAGTTACGACTTAAGTCTTTGAAGTCATTTGGGGAACCGACCCCTCCACCAAGTGCACTTACAATTTGCAAAAAATTATACACGTTAATATTTCCTAAGTCCCATACAAATAGTTTTCTTCATGAGACCAATGGTGCAGATTGAGCCATGGTGATCCAGTGGTGCTCACATGCACCACTGAGTTTGTTGTGGGTCCTTATTAAGACCCGTAGGATCAGCGGGGAATGACTGTGATCAAATATTGAAGAACTATGATGCTCACAGCATGGATGGTGGGACCTATAGAGGCAACAAACGTAGTTAGTGGAATGTGATGTCATAATGACAAGTGGAAATGAATGATTACATCAAGGCCATGAGTAATGGTGTATGATCAATAGCTATATTCAAGAAGATTTGAAAGTGCTTGGTAATTCTGCTGAGCTTTTGAAGGATCCTAACTAAGTCCCATGGGGTCAGTAAAGAGTGGTGTAGATTAATCCATGATGGGTGGATATTGATCATCGATGCATTGTGGGACCTATGAAGGTGGCATACAAAGGTGATGTCAAAGGTGTATACGCAACAATTTCTCACATACCTCATTGAGAGTTCAGTAGGGCACATTCAAGACTTACAAGGCTAGCGAGGAATGGTGAATATTGATCAAGGTTGATAGAATAGTACACGATGCATGAATTATGGGACATACAAAGGCTACACAACAAGGTGTATACCATGATCAATAGAGGTTGAATTCAAGGAAGATCTGACGGTTCTTGGAGTGTATCTGGTGGGAACCTATAGGATGGTTATCATGATGGATTGTGGTGAAGGATGATAGATGGCGAACATCGATTCCTCGACAGAAAAACTCACATCGTTGTTGCAAATTGCATGGTGATGATGTGGATGAAAAATGGAAATAGCCCACAAACCCCACACAGTTTTTGTGGGCCCATTTTTTGAGCTCGTGAGGTGTGCGAGCTTTGGACACGTGTCTTGGTGGACCCCATGTATGAAAAATAGTGTATGAAGGAGATCGATGGTGTAGATTAAGTGACACTTCGATTGCTCCTATGATGATTGTCATTCAGTGGAGATCAATGATTGAATTTTTTTGATCATTTATTGAATGGTTGGGTTTTAAAGATATGATGTTGAATGAGAAGCACAAGATTGTGGCACAAAGTCAGTAGATCGATGGCCTGAATTCAAAGAAAGGAATCTGAAACAACTAACTCCATGTGAAAAAGGGTTTTGAATGGTAACTAACATAGAGGAAATAATTAATTGGTCCAACTGCACCTAGCAACCAATGTAAATGAGATTCGATTTGTTAAGTGGTGACATAGATCGCCATGTCGATCAAGATAAGAATCAAATTGATCAGAGAAAGGAATTCCTTTGATGCATATCTGATTCTAGGGCTGTACAATTTTTCTATTCTGAGCAATTACTCTATATTTGAATTAAATGGTGTGAGGCTTGATGTAGAGGTTGTGTAATGAAAGTTTATGAAAAACCCTAATAGGTGATTGAGATCAAAATTAGATTAAATAGTAAAGAATACATTGAATAAATATTTGATCTTAGGGTCTAACTGGGAATGAATGAAGGAAAATTCTCTATAAAAAAATTAAATGTTTGGCAGCTCGATGCAAGATATAGAAATATTTGGTATACTCTGTCATATATCTTAATTATGAGTTGGACAGTGGTGTGTGTGGCTTGAGGTAAAGGTAGATTGCCAGTGAAGTTTTCAAGAAAAGTAAACCCTAACAGTAAGCTAGAGATGATCTGGATGGTAGATAATCTTGAGGTAGTGATTGCAAGTTGGTGGAGGAAAGCATAAAAGAAGATAATGAGGTATTATCAAAGTTTTTGAATCCGCAAGAAGTGACTAGGGAGAGCTACGAGTGAAAATAGTGAATGCACATACATGTGTAACCTAGACACAACACAAATCATCATATAGGTTTGCATTCAAGTAAGTGTAAATGTATAAGACACTATAGAAAGGGAAAGAAGATTAGAGTAGCAAGATAGAACAATGAATGTTCTATGTACAGAGAAAAGTATAGAGCCGGGGTGTGTTATTGAGAGTGCAACTTCAACAATAGTAGTGTAAGTTGCAAAGTGTGCATCAAATCACTAAATGTAATGATGCATTATAGGTTAGGCAGAAACAAGTCTATGCATATTTAAAACTATTATCATTGTACTGAGTTGTGGCTTAGATTAGGGGACTGTAGTCTCATTGAAGTTGTGGCTTCTAAATTAGGGTGTTGTTGCATCCCTGGACTTGTGGCTCCCAAAACTGGGTATTTTTACATCCTTGAAGTGGTTGCTTCTAAATTAGGTAGTCGGTGCTTCTTTGGGTTGTAGCCCTAAAACATTGTAACAAAGATTTATTTTTTGATGCAAGTTTTGAGTAGTACACTCAAGCATCTTTTGTCACTATGGTTTTTCCTATCTTGGGTTTTCCATGTATATTTAGTGTTGTGGGAATTTGTGTTGGTTGTCTATTTGCATGTTTATGTTTTCATCTTTAGCTTTCTTTCTACACAATAAGATTTGAGTAAGAAATTTGCACAAGGTGTTTGGATTTAAGGAAGTAATCTGTATAAAGGTTTTTAAGAGCCAAAGTTTGGTATCTACTGATTCATCCCCCTTCTTAGTAAATCATTGTGTTCCAACAAGTGGTATCAAATCCATAGGTTCCCTAGGAGAAGCTTAATCAGCTCGGGTAGATCTTGGTGTGTAAATACAAAAATAGATTGTGAAGAAGGATCATGTACAAGAGAGGTATTTCTCTTTAATGGATCAAATTATATATTGTGGAGCTTCAAAATGAAGTTTCATTTGGGATCCATAGGGTTTGATGTATGGATGTCAGTGGAATATTGATATACAACTCCTCCTACACCTCTAAATACTGGGGCTGAAAAGAAGGTGTATGATGATAATGCTAAGGTAATGGATGCAATTCTTAATAGGTTCTCAAGTTCCATATTTTTCAAAGTCATGCACTGCCAGAATGCACAAGAAGTGTGGAAAAAGATGAAGAGGATGTAGGAAGAAAGTGATGTTGAGGTGTAGTCATTGATTACGAGATGTCATAGTGAATCTAAAAGTCTTAAGACAAGTGAAGATCAAAAATCTATAAGTTGGTTCTCAAGTGAAGCTGCAACAAGAGATGATGAAGAAGACACATCTACCTCTGGATCAGAAGAGTCTAGTGAAGAGAAAACTGGTTCCATGAGAAGATCAAGGAATTCCTTTAGGAAACATAGAGATAATAATAATCATTTTGTTTCTAAATTTTTTTATGATGAAGTAAATGATTCTGATAAGGAAAAGTATAGTAAATATTATATGTACATAAGAAGAGAAAGCGGGTCATCTAACATAAATTGGAGATCCGATGATGAACATGGAAGTGGTAGTAAGAAGATAGATAAGGTAGATTTGTCTACAAAAGAAGAAAATAGATTATCAGATGCTTTTGGTAGCACAGATGATGAACAAAAAGGTTCACGTCATATTGAGGAAAAGGATTTCTTGTCCATGGATGTTGAAAGATCTGATAAGGAATAAAATGTTGAGACCTCCAATGAAAGGGGAGAGATTGATATTGGAGGTGAACTCATATGTGATTTAGATGAGATTAAATGGTAAAGAAAAGAGAAGAAAGAATTAAAAATAATTGCTCAAGAGGAGATAGATAAGTTGGACAAGAGTCTTGAAGAATCTAATCAGATGGTGATCAACTTGAAGAATGAGGTGGAAAAAGAAAGAAGAGGAAAAGATGTAGTTCAAATTGAACTGTAGTTTAAATAAAATGAGTGCATAATGTAGGAGGAAGAAATAGTGGCCTTGAGAAAAGAGTTAGGAAAAAATAAGGATCAAATTAACAAAGGCCTAAAGCTGAAAGGTGGCTCTAAGCTACTTGATGAATTGATTAAGTCATAAAAGCCATCAAAAACTAAGGAAAAGGTTGACCCTGGATTTGATAAAGGAATGAATTCCTATACCATTACTTCTACAAGACTATATGATAGATTTATAGTAGAAGAAAGATGTTGCACCAAGGAAAAGAAGCTTGTAAGAGATAATGATGCGGTAAAATTGAAAATGAAACACAAAACTGTAACACAAACAAATTCAAACTTCCTCACTATCTTGCAGTATCGACACCTTCTCATTGTTCTAACCAACTAAGCATCTCCATCACTCCTGATCGCTCCTAATAGCTACTAATCACTATTGATCAAGACACTTTCCTCCATTCGACATATACTCACTATCCTTCCTCCACAGTCGCTCCTATTCACTCATCCCTTATACCATGCGGGTCTTCATAGCATGGAATGGACGTCCACTATCACCACAGGGGTCATAACCCGAAATGTGAGTGTGAAGGAAATGTTTTCCCTGACAGGTTGCGGCTGACATGAAACTATACGCCACCTCTAGGCTATTCAATGTCGAGCTAGCCACTTTGCTCCACACAAAGGTTGAGCTCACCCATGATATGGTTCGTGGGTTGCTCCAGGGAAGAATGAAAACCTTTTGGGACTATCACAAAGAACCCATCCCATAACCACCAATGGTTCTTTTAACACAGTCCACACATAATGAACTCTTCAAAACTAAACTGTATTAACAATCAACAAAACAATGAACTAGGGAAAGAAAGAGATATGATGGGAAAGGCAATAGAAACTTCCCTAAATCACAATCAAATATTAATACGCAAAAACAGTCATACATTAAATGGATCTCTGGCCTTCTTCACTCCTTTGTTACCCTCTCTACTGGTTTTCCCTATTTGCACTCTTCTATTTTCTCTCCCTCTCCCCTTGTATTCGGTTACAACTTCTCTCTTTATATGATTCGTGGGTAGTTATACGAACTATTCACTATCCAATATGCCCATGCCTACATTCGATTACACTGTTATTTAATTTTAGGAATTATCATTGCAATTTTAAACCATTTAACATGGTCCCCAGAAATGCTAACTCTAAAACATTACAATATAATGAGACTTGAGGTGCTCCCCCACCATACTCCCAGACTTAATAGATTTCCAAGTCCCATGCAAATGCTGAGGTGAGACTGCTGCAATTCAAATGCTCACCTTTGTGTCTTCATCACTGAATCAAGGCGTCTGTTGCTTCTATTGTTGTCATTACATGACTCCCATCAATGGATTTTATATTGGTTGTTGTCCACCACTCTGCATGCGGCTGCTTCACACCACTACCATACTACCATCTCACCCACACACGATTCTGGAAGATGCTTCCCACCCTTCTCTGAGTGGTTGCTCTCATTGCACCTTCTACCCAGCTGCATCGTGGTGGAGACAATACGAAGACCCTAGCTTGAGATCTTCATAGCATCTTTACTACAACTTGGAGGGATCAATGTGCAACCAAGAACCCACACTACTACCTGGTGTAGATTTCCTTCTACACACTCAGAATCTTCTGTGCTCTGATACCATTCTGGTGCAGTAAAACTAGAATCACTTTCAACTTCCTGCAACATCGACACATTGCCACATAATTCTCACCAAATAAGACTATGAAGGAAAACTACTATTATCTTTGCCATCTGCATATCATGCGGTTCTCACAAATACATGGAAGGTTATCATCCTATTGACCGCTCCTGATCGCTAAGTCTTCCTTCCATCTGCATCTCATAGCTTTCAGACTATAACACAAATAGATTCAAACTTCCTGACTATCCTATAGCATCGACACCTGCTCACTATTCTCACCAGCTAAGCATCTCCATCACTCCTAACTGCTCCTGATAGCTACTGATCACTACTAATCAAGACACTTTCCTCCATTCGGCATATACTCACAATCCCTCCTCCACAGTCACTCCTATTCACTCATCCCTTATACCGTGTGGGTCTTCACAACATGGAATGAACGTCCACTATCACCACAGGGGTCGTAACCCGAAATGTGAGTGTGGAGGAAATGTTTTCCCTGACAGGTTGCGGCTGTTCAACACTGAGCCAACCACTCTACTCCACACAAAGGTTGAGTTCACCCATGATATGGTTCGCGGGTTGCTCCAGGGAAGAACGAAAACCTTTTGGGACTGTCACAAAGAACCCGTCCTATAACCACCAATGGTTCTTTTAACACAGTCCACACATAACGAATTCTTCAAAACTAAACTGTATTAATAATCAGCAAAACAATGAACTAGGGAAAGAAAGAGATATGATGGGAAAGGCAACAAAAACTTCCCTAAATCACAATCAAATATTAATACGCGAAAACATTCGGTCAGAGAGCCTGATTTCTTCACTCCTTTGTTACCCTCTCTACTGGTTTTCCCTATTCACACTCTTCTATTTTCTCTCCCTCTCCCCTTGTATTCAATTACAACTTCTCTCTTTATATGATTTGCGGTTAGTTATACAAGCTGTTCACTATCCAATACGCCCATGCCTACATTCGGTTACACTATTATTTAATTTAATGAATTATCATTGCAATTTTAAACCATTTAACATGGTCCCACAAAATGATAACTCTAAAACATTGCAATATAATGAGACTTGAGGTGCTCCCACACCAGATAAGAAGATGGAGAAATCAATCCTTGAAACATGGAAGAAGAAAAATCATACAAATGGAGCTGATGCAGAAATATTTACTACAATGATACATGACAAAATTTCAAAGAAAAGAAGATCATCCTATCTTGCAAAAGGAATGGATATAACTAGGTACTCCTCATTTTTTAATGGTTATTATTTTACCTGTAATCAATTTGTTCATAGAGTGTGTGAGTGTACAACATAACCTAGTGGGAGACCAAAAAATATGCATACAAATTCATTTGATCCTATTGTAAACATGGCTGTTATTTGTTTTAACTACCACAATTTTGGTCACTTTGTGAAACATTGTAAAATGAATCATGTAAGACCAAAAGCACATAGTGAGAAAAGGAATATGTCACCCAAAGTGAACATTGTTTCACATATTCATAAGAGGAAGGTTGATTAGATAGAGAAAAAGACAAACAAGGCTAGGAAAGAGAAAGACTGGTAGACAATGCTCCATGAGGCTAATTTTGCCTCACATCACTAGTTTCTAGTGATGGGGCATGAATCCAAGGAGAGTTAAATTGGTACCTCATTCATCCCTGGAATGGGAGAAAGAGATCAAGTTAGGTAAAACATGTTTTACAAATTTCTAACAACTTGATGGTTGCAGATGTATGGTCACATTCTTTCTCTTTGAAATTATCATCAAAGGGTAAGAACATTAGTAGATAGTGGTTAAGTTAGCTGCAAAAATTGATATCCACTTTTGGTATTAGATATTGAAGAAATGGTAGTGTAAATTCTCTATTTAGAGAAATTTTTTTTCTTCAGTTGGTATCAATCAAAGTGGGAGCTAAGTACTTTTTCCATTGCTAAGAATAAATTAATAATGTAGTAGTATGGTGACCTAAGAAAAAGAAGAGGAGAAAGGATGAGCAAGCACTCAAAAGAGTTGAGCATGGGGGAGAAGAAGTGACCAGTGCTCAAAGTAGAGAAAATGAGAGAAAACTGTGAAGATTCTCATAAGGATGAGAAAAGGAGAAGGAATGTCAAGGGAGGATATTAGAGAATAACTAGACCCTTTGTAATGCTTGTCAAATGAGGAGAATACTTTTAGGAGGAGTGATCTCTTTTCCATTGATGTCAAGGAAGAGAAAGCATGCAAATGCTAAAGTATCTAAGAAAGTGGGAGAAAGTCATGCAAATGCTCAAAGAGGAGCATTGGAGAAAGCATCAATAGAAGTCAAAGGTAAATATGATACTAGTAAAAATATTGAATTGGTTAATTTGTATCATTGAGCATTTAAGTTTTTCCATCAATGACAAAGGGGGAGATTGTTGGAAAATGTTGTCATTGATGTCAAAAGGGGATTAGAGAAGTGTATTGATCCTATGCAGAAGCACATAATGTTGTCATTGATGTCAAAAGGGTAAATTTGGAAAAGGATATTGTTGGTGTAATGATAGAGGATGAGTGTGAGTGTAGTGGATCTGATGGAAAATTAGATGGGAGATTCAAACTGGGTTTCTTGAGAGCTTTCCAGAAAGGTATTGTGTAGGTCATGATGTCAATGGAGATGTCAAAATTCATTTTTCATGCTCTTGGTATAGGGTTTAATAGTTAAACCCTATGTGTGTAGGATTTTACAGTCACACCATTCAAATAGCTTCTAATTTGTTGTTGACTTGTTGTAGCAGGTTGCAAGTAGCTTAAGATACTACTTAAGTCTTTGAAGTTGTTTGGGGAACTGACCCCTCCATCTTGCACTTACCAGCCTTAAAAATTTGTACATGTTAATATTTCCTAAGTCCCATGCAAATATTTGTCTTCTTGAGATCGATGGTGCATATTGGGCCATGGCGATCCAACGGTTCTCACATGCACCATTGAGTTTTTGGTGGGTCTCGATTAAGACCCGTGGGGTCAGCAAGGAATGACTGTGATTGATTGTTGAAGATCGACGATGCTGAAAAAATGCATGGTGGGACCTACAGAGGAAAAAGACGTAATTAGTGGAATGTGATGTCATAATGACAAGTGGAAATGAATGATTGCGTTTAGGAAATTAGTAATGGTGTATGATCAATGAATGTGGTCAAGAAGATCTAATGGTGCTTGTCAATTTCATTGAGCTTTTGAAGGATCCCAACTAAGTCCCATGGGGTTAGCAGAGAGTGGTAAAGATTAATCCATGATGGGTGGATATTGACCATCGATGCATGGTGATACCTATGAAGGTGGCATACGAAGGTGACGTCAAAGGTGTATATGCACTAGCTACCTACATACCCCACTGAGAATTTAGTGGAGCCTGTTCAAGACCCACGAGGCTAGCAGGGAATGGTGAAGATTGATCAAGGTTGATAGAATGATGCATGAATGGTGGGACCTACAAAATTTGTACAAGAGTATGTATGCCATGAATGGTAGAGGTTGAACAAGGAAGATCTGACGATGCCCGTAGTGTATCTGGTGGGACCCAATAGGATGGTGATGATGATGGATTGTGACGAAGGCTAACAAATGGTGAAGAGTGATTGGTTGACAAAAAAAATCACGTTATTGTTGTGAGTTGCATGGTGATTATGTCAATGATAAATGGAAATAGCCCGCAAACACCACAAGGTTTGTGTGGGTCCATTTTATGAGCTCATGAGGTGTGTGAGATTTAGATGTACGTCTTGGTGGACCTTGTGTATGGAAAGCAATGTATGAAGGAGATAGACAATGTAGGTTAAATGATGATTGATCCAATGGTGATCATTAGTCAATGGAGATTGACGATGGAGATTTGTACTCCATTTATCTAATGGTTGGATTTTAAAGATATGTTGTTGAATGAGAAGTTTAGGGATGTGGTGTGTGTTGGTGTTTTTTCCCACATAGGATTTGTAATTCTCCAAGAGGTATCCAACCTCTATTATAAAGAACTACAAAGGCTAGTGGCCAACTAATGAGATCTAGTGAAAGACTAACATCTCCTACACTTTTGGCTCTGTGAGACCAAAGTGGGTAAACCTTCATGTGTTCATAAGATTGTTCTATGACTGATAAGAACACTTATTCTTACAAATGCAGTCCCCACACACACAATCAGATAGCAATTACCTTGGTTGTGGCAAAACCTAAGAATAATAATAGATGTCCCAAAGCAAAGAGACTGAAAATCATCATAAGATTTATATCTCAAAAGAGATAGCATTTGATATTTGTTAAAATGTTCAGATATTGAATCACCATGCTCAGAGCCAGAGTCCTACACCTAGAAGAATTTTACTGACACTATCCAGTGCCTCATTCATTGGGCAGGAGTCATATAAAACATAATTTAGATATTATGAACTTATCACCATAATGTTTTGCTACTATGGGACCTTTCAGTATATTAAAACAATACTCCTGAGTGATTCCTCAGCATATGACCATAAACATGCAATTTATTTTCAAGCATTTGATTAATTGATTAAGTTAAAGCAAGAGAACAAGTTACACTTTCAAATACACCATTGAAATTGAATGAACAAACCCTTGATAAATCCATTCATAATCCATGACACATACACAGGAGAGAAAATTGTCTTAATTCTTTTAGATTTCTTTCGATATCAGTAATTAAAAAAGTATAGCATATTTATTTCATACTATTCCCAACCCAGAATGATTTCCTAAATCATACCTTCAAAATTGTGTAGTAAAACTCATTGTACATACTCAGAACCTTATGGATCCAAAAATTCTCCACCTTAACAATGAGTCATGAAATCTCCTTTATAGGACAGGAGAGCAACAAAGCATTAGGCTACATTGTTAAATTCAAAATTGAATTTCATTTAGAATGAAATTCAAATTCACATTCCTCATCATTGAATAACAAGGTGCATGATCCGAGGAATCAAAAAATGGTTACATAGTAAGCATCAGAGAAAAACCAAAAAGTGTGTCAGGCACACACATATCCACATCAACAAGATGAAACACCAGAATAAAAACCACCCAGCAGGCCCAACACCAACAACTAATAAGTAGACACACAACCCTAGTACAAGTGACCGCTCTAAGTTCTCACCTCAGTCAAAAGTGGAACAACCTTCGTTTCTCTAGCAACCTCTGTATCACATCCAACAACTTGGCCTAGTGCCACTACAGTTGTTGGTTCGACTGCAAGGGCCTCCTCATTCACTCCCAGGAGCCCAGTCAAAGCTGCCAGGTAACACTGGTAATCCGAGTCAGTCTCGGATCTGTTATCAACAAAATCTGATGAAATTAACATAGGGGATGCACAACACTCTAGTCTTTTTCCAACACTCTTAGTAGTGACTTGAGGTGTTCTGGGAGCAGGTTGCTCCTTCAAAATTAGTGACCTCCTGGCTCCTACTCGGGCACTCCTGCGCAATATAGATTTATCCATAGCTTTGCAAAATACAGGAGAATAACCATGACCTGCAAACAAAACAACTCATAAATATAATGATAACACTGGGTCACTTCAACAAGCATTTATAGAGTGAATTGATGCAAGGGATATTGATTGCTTGAATGCAAAACAAGCATTTGAGCCATAAGTGGTTGACGTAGCCACCATAATTGCTTCTATCAAGAGGGCATCATTTGCACACTAGAGAAAATCAAGAGGAAATCGTTTGGAATGCTTGAGCCATTAATAAAATAAGCTTTAGAGTGTGAAAGCTTGTCACACATATAATCTGTAATTTCTCTGAATTTGCACTGTTGATGTAGAATGGACCTGACAGGTCAAACGACTTAGATTGAGTCAATTGAGCATTGAAAATCCACCTCAATGCCTTGAAAAACTACAAACAATCAAAACCCATGAAAATAGGAAGTCGCAACCGGATAGTGGGTCCCATTTAACCTTGTCACTCTGAGAACCAGGCTATGTGTCACCCTTTCACAAACCTTGTAGTACTTTTGAAACATTTACCATGCTCGTGTGAGGTCTGCAAGGGAAAAATATTATTAATCCCGTAATTAAATCCCTCCACTGGTGAAAAGATGACCACTTGTCATCATTGGCACCTCGGGAAAGAAACCCCCCCTCTAAGCATGCTAGATGGTGACATCTCGTAGACCTCGCACCTCTTAATGACATCAGTAGGAAAACTTGTGAGGCTTGTGAGAAATAGTCCAGATGAAAACCTGTGATCAAATGGTTTACCAAACAATATGTAGGGACATTGGAATATTCAGGTGGGACCGGTGGGTACAACCCTTGGTGGTATAAAATTTTAAGCGCCGATGACGGAAAAAAGACCGATAGGCTGGGTGAAAGGGGTCGGTAAGAGCACGGAGGTAAGGGCTCAACTGGATCACTTAAGTGACCAGTTACCTTTGGTAGCAAGTCACCATTGAAACATAATAAGAGGGTTTCAAAATTTTATAATTCATATCACCTTGGGTAACTTTAAACCCTAAAACCCTAGCCTCCCTCCTTCTAAATTTAAAAGTCCCATCAGTGGCTCCGACTCGGGATATATGCCCCTTGTGGGCATAGCAAGAATCTAGAATCTCTGGTTTCACAAACCAGACTACTGAATTACACAAGTGCCTTGACAAACATATCACCTTGCTTTGTCAATTGGACTTGTGTACTACCAACTTGGTGGCCCCAAGCCACCTGACAAAAGAAAATCAAAATTTGCCCTTGTCAAAAACAAAATTCTCTGTCAGCTGGAGTAAACAAGGTCTACGACAATTACACTTTGATGCTTCAAAAATAATAGGATAATCAATATGCCTTGAAGTATCATAATGTTTATTTATACCCCCCTGCATCAATTCAATCCATGTCCTATTCCAAAAATTTAAAAGCAACATATGACCATGAGAAAATTTCACCTTACTCTGCCCCTGGTCATAACTCATAGGATGCTAGACCAATTGAACTGAGAAGTGGAAATATTCATAGCTTACTTGGTCTGCAACATTACACATTCTAGCATAATCATCAATTTGCACATCAAACTGGAAATTTTCATATAAAACTGTGTGCATATTATCCATACTTCTATTGCTCAACACACGTGATACACAACTTGGGGAATCTCCACCATGGAATTTCCCAAATAAGTTAGGTTGCCAACACTTGAATTCCATCAATTTGGGATACATCCTAGCATCACAAATGTCTGCAGTACTAGTTACATCATATTTCAGGGAATGTGTAAACGCATTCATTTCAGGCTTCTCAATGTACACCTTCCCCTGTATTTCTTCATTTATTCTTAAATGAAAACCCCTAAAGATAGAGTCAAATACATCAATTTCAAACTGGTCAAAAGCGAAAGAGAAATATGCACTAGCCTCCTTGTACTCAACATTACTTACTGTATGTGTTAATTTATAAGTGAAAATTTTGGCACAAGCTGAAAATTTTTCACCAGCAATATCAATGTCAGAAGGTAACAACATATCCATTTCAACTTCACATAAATAGTCAGGGAAAACAATAGTACCAATATTTTCATCAATATGTTGGTTGTCTTTAGTACTATTCCTTTGATCACATACTTCATTATCCTCAAATTCCTCAACATTTATACAATAGGCTTGTTCTATTGCTAGTATACCCAGAGTATACTCTAAATATTGATCATTTGAAAATTTTTCCTTCACTTGGGAACAAGTAAGAACATGAGGTTCTACATTTCCATACAACTCTGGTGAAAAGACAAGCCTAGTTTCTTCCTCAGAACTACAATCACTACCTTTAAAATCATAATCACTGGCCTATAACAAAATCTCAGTGACATGAGTATTACAATCAAGATTAGGAGACACAATAGGTGTCTCACATACTCCTACATTATTTTTCCCCTCAAATTCCTCTATATTTATCCAACTTTCTTCAAAAGGGCAGGCATTGTCTTTATTTTATGTAGGTACATTCTTGGCTGATTCTACAATTTCTACCACTTAATGACTTGGGTCAAATTAGCAGGTTTTAATTCTTTTGGAAAAACACTTAGCCCTAGTTCATAAAGTTTACAAAATAAATCAATGCATTCATAGTCATTAGGTCTATGAATTCTAGGAATTTGTATCAAGACTTCTAAAAATCTCAAGAAAAACTCATATGGCGATTCCCTCTCTTGCATCTTCATTTCATACAATTCTAGTACAAGAGAAGTTTGATCAGCATCACTCAAACTAGACTGGCTTTCAACTTGGATCTCATTATTATCACACTACAATGGTGAAGAAATAATAGTTTTAAAAATACCCTTATCATAATCAGTGCTCTGAGAAACTTCCTCTGACATTTTACTAGTACTAGGTAAGCTAGGGTAATCAATACTTGCAGCAAGATACCCCTTCATCATTGAGTATTTCATATTGTTTTCAATTTCCATAGCCATTCGATATGCTTGGTGTATGTTTGTAGGTTCTTTATCTCTTAGTAAGTAACCCATCCTTTTCTCAAAAGCACCAAGATATACAACTAAGCATCCAACCTCACTCGGTCTTATTTATTTAGGGATTTCTCTCAAAGATTTTGAAAACCTGAGATTAAAATATGGGATTATCTCCTCTTCCTTTATGTGAATTCCCATAAAAAAAATTCTTAATATGTTGGGATTGACTCATTCACCAAATTTCTCCATAAAAACTATCACCAACTAATTCCATCAGTTAACAGAATAGGCAGGTGGATAGGAAAACCAATCCCTAGTATCACCCTTAAAGGATTGCACAAAACATTTCATGACAACATCCTCATGAACGACTTCATAATCCCCCATTACATCTACAAAATTTTGTAAATGCTTAGAGGTTGATTCTGCACTTTTCCCTGTATATTTAGGCAAATACTTCCTAATCTTCTTAGGAATTGGATTAGGGTAACCACTAACATTATTGAAAATAAAAGGCATATACCTTTGAGTTACAAAACATACCAAAGGGCTTAATGCAACTTGTTCTCTTTGCATAGTTATGTCTATTTTTACATATGGGAAATCACTTTATAGACATTTAAAATTTCATCAATAGTATATATTTATCAGACATATTATTTACTATCACAACCATGATTCTGTTAGTGATTGCAAATAGTATTCCTTGCTTTCCAAGATATGATGCAACATAAACATTATTTAATATGATCTTATACATATTGCATCATCAGAAGTATGGCAAAACTAATCATTGTTCCTTTCTTGATGCTAGACATCTAGTTTGGAACCATTTGCATCCTTAATTACAAATACCCATCACAATTAAAAATAGTGAACAGCTTAGTTTTGATTAAATACCTGGTAATTTGTTATTTTGGCAGCATGTATTAAATTCTTCTTCCTGACTATAAATATCATAGATCTAGGACTGTTTCTTCATTCATCAACTGGTTCTTCAAACAAAGTCGCCACCTCTTCAACAGATGATTATATTAAAAGAAATATGAAATTCCTTTCAAAGCTTGTCATATTTTGGGTATTTACCCACAACAGAGTCATACCATACCAGTACCAATCCCCTTCAAAACCACAATCCATTACCATCCCAATTTTAACATTCAAACTCACTTAACAAAAGATTCTAGATAGCATCCTTCAACCCCTATGGTTCCTTGTTTCTCCTTTTCTTTTAAATTTCTCAGAAGTTCTCCCCAATAAAACCACCATTCATCTAATGATTCCAGAACTCCTGCATCCTTTTCCAATAGGATACCATAGATCATAGCATTTTTTAGGTTCATTACAAAAAATTATTCTCCAGGGTTAAAATCCTTCAAAACTTGAACAAATTCAGAATGATAAACAATAATATGACTCTATAACCATCTGCAATTGAAGATTCAGAATCTTCCCTAGCAGAGTCACCATTCTGTTGGTGTTTTTTCCCACATAGGATTTGTAATTCTCTAAGAGGTAGCCAACCTCTATTATGAAGAACTACAAAGGCTAGTGGCCAACTAACATCTCCTACACTTTTGGCTCTATGAGACCAAGGTGGGTAAAACTTCATGTGTTCATAAGATTGTTCTATGACTGATAAGAACAGTTCTTCTTACAGACGCAGTCCCCACACATGCAATCAGACAAAAATTACCTTGGTTGTGGCAAAACCTAAGAATAATAATAGATTTCCCAAAGCAAAGAGACTGAAAATTATCATAAGATTTATATCTCAAAAGAGATAGCATTTGATATTTGTTAAAATGTTTAGATATTGAATCACCATGCTCAGAGCCACAGTCCTACACCTGAAAGAATTTTACCGACACTATCCAGTGTCTCATTCATTGGGCAAGAGTCATATAAAACATAATTTAGATATTATGAACTTATCACCATAATGCTTTGCTACTATGGGACCTTTCAGTGTATTAAAACAGTACTCCTTAGTGAATCATGCGCATATGACCATAAACATGCAAATTATTTTCAAGCATTTGATTAACTGATTAAGTTAAAGCAAGAGAAAAAGTTACACTTTCAAAACACCATTGAAACTGAATGAACAAACCCTTGATAAATCCATTCATAATCCATGACACATACATAGGAGAGAAATTTTTCTTAATTATTTTAGATTTCTTTCGATATCAGTAGTTACAAAATTATAGTATACTTATTTCATACTATTCCCAACCCAAAATGATTTCCTAAATAATACCTTCAAAATCGTGCAGTAAAACTAACTGTACATACTCAGAACCTTATGGATCCAAAAATTCTCCACCTTAACAATGAGTCGTGAAATCTCCTTTATAGGATAGGAGAGCAACAAAGCATTAGGCTACATTGTTAAATTCAAAATTGAATTTCATTTAGAATGAAATTCAAATTCACATTCCTCATCATTGGATAACAAGGTGCTTGATCTGAGGAATCAATAAAAGGTTACACAGTAACTTGTCGGAGAAAAAACAAAAACTGTGCCAAGCACGTGCACATCCACATCAACAAGATGAAACACGAGAAAAAACACCACCCAATAGGCCCAACACTAGCAACCACTAAGTAGATAGACGGCCCTGGTACAAACGATCGCTTCGAGTTCTCGCCTCAGTCAAAAGCAAAACCGCCTTTGTTTCTCCAGCCACCTCAGCATCACATCCAACAACTTGGCCTAGTGCCACTATAGTTATTGGTTTGACTACAAGGGCCCCCTCATTCAGTCCAATGAGCCCAGTCAAATCCACCAAGTAACACCGGTAATCTGTGTCAGTCTCACAACGCTCTGATCTTTTGCCAGCACTCTTAGTAGTGACCTAAGCTGTTCTGGGAGCAGGTTGCTCCTTCAAAATTAGTGACCTCCTGGATCCTACTGGGGCACTCCTGCACCCTATAGATTTATCCATAGCTTCACAAAATATAGGAGAATAACTACCACCTACAAACAAAACAGCTCAAAAATATAATGATAACACTAGGTAACTTCAGGAAGAATTTATACAGTTAATTAGTGCAAGGGATATTGATTGCTTGAATGCAAAACAAGCATTTGAGCCATAAGTGGCTGATGTAGCCACCATAATTGCTTCTATTAGGAGGGCATCATTCACACGCTAGAGAAAATCAAGAGGATATCCTTTGGAATTCTTGAGCCATTAATAAAATAAGCTTCATATTTTGAAAGCTCGTCACATAGATGATCTATAATTTCTCTGAAACTGCACCGTTGCTGTAGAACGGACCTGGCAGGTCGGATGACTCACATTGAGTCAATCGAGCATTGAAAATCCACCTCGGTGCCTTGAAAAACCACAGCCAATCAAAACCCATGAAAATAGGATGTCACAACCAGACAATGGATCCCATTTAACCCTGTCGCTCCAAGAACTAGGCCATGTGTCACCCATTTGCAGACCTTGCGGTACTTTTGAAACATTTATCGTGCTCATGCAAGGGCTGCAAGGGACAATTATTATTAATCTTGTAACTAAATCCCTCCGTTGGTGAAAAGATGACCACTTTTCATCATTGGCACCTCGGGAAAGAAATCTCATCCCTTCGTACATGCCATATGGCAGCATCTCGTAGACCTCACACCTCTTAATGACATCAGGAGGAAAACATGTGAGGTTTGCGAGAAATAGTCTAGATCAAAACCCATGATTGTGTGGTTTACCAAATAGTATGCAAGGACATTAGAATATTTAGGTGGGACCGGCCAGTACAACCCTCAACAATATAAAATTTTAAGCCTCGGTGACAGAAAAAAGACCGACAAGCTGGGTGAAAGGGGCCGGAAAGAGCATGGAGGAAAGGGCTCAACCGAATCACTTTAGTGACCGGTTACCTTTGGTAGAAAGTCACCATTGAAACATAACAAGAGGGTTTCAAAATTTTATAATTCATATCACTCTGGGTAACTTTAAACCCTAAAACCCTTGCCTCGCTCTTTTGAAATTTAAAAGTCCCATTAGTGTGAAGTCAGTAGATCAATGACCAAAATTCAAGGAAAGGAATTTGAAATAGATAACTCCATGTGAACAAGGGTTTCAAATGGAAGCCGACATAGAGGAAAGAATTAATTGGTCCAACTACACCCAATGACCAATGTAAACGAGATTTGATTTATTAAGTAGAGGCATAGATAGCCATGTCGATCAAGATAAGAAGAAAATTGATCAAAGAAGGAAATACGTTTAATGCCTATCTGTTTTGAGGGTTATACAATTTTTCTATTCTTAGCAATTAATTTGTATGTAAATTAAATGGTGTGAGGCAAGATGCAAAGGTTTTGTAATGAAGGTTTGTGAAAAAACCTAATAGGTGATCAAGATCAGAATCCGATAAAATAGTAAAAAGAATACATTAAATGCATATCTCATCTTAGGGTCTAGTGGAGAATGAATAAGGGAAATTTCTCTATAAAAAAATTAAATGTTGGGTGAATCGATGCAAGATATGGAAATATCTACCATACTCTATCAAATATCTTATTTACGAGTTGAATAGTGGTGTGTGTGGCTTAAGGTAAAGGTAGCTTGCTGGTGAAGTTTGCAAGAAAACTAAAACCTAATAGTAAGTTGGAGAAGATCTAGACAGGAGAGAGAATCTTGAGGCAATGATTGAAGGTCAATGGAGTCAAGCATAAAAGAAGACAATGAGGTATTTTCAAATTTTTTGAACCTACAAGAAGTGAGTAGGGATAGCTATGAGTGCAAATAGTGAATGCACATATATGTGTAACCTAGACACAACACATATCATCATCTAGGTTGGCATTCTAGTGAGTGAAAATGTATGAGACACTGCATAAAGGGAAAGAAGAGTAGAGCAACAAAATATAATAGTGAATTTTCTATGTGTACAGAAGAGTGTAGAGCTAGGGTGTGTTGTTGAGAGTACAACTTCAATAGTAGTAGTGCAAGTTGCAAAGTGTGCAAAAAATCACTAAATGTAATGATGTATTATAGGTTAGGCAGAACCAAGTCTACACATATTTTAAATTGCTATCATTACATACTAAGTTGTGTCTTAGATTAGGGTATTGTAGTCTCCTTGAATTTTTGGCTTCTAAATTATGGTGTTGTTTCAACCTTGGAGTTGTGGCTCCTAAAACAAGGTGTTGTTGCATCTTTGATGTGGTTTCTTCTAAATTAGGTAGTTGATGCTTCTTTGGGTTGTAGCCCTAAAACATTGTAATAAAGATTACTTTTGTGACATTAGATTTGAAGAGTAGACTCAAGTAGCTTTTGTCACCATGGTTTTTCCAATCTCGGGTTTTCCACGTATAAATGGTGTTGCGGGAATTTGTGTTGATTTTCTATTTGCATGTTTATGTTTGCATCTTTAGCTTTCAATCTACATGATAAGAGTTAAGTAAGAAATCTGCACAAGGTGTTTGGATTTAAGGAAGTAATTTGCATAAAGGTTTTTGAGAGCCAAATTTTGGTATCTACTGATTCACCCCCCTCTTAGTAGATCACTGTGTTCCTAAAAATCCACGTGCTAGACCATGACATTTTAAAAATACCAAATAAATTGGACAGGGTGGTGGGTAGCGGTCAAGATGAAACCACATCACCCAAGGACCATCATTTATTTCATATCGATAACACTCATACACCATAAAATGATATTGGCCCTACTAGTTTTAGATAACATATGGCTTGCGCATGCTAGCTTGTGTGATTAAAAAAATGGAAAATGAAATAGAGCAAGGACACGTGGAACAACCCAGATGAAGACACATTTCATTATATTGATCATTGATTCACCTCAAAGCTTTACCTACTGAACTTTTGAAAGCACTATACCCACCAAAGGATAGGACACATGGAAACCGCCAGCTAGCCTATTCGAGTATTTTAATGAGAAATTAAATAGGGTGGGTGCATGGGGAGTGGTCAATATTTGTTCATGATGATCGATCAGTCATCACACAAAAAAAATCTGCACATACCGCAAATGTTAGCTTTTAAAAGAGGTCCATCACTAGGAAGACGATGATCAGAGACATGAATATATGGATTGAGACCCTAGGTGAATATTAAAACTAGATCATAGACATGGGAAAACTATCAGGACATCAACCTTGCAAAAATAGTGACAACATTTTAAAATGGCTACAAGAAATGACCGGTATCATTAGGACTTAGGGGCCAGTAAAAGAATGAACCTGATGGCATGAGTTACAACTTAGACAATCAAGAAACTGCACCATAAGGTTAATAAAAAAATAGAATTCCAGTCATGATCCTTAGACTTAAAGATTAATTTGGAAGGTCTTTATCAATACAAACCCTAAGCCTAAACAAAAGGGTCTAAGCCAAATATTGCAAGACTTAAAATGGAACCAAAGTAAATTTGGGAGGTTCCATTAGATTCATATTTAGGAAGGAGGATATTTAGATTAGGAGGGGAATCAAAGATCACTATACCTTCACTATGAAATCATATATATTCTTTAGGAACATGTTTGTTGTGAGGGGGATCCTGATATCCTAGTCCCTTGGTATTTGTTCTAGAAGTTGATGAATTTCATGTTCGCTTTTTGTATCACATCCTTGTTTACTCAAGATTGTAAATCCTTTTCCATATGTTTCTTCTAGATTTAAGGGAGTGTTTGTTACTTTATGATCATAAAATGGTTGAGTGTTTTCTTGTCAAGAGGAACTAGGTTAACTTGTTGTACAAAACTTAGGTTCAACTTTTTTTTCAGGGTGTAAGTAACCAAACATCTCAAGAGGTGGTATTGTAGGAAGATTTGGTTGTCTCATGGATGGATAAAAAGATGCATTAGCTTAAAGGTTATTAAGATAATAATTTAGCAGCTTATTCAATTTTTCATCATCTTATCCAATGATGTCAACTTCACGAGGAGGACATGGAATAGGAGTTAAGTGAGCATGAGTGAATTCAATTTTGTTAGGGTCATTTCAGAAACCACAACTTGAAACATCCACTAATGGCTTTAATGAAATCCAAAGCTTGTTAAAGTACATATCCATTATGTTTCCAAATTATACTCTATGCAACAATGTTGTGAATGTAATTTTTATTTTAAGAAATGCACAATATGAATGAGATTAAGCTAGATGCAATGATTTAAATGAAACATAAAGTCTACAAGCTAAAACATAAAGGTAACAACAACAAATAGAGACTCAAAAAATGAACTATAAATGCTAGAAAATGCATTAAAAATTATGTAAAGGGATTGATTCGCAAAATGTGGAAAATGAGTTTAGGTACTCTTTTTTTCGAAAATTTTCATAAGTTTTGAATTGAATTTTAAGATTTTTATGTTTTTTGAGCTATGTATGAGATGCAAATGTAGAATTTGATTAATTTTTAATGAAATTAGATTGAATAATGCAAGATAAATGAGATTTTTAGTAATGCAAGATTAGAAACCCTAGAATAAAAATTAACCAAATAAAAACCTAATGCAATGTTCATGCAAGCTAAATCTAGGATGTAAATGCACTCCAAATCAGAATAATGATGTCCTAAATGTAGGTTCATTAAAATAGAACCTCTGAAAAAGGACGATGTTGTTGATTGATGTTCAAACACACTTTTGGAGAGATTCCACTCAAGGACAACCCTAGAGATCTCAATGTAAAGGAGATTGAAATATTGCAATAGGGTTGTCCTAGGGATTGAATGATATGTAATGAGAGGTTCACTACTAATTTTAGACTTGGAAAAGATAATGCAATGCAAATTATAAGATAGAACCCTAATTGAATCGAATATAACCCCAAAGGACTTAAAATGATAAACAAAATTCAATAGAAATTTATGAAGTTGTAAGTGTGCATGTGGGAGGCTAAAGAAGGCAGGATGCAGATCTAGATCATTGAAAAATCTGTTATTTATGTTGACCTAGACTCATTTTCCAAGCTAGGCGAATCAGTCGAGTTTTTGAGAAAATGTCAAGATACATGTTTCAGCAAAAAGGGTATCCAAAGTCTACAAAAATGTATGTCAGGCCTATACAATGGGACTCATTTTCTAATAGTGGCAAATCAATTTGCTTCTATTTTTTTGGAAATTATAGACTGGATTCTATTCCTCTTGGTGTGCTTTTCTCTTTTTGAATAGTTTCCAGATCCAAAACTACAAATTTCCACCTATAGGTCATCTCCAACTTTCTTCAAGGCTTGATGAAAAATATTAAAAATTTATGGATTTCACAACTTTTCTACAACTTTTCTTCTTGACATATATGCAATCTAGCCCCACAAATCACACACAAGAAGAGGAAAAAATGTTGTGGGGTTAGAGAATAGGGGTTTTCATTGGTCAAACCCCTTTTCGGTAATTAAAACTTGAATTAAAAGAACATATGAATGGGGAATGATGAATGAACAAATAACAATGTTGTAACTCACCAAACCCTAGCAATAAGGTGTTGCAAACATGTAAGTAATGGCTCCAATGCATGTAGACTTGGAATTTTACTTGATGTTGATAGATCTTTGAAAGAAGAACTTTCTTGAATCATAAACCCTACATCACAATTTTTATCTCTAAAAGAACATGATGCAAGCAATGTTTGACACGATGATTGGCACTCTAAGGATTCTTTAGAATGCTTGATAATCTTCCCTTGAATGTGCTTGAATGCTCTTGTGAACTCAATTTACTATAGGGATGAATACTTGAATGTTAGGTCACTTGATTGCTTGTTAGGATGAAAATGAGTGAAATAACCTAGTATTTATACTCAATTATGCAAGAATTCCTGAAATTGCAACACTACAAGATGACATCAGATTTAGGAGAATAAACTCCTATAAAAAATTTGAATTAAATTTGAATTTTTGTCAAATGGGACTCATTCGTCCAAGGTGGTGAATGATTCCACCAAGGCCAAATGTATGGGACAAAAAATGAAAAGTGCTTAGAAATGTTTGAAACCTATATCAGGGCCAAAAATACCTAGGTGGGACTCATGGGCCCAAGGTGGAGAATGATTCCCAAACACTAAATTTGGGCCACACAAGCAAAGAAAACTTGAATTATGATTGGGTATTGATTGGTGTTGGGATTATCATAAAAAAGATACAATAAATAAGGCTCGTGGATGCAAAATAGGGCCAATTAAAGCATAAGAAATCCCAATTATTAATGAAAATCCTTGAGAAGTGTGAAAGTATTTTACAACACTTTAAAACACTCCAAATAAGGCAAGAGTTAAGTTGATTATGATTAAAATTATGTTTAACTATTTGATAAAACCCTAGAAAAGTTTCAAAGTGTGCTACAACACTTCACAAAACTTTTGCAAGGCACCATTAAAATGCATTAGTTCACAAGGACCCAAGACCTAATGTGAATATTCTATCCACATTACAACATCAAATCAAGGAAAAATGAAGCCAAAATCACAAGGATATCTCGAAAAAGCCATAAAAAGTAGAAGGGTTACTTTTTTAGTGGTCATAGTTACCAAAAGTTGTTCTATTCCATTTATTGAGATTGAATTTTACAAATTAGAGTCTCTTAGTAAGGCAAAAACTTGTAGTGCCAAAGATAGACCTCCCTTCAAACCACCAATATTCTCTAATTTAAAAGGAGGTTGTTTAGATAAGGAGAAAAAATTGGAAGATAACTTAATTGACCACTGATCAGAACCTTTCCACTCAAGAAGTCAAATGAATATTTCCAGCTATTACAAAGCCAAACTTCAAAACTAAGAAACCTATTATTTCTCTTTAAAATAGACCCCTCCCCACACCTTATATTATGCAAGGTAAAAGCTCCATTATTTGGTTTAACATCCACCTATTTAGGAAATGGCATGTTGCCATGTTGTGAGGAACAAGGCTCAAAACAACTAGCTCCCATAGATTTTCCCCTAAATTGTAAATAAAATTAAAGTTTCCTACCAAAATCCAATGACAAGAAGGAGCAAGATAATGAATAGACCTAATGTGAGACTAGAGAAACATCTAACCAAGAAAATTATTAGACACATAGGCATTTGTAAGGAGAATAACTATGCCCTAATCAATGTGGGATGGAAATAGACAAAGTAAATTCCTACAAGACATTCACTAGAGATGCATAGTGCTACAAGGATCATAGAGACAACAAAAATCTCCGATAAATCCTGGGGAGCCTACACACTAGCACATAACCCTCATCAAAGTTTTTCATGAAGCCCTCAACATATCTTCTACAAGAATTTTAGTTTCCCAAATGAATAAACTATTAGGTTTTTGATGATGAAATAAATCTTGAGAAGCATTTTTTCTAAAGATTCTACTCAAAACTCTAACCTTCCTAGAGATCACAATTGTTTAGGAGAGGAGGAAATGTGAGTCTCCAATGTCTTAACAATACTAGTCCACCAAAGACACCCCCATAACCTTCATCTTCTAAAAGTTATTTAGCATCCCCACTACAAAGGAGGGGATTCACTATTATTGAGTCTCTAGGATAGAGAAGAGTCTATAGGGAGAAAATAGACGTTGATTACCTCAATGTCCAAACTCAAGTGACAATGTGTAAAATATAGAATTTCATAATAACTCAATCAAATGAAATAATAATATAGAATAGGAAAACTAGAAATTAATAAAATCCAATAAGGAATTATAGAACATAAACTATAGAAACAAAATAAATAGGACTTACAAATTCTACCCTTAGAAGAATAGAGTCATTACCAATAGATGAAAGTTCACTAGGAGGACATTTGTACCCTGTGTTTTCATCCCTATCAAATCAAGAGTTTAAAGCTTAAAACTTGTAGGCACCCAACTCTTTGAATAAAATGATATGAACACAAAAAGGATGAGGAAAAATGTTGGGGCTCTTTCAAGGATTGCGTCAGCCAAAGCCTCATTTTGGTGTTTCCACCTCCATGGACAATGAGATAAATAAAAATAGACAAGACATAAAATATAATAGATGTGATGTGTGATAGAAACAAACCTAGCTGTGGAAGAGAACCCTTATCATGAATAAAATAGACAAGATAAGTATGCATTTTCATATAGACAAGACAAACTGACAAGAGAGAGTTACCAACAATTTGTGGCTCCCTCTTGGCTAGATAAATGAGACATTTTCTTTCAAGATAGCCTTGGATATTGAAAAGACGAGAATCCAATAGAGATTTGTTGTAGATAAGAGATGTAGAAGAGAATAGAGCAAGAGAGAATGAAATAATGCAAGGAGGTAATCTAATGAATGAGAATAAGAGTGAAAAGAGGATCTTTTGAATGGTTGCATGGGATGGGAGAGACCTTACACTCATGATTCAGTTGTATTTTGTGTGGACCTTCGAGCATAGTACATTTACATCCAACTCATAAATTTACAAGAAATGAGGTGACAGACTACTAACGCTTCGTCATTGCCCCTTATAAGTTGAAATTGTCAAATTTTGACTCATAAGGTTTTGTCTTTAATGTGGTTAGGTGCCATAAATTATAGGCTAAATGCACAACTATGAAATTTCCACGTAGTATAATTTTATGACACTACATTTTTCTCCCACTTTAGTGACCTAAAATTTTAAAGAAAAAATAGCTACACTAAAGTAGAAAAGAAAAAAATTAGAGCAAGATGGAAAATTTTATAGATATGCATGAAAAAAAGATACTATAGAGGCCACAAAGGTCAAGCATGTGGATACTAATGATGCCACGAACTTTCAAGGTTAGTGAGAAACTACAATACCAAACGTGAAGTTTTGTTTTGTAAAACTCAAATTTAGGTCAGTTTCAAAAATTAGAAGAAGCTATGACAAAAAGAAGAATGCTTAAAAAAATTTAGTTGTTTAGAAGAAAAATATAATGTAGAGGTCAATATATGCACCCTCTTGTTTTTTCCCTCAACTAGGTGTATGGTAAGAATAGGAATGATGGAATGAAATTTTTTTCCATGAAATATGGAAAAAATGACCTATATATGCTTACATAGGCCCATGGAAGGGTCATTTTCGCTATTCATAGTGAGGATCTTGTTGAATTTTGTGAGAGAAGAGTTAGAAAAATTCCTCCAAGATGAGATTCCATAGCCTTGAGGATTGAGCAGCTCTGTGCAAGAGTAACCACAAGTGACAAGCCTTATGAGATACAAATGTTTTTGACCCTCTTAGTAATTTTGATGTATTTTTTTAGTTGTTTATCCTCTTCAAGTAGCATAGGAATATAGCCAGCATGGAGGCATCTAACTAGCATGTAGTCATCTTGATAGTATGTCAATGACCTTTGAATTTGTTGGCATACCTCCAACTCAATTTTTGTGAGGTGTTTGACATTGAATGCTAGTGTGTCATGCATAAATTTGTGTTGTGTTCCTCCATTTTAAGGGAAAACTTAAGAAACATTTGATGTAGAGTTAGATTTTTTCTATGATGATATAGAAGGAAATGACCTAAATATCAATGTGTTTGTAGGCTTGCCCTAAGATTTATGAGCACGCTCGTGGATTACTACTATCACTACTCTGATACCATAGTAATGAGTTAGATACAAATGACTAGGATTTCCTATGATAGGTTGGCCTTTGGTGAGTCTACACCATGTCAAAGTTCTATTACCACACACCTATATTGATGGCACTCATGGAGCATTGGGAAAAACACCTCCATCTATCACCTCCCAATGGGGGAGATGACCATCATCTTATAGGATTTCTACCACATCATCAAGCTACCTATTCATGAATAGTGGGTAACAAATGAGGGAAGTATAAAAAAAATTCTCATGAGGGGTAGGTATTGCATTGGGCAGGTGGTCCCAGTAGACACCATGGGCCACATATACATGAGATGGATCAAGGAGGGGTGAGTGGTGATACCACTCATCTATAAAGTCATGATAGTTATAATAACCCTTTATGTTGTGATATATGAGCGAGGATCACACCTATATAGGGGCCTTGTCCATTGCATTCAAATCATGGAGGAGTAGGAGATGTTATTTTCCTAGGGTGGTAGTATGTTTGCACATCTATACCACTAACTTAGATGATATGTACACTATGAGTACCATAGCCTAACCATATACATTCTACTATAGGTGTGGGTATTTAAGCACATTAGATGCATGAGGTTGATCATGTTTGTCTAGGGCCTGACACATGGTACATCCATCTGCATGCATATCCTATAGTGCATTACCGGTGCTATGGTAATGTAGCTTTTTGGTAGCTATAATTTGATTCTTTATGGGAAACAGACATCAAATTTTCCCTTATAATATGATGAGGATCTGGTCCACCAATAGGTTGTAGTTGTGAAGGATGTAGTGTGATTGAATCATGGAAATTTTTTCAGATCACGTCATCATTTTTTACTATTGGCATTGGGTGGCTCAATAATTCAAGTAGGTCCAAACCATCCCTCTATCCTTTCCCATGTATGTATGGCTAATGACGAGCACAATTTGAGTGGGGGATCATGCTCATCCAACTAATACAAACAACATAGTTAGTGATGATGGGTTGTATTATGATGATCAACCTCCTATCCTTGTGACCAATGATGTTAGCACCATCTATGGTTTTACAAAATGATAATCAAGGCCAAATCAACCCATATTTCCTAATAGATTTCCCCAGGGGTAATTTTAGTGCATAAGGTCTAGTAGGTGAGGATTTCGGTGATGGGAGTGACAAGGAGGGTGAAGTAGCAGTGATTGGAGTGAAAAAGAGGTTGAGGTGATAATGATAGGTCTCTTCACCCCAAACTAAATTCCTCATCTCATAGGATCCACCTTAGTACCAAGTGATTGCACCAGCTTCGGTAGTAGTAGCAAGGCCAAGGATAGTACCCCTAATCCAAACTAGAAAGCTGGAGACCCAAGTATTAAAGTGATACATGTTATTTCCTTTTAGTAATTCTGTTTTAGTTTTTCTCATATAATGTATATGCTATGATATGATTTGGTATATATGTTGAATCTATCTTGTGCTAATTTGTCCTTGATGACAATATGTGTTCCTCTGGCATCTTGATCTTGGTTGAGGTATTTTGGTTATAGGTTCTTTTTTATGTATTCTATAGGTAATGATATCTAGTTCTTGTGCTTTGGTTTATGAGATGCAGGTTGCTTTTCAATTTTAAGAAAACCCTATCGGGTTTCCTTAATCAACTAATAATGGTTTATGGTATGTGAAATGGCATTGTGAATTTAACATGCAAAATTAGTCTTCACTATACCTCATAAGTCATTGGATATTATTTGGCATTGAAAATATGTTTGGCACACTATGGGAATGCATGTTATATTACATTTGGGTTAATGATGGAAACTACACAAGGCTTAAAAGTTGACAACAGGTATAAAGCCGGTCATTGGTAAGGCCACGAACTTCAAAGGTCTTACTGCGATACCATAGTAGTGCAGTGGAAGTGGCTAGCAAGATGCAAGAGAGCTACCATTATACCGCGGGTAGCCAAAAAGGTAACCGTGGTAGTGCAGTGGAAGTAGCTAGTGGCATGCAAGACAACTACCTCTATACCGTGGGTAGTCAGAAGGGTAACCACGGTGGTGTGGTGGAAATGGTTACTGGTATGCAAGGCAACTACTGCTATACTACAAGTAGTCCGAAGGGAGACCATGGTTGAGCGATAAGGAAGTGGATGTCAAACGGTATAATGAATTTTTGACTAATTAATCACTATCCTTTCAAACTTGATATGATTATCATTTTTGTGTAAAGGAAATTCATTGACTGTTTTGGAAGTTTAGGTCATATTTTCATTTCTCTTGCATGAAGGGTTTGGAACACTAGTCTAGCCGCCACCATGGAATCACACTTTCAACCATTTCACTATGTATTCGACTAGTTTTTTGCAACTCTTGGATAGTGAATGGGGAAGCTTGAAAGACCATCACCATGGTCATTTCTCTTGTCAGGTTCTTGCCATTGAGTGAATTCTAGAAATAGAAAAGTGGCATGAGTTGCTCAACTTAGCTGCAAATCTAGTAAACTCTTATGTGATAGAAACTCCATCACTATTCTCAGGTATTCTTTCAGTTTTCCTTTCAGATCCGTTACATCTCAAGAAACATTATTTTGAGTTAAGTTTTCTATGCAAATAAAAAATTGAAAAATGAGTATTCCTTTCATGGAAAATCTGAAATGATTTCTCTAAAACATGACTACATTTTTATTGAAGGTTATCATGACAATTTTAAAGGGATAGTGATTTCAATTTGTGGGTAATGATAAATCTTTGAAACTCTTCAAATCCTTAGCTAAATATTTTGTAATTGCTCTTAAATGCATAATTTTGGAGGTTATGGAAGCATTGTTCTTTCAGTTACTTCTTTTTGCAGCAGTTTTTCAATGGCCATTATTTGAAAATTACATGCATGCCTTGATGTTGTTTGGTTAAAGTACTATTTGTGGAGGCTGCTTGCAAGGATAGTTTTTCAGTCTTCCTTCTAAATTTGCACAATACTTGAGTATTCCTATCAGAAGACCTTATTTAGATTGATCATTCCCTCATGATCACGGTAACATCTGGCGCTATTGCTTTCAAGTAGATTGGTAACCGAATAATCATCTTTGAGTAATTCTTTGAAAGTGAAAAATGAGCAATTGTTGTAACCCTTCATGGGATGTAATGATGTAAAATGTAAAAAGAGAAAAATAGAGAGATTAGGGCTTGATGATTACTGAAAAACCTTAAAAGAAAAAAGATAACAAAAGTGCAATATATAAGGGTTTTGTATGAGATATAGGGTTTCATCCTTTGAGCTGAAAATTTGGAAAATACAGTGTGTTAACTATTTTTGAACTATATCATGAAAAATGTATGAAATACAGTGTGAGAAAAAGAAATTTGTACACACCACTAGTAATACATTCTAATGAGAAGTATTGATATCGTAATTATATTTTCCTCAAGCTATCTTAAGGCTTGATAATGGGTGGAACTCTGAAGAGTCATTCTTGACTTTTGAGAATTCTACATATTATCTGTCAAGAGGCACTTGATAGAAATCAGGGAAACAGAGAGATCCTCAGTATCATTGTATATTATTTTTTTAAATAGAAAAGGGGTTGATGTCTCTAAAAAGAGGGGTTGGTGCTCCTTGAGTTGGTCCTCAGAAATCAGCCTATGAGGCATAGTCAAAAATGATTATTGAAATGAAAGCCTAAAAAAGGCAGCAGGTTAAGGAGTGGTTTTTCTACCCCAGGAGGGTTTTCCACTTGGCATATCATGTGTCTATTTTATTATCTATGGTTCATTTAATTCAGTGCTTTAATGCTTTAAAATTTTATGTTTCACTATTCTCATCTCAGTTTAAGTGATTGCATTCAATACATGAATGAGTTTATCATTGATAAATGAGAGCATACATTGTGTTTATTTCAGTTTCAATTAAATTTGTTAAAGAAGTTCATAACACTGATTCACCCTCCCCTCTCAGTGTCCTTTCACTCCAACAATTGGTATGAGAGCCTAGGGTCCTCTTATAGGTCTTTCCAACCTAGGATTGATTCTGGCCTTGGAGTCTATTCAAAATGTCTCAATCTCATGAAGGTACTTTCATGACTAGAGATCCATTATTTGATGGAACGTATTATGTATTCTAGAAAATTAGAATGGAGACTTATTTAAATTCTATTGAACTCGATGTCTGGAGCATAGTATTGTCTGGGTACACTGTACTAGCTACTTTTCCTACTACTTCTGATGAAAAGAAGAGATATGAAACCAATGCAAGAGAAAACAGGTTCTTTTGTGTGCACTGACTAAAGATGTCTTTACAAAATTCATGCACTACAAATCTGCTAGGGAAATCTAGGTTAAACTTGAAACTATCTATCAAGGAAATGAAAAGGTAAAACAATCTAACGTCCTCACTTTAAAACACCAATTTGAAGATTTAAAAATGTGGGATGATGAGAAAGTAGCTGACTACTTTCTAAGAGTTGATGAAATAGTAAATTCCATGAAGGGTCTGGGAGAAGAAGTTAAGGAATTTGATGTTGTAACTAAGGTCATGAGAACCTTGCCAACAAAATTTTAAGCTAAGGTTTCTACTCTATAAGAGAAGAAACATTTTTCCCAACTTACCCTTGATAGCCTACAAGGCACTCTAACTACCCATGAAATCAGGATCAGTAAAAGAAACACCTCTGCAAAAGAAACATCATTTAATTTTGAAAGGAAAGAAAGGGATGAGGTCACTGAATCAAAATTTTATGATTCTAAAGAATCCCACTTTGTGAGGAAAATCAAAAAGGGTTTTGGAAAGTATAAGGGAAAACTTCCCTTCAAATGCTTTAACTATAGAAAAATAGGCCACTTTTATGCAAAGTGCCCCCATGGTGATCCAAACAGTGATAATGATAAAACTAAAAAATTATCTAAGAAAAAGGCCCATACACCTAAACATAAATTATATTTCAAAAAGAAGAAAATTTTGTTCAGCAAAAATTAAACAGACTCTTAATCTGAAGAAGCTTTGGATGAAGAGGATGAAAATCTATTCATGGCTGAAATTATTCAGTAAGATGAAACTAACAACAATGATGCTGAAGATGGCGAAGTGGATTATGAAGGAGAACTGAAATGTGCTCTAAAAGAGCTAAGGAAACATAAAAAATAAATGTGTTCTCAAGAACAAAATATTGCTCAAGATATTTCACAAGAGCAACTCATAAATCTTGAGATAGTCTCATTAAAAACTCAACATGAAGAATCCAAAAGAGTTGAAGACTGTCTTCGTATTGGCATAAGATTTAAAGGTCAAGAAATTCAAAAACTTGAAAATGAGATTGTAGATCTTAGAAAGACCATTGAGAAATATGAGAGAACTCTTAAACTGAATGACATGCTCAGTAAACAAAAACTGAACAACGAAAAAACTGGTATTGGTTTTGGGAAAGGTGAATGTTCAAATAATAGTGGAAAGGAAAATGTTGTTGCTGGAAACAAAAGTCCTGAACTCAAACATCCTAATTTTGATAAGGATCATGCTCATCCTTTTAGGAGCAACATAATGGCTTATAACTCCTACCCTTTCTTTTATGGGTATTGTTACTTTTGCAACAAATTTGGTCACAAGGTGAATTCTTGCAGATTTATGAATTCTAGAACACCTAGATTTGATTTTAGGTAGAATCAGGGCTTTGCAAGATAGATTAGATGTTTCAGATGCAATTCTTTGGGTCATTTTGTTAAGCAATGTAATGCTGAGTAGTAGAATAAACAATAGAAATCTATAAAGGTATGGAAACCCAAAGTTATCAACAACATAGAGCAGACCATGTAAGTTTAAACTACCTTGCACTCCAAGAAAAATGACTTATGGTTCTTGGATAGTGGCTGTTCAAACCACATGACTGGTGACAAAGAAAAATTTACTAATCTACAAGACTATGTAGGTGGATATGTAAAGTTTGGAGACAACTCTAGAATTCAAATCAAAGTTAGAGGTTCTATTTTTCTGAATGAAGATACTCCTATTTACAATGTGTATTATGTAGAAAGAATAAAACACAACCTTTTGAGTGTCAGTCAAATCTGTGACAGTGGGTATCAAGTCTTTCTCACTTCACAAGGGTGTCAAATAAAAAATAAGATTGGAAAAGCTATTGTTGGTGGAAGAAGGACTAAGGGAAATGTCTACAATTTACTTGACACTTCTTGAAATGAAAAAAATAAAGGTATGTGCTTAATGAGTAATGTTGAAGAAATTTGCTTGTGGCACAAGAGACTAGGTCATATTAATTTTGACAATATGGTTAGAATTAGTAAAAATCAGAATGTAAGAGGTCTTCCTATTCTAAAAAATCTTGATAATGCAATATGTAAAGAATGTCTCAAAGGAAAGAAAACTAAGGTAAGCTTTAAATCCAAGGAACATTCATCTACTAAACCTCTGTAAATTGTTCACACTGACTTATGTGGTCCTACAAGGACTATATCTATCAATGGTAATAAATATTTCATGCTATTTGTGTACGTTAGAATGTGTAAATCAGATTGAATCTAAACTAATACACCAATGAAACATTGGATTGAAGAAATTAAATTAAAGAAAGTAAATGCAAACTCTAAACCACAGTTTCTTCAAATTTGTTCCATTGTCCTCTATCTCCAAGGATTCATTTCAAGATGCTTGCTCTCAGTTGTTTAAAACAACAGCTTGTAGAATGGCAGCTTGAGAGAATGAGATTAAAAATGCATATGCATTGCTACAAAATTTAAGCTATGAAAATTGAAATGCTATGAATGCTAAGATGTGACTATAGTAACTACACATGAAAATCTAAGATTCGAGGTCCTTTTCAACCGACAAGAGGGCTGTATTTATATATTTTTGAAGGCTGGAATTCAATTGGCCAAGATCAACGATTGAGTTCAAACCTGTTAAAATGAATGGTGAGAGATCGAGAATTCGAAAATAAGATGGAATTTTAAGAGACTGTTGGAGAATGAAGAGACAAATTGAAAGGTGTCTCTCATAATTAAATAAATAAATATTCAATTATGTGTGAAAGAAATATGAAAAAGTTTTAATTAAATATTGAAAATATTTAATTATGTGAGAATAGAAAAATCCTTTTAATTAAATATTTGAAATATTTAATAACGTGAGAAGAGTGAGGATTTTTAGGAAATTTTTTAATTAAATATCGAAAATATTTAATTAAATGTGGAATGAAGAATATCATTTAAATTGTGAATTTAAACTTGTGATAATTAATGTAAATAAATTGTAAAATCTATTTAATTAATTAAGAGGAAGGATAGCATTAATTAAATAAACTTTATTTATTTAATTAAATTAGAAGAATTGGAAAATGAAAAATATAAATAAATAATTAAATTTATTTATATGTAGATGACTTAAGAATATTAATTAAATAATTCATATTTAATTAATTAACAGGTTCGATTAACCGTGGCCAATTTTAGATGTGTATATTTTTCCCCTCTTTGAAGTGATGTGTTTTACGCATTGCTTCAAAAAATTTGCCCCTGACTTTGAAAAATTTACTAATGATGCTATATGCCCCCTCGAGAGATAAATTGCGTAATGAGAATGATAATGAGACTGATTTGGAAGATTTTCAAATGATTTTGGTGATTTAACTCTTGAAATAGCACTTTGCACAGTAATTAATGCTATTTTTACCCCTTTAAAAGGTGAAAAAGGTGAGAAGTCACTTTCATTTGAACAGTAACCTTTGAGGATTTTGGAGCTCTGAGAGAGATATTAGCGATGCCGATCCTGTCTGAGTGCCACAGATTCGAGCGAGGTCACGATCATCAGAGACCACCTGCATATGGACCTCCGGTAACTCGATCCAAACCTCTCCGTCAAATTTTTAATGATTTTTGGATGTTTTTTCAAATTTTTTTAAATTTTAAAAATTATGTTTTAGCGCATACGAGCCATAGTTTAGCGCATACGGTAGATAAACCAGTGCATCCAAAGTGGTGCATAGGTGCAAAAAAATCATGCATAGATGCCAAATAGTCGCACATACGTGATTTAGCGCATAGGATAGATCAAATGGCACATCCACGACGTTTTCCTTCGGAGGATGATAGATTAGCGCATAGGCTATATTGGTGCATAGATGAACTATTTTAGCGCATTCACTTGATAAAATAGTGCATTCACCTGATAAAATAGTGCATTCATGAAATCGTGCATCCATAGATTGTTTTATCGCATCCATGGATTTTTGCTGAATTTCAATTTTTGAAGAAAAATTGATGCATGCTTGATGATTGTTGCTAGATTAGACAATAGATTTTATGCTTTTTAATACCATCAATGATTTAGATTTCATAAATTTATCTTCTTGCTTGAAGAACAAATAGGTCTGATAAATTTGCTTCCATGCGATATGAAAACAAATAGAAATGATAGATTTTCTTTCTTGATTGAAAGTCAAATAGAAAGATGTTCAGTCACGATGACTGTAACATTTGTTTCCATGTGATATGAAAAACAAATTGAAATTCATTTGAAATTGCTTGATGTATTGATTGATTGATAATATTCATTGTTGATTGATTTGCATGCTTGCTTGATGATATTGTAAAGGAGGAATTTAACCTAGTCTAGATCAAAGAGAGATTTCCACAGACATGGGAGATGATTCCTCGACTATCCCATGAGGATCGGGGAGTGATAGAATAGTGTGGATTGAGAGCTCTGTTGAGTATCCTATAGTATCGGATCAATAGGGCTCTATTGACTGCCTTAGCGGAGCGGTGGCACAGTGAGCATAACACCTTCCACTTGCCGATAGGAGAGATCATGGTGACTCTAGGGGATGTTTACAAGATTTTGGGTATTCCTATGGTTGGAGAGCTTGTGATTTATGATCACAAGGAGATTGGGGCGACAGATGCACTGAGACGGGTCTTCCAGGATCCTCATGTTTGTAGATATGAGATTCTTTTGAAGGAGATGATAGAGAGATATGCCCCACTACCTCTGGTTTTAGTAGGGATGATCGGTGGTTTCCTTTGTCCTGATCATAGGGAAAATGGACTATCAATTTGGTGGGGTAGGATCTTGGAGGACATGCTTCTCCACCGCACCAAATATGCATTGGGGTTATGCATGCTTGCCCATCTATACCATGACCTCCATCAAGTCATGTACACAGATGGGAAGATTCTTTCCCATGGGATGACTCTTTTACAGTTATTCACATGGGAGCACTTTGTGATTATATGCCCCATTGTTAGGAGAGATTGCCCCATTAGATTCCCATATGCTTATGTGTATATAGGGCCCCTTGTCCAACCGAGGCTGGGCAAATTGGAGTACTGGCGAAGGGAACTTCATGATTTGGATATGGTCATCTGGCAACCGTATGTGGACTGTGACCCATGGCAGGTAGATGACATAGAGCTACCATATGTGATGAGGTCCATATACTTGATTGGATGCACCCCATTCATCATTGAGCGACTTTTGGGCCAAAGGGTTCTGAGGTAGTTTGGATGGGTACAGATGATGCCACAGGGGGCAGCACACTATGCCAGGCATCAGGGGGATGTATCAGAGTGGGGGCCAATTTTGACTATTGAGGTAGCTAGAGAGGATTATTTTGAGTTACAACTAGAGGTCACAAATGCAGGGATGATAGAGGACTATGTTGCATACTTCTATACACATCCCTTTCCCCGATTTACCAGTCTAGATGAGCCTACCCCATTGATGGGAGGTCCAGTTATTTAGGTAGGGTGATAACAGCTACAGGGACATCCAGCAGCAGGGCAACCATAGGGTCAGGGATAGGTACCAGTAGGGCAGGCCACAAATATCGGTGGGGTGGCCATGGATGTGGATGGTCAGAGCTCTGAGGATGAGGAGATGGATGAGGATTCAGATGACTCAGATAGTGGGGATGGTGGGAGGAAGAGATTATTCTTTGATATTCCCTTCAGTACTAGGCCATAGACATCCAGAGTAGTGGGTTAGGCCAACACTTTAGTGCCACGGATGACTATCAGAGCTCCGTCACAAGGACAGGTGGATGCTTTGTAGGCTGAGGTTTAGACTCTTAGGATTCAGTTAGTGTAGGCACAGGTGACCATTAGTTAGCTGTAGGGACAAATAGCACAACCGCCACCTCCTGACCCATAGATAGCTCAGCTCATAGCCAAGAGAGATAGCTTCAGGGAGCAATGCATACAGGTTGAGGGGGTAGCCGAGAGACTACTGAGATCAGTGGAGAGCACCTCTATTGGAGAGGTTGTGTTAGGGGGGCTACAGACTCCTCGAGAGGCCAAGTACTATAGGATGCGATATTTGGAGGCAGTGCCATGTGAGCGGTGGATAGCTTTCACCCAGTCAGGTACTCGGACTTGGACTCATGCAGTCATTCTAGTAGTGTGACCAAGAGTGTGGGTCAGCCAGTCAGATGAGAGATCAGAGCCTCTGGGAGCAGAGATCCATTGAGGCCCACTACCTTTGGAGGTAGTAGTAGTCATGATCCACGGCCAGGTGCCCCTTAGTGATGAGCCTTTTGTACATATCCATGCCATTGTATGCGATATATCTTTTTGAAACATTTGATATCCTTGTATTCCTGGACATTTGTTTTGATGAGATCTATGATATACAGTGGTGATTTGATTATGCACATGTTATGGATGTATGCTTTTACTTTTATATGCTATGTTGTGTATGATGATGCAATAATGATCTAAATGATTTTTTATTTTCTCTTATGATGTATGCAATGAATGTATGATGCAGGACGTAAATGCTTTATGATGATGTAATATGTAATGGAAATGCACTTATTTAATGAACTTATGATATATGATACAATGAAAATGATCATGATAACCTAAGTGATGATGTGAAATGAAATGAATGCAATTTTATTTATGAATGAATGTTAATGAATTATTTAAGACATCGACCATGCATATAATTTGTAATGATGGATAATGATCGTGATATGATAATGAATATGATAATGAAATGAAATGATGATGTAAGTATGCAAGTGCAATGATAATGATAATGGAAAATGATGTTAAATGAATGTGAATGATAATGAAAATGAGATGTAACAAATGTCCAGTCATACTCAACCATTGTTTGGAAAAGATATTCAAAAATTGTGATCCATCCTCAAAAATCTATTTTAAAAAGGTCCTCAAAATGCAAATGAATTATGCAATCCTAAAGGAAATAATGTCCATTCTCCTTGTTTCCATTTCCTACTGTGTTTAGTTGTCATCATTGAGCCTTTTAATATGTTGAAAGTTAGTACAAGCATCAAAGGGTATGTTAGCACCAATGATGACCTGAGTACTGCTTTCATAATGTTTGATGTAGCAAGTTAATACAAGCATTGAGGTATAATTGAACCAAGATGACCTGAGTATTTCTTGCATAAATAGACAAAAGTTAACCATTTTCCTATGCAAATTCTAAAATGTCATCAATGATACTTTGTAGAGCATGTCCCATGACCAATTTGCACCATACTAATGACTAACTTACAAACAACAAGCAAAGAAAAATCATACTTCTTCCTTGTGATTCTAGTTCAGTACATCATTGAACCACTCCAAAGATATGATGTCATCAAATATCAAAACAACATTTTGCAACTTATGCTTTTAACTTTGTCATTCATTTTATTCAAATTAAGATCATCCAATTTGTTTTAAATTATCTGTCAAAAGAGTCATGTAAGCTCAGTTTAATTGGACAAGACTATTGTTTCCGATACCCTGATGCTAGACACATGCTGCCGACTACCTGCTAGAAAAGAAAACTGCCCCCTAGTGGCCTTGTACTCCTAATCTTATTAAACAAAACTATTGCAATGGATAATCCTCAAATTATCAAGCCATGATGAGATCCTTGTCGTTCCAAGAAGAATGATGCAAATGCAAATGCAATGGTGAGGTGTGTGTGTGATGCTAATGAAAAGGATGCATATGCAGAATGAATCCTAATAGATGAGAGAGCCAAATAAAATCACAAACAATGCTTGTTTGCTAGGTTTTCACCATTTGTTTTTAAAGCACTTTTTCCTGATTTTATGATTTTTCTTTTTTATTTTTTTTAAATTTTTTTTTCAAGGCTTTTTATATTTTTTTTGATATTTTCTCAAGTGTAGAACCTCTTCAGATGAATTCTATTGATTGGATCTTCATACAGGTCCCCTTCTGCTATTGACAACCGATATGCCCCTGATTTGTATGCTGCAACGATAACGAATGGGCCCAGCCAATTTGGTTCAAACTTTCCTTTCTTTTCTCGATCTTGTTGATTTCAAGGGTTTTCTCTGAGAACCAAATCACCCACTTGAAAATTTTGTGGTTTGACTCTATGATTATAGCTGCGGGACATAATTTGTTGATACCACTTCAAATGATTTACCACAGTTTGACGCCGTTCATCAAGCAATTCTAACTCTTGCAACCTTGATACTCTATAGTCTTTGTCATTGATTAACCCTTTGAGTGATACTCAAAGTGAAGGAATCTCAACTTCTCGTGGTAGAATAGCCTCCACTCCATAGACCAACGCATAAGGAGTAGCTCCTATTGGTGTGCGAATGCTTATTCGATAGGCCCATAATGCTAGATTCAATTAGACATGCCAATCATGGCCTACTTCATTCACTGTTTTCTTCAAAATATTTAGAATTCTTTTGTTTCAAGCTTCGGCTTGACCATTCCCTTATGGATAATAAGGTGTAGAGAACTTGTGTTGGATGCGAAATCTTTCACACAGTTCATCAACATCCTGATTTTTAAAAGGTTTACCATTATCTGTGATAATGTAGTTAGGAATGCCATACCTACAAATGATATAATTCAAGATGAACGAAGAGATTTGTTTTCCTATAATTGTTGTTAGAGGGACAACTTCAATCCATTTAGTGAAATACTCAGTGGCTGTAATGATAAATTTATGTCCATTTGAAGATGATGGATGTATCTTGCGAGCCAAATCCAATCCCCACTTAGCGAAAGACCATGTTGTGGCGAAGGGTTGTAATTCCTGAGCAGGAGCATGAATGAGGTTCCCATGAATCTGACATTTTGCACATTTCTTCACAAAAGAAAATGATTCTTTTTCCATGGTTGGCCAGTAGTATCCTAATCTTACAAGTTTCTTTGCTAAGGTTAGTCCACTTGAATGTGTCCCACAAATTCCACCATGGACCTCTTGTAAGGCCTTTTCCAATTCATTGCGTTCAAGACATCTAAGGAGGGTACAATCCAGACCATGCCGATATAAGATGTCAGCAATTAAGGTGTAATGGGATGATTGATGAATGAAATTTCATTTTTGGTTCCTAGACAAGCCTAAGGGTAAAGTAGTATCCTTCAGGTAAGTGTAAATTTGACCATATAAGGAAGAGTTAGAACTTGTAAGATGGAAAATTATTTGCGTTTCAAGATTGTCATGGGAAGGAGAAAACAATTGTTCCACCAGGAAATTGTACCATTTTTTATTATTTGACAATTGGAGTAGAGAGGCGATTGTAGCCATAGCGTCTGCTGCTTTGTTATCAATGTGCAAAATCTGTATGAACTGGATGTTAACAAAGTATTTCTTGAGATCTTCTACCATTTTTTTTAAGGTATCAACTCGTCATCTTTAGTGTGATATTCATCAATGTTTTGATTTATAACAAGTTGCAAATCATTGAAAACTTGAAGTTCTGCGATTTTCCAATCTACTGCAATTCTCATGTCGATTATCAATGCCTCATACTCAGCTATGTTGTTTGTGCAAGGAAACATTAGCCAATAAGATTTTACGATTGTATGTCCTTGAGGTGTAATAAAAAGAATTCCTGCTCCTAAACCGTGTTGAGTGTAAGAACCATCAAAGTAAAGTGACCATGACTGTTGGATATCTACTGCAAAAATGTCGGCATCAAGAAAATCAACATGTATTGGGTGTTCCGCTGGCATTGGTGCTTCTGCTAATTGATCTGCAATTACTTGTCCGTTTATAGATTTTCAATCCACATAATGAATATCAAATTCTCTTAGGATCATAACCCATTTAGCCAACCTGCCAGTTAAGGTTGCTTTACGTAGAAGATATTTGAGTGGGTCAATCTTAGCCACCAGCTTCACTGTATGAGTTAGCATGTAGTGCCATAATTTTTGAGAAATAAACACCACTACTAAACAAGCTTTTTCAATGAAGGTATAATTTAGCTCGTGACTTGTTAGGGTTCGGCTGATGTAATAAATGGCTCATTCTTTTCCTGAGTTGTCTTCTTGTGCCAATAATGCTCCCAAAGACACTTCCGTGGTAGCGATATATAATATGAGAGGCGCACTTTGTATTGGTGGAGTAAAAACTAGTGGATTCATGAGATATTGCTTTATTTGATCAAATGTTGCTTCACATTTGTGCTCCCACTTGAATGGAACATTCTTATGTAAGAGATGTGTAAATGGTAGACTTTTATTTGCTAGTTGAGCAATGAATTTGTGAATGGATTGTAACCGTCCTTGTAAAGAGCATAGTTGATTAATGTTCCTTGGTGGTGGCATATTAAAAATTTCTTGTACCTTAGCTGGATCTACTTCAATTCCCTTTTCTGACACAATGTAACCTAGTAACTTTCCAAATTTCACTCCAAAGACGAATTTCTTTGGATTAAGTCTTACTTTGAATTGTTCCATTCTTTTGAAAATTTTAGATAGGATATTGATGTGTCCTTCTCTAGTGTTAGACTTGGCAAGAAGATCATCAACATAATCTTCCATGAATGCATGCATCATATCATGAAAAATTGTTGTCATTGCTCGTTGATATGTAGCTCCTGCATTTTTCAATCCAAATGACATTATGTTCCAGCAATAGGTACCCCAAGGACATGTAAATGCTATTTTATCCTGATCTTTTGGTGCAATCTTTTTCTGGTTGTATCCTGAGAATCCATCCATCAATGAGTACATTGCACGTCCAATAGTTAAATCGACAGTCATATCAATGTTTGGTAAGGGAAAGTCATCTTTATGACATGCTTTGTTCAAATCCTTGAAATCTGTGCAAATTTTGATCCTTCCATCTAGTTTTGAAATAGGCAGGATATTGGAGATCCACTCTACATAGTCCATGGACCGAATGAATCCAACGTCTAAGAGTTTCTTTAATTCCTCTTTAACCAACAACGCCACATGTGGATGCATTTTTCTGAGTTTTTGTTTTACAGGCTTTGCCCCCGATGTAATAGATAAATGATGCATGATGAGATCTAGATCCAATCCAGGAATATCTGCATAGGACCATGCGAAACTGATTTGATTATCTTTGAGAAATTCTGTGAATCTAGGTACTTCTTCATCTGTCAGAGATGCAGCCAATTACAAAACTTTAGGGTTTTATGTAGTACCTATATTGAGTGCCTATGTTAGTTCAATTAAAATGGAAGACCTTTCCTGATAATACTACAGAAGAGTGTCAAGTTTCCCATCCTCTAGCGCCTTTGAAAGGTTTTCACCATTGGATACACATTTTATTTTCTTCTTTTCTTGACCTAATACTGCCTTTGTTAGGTTTTCACCATTATATCTTTCTTTCATTTTTCTTTTTTCTTGACCTAATATTGCCTTTGTTAGGTTTTCACCATTAGGTCTTTCTTTTATATTATTTATTTCGTAGCTGAGAAACTTGGCACTTTCCTGTCGAAAGCTCTGATCTGGTGATTCCCCGATGGAACTTGTTTTGGGATGGGATGAACAAAGAAAGTTTGTTATGGTTTCATCATTCGGAAAAGTTGGAACATCAATGGGTGCAATTTGTTCCCAATCAATGAGTTTAGCATGAACCAAAGGTAATGGATCATTAGGATGAGTAAGGTCATTGGCTATGAGGGTCATGATGTTATTGTCAATGTTATTATGGGAGAAGTCTAGGATGGTATCTTCCTCAGAATGATCTATCTCACTTTGAATCGAATTTGTCTCACTTGAGTCATGGTTGCTTTATAGAATGTCATCAAATGGAGACCTTGAGCTTTCTCCTTGTAAGAATGTAGGTGAGAATTTGTGTATGAAATCTACCTTTTAATCCCTCTAGAATTGATCATCAAAGATGGTGTCCCATTCATATTCATTGGAGTCAGTGTCAGAATTGTTTTCTTGAATTCACAGAATAGCTTCAGCTAACTCCTCACTTGATGATATTTGCACTACTTTTTCTTTAGCATCCTCACCATATCCTAACCCAGTCTTATCTTTTGGGTGCATTGTTTTTAATTGGACAGGTTCCACAATACCTTCTTTCCTTTTACCTAGAGGGCCATTTCCTTCATAACCCATCTGTTGCATGATAGCATAACCCTTTCCATATTGTTGTGTGGGTAACTTGATATGTTGTATGGATTCTTCTTCATCTTTATAGAGCCAATCAAGAATAGCTCTATCTTCTCCTTCATTTTCTTTGATAAACATCCCATTAGACTTAGTGATGGGTGTTGAAGTTGAGGCTAAAACTGCTGCAGCCTGTTGTGTAGATGTTGAGGGCTGACCATGAGATATTGGAGATAGGGGTAGATTAGAGAGAGATAAAGAATATTCTCCCACCCCATTATCTTTCAATTTTAACTTGGTGCCAAAATTGCTTATCATTTCTTGCACTTGTTCTTTGTTTTTGGAGGTAGAGATGGCCAAAGCCTCTCTATTATGTGGGATGAATGTGTCCTGAGTCGCTCTTAGGTTAGAACAAGTTTGACAGCTATTGTGATCAACAGGTATTGTTATTTCCTATCCATCATATGGAAACTTCAAACATTGATGATAAGTAGATGGAACAGATTGCATGTCATGGATCCATGGACGACCCAATAGTATGTTATAGGTTAGATCCTGATTGAGAACCTGACAAAAATTATTCTTCACAATAGGTCCCACTCTAATTGGTAACATGATGAGACCTTCAGATGTCCTTTCCTCATTGTCATAGGCCTTGATTGTAATTTTTCTTCGTGGATCTATAGAATCTATTGAATATCCCAAAGCTAGGACCAATTTCAAAGTACAAATATTTAATCTGGCTCCCCCATCTATAGGAACACATCTAATGCGGGCTTTGTGAACCATGACTTCTAAATAGAGTGATGAATTATGCGGGTGGGTTATGGCTGAATCATCTTTTTCAAAAAAAGATAAACATGTGTTGGAGGACAAGTGTCCCACCATGGCCTAAAATTTATCAATATCTAGATCAGGAGATACAGTTGTATCAACAAGTGCCTTTTCTAGAATTTCCTTATGTGCAAGTGATAACTTTAAAAGTTCCAAGATAGAAATTTTGGTTGATGTTTTTCATAATTTCTCAACCAAATTGTATTGAATTCTAGGGGGAATTGCTGCTTTAGATGAGCTGCCTTTGAAAATGATCTTGGCTTGTCCCCTTGAGGGAGTGATCTTTGAAAGCCACTCCATGGATTGTCCACCTAGACTTCATGAGAATAATCACATTAGGTAGGTATCATTATGAGAAAATTCTAAGCTCATATTTCAGAAATCCCTTACATGCTCAATGGGGTCAGTTTTCCCATTATACCTATCAAACTTAAGGATTTCACAATGTTTTAGAAAAGGAATCATCAAAGATTTCTATCGAATGGATAAGGACATATTTCTTCCAAAATATACTTCTTTGTTGCTCCCCCTTGCATTTCTTTTATTTTCCCTTGTAATTCCTTAATCTGTTAAGTAAGGGTACTAAAATCATCAAGAGGAGTTTCAGGATTTTCTTTAATCCCTTCCATGTCAGAATTGGTAGGTGACTTGGCTCCTTGAATAGCTAAAGAAAGAAAGTATCTTTCCTTGTTTCTTTCTAAAATCTTTTCCATAAGAGTATGGAATTGAGGATCCTACTCCGCTTCTTGGAGATTTTCTTCCATTAACTCTTCAGTATTTGAACTGTTAAAGAGGCTTCTCTCCCTCTCACTATTGTCACCCATGTTGTTCACTATACTTTTGTCATTTTCTATGTTCTTTCGAGATCTTGTGGTAACAGGCATAAGCTTTACTCAAATTCTACTAGCTTTGATCAAAGGAATGAAATAGTGCAATGGTGATGAAAGTCAGGATAGAATGAAGATTTTTTGACTTAATAGATTTTTAATCTTTAGCTTGTGATTCCCTTAGTGAAAGGATGAAAATCCTATTTGTGGGAATTAAACTAAAGATCAAAAATAAGTATGATTTTTCACTTTGTAAAGCTTGATCTTAGCTTTGTAGATAGATGAATTTAATTGATGCCTAATGTGTTTTGAGTTCTCTATTGCAGAATTTGATTTGGATGAGTAACGTAGGTGATTGAAGGTTGGGGAATATAAGAAGGATGAATACGTTGACTGTGGTTATGCCTTTGAGAGAGCGCTCTTCTTTGAAAGAAAGCTCTTGAATATAAGGGTTCTACAGCATAATCGACAGTGAAACCTCTAATATAGTCATCATATCGATGCATAAAGGTTTTGTGTTCAAGCAGGACCTTTTGACTTTGATATAGAAATTTCCTCTTCTTCAATACTTTCTTATAACTGAGAAACTTCTTGGGCTTTCTGATATTTCTTTCTAAGGACTACTTAGCAAAATTTGTAGACTTCCAAAATTTGAACATGGGAAAGACTAGACTGATAAGACCTAATTTCTGAAAGTCAGAAAATCACCTAGGCTCGAAAAAATAGATGCACCAATACAGAGACCGAATGTGCCGAAACAGAGCACCGATGCACCAAAATAGAGAATAGATGCACCGAAACAGAGCACAGATGCACCGAAATAGAGCATAGATGCGCCAAAACAAAGCACAGATGTGTTGAAACAAAGCATAGATGTGCTGAAACAGAGCACAAATGTGCCGAAACAAAGCAAAGATGCGCCAAAACAAAGCACAGATGCGCTGAATTACCTCTGAGACCGACATGTTTTAATAGTTTAATAAAATTTTCTTGTTTTGGATGATCTTAATCTGATTTAAATGTGAAAAACACAGCATAGAAGCAGACAGTTATTTTGTTAATCCTAAAATTTAAACAAAGAGTGTATGTTCTTTGAGATTTCCATAGGTTTTAAACAAGATAAGCACTTCAGTTAGACTCACTCTTAATTTTTCAAATAGGTCATCATAGTAATCACATCCCACAGCTTAAAATCGTGTCGACTCACACAACCTTGTCACCCGCTAGAGGGCGCCTATGTTTTAGTATTTTCCAGGTGTGTACTCAAAGTGACGGAAGTGGATACTAAATCCTTTGAGCAAAAAATCTATGGTGACTATATGGTGAGTGTCTTGGTGGCAGATTCTTCCCTCCCCTTGCACCGTGATTAAGATGATGTTGGGATACTGACACAGCTGGCTTTCTGCACTATGGTTCATAGTAAGGGTATCCATTCAGTGTGGCAAATAGATATACTCCCTTGAGAGACCTCCCAACCTTTAGAACAAAGGTTTTGGGGATGGTTATCCTACGCACTACTGTCAAGTTGGATTTTCATCAACAACTTGCTTTTGATTAAAGTGGGTTGGAAACCTTGGCTTTAGGTGTATCAAGTCCTTTTCACTTCACAGGGGTGTGATATCAAAAATAAGATTGGAAAAGCTATTGCTGGTGGAAGAAAGACTGAGGGAAATGTCTACAATTCACTTGACACTTCTAGAAATGAAAAAAATCAAGGTATGTGCTTAATGAGTCATGTTGAAGAAAGCTGGTTGTGGCACAAGAGACTAGGTCATATTAATTTTGACAATATGGTTAGAATTAGTAAAAATCAGAATGTAAGAGGTCTTCCTATTCTGAAATATCCCGATAATGAAATATGTAAAGAATGTCTCAAAGGAAAGAAAACTAAGGTAACCTTTAGATCAAAGAAACATTCATCTACTAAACCTCTGTAAATTGTTCACACTGACTTATGTAGTCCTACAAGGACTATATCTATCAATGGTAAGAAATATTTCATGCTATTTGTGTACGTTAGAATTTGTAAATCAAATTGAATCTAAACTAATACACCAATGAAACATTGGATTTAAGAAATTAAATTAAAGAAAGTAAATGCAAACTCTAAACTACAGTTTCTTCAAATTCGTTCCATTGTCCTCTATCTCCAAGGATTCATTTCAAGATGCTTGCTCTCAGTTGTTTAAAACAACAGCTTGTAGAATGGCAGCTTGAGAGAATGAGATTAAAAATGCATATGCATTGCTACAAAATTTAAGCTATGAAAATTGAAATGCTATGAATTCTAAGATGCAACTATAGTAACTATGCATGAAAATCTGAGATTCGATGTCCTTTTCAACCCACAAGAGGGTTGTATTTATAGATTTTTAAAGGCTGGAATTCAATTGGCCAAGATCAACGGTTGAGTTCAAACCTGTTAAAATGAATGGTGAGAGATCGAGAATTCGAAAAGAAGATGGAATTTTAGGAGATAGACGGAGAATGAAAAGACAAATTGAAAGGTGTCTCTCATAATTAAATAAATAAATATTCAATTATGTGTGAAAGAAATATGAAAAAGTTTTAATTAAATATTTCAAATATTTAATTATGTGAGAATAGAAAAAGCCTTTTAATTAAATATTTGAAATATTTAATTATGTGAGAAGAGTGAGGATTTTTAGGAAATGCTTTAATTAAATATCGAAAATATTTAATTAAATGCGGAATGAAGAATATCATTTAAATTGTGAATTTAAACTTGTGATAATTAATGTAAATAAATTGTAAAATCTATTTAATTAATTAAGAGGAAGGATAGCATTAATTAAATAAACTTTATTTATTTAATTAAATTAGAGGAATTGGAAAATGAACAATATAAATAAATAATTAAATTTATTTATATGTAGATGACTTAAGAATATTAATTAAATAATTCATATTTAATTAGTTAATAGGTTCGATTAACCGTGACCAATTTTAGATGTGTACACTATTTGTTGATGACTACTCTCGTATGGTATGGGTTACCTTTCTCAAGAATCAATCAGAAGCTTTTGAATGTTTTAAAGTCTTTAGAAAAATGGTAGAAAGAGAGTCAGATTTAAAATTGAAATGTCTAAGATCTGACAAAGGTAGTGAATTCACCTCACAATAATTCATTGACTACTATGAAAGACATGGCATAAAAGGATAGTATGCTGCTGCCAAAACACCTCAACAAAACGGGGTAGTTGAGATAAAGAACAAGACTATAAAAGAAATGGAAAGGACTATGTTGAATGAAGCAAATCTGCCAAACATGTACTGGATAGAAGGTATTCATACAATTTTCTACATTTTGAATAGAATCTAGATCAGAGTGAAATCAAATTTCACTCCATATGAACTGCGGTATGGTAAATCTACCTGAATTAAATATTTCAAAATATTTGGCTACAATTTTTTTATCAAGAGAGACGATGATAACTTAAAGCTTTTTCAATCTAAGATAGATGAAGGTATCTTTTTAGGATACTCTACTCATAGAAAATCCTTTAAATTCTTTAATAATAGGCTGAATAAAATTGTTGAATCTGTCAATGTCAAATTTGATGAAAATCTACTTTTAGATGATGAACCTATGCAGGATGATGAGGAGGAAGAATTTGAACTTGATATAAATTCTGAAGGCTTTGAAACTTCAAACCCTGAAACAAAATTAGAAATTCCTAAACTAGCTGAAGCAACATCTAAAGATGTTGAAACCAGCTCTAAAAAATGTGTAACTAAAACTCCTTCAAAATCTCTTGCTAGAAACCATCCTAAAGATTTGATTATAGGAGATAAATTAGTAGGATTTCAAACAAGGAAAATAATAGTTAACTATGATGAAAAATCTCACATGGATGAGCTTACTAATTTTTGTTTAATAACTCAGTTTGAGGCAAATTTTTTTGATGAAGCTCTAACTGATGAATGTTGGATTAATGCAATGCAGGATGAAATTGATCAAATTGAGAAAAATCAGACTTGGGAGCTAGTCCCAAGACCAAATGACAAAAATTTCATAGGAGGTAAATGGATTTTCATAAATAAACATGATGAAAAAGGCCATTTTGTTCACAACAAGCCTAGATATGTCTGTAAAGGATATGCTCAACAAGAAGGTATTGACTTTGGTGAGACCTTTGCACCAGTAGCTAGACTTGAATCAATTAGAATTTTCTTGGCATATTTTGTTTTCAAGAACTTTACTGTATATCAAATGGATGTTAAAACTGCCTTTTTGAATGGGTATTTGGATGAAGAAGTTTACATAGAACAACCTGAAGGGTTTACTTGTAAAAACAAACTCAATCATGTCTACAGGCTGAAAAAAGCTCTATATGGCCTGAAACAAGCTCCTAGAGCTTGGTACTCCAGATTGGATAGTCACTTACTGTCAAAAGGTTTTATTAGAGGAGGAGTAGACATAAATATTTATGTTAAAATTGAAGGGTCTGATATTCTAGTTGTTGAAATTGATGTTGATGATACTATCTTTGGTTGCAACAACATTGCTTTGAGTCAAAAATTCTCACAGATTATGGAATATGAGTTTGAAATGTCTCTGTTGGGAGAACTGTCCTTCTTCTTAGGTCTTCAAATCTCTCAACTGGAATCTGGTATCTTTCTCTCTCAAACAAGATATTCTAGAGAAATGTTAAAGAAATTTCAAATGGATGAATGTCATCCAGTTAGCACTCCAATGGCTACCGGCTGTAAACTCAGCAAGGTTGATGATTCTCCTATTGTCAACCCAACTGACTATAGGTCAATAATAGGTAGCCTATTATATCTAACAACCTCAAGACCTGACATTATGCAGGTTGTTTGCATGGTTGCTCAATTTCAGTCATCTCCTAAGGAATCTCACATTAATGTTGTTAGAAGGATTCTTAAATATGTACAAGGCACAATTGACTATGGAATCTAGTATCCCAAAAGCAATGAATTTTCATTAGTGGCTTATACTAATTCTGATTGGGTTGGTTTTCTGGATGATACGAAAAGCACCAGTGGTGTTGCTTTCTTTCTTGGTGATCATTTAGTGGCTTGGCATAGCAAAAAACAAGAATTTGTTTCACTCTCTACTGCTGAAGCAGAATATATTGCTACCACTTCTTGTTGTACTCAGGTAATATGGATGTCACATACATTATTTGACATGGGTATTGAAATCCCTAAACCTATTTCTATTCTATGTGATAATACTAATGAAATCAATATCTCAAAAAATCCTGTAATGCACTCTCGCACTAAACACATTGCTATTAAGTTTCATTTTCTTTGTGAAAAGGTGTTGGCTAATCAGGTTTTTGTGCAATATGTTCCTACACAAGCATAGGTTGCTGAAATTTTTGAAAGACTTAGGTCTAGATTGGGAGTTGTCTCTCAATCTCTACTATCTTAATCAGTCTATCTTGGTGATAGGGGGAGCTAGTTAGCTCTTTCTGCAACTCATACTTTGTTGCCCAATTGCTATATCTGCAACTTCATGGAATCCCACTATTCATTCAAGTTTATCTTTGTTGAATTATTTTTATCCTTGTGACAAAAAGGGGGAGAATTATGAGCATTTGGTTATGGTACTTTATTTTGGCTTGGTGGCTAACTTTTTCCATCAAAGACAAAGGGGGAGTTTGTTGAATCTCTCTTGTGCTAATTTGTCTTTGATGACAATACGTGTTGCTCTAGCATCTTGATCTTGGTTGAGATATTCTGGTTATAGGTTATTTGTTCTGTATTCTACAAGTAATGATCTCTGGTTCTTGTGCTTAGGTTTATGAGATGTAGGTTGCTTTTCAATTTTAAGAAAACCCTATCGGGTTTCCTTAATCAACTGATAATGGTTGATGGTATGTGAAATGGCATTGTGAATTTAACATGCAAAATTAGTCTTCACTATACCTCATAAGTAATTGGATATTATTTGGAGTTGAAAATATGTTTGGCACACTATGGGAATGCATATTATATTGCATTCAGGTTCATGATGGCAAATGCACAAGGCTTAAAAGCTGACAATAGGTATAAAGATGGTCATTGGTAAGGCCGTGGACTTCAAAGGTCTTACCATGGTATCACTGGTAGTTAGGCTAGTAACCGCGGTAGTGTGGTGGAAGCAACAAGCGGGATGCAAGAGAGCCCCCGCTATACCATGGGTAGCCAAAAAGGTAACTGTGATCCCCTAAACCTGCAAATGCACAAGAGAAACAAAATACATTAGGTTGTTAGATCAAATGCATGAAAACAAGTATAAGAGATTCCCCATGAAATCCATCTATTTAAACTAAAATTAGGAAAATGAAGAACACAATACAAGAAACTAAATTAAATCCTAATTAAGCAAATAGATTAGTGATCCCATGATGGAATTGGTGAGAATGAAGTGTTGCAATTGGCCCTTTCCCAATTCCTAAGTTGCAATTTTGAATGATTGAGAAATGGTCAAATCTCCCAAAGAGATTTGAGCATAACCTTGTTACAATATTTTGAAGATGATGAATGGTTGAGTGAAATGGGAAAAATTAGCTCTCAATGTGAAGAGAGTAACTTTACATGAAGATTGTGGGTGAGAAATGAGGAGAGAAGTCGCGAATTTATAACTTTCAATTTGGAAGAGAAAGTAAGATTTGAGAAATGTGGGACTAACTTTCAATCCAATGGTTGAATGCCACATGTCAAGATGTGAATGGTTAGTGGTTGTGCACATTTTGGCCAAAGTGCCAATAAATGCATAAATTTGAATTTGAAATTGTGAGATGACTTGTTGAAGAGGGAAGAGAAATAAAGTTAATGTCACTTGGCTCAAGGCCAAAGACATGTAAGAGGTCTTAAATGCCTTGTTGGAAGGACCAAGTCCACTTGGCCTTTTTGAATTCAAAAGAGGGAATATTCCATTTTGTGCAACTTGCCTTCTCTAGAGGATTTTAATGAGAGGGATTAACTTAATCATGTTTTTGATTAATTTAATGAAGAATTAGATGATGTGACAATTTAGACTTAAATTTATGAATTGATTTAAATCAAATTGAGAGGAAGGGATTCAATTAAATAAATGATTTGATTTATTTAACTAAGGAGGTATATATTTAAATAAAATAAGGTTTTATTTAATTTAATAAGAGCACTTTAGTGATTTTTAATTAAATAAAATGATTTATTTAATTAAACATAAATATAAGGTTAATTAAATTAAATTGATTAATTTAATCAAAGGAGGTGATAGACATAATCAGATAAATAATGATTCATTAGATTAAGGGATAGAATTATGATGAAATGTTGAGAGTGTGATTCTGGAGGAAATGATGTTAGTGATCAGGATCAAGTGTTCGAGATTGAGATCGTACATTTTCCATGTTTACATTTTGCCCCTCTTTGAAGCAATGTACTTTTTTGCATTGGTTGAAAGAATAAACTGCTGTGACCAAAGGTACAAAAGATTTCTCGAGTTTTTTTTTTAGATGCCCCATTGCTGCCCTAGTGGAAGGATAATGCCGGATATTGCCCCCTTGGGAGATCGGATGAAAATTTTGATTTTTTGGATAATCTCGCGAAAAAAGATGGCAAGGTGTTCAAAAGGCTAGAAATGCCCCAGAATGCCTAAAAATAGGTTAAGATGCCAGAAAAAGATGTAACATGGCCCTCAGTTGGATGAAAATGGGATTGGGGGACCAAAACCCTAGCTGAAAGGTTAAATTAGGTCAAAACACCCTAATTTTTAGGCTTAAATAGACCTCGAGGGGTCACTTTCAATACATTTGCAATCTTAAACCTTGGAAAAAATTAACACTTTGAGCTTTGAGACTTGGTCACGATGGCACAATGATAGCTTCCTCTGCACATGTCAGAGCAGGTATGAGTATATCAGCGACCAGTCTCCGTAGGACCCATGGTATGTACCCCTATCCGACCTTTTATTTTCTCATTATTCATGCATTAATTAGGGCTTAGGTATGGTCTAGGCAGTGTGGTGTGATATAGCACCATGGAAAATGCAAATTCGGGGCCGTGCAATCCTGTATAGGGCCACTTGTGCAAAGAGCGTTGCGTGGTGTATTTTAGGTTTGAGGATTTTTGGTCACCAAACTCGGCCACTCGCAGAAATAGCGCCGCGTAGGCCAGTTTATCAAAATAGGGTGCAAAGTCCACCGTGCGACGCAGTTTTGAACATTACAAACTGCGCCGCTATTGAGAACAACACTGCTTTTGTTGTTTCAAAGATGAAATACACTATGGGTAGCAGATTTTCTTTAGGTAAACTGATGTGGCTTCTTTCCTTGTGTAGGAGAGACACAAGGTCATTCATTCTAGGGAGCATCAGTGGCCAATATTTGATAGATTACAAGATAAGCATGTATTCCTTCGGGAGCAGCTCGGGATGCTTGGTTTATGGCACATTGCATGCGTCTGTCCTATTCGATCACATCTTGGTATGATGCATGCTTTGGCTGAGCGATGGCACAGCGAGACGTCATCCTTTCATCTTCCTACCAGCGAGGCCACTATTACTCTTGAGGATGTTTGGCGCATCCTATAGCTACCTATTCATGGAGCCCGAGTTATCTATGATTTGGAGGAGGGTAGGGATGTCTGCTTTGGTGTTATAGGAGTTGATGAGCTCATCCTTTGCAATGGCCAGATAGATTTGAGAGGTACCAAGGTATAGCCCCTACTTATAGCCTGATTGTGGCCGCCATTATTTTTGGTCTTGTAGCTCTTGATCGGTGTCACTGATATTTCAGTCCAGGTTAGGGGTTGGCATGACAGCAGATGTGTGCTCGTTGAGTGTACTTTGCCTAGGGACCAATACTGTTGGCCTCTTTGTACCGAGATTTGCACAAGTTTGCCTATTTGGATGGTCAGGCTCTTGGGACTAGGTTGACTCTTCTGTACATTTGGGCATGGGAGTGGATCTTAGTCCTTTTCCCACTTGTGATACCAATTGTTCTAGATATTGATGACCCCGTGGTGTGGCAGTGCAAAGATTCACTTCACTCACATGGGTATAGATGGTATAGCCCAGTGGTGACGGGTTTTATATGAGATGACAGTGTTTATTTGGAGGGCATGGATGGGTATAGGTCCATGGTATGATGGTGCTCAGTAGCTCTTCTTTGCTCACCAGGATAGATTTATGCAGGGTCGGGAGCACACTATGATAGAGAGGTACCTTCTTGACAAGGTAGCCAAGCAGTTTGGTGAGGTGCAGGATATACCAGATGATCAGTATATGGCCCTCTTTGCCTGTATGACAAAGGATACAACATGGGGGTAGCCAATTCCAGCAGTGTCCTCCTTTAGACAGTTAGTGGCTCGGTCGTGGCCATATGATTAGGGGCCAACATACATAGGGGTGACTCCAGTGTAGAAGGCATAGTTTAGACCTCCGTTGAGATTCACAGTTCCCAAGACAGTGCTTCCACATCGGAGGCCCAGAGGCAAGTCAATAGGTAGAGGTCAGGGAGGTGTACCACCTCCTCAGCAGTCACCTTCGAGAGACCAGACACAATAGGTAGAGGAATAGGCTAGGCAGCCCTAGGTGGAAACACAACATCAGCCAGCAACACAGCGAGTGAGACAACCAGATCTGCAGGATGCCTTGATTCAGCAATTATAGGGCTAGGTACAGGTACTGACAGCAGAGCAAGATGAGGCCCAACAACAGTTTATTATTGTCATAGCCAAGAGAGATCAGGCCCGATCTGAGAGGGATCAGGAGATAGGCCGATGGAGATAGTTAGAGAGCACAACCTCCACATCCTGGGCTCGATCAGTTGACATTCGGGAGTATAGAGATGCTATCAGAGAGGTTGAGTACTATAGGCAACACTACCGATAGGTAGTGCCATCAGCAGACAGAGTGCTAGATTTATCCCAGAAGATAGGGAGGTGACTGACAGAGGATCACGATGAGAGGTAGGATGGGGAGGGCAGTAGCCAGCAGGGCTAGCCCCCTTTGATCACACACATTTTTTCATTTTTTATTTATGGGCTATACTATTTTGGCCTTATTGTACCATGTATTTGATCTACACTTGATCCGATTTGTACCATAATAGTGTATTTTTTTAATGATATATATGAGATGATTTGCCTTTTATGTTATGTATGGTGCAAATGTATGATATGCAATTTTATTATTGTAAGTGTGGAATGAGGTAAATAACATAAATACACTTCTTAATATGACATTATATCAATGATTAAACAAATTGAATCAATTCAACAAAGTAATCAATTGAGAGCATCCTATTGCTCTCTATCTCCAAAGATTTATTAAATCTAAATTGCTCACAGATTGTGTAAGCATATAAGACTGTTAAAATGACTATTTGAAGAACGAGATGATGATAATATAATGTTAAATGATAAATCAATTAAACTAGCATGATATTGAGGTGAAATAGATAATTACAGCTCCAAGAAGTAGCCATTGTTATGAAGCTTGATTGTTGAATGCTTGATGTGCGAATGCTTGATGCTTGATGCCTGTATTCCTGCAGAGTAAGGGTGTAAAAGTTTGATTATCTAGATCCTTTTCTTGGTTCAATGAGGCTTTATTTATAGATTTCCTGGCTATAGAAATGCATAGGGAAAGCTTTGAGAGGCTTGGATTCAATGTGGAGGATTGAATGGTGAGAGATGGAGGAGATTGAGAGAAAGAGGGAGATTGTCTCTACCCATGAAAACACCAGGCAAGAGAAGAGGAAGGATTGATGGAAGAGGATTGAGAGATCAAATTCCAAATTTGTCTCCAATTTCTCTCCAAAACTTTCTGTGAAATTTCAAAGCATTAATTGTGACAAATTTAGACATAGATTAGACATAGGAAATCTAATTCATTTTTGAGGAAATGTAGATTGGAATATTCCTTTATGCACTAATTCAAACATTTTGATTTATTTAAATTAGGAAAAGGGAGATAAATAATTTAATAAAACAAACTATAGGATAGTCATTTATTAAATTAATTAGAGGAATATGGTAATTAATAAATAAAGTGTTTGACCTTATTTAATTAATTTGAGAATGATGTGATAGATTGAAATAGGGATTTGATAATTAAATCGAACAAAGTATTTAATTTTGTTTATTTAATTAAGATGAATTTGAATGTGAACTATATTAAATAAATATTTCTATTTATTTAAACAGTAGAAGAAATAGAATAATTAATCAAATAATGTGTTTTTAATTAATCGGATGCTCCAGACCAATTTTAGGTGTATACATTTATGATGCTATGAGATGTTCCTATTCTTATGCTTATGTAATGAGGTATATGTTTCTAATGGATGCATTTCTTTTTGTATATTTTTCATGCTTTATGGATGTAATGTATGTTAATGATGTAATGCTTTCTTAATATGCTTAGAATAACAAATTTATATTATTCCTCATAACTTAAGATAATGATATGATGTAATGTAATTTTGATGCTAATGATCTAGTGGATGCAGGATGTATCATTAGTGATGTCTTGATTGATGATTTCAAAAAAATAATTTCGTATGCCCCAAACATGATTTTTAGATGATAATAGTTTTCGTGTGTGCCAAACATGATTTTCAGATGATTTGATAATGATATGCCCCCTTGGGAGATAAATAAATGATTTGATGATTTTTAGATTTTTTTTCAAAAAATTATGATTTTCTGATGATTTGATGTGTTTTGATGATGAAATAATTTATGTCCCGACAAAATGATGAAGAAATGAGTCCTCTGATGAATTTTAATTAATTGCATGGATAAAAGTAATCAAAATTTTATAAAAATCCCGCAAAAATACCTTTCAAAAATTACAAATAATGTTAAAAGGTTTTTTTTAATTCATTATTTTCATTTTTGAGTTCAAATTTCCTAGTGATAAAGACATTTCTGCCAGCTGGAGCGAGATGCCTATCCCTTACCACACTCACCAATTCGAGCATGTTCGACACCACAGATGGACGCCTGCGTATGGACCTCCGGTATGTACCCTTTGACCTCCTTGAAATTCGTGAACTTCTATTTTTTATGCATTTTAGGTCCTAGGCATGTCTAGGATAGTTTCAGTGCTTTGAAGCCGCGTTGTAGCGCTTACATCCCGATGTAGCACTTCTGGTAAATTGTCTAGCACTTGAGTTTTAGCACTTGCATTTAAAAATCTAGCGCTTACAGTCCGTAAAGTGGCACTTTTAGCGAATTAGCTCTTAGAAGCCTAATGTTAGCGCTATGAAGCTGGATTTTAGCGCTTTGAGATTTTCGGCAATTTGAGTCGATGGATTAGCGCTTTGAAGGTCTATTATAGCGCTTCTGGTAAAGTGGCGCTTAGATAGCCTGTTTTAGCGCTTTGATGAAGAAAAGTAGCGCTTTGAGTGTTTTAGCATTTCGAAAGCCTGTTTTAGCGCTTTCATGGTTTTAACGTTCTGAGTCCCTGTTTTGGCGCATTTAGGTGATAAAGTAGTGCTTTTGGGATTTAGCACTTTTGATGACTATTTTAGCGCTTCCATGATAGAATTGAAGATTTTAACTTAGTAAACTTTGATTATGTCAATTCTGATCATGTCCATTCTTTTGATTGGTATGATTGACAATCCAATTTCTTGATGTTGGATTTAATAATTTAAATAAGACTAACCCTCATGATAGGAAAGAAGAAACCCCATTTATTGATGATCCTCATGATAGGAAAGGACATGATTCAATATCTGATAAATCTCATGATAGGCGAGATCTAGATAATGTTTTGATGAACCTCATAATAGGCGAGGTTTGAGTCGATATCTGATAAATCTCATGATAGGTGAGATCTAGATAATGTTTTGATGACCCTCATGATAGGTGAGGTTGGATGTTCACCTATGAATTTTGATCGAAAATTCATACTAAAGCTTTTGGAATAGATTTGATAGTAGAATGATGTTTGATTCCTTGACATAGTTTATTGATTGTAGATTGTTTTGTTATGATGATAGGAGGATGTGGGTACTCGCCAGATGCATGAGAGATTTTCATAGACTATAGATTTGATACCACATTTGACACCGGATGAGCTCCAGGTGATAGACCAGTGTGGCCTCACGAGTTTACTTGACATGTCCCAGATTAGGATTAATCAGGGTTTGTTGACTGCACTGGCTGAGAGGTGGCATAGTGACCACAACACCTTTCATTTACCTACTAGTAAGATGACAGTCACACCAAAGGATGTGTGGCGTATCTTACACATTTCGTTCATGGGGGAGATAGTTACATATGACTCTCATGGGACTAGTAGTAGAGATGCTCTCCATTGAGTATTTCAAGATCAGGATATTAAAGGTCCTAGTGTTCGATGGCGGAGGATCGTAGACTCTTATACGACACTACCAGCAGAGCTAGTTGGATTTATTGGAGGATTCCTCGTTGGGTGGGGCGAGACATTGGAGAGTATGTTGGTACATGGTACCAGATATGCATGGGGGATGTGCATGTTAGTACATCTCTATCATGATCTTCATTCCATTGTGTACTTAGGTGCATGCAGTATATCCGCAGGGGCGACCCTATTACAGATATGGGTTTGGGAGCACTTTGCTATTTGTCAGTCATTTCCCATTACAGACAGACTAGTTGGAAGGCCCTATGTTTTCCGATATAGTGGTCAATTTACATAGGCCCAGATGGGAAAATTAGAGCATTGGAGATGAGTTTTGGATGACACGGAGATAGTGATATGGTGCCCCTACCTTGACTGTGAGGAGTGGGAGGAGGATGGTGCAGTTTTGGGGTTTTTGTGTGATTCTATGTACCTCATTGGCCAAACTCCTTTTGTTCTTGAGAGATTCTTCCTTCGTTGGGTGTACAGATAGTATGGCATAGTTCAGTGCATGCCTTAGGGAGTAGCTCACTATGCCAGGTGACGCATGGATATTCCAGATTGGGGTCCCACATTATCATATGACGTCATTATAGAGGGATACAGAGCATTATAGCCATCTCCGTAGGATATGCAGAGAGAAATATCAGAGGTAGTTGTCACAAAGGATTACGCAACATTCTTGGCCTTGGTCCCTCATCTTTGTATTACTATCCCCCATGAGCCTGCACCTTTACCAGTAGAGGAGGATATGGCAGAGGATGTCACCGATGGGGAGGGTGATATCCCAGCAGATGAGAGCTCAGAGAGCAGTAGTTCAGATAGTGAGGATAGCAGCAGCAGTGACAATGACGACGGGAGTGGAGGATATAGAGGACCAGGTCCAGACATTCATAGTGCACCCTCTTCCAGTAGGCCTCGTAAGAGGCAGGCAGTGACAGTGCCAGCAGTAGGGCAGTAGAGACAGGTAGCTGGGCTCTAGGCACAGGTCCAAACTCTGCAGGCACAGGTTCAAACACTGCAGGGGCAGTTGGTACAGGCTCGGGGCATGGTTGTGTAGTCACAGACAGAGATGCAGACCCAGGCATAGACTCACACATAGGCCTTAGCATAGGTACAGGGACAATTAGCCAGTGTGCAGACACAGGTTGATACGTTGACAGCCGAGCGAGACCCTACAGAGAGTGGTTGATGGCACCTCTATAACTGATTATATGAGAGAGGTTATGTGGGCTGCTCGAGAGGCTGATTTTAACAAAGGTCGATATCATGATGCAATTCCTACTAAGCGCCGAGTCAGTTATGCCCCATTGAGATTTGGGCAGACTCATACACGGGCAGTCAGTGAGGGGGTGACACAGCCTCCATTCAGAGATTCGAGAGATCCAAGTCCATCTGGGGGTGGTGGTGGTACAGGTCCTGTTGGGCCTACTCATTCTAGCAGTAGGAGGTCATAGAGGCTATTTGTGATCCTCACTGATGTATTTTATGATGTACCTCTTTGTATGATGGTGTATTTTTATGTCCGACATCATTATATACTTGACACATTTTGATATATATATGAGATGCATTTGATATGATTATGATGATGGCTTCATGATTTCTATGTGATGGATGTTTTTACATGCTTTATGTGATGAGTTTATTCTAAATGTGATGATGTTAATAATGTTTTATTTTAATGTAATGATGCAATGATGTATGTTATGGATGGATAAATGATATGTAAATATATGATGTGATGTATGGATTCTAAATGATGATTTATATGGAAATGATCTTATAATGGATGATCTTTGATGGGTGTAATGATGTGATTTTATTATTTTTAAATGAATGGATACATGATTGTATCTATAACATAATTTTAATGATGATGTAATGATGTTTTATGATGTAGATGATAAAAGATGTGATCAAAGTGATGATGTAAATGCACGATGTATTTGATAAATGAATGTCTATTATGATGCAAAATGTGTATGGATGATGAAAATTTTAATGATGAGATAATGATGCAAATGATGATGCTATATGTTTTTGATGATTTTATGTCAAGTATACTCAGTCTCTTTTGTAGATTAGATAATCATTGATTAGAGTCCTTTATGCAACAAATAATCTGTAGCTAATGAATGATGATGAATGTAATCTAATTTAATCATGCAATGATAGGCAAAATAGATACCATTTTACAGTCTTTTTGTGCTTGGTATCATTAGAGAGCTTTTATTGAATGTTGAAAGTTAATACAAGCGTCGATGGTTGTGTTAATCCAATGACGACCTAAGTACTTCTTTCGTGATTTTTGATATTGCAATCAAACACAAACATCGAGGTATAATTTGAACCGAGATGACCTGAGCATTCATTGCGTGAATAGGCAAAGATTATCATTTGAGCGTGTGAATTATGAATGTCATCAATGATACATTTGCATAGCACATCCCCCAACAATTCACACATTTATATGATTATCGCACATACAGAAGACAATAAAAATATCATTCTTTTTCCTTGTTCCTCTAGTTCAATACATCATTGAGTCACTCTAAAGAAATGATAATCAAAAAGTATAATTTATCCATTGTTCACTTAGAGTGTTTCATTCATTTATTAGATTTTAGATCATCCATCCTGATTTTGACATGTTTTTGGATTTTTGAGATTTTTGACCAAAGACCTAACCTACCAACCTATCTCAGGGGTCTCGAGGGCTGATTTAAGATTAGCCTTGCTTATGTTACACACATAGAGACCACATAGTTCGACTGACACAAACCTATGTTTTTGGATTTTGTCTTTTCAGAGTTTCCTATTTGACATGTTTTTGGATTTTTGATAAGGATGGTTGATTCTGCTGACAATGATTGAAATTGCATTTTGATCTTTGTTTTTGATTTTCTATCACTGGATGCAATTGATACGTTTAGATTGCCCCTAGATTTCCAAATGTTTCCACCAAGCTATGGAGTTATATGTTGACCATGTGACATGACTTGATAGTGGATGTAATGATGGCCAGACGAATGATATGATATGAATTGATACCGACCTTCAGATGAATGATCCTGACATATATCCAAATAGATGGGAAAGCTGATCTTAGAATCACATATGACACCTATTTCAAGGTTTTCACCACACGCATTGATTACACCCTTTTTATTTTTCCTATTTTTCCATTTTTTTGTATTTTTGCATTTGCCAAGATGCTTGTTTGCCAGATTTTCACCAAGGAAACAATTTTAAGAATTTGCCCCATGCACTAGGAGACTTTAAGCATAGAATTTTCTGAGATGAATACTATTGATAGGTTTATCAAATAGATCCCCTTCGGATGTCGATAGCTGATATGCCCCTAATTCATACACTGATATGACAACAAACGGACCAAGCCAGTTAGGCTCAAAATTTTCCTTTCTTCTCCCTGTCCTACTAATTCCTAGGGTTTTCCTTTAGTACCAAGTCACCAACCTGAAAGACCCTTGGTTTCACCTTGTGATTGTAACTTCTTGACATCCTTTGTTGATAAGCTGTTAGATGATTTACAACTTGGTGATGATGCTAATCTAGCAATTCTAGTTCTTGCAATCTAGATACCCTATAATCTTCATCTGAAATGATACCTTTGAGTGATACACAAAGAGATGGAATTTCAACTTCAATGAGCAATATGGCTTCTGATCCATATACCAAAGTGAATGGTGTAGCTCCCATTGGTGTTCTGATGCTTTTTCTATAGGCCCATAGTGCAGGATTGAGTTGACCATGCCAATCATGTCCAACATCGTTAACCATCTTTTTGAGAATTTTGAGTATGGTTTTGTTTGAGGCCCCTGCTTGGCCGTTCCCTTGAGGATAGTATGGTGTTGAAAAATGATGTTGTATGTGGAAATTTTCACATAACTCTTGAACATCTTGATTTTTGAATGGTCATCCATTATCCCTGATTATAGATTGAGGGATTCCATATGGACATATGATATAGTTCAAGATGAATGAGGAGATCTGTTTCCCAGTGATGGTAGTAAGAGGTACTACCTCTATCCACTTCGTGAAGTATTCTGTAGCCATGATAATTAACTTGTGTCCATTAGATGAAGATGGATGTATTTTTCCTACCAGATCTAGGCCCCATTGACAAAAAGGCCATGCTGATGTAAAAGGATGTAGTTCTTGTGCTCGTGCGTGAATTAGATTGTTGTGAACTTGAAATTTGTGACATTTCTTTACAAATTGATATGATTCTTTTTCCATGCTCAGCCAATAATAACCTAAATGAAGGAGTTTCTTAGCTAAAGTCATTCCACTCGAGTGAGTACCACAAATACCTTCGTGAATTTCTCGTAAGGCTGTTTCAGATTCATTGCATTCTAGACATCAAAGTAGTGTACCATCAAGACCTCGACGATAAAGGAAATTTGTGATTAAAGTGTGTCAGGCGGATTGATGGATAAAGTTACGTTTCTGATTCCTGGAAAGGTCAGGAGGTAGGATATCATCTTTCAGATAAGCATAGGTTGTTTCGTATATGGAGGGTTCAGTGGCTTCTAGATGGCATATGGTAGTGGATTTTGATTGATAATAGGAATAACATGATACTTGTTCTACCATAAACTCATAACAAATACACTTCTTAGGAAATTGTAGTAATGAAGCGATCATAGCCATAGCATCAACAACTTTGTTCTGCACCCTTGGAATCTGATCAAACATGATATTTTCAAAAGATTGTTTCAGATAATCTATTTCCTGCTTGTAAGGCATGAATTTTTCATCTTTGGTTTGATATTCATCATTGACTTGATAAATAACCAGTTGAGAGTCCCCATAGACCTGTAAATCTATGATTTTCCATTGAATTGCAATCTTGACCCCAATAGTCAATGCTTCATATTTTGCCACATTATTGGTACATTGAAACATGAATCTGTATGATTTTGAAATTGTGATTCCTTGGGGGGAGATGAACAAGATCCATGCTCTTGATCCTCATTGTGTAAATGATCCATCAAAGTATAGTATCCATCGTTGGGGCATTGCAGTCATGATTTCTGCATCTGGGAATTCCATTATCATTGGGCGATTATCTGGTAGAGGAGCTTTAGCTAGATGTTTAGCAATTTCTTGTCCCTTGATTGCCTTTCTCTTGACATATTGAATGTCAAATTCACTAAGGAGCATAAACCATTTTGCCAATCTACCTATTAAGACAGCTTTACTTAGTAGATACTTCAAAGGGTCGATCTTTGCAATTAACCTGATTGTATGAGCCATCATGTAGTGCCTCAACTTTTGAGTAGCAAACACCACTGCTAAGCAAGACTTTTATATGAAAGTATAGTTAATTTCATAGCCATTTAAATTTCTACTGATGTAGTAGATAGCATGTTCTTTTCCTGTATTATCCTCTTTTGCTAAGAGTGCCCCCAATGAGATATCAGTTGTAGCAATATGCAATGTGAGGGGTCTTCCTTCTATTGGTGGTATGAGAACAAGTGGTGACATTAGATATTGTTTGATCTGATTGAATGTCGCTTCACACTTCTCACCCCACATGAAAACTATGTGTTTATGCAATAGATGATTGAAAGGATGACTTCTATTTGCTAGCTGGGAGATGAATCTTCTGATTGATTGAAGCTGTCCGTATAGTGATCTGAGCTGGCTGATGTTTCTAGGAGGTGGAATCTCCATAATTGCTTTGAATTTTTTTGGATCCACCTCAATGCCCTTTGCTGACACAATGTATCCTAGTAGCTTTGCTGATGTAACCCCGAAGACATATTTCTTAGGGTTTAACCTGATATTAAATTTCTCCATCCGTGTGAAGATTTTATCTAGGATATGCAAATGTTCTTCCCTAGTAGTAGATTTCACCAAGATGTCATCCACATAATCCTCCATGAAAGTGTGCATCATATCATGGAAGATCATAGTCATTTCCCTTTGATAAGTCACTCCTGCATTCTTTAAACCAAATGGCATGACATTCTAGCAGAAAGTTTCCCATGGACATGTAAAATCCGTCTTTTCTTGATCCTTTGGAGCTATTCTTATTTGATTGTACCTAGAGAAACTGTCCATGATTGATAACATGGCATGCCCTCCCATCAAGTCGACAATGATGTCTATATTTGGAAGTGGAAAATCATCCTTCGGGCATGCTTTATTGAGGTCCCTAAAATCTGTGTAGATTCTGATGCTATTGTCTGGCTTGGAAATAGGCACAAGATTTGATATCCATTCAACATAATCTATAGATCATATGAATCTAGCATCCAGTAATTTCTTTAGCTCTGTTTTGACCATTAATGCAATGTGGGGGTGCATTTTTCTTAATTTTTGTTTAACAGGCTTAATTCCTTTTGGCAAAGACAAATGATGCATAAGTAGATTTGGATCTAAGCTTGGCATATCAGAATATGACCAAGCAAAGTTGATGCTTCTTGCTTTGAAGAAGTTGATAAATTTTGGCCTCTCTTGACCAGTCATTGATTCTGCTAGATGTAGTACTTTTGCCTTCTCTTTTGTGCCAATGTCCACTGATTGTGTAGGTTCGACTAGAACTGATGATCGCTCATGATAGTGTTCTAGGAGAGTGTCAAATCTTCCATCCTTTAGTGCCTCAGAAAGGTTTTCACCATTGGATGCGTTCTTTATTTTTACTTTTTCCAGATCTAATGCTCCCATAGAATGGTTTTCACCATTAGATCTATTTTCCCTATTGTTAATTTTGCAACTGGAAGATTTGACACCCTCCTACTGAGTCGTATTGTTATGAGTAGTATGGATAGCACTTGTATTAAGTTTGGTATGACAAAGGAAATGCATGATAGCATCATCATTTTCAAATTTTTGTACAGTCGATGGTTTGATGGGTTCCCAATCAATAAGTTCTAGATGGATCAATGGCATGGTATCATCAGATTGATTTAGGTCAATGGAGGTAAGGGTGAGGACAGCAAGATCCATGATGGTACCATCTTCGAAATCATCTAGTTCACTCAAATTTTGTTCTTCCTCACTAGAGTCATTGATATTTAGTGATTCCTCAACGAATGGTATAGACCCCGAGCCTTGGCCCTCCTCACATGTAGGTGCATATTTTTGAATCACATCGACTGGAATATCAATGTCAAGTAGATCACAAGGTAATGCCCACTCATATTCATTTGAGTATGTTTCAGAACCTTCTCTAAAGTGAAGGATATTTTCCATAGCTATATTTTTTTGCTCTTGCTTCTCTTCTTCAGAGTATCCTAGTCTTGGTTTTTCTTTTGTGTGGAGAGTGAGAGGTGTGATAGGTTCTGAGATTCCCTTTTTCTCAATCCCAATGGTCCTTGTCCTTCATAACCCATCTTTTCCAGAATAGCCTTTCCTTTTCCATACTTGTCTGTGTTGATGCTAACATTTTTGATATCAGTCTCTGATGTTGATGTTTCTTCATCCTTGTATAGCCAATCCAGGATTGCTTTGTTGTCCATTTCTTCTGCTATGGTTCTATATTTTAGAAATTTTTCGTGAAGAACTGTGGTAGGTATAGATGTTGGAGGTTTGATTAGTGATGGTTGACCATATTTCCTAGGAGATGGCATTAACTGTGATAAGTTAAGCGATTGCTCCATTGAGTATTGTCCCATTCCTTTATCTGTCAACTGAACTTGCTTTTGAAATTTGTGTGATAGAGAAGTTTGTGTATCTGATTTTTTTGTTTCATCATGACTTGTTTCCTTTTCTTTACCTTTCTTTTGTACCCACTTGGTAGTGATGCTTGGAATTTGTTCATTCTTGGATGATGATGAACTTGAAGCTTCCTTGTTGTGAGGGACAAAGGCATCTTGAGATATTCTTAATATGTCACAATGTTGTGGGTGATTATAATCAGTAGCTATAGTCACCTCTTGTCTATTTACTGGAAACTTTAGGCATTTATGGTATGTAGAAGGTACGGAATGCATTTCATGAATCCAGGGTCATCCTAAGAGTATGTTGTATGTCAATTCTCTGTCTAATACTTGACATGCTATATGCTTCATCACAGGCCCCACTTGAATGGGTAATACAATCAAACCTTTGGACTATCTTTCCTCCTCATCATAGGCTTTGATGGTCATTTTTCATTGAGCATCAATAGTGTCTTTGGAATATCGTAGTGCATGGACTAATTTGAGGGTGCAAATGTTCAAACTAGCTCCCCCATCTACTAGAACTCTCTTAATAGGTGATTATGGATACAGACTATATGCAATGCTATGTTATGCAGATGGTTTAATGAGACATCATCATGTTGAGAGAATGATAGACAATGAGGGGTAGTCAGATGTCCCACCATAGCTTGGAATTGACACACATCCAAATTATTTGGTATGGTTGTGGCAACTAATGCTTGCTTGAGAACTTCTTTATGTGATGGTGACAACTTTAGGAGTTCCAGTATTGAGATTTGGGTGGGGATATTTTGTAACTGATCAACAATACTATAATGATATTGAGGCATAAATGCACATTGAGATCCTACTCCTTTTAATACTACCTTGGCTTTCCCCCTAGTTATGACAATTGCTGGTTGACATTCTTGATTCTCTTGGGGGGTGTTTTGCATGTGATTGATAATATCATAATTTGATGGAGGTGGAACTGCATGTGTGGATCCAATTCCCCTTAACATAACTTGTGATTGCCCCCAAGTCATGGTTTTTGTTGGTTGATGTTCTTGATTATCTCTCATTTTTAAAACATTGCTTTGATTATCAGAGTGTTGCATGCTTGGGAGTAAATCCAAAGAGGTAACGTTGTTGGTGTCATTTTCCTCAATCTTATCACTAACTGTATGATCATATTTTGAGTTTGGATAGACACAGGATTGTTGTATTATAGACATGATTGGCATTATTCCCTTTGCTATTTGATGATGATGCACCTTTGTCATAATTTGGTAGTGGATCTTTGAAGGCCGAATGATCGTTGTTATTTTGAGGTCCTTCCACATACACTTTGTTGCTGTCCACCAAATCTTGTACTGCATGTTTCAATTCCATACAGTCATTTGTTTTATGACCCTTTTTATTATGATAGTTGCAATAATCAGCATCATTCCACCATGATGGTTTGACTTTGGAATCCCAGAACCTAGCTTCCCGTGCAATGAGAAGGCCTCTGGTAACTAGTTCCTTCATCGCTGATTCCATTGATTGACCTAAAGGTGTGAACTTTCATCGATTTGATTGTTTTTGATATTGTAGTGTTTTTGTACGTTTGTTGTTCTGCATGGTATTTGACTGGACTTTTTGGTCACTGTTTTGATTGTTTGAAGAAGATGCAGTCAAGTTGAAAACTGGTTTGACATTTTGTGAATCACTTGTTGTTTCATTTGTGTTGCGATTCTTTTGCCAAATTTTTGGTTTATCATTACTTGAGTGTTGATTGGAGTAGTTATTTGATTTGTCATTGTAATGTTTGATAACTCCCCATTTCACTAATGCTTCCTCAATCTTAAGACCATTTTCTATGACTTTTTCGAAAGTGGGTGGACATTGTAATTCTAGCCTATAGCTCATTTCTTCTGTCAATTTCTCAATGAATAATTCCATCTTTTCTTCCTTTGGAATAGATCTAGGATACCTAGCGAATAGTCGTCGCCACCTTTGGAGAAAAGACAAGAATGTTTCTCCTTTATTTTGCTTTAAGTTGTAGAAATCCTTGATAGTAACATCATTTTGGATGTTGAATGAATATTGAGAGATAGACTTGTTAACAAGTTCCTCATACATTTTGATACCAGGTTGTAGTTTTGAGAACCATTCCATACATGCACCTCCCAAACTTCTTGGGAATAACCTCATCAAATAAGTCTCTTCTTGAGAAAACTCAAGACTCATTATTTTAAATTCTCATATATGATCTATAGGATCTGTTCGTCCATTGTACTTATCATACTTTGGGAATTCGCAATGTCTTGGAAAAGATAACAAACCAACTATTGTGTCAAAAGGATAAGGACAAATGTCCTATATCGAATACCTTTTGGTTGTACCTTTCCTCATGTCGTGTATCAGTTGCTGTAATAATTGCATTTGTGAAGTTAATGCAACAACTAGATTGATTGTTTGCGTTGGTAGTGGTATTTTTGTTTCATTTGTTTCAGTTTCATCTTTCAAATGGTTTATATCAAAATCTTTTGGAAGTTTCGCCCCTGATTCAGCCAACATTAAAACATATTTTTCCATGTCTTGTTCTAAAACTTTTTCCATAAACATGTGAAACTTGGGATCTTGTTGAGCCGCTTGGATTTCCTCTTTGAGTTATTTCATTTTTGTCATTGCAGTTTAAAGTGTTCCATGGATTTTCTTTTGCCATATTTTTAGATGATTCAAACTCTTGTTCTAAGAGTCTCTTTTTGTGGGATCTAGTGAAGATTGGCATACAAATTTTTTCCCTTTCTTCTGAAATGTTGATCCTATGTGTGGGATAGTGTCAATTTGAACCTTTTTAAACAAAGTCAAATAAGATGACCGATCTTATTGATGAGACAATACTTAAAAACTTAACTACTATACTTTGTTTCATGATGAAGGATGTATTATCCTGATAATGAAACTTTAGTGTAGTAATTGATTGTGTAATTGATTTTGACACTTGTGATTTGCAAGATCTTGTTTCAGTTGATAAGTATGGAAATTTGAATAAACCTTTCTGATTTTGATCCTTTGACAGTGATTCTGATGAAAAGAAAATTTGATCCTGATGAAAATGTTGATAAAATGATAGATTGATAGACTGGTTAAAATTTTGAACTCTTTGTTTTAGAAGCACTAAAATAGAGACCAGAAGCACTGGAATAGAAACCAAAAGCACTAAAATAGGTGATCGAAGTGCTATTTTGACCGAAGCGCCGAAACAGTGCCCAAAAGCACTGGAGAAAATAACAGAAGCGCTACTTCCTAGAAGCACTACAAAAATGGACAGAAGCGCTATTTTTCCAGAAGCGCTAAAATAATGACTGGAAGTGCTAAAATAGAGTCGGAAAGCACTATTTCACAAAAGTGCTAGAATAGTGACCTGAAGCGCTAAAATAGGTTTTTAATAATGCTAAAAACAAAACTTTTTAAGACCTTCTACTGCAAAATTTGATCTGGTCTTGTGGCATATTGTATTAGAGATTGTGGAAAATAAGAAGGATGAATCCATTGACTACGGTTGTGGAAATGTGTGAGAGCTCTCCTCTGGAATGAGGTAAATAACATAAATACACTTCTTAATACGACATTATATCAATGATTAAACAAATTGAATCAATTCAACAAAGTAATCAATTGAAAGCATCCTATTGCTCTCTATCTCCAAAGATTTATTAAATCTAAATTGCTCTCAGATTGTGTAAGCATATAAGACTGTTAAAATGACTATCTGAAGAACGAGATGATGATAATATAATGTTAAATGATAAATCAATTAAACTAGCATGATATTGAGGTGAAACAGATAATTGCAGCTCCAAGAAGTAGCCATTGTTGTGAAGCTTGATTGTTGAATTTGATGTGTCAATGCTTGATGCTTGATGCTTGATGCCTGGATTCCTGCAGAGTAAGGGTGTAAAAGCTTGATTAGCTAGATCCTTTTCTTGGTTCAATGAGGCTTTATTTATAGATTTTCTGGCTATGGAAATGCACAGGGAAAGCTTTGAGAGGCTTGGATTCAATCTGGAGGATTGAATGGTGAGAGATGGAAGAGATTGAGAGAAAGAGGGAAATTGTGTCTACCCATGAAAACACCAGGCAAGAGAAGAGGAAGGATTGATGGAAGAGGATTGAGAGATCAAATTCCAAATTTGTCTCCAATTTCTCTCCAAAACTTCCCGTGAAGTTTCAAAGCATTAATTGTGACAAATTTAGACATAAATTAGACATAGGAAATCTAATTCAGTTTTGAGGAAATGTAGATTGGAATATTCCTTTATGCTCTAATTCAAACATTTTGATTTATTTAAATTAGGAAAAGGGAGATAAATAATTTAATAAAACAAACTATAGGATAGTCATTTATTAAATTAATCAGAGGAATATGGTAATTAATAAATAAAGTGTTTGACCTTATTTAATTAATTCGAGAATGATGTGATAGATTGAAATAGGGATTTGATAATAAAATTGAACAAAGTATTTAATTTTGTTTATTTAATTAAGATGAATTTGAATGTGAACTATATTAAATAAATATTTCTATTTATTTAAACAGTAGAGGAAATAGAATAATTAATCAAATAATGTGTTTTTAATTAATTGGATGCTCCAGACCGATTTTAGGTGTATAGATTTATGATGCTATGAGATGTTCCTATTCTTATGCTTATGTAATGAGATATATGTTTCTAATGGATGCATTTCTTTTTGTATATTTTTCATGCTTTATGGATGTAATGTATGGTAATGATGTAATGCTTTCTTAATATGCTTAGAATAACAAATTTATATTATTCCTCATAACTTAAGATAATGATATGATGTAATGTAATTTCGATGCTAATGATCTAGTGGATGCAGGATGTATCATTGGCGATGTATTGATGACTGTTATGATACAATGTTATTGTGGAAGGAAGATAGAAGAATTTAGAATTAATGAGTTAGTTAGGATGGTGATGGTGATTTGCATTGCTAGGAATTGGGATTTTCAAAGGGGTCATTGCTAGGAATTGGGATTTTCAAAGGGGTCAATCACATTATGTTTGATAACACACATAGGTATGATGCATCAAGGTATAAAGTACTAGGATTGCATGATACCTAGTGTGATGGAATTTGACTCGACAAAAAGATAGGAGTATTCTTGTTCACACTTAGCATACATACTTCGTTCAAGATATAGTTCAAACATTGTAGATATCTTGGGCCAAAACACAAGAAAGCAAGTTTTCCTATGTGGTCAACAAGATACCTAAAACATCCTCCCTACAAAACAAACAAAGCAAGCATGACTAAGTTATTTTACAAGAGTATCCAACAAGTATAGCAGATAAAAAGATAATGATCATTGCCCCATTCCTTTTTCTCTAAACCTATTTTGTTTAGGCATCATCGAGAGGTCCTTGGAATCAATACAAAATAAGATAAGTCAATAAAAGACCAAATAAAGCAAACCAAACAAGCTAATGTTCTTCATACTACTAGCCAAGACTAACTACTGTGAGGGGTATCTAATGCTTATGTCCATCGTAGAAAAGCTTCATCCTAGGACATGTTGTGATCAAGGTTTTGGTGGGACTGATTTGGGTGATAAGCTTTTGATATTCTGAGTTGATCAACTTGCTTGCTTACTGACTTAGACTTCCACAACTTTTGACGATTAGAGTGTTCACTTTGGAACCTGCTAGACTTGCTTCTGACTAACTTACCAAAGGGTGAAGGTGATGATTGATTTTATAATGAGTGATGGCAATCATGGGTGAAAGCGAGATGAAATGGATGCACCATTTTGGATTTTTCAAATATTTTGAGGTTGTTTTTGGTATTTTTTGAGATTTATGATGAAAGGACTAACTTAAAGACCTATGCTAGCGGTCTCGGGAGCTGATCCATAGATTAGCCTTGCCTACGTTATACACGCAGAGACCACATAGTTTGACTAATGACAAACTGACTTGATGATAAGATGGACAAACGGATTATCCTTTTTATTACTTAAAGGACTGGCCTGAGATGCAGACTAGATGGGCAAATGGATTATCAATGCAACGGATGCCTAAAGGACTGACCTAAAGTCTTGGGGGATGATCAAAGATCAACCTTTCCTATGTTCACGCTCAGAGATGATGTAGTTCGACAAGGTGAAAAACTGACAAGACTCAATAATGAACTTTTTGAAGATTTTCTGATATTTCGACATGTTTTTGGCTTTTTTGATGATTTGGATGTTTTTGGATTTTTTGATGAATTTTGAATGTTTTTGGTTTTTGATTTTTTGAGAAGATTTCAAGAATATACATGAATTTGATTTGATGCCGATATAGGAACATGCCCCCAATGTGGTGTGATAGACTACTTCGATAAAGGCAGGACAAACTAACCTTAGGAATATGCCAAGTAGTACTATGGTGGAATATGATATGGACGCCAGCTCAGGCTGTGGTATGGATGCGAGTGGATGCGTGTATGGATGATTAATGAAATGTAATGGAATGGATGAGTGAGTCATGCAGATTTTGGTGGATAGAGAGTGCTTTATTTACGCTTGGTGCCTATTTGCCAGGTTTTCACCAAGGTACTTGTCCAAAGCGCCACCGAAGTGGTTTTCACTAGAGGACAATTTTTTTCTTTATTGTTTTCAATCCTTTTTCTGATTTTTTGTTGTCACCAAGATGCCTGTTTGCCAAGTTTTCATCAAGGTAACCATTTTTTTAGGACTTTTTGTATTTTCTAATTTTATACCTTGCAAGTTCTTAGGCATAGAACCTTTTGAGATGACAACTATCCATGGGCTCCTACAGAGGTTTGCCTTGTGGTGTTAGTAACTGATATGCCCCTAATTTGTAGCTTGCGGTGATGATGAAAGGTCCTAGCTAGTTAGACTCAAACTTTCCTTTTGTATCTGGGTTTGGTACATTCTTTTGGTTCTCTTTTAGCACAAGGTCACTGACTTGGAAGGTGTGTTGCCTGATCTTTTTGTTGTAGCTCCATTTCAGGAAATTCTGGAAAACCTACAAATGATTTAGAACATCCATGCATTGTTCATCCAGTAACTCCAGCTCTTTTAGTCTTGTAACCTTGTATTCCTCATCTGTGATGAGGTTTTGCAAAGATATTCTCAAGGATGGGAGCTCGATCTCAATTGGAAGTATGGCTTCTGATCCGTAGACCAGGGAGAATGGGGTGGTGCCTGTTGGCATGCGGATGCTGGTGTAGTAGGCCCATAAGGTAGGGTTTAGCTGCAAATGCAATCATGACCAGAGTCATTGACTATTTTCTTAATGATCTTTAGGATAGTTTTGTTGGTAGCCTCTGCTTGGCCATTGTCTTGTGGGTAGTATGGGGTGGAAAAGCGGTGTTGGATTTTGAACTTCTCACACAAGTCATAAAAATATTGATTTTTGAAGGGTGTCCCGTTATCAAAGATAATGGATTGAGGAACACCATATCGGAAAATGAGGTAGTTCAAGATGAACTTGGATATCTTTTTACCCGTGATGTAGGTCATGGGAATTGCTTCAACCCACCTTGTGAAATATTCGGTGGTAGTGATAATTAACTTATGGCCATTGGATGAGGTGGGTGAGATTTTACCTATGAGATCGAGTCCCCACTAGGAAAAGGGCCAAGGTGTAACAATGGGATATAATTTTTGAGTTGGTGCATTAATGAGATCTCCATGTTGCTAGCATTGTAGACATCTTCTGACAAAGTCATGTGCCTCAATTTCCATTGTCGACCAATAGTATCTGGGTATTAGTTAAAGTAGTCAAGGCCTCCTTAGGTTTTAAGCACTGTAACAAGGTTCCATCGATACTTCTACGGAAGAGGGTCTCTCCTAAGATGACAAATCGTAAGGACCTTTTAACAAAGGTTCACTTTAGGTTTGGGGTAATGTCAATTGGAAGGACTCCTAATCTCATATAGGTGTAAATTTCATGGTACCAAAGATCACCAGGACCAACGAGTTCACATGCATATTCTAATTCTGGTACCTCGAAAGTTGGTACAAGAAGCTGCTCTATGAGGAATTTGTGTTTCGAGATGTTGCGAGGGATATCCAACAAGGATCCAATTGTTGCCATTGCATCCGTTGCTTTGTTGTTTTCCCTCAGTATTTGCTCAAATGTGACGTCGATGAATGATTCCTTGAGGATTTCTACTACCTTTTTGTATGGTGCGAGCTTATCATCTTTAGTTTGGTATTCACCGTTGACTTGGTTAATGATAAGTTGTGAGTCTCCATAGAATTTTAATGCCATGATTCACCATTGTGCCACAATCTTGAGACCTATGGTTAAAGCCTCATATTCTGCAATATTGTTTTTATAGGGGAATGCCAACTTGTAAGATCTTGGTATATAGTCCCCCTGGGGGTGATGAAGAACACACCAGCTCCTTATCCATGTTGCATGTGGGAGCCATCGAAGTATAGTTTACAGTGGTTAGCTACACTGAGATTGAAAAGGGACTCACGCCTAAACTAGCTCCTAATCCATGTTGCATGTGGGAGCCATCGAAGTACAGTTTCCAATGGTTAGCTACACTAAGATTGAAAAGGGACTCATCTAGAAACTCTGATACGAGCGGGTTGTTTATATAGAGTGGAGCTTCTGCTAGTTGGTTCACAATAACTTGTCCTTTGATCACCTTTTGCTCGACATATTCAATATCATGTTCAGATAGTATCATCACCCACTTATCCATTATGCCTATAAGCATTGATTTTGTCAATAAATTTTTGACGGGGTCTATCTTGGCAATTAGCTTAATTTGATGAGCTAGCATGTAGTGTTTGAATTTCTAGGCTGCAAATACTAGTGCTAGGCAAGCTTTTTCTATTGATGTGTAATTGAGTTCATGCCCCATCATTGTTCTACTGGTATAGTAAATGGCTCACTCAGTTCCCTTTTCATCATGTTGGGCTAAAAGGGCCCCAAGGGCATCTATCGTTGCTGAGATGTATAGAATCAATGGTTTCCCTATGATCGGTGGCATTAATACAGGTGGTGAAGGTTGGTATTCCTTGATCTTTTTGAATGCTTGTTTGTACTTGTCATCCCACCTGAATGCTATTTCCTTGTGGAGTAGGTGTGAATAAGCAACCTGATTATCTGCTAGTTGTGCTATGAATCTTCTAATGGACTGAAGTCTACCTTGTAATCCTCTGAGTTGCTTTAGTGTTCTTGGTGCTTCCATATCAAGGATTTCTTATCTTTGCAGGATCCACTTCTATCCCTCTCATTGAAACTTTGTACCCTAGAGACACACTTCTTTGGATTGAGTCTGACCTTGTATTGTTCTAGCCTATCAAAGATCACACTTAGAGTCGCTATGTGGTCTTTCCTTTTCTTTGATTTGGCCAATATGTCATCCACATAGCCTTCAATAGTTTTGTGGATCATGTTGTGGAAAATTACTGTTATGGCCCTTTGGTATGTAGCTTCTACATTCTTTAGCCCAAATGGCATCACATTCTAGCAATAGGTTCCCCAAGGACATGTAAAGGCTATCTTATGTTGGTCCTCTTTCGCTATCATTATCTGATTGTATCCCAAGAAGCCATCCATTAGGGACAACATCTCATGTCTGGCCATCATGTTCACTATCATGTCAATGTTGGGTAGTGGAAAATCATCCTTAGTACATACTTTGTTTAGATCTCTAAAGTCCATGCAGATGCAGATGCCCCCATTCAGTTTTGAGACTGGCACAAGATTAGATACCCACTCTGGATAGTCAATCAAGCATATGAAGCCAACATCCAAGAGATTTTGTAACTCAATCTTAATGAGCAAGGCTATTTGTTGGTGCATCTTCCTTAAATTTTGTTTGACTGGTTTCGCTCCCGAGTAAACAACCAAATGATGAACCACCACCTCAGGATCTAGGCTTGGCATGTCAACATAGGTCCATGCAAAGTTTACCTTTCTTTCTTTTAGGAATGTTGCTACTGTTAAGAGTGACTCAGCGTAGAAAGTGATTTGCGGTTCTGTTTCTATTCCCAAATTGATAGGGTTGCACTGCTCTTCCAGGACTGTTGACTTTTCTTGATGTAAAGCTATAGGGGGCAGATTGAATCCTTCATCCTCTGGCACCTTAGAAAGGTTTTCACCATTGGATGCATCCTTTTATTTTACTATTTTGTCATTAGAGAGCACCACAGTGTGGTTTTGACTCAATAATGTAGAGCTTATTCTTGATATTTTCCTTTTGCAACTGAAGGATTCAATCATCTCCCCATAGTATGCCTGGGTGTCTAATGTGATGTTGGATCCCACCTTATGATCCCCACATGGAACTGTGTTCCTCAATCCCATGAATTCTGAGAGCGCCTCATCATTTTCGTATGAGTCTAGAATTGGTGGTCCTTGTTGATCATGATCGATGAGTTGCGAGTGTACTAAGGTGATTAGGTGGGTTTGTTGGTTTGACTCAGCTGTGGAGGCACTAATCATTAATAGGGTGGAATCTTCAAAGAGCCTAGGGAGACCTGCTATGGTATGATCATCATCACTACTGCTACAAACATAAATGATGTCTAAGGTGAAATTATCAAGTGGGATACCTAGGCATACAGGTGGTCTAGGAGTGGATGTTGTTACCTGAGGAGAGGCCCTAACTACCCTTCTGGGAGTACCTCTACCATGTATGGTTGTACTTCGAGGAGTATACCCAAGGCCAAGGTTCCGCATTCTTCTTTCTACAATGATGGGTTCCAACCATCCATCACTATTTCTTCCAAGGCTTTCATTCCTGCTATAGCCCATACCAAACATCATTTGCAACCCTGTGTTAGTTTCATCCATGGATAGGGTTGGGGTGGGCCTTTCATCTTGGTATAATGTGTTTGAGATTTCCCCCTAATCCACATTTTCTCGACTGAGATCCCCCAACGGTAGAATCCAGAAGGGTTTTCCCTAACAGGTTGGACAGGTGTTTCAACTGGCTGAGGTTGTCCATGCAACCTAGGAGATTGTGGTATCTCTCCTACAACAAATGCACTCCTTTCATTCTATAGTCACCATATCCATTGTCTTGGATCATGTTTTTGATTTTGGATATGTCAACGATGGCGAGTGTCTCTATTGTAGAATTGGAAGTGAGGTTAGCTGGGTCAATGTATGAAGTGGACGGGCCTTCATCATTTTTTGGTAGTTGGGGGATCTTATAGAACTTGGCTTCCAAGTTTTTGCAGTAGGTGAAAGGTTCTAGATCCCCATATATAGTGACCTCGTTCTGATGTGAGAACTTGATACATTGGTGATACGTCAAGGCCACGGCCTTCATTCCGTGGATCCAGGGGGCATCCAAGGATGATATTATATGTTAGGTCTAGGTCGAGGACCTGACAGGTGGTCTCCATAGTTGTCAGTCCCACTTGGATGGGGATTTTGATAGTGCCCTAAGACACTCTTTCTTGGTCATCATACGCCCTTATTGTGATGCTTTTTTTTCTATTAATGGAATCCTAGGTGAATCCCAATTTCTTTATGAGCTTTAGAGAATAGATGTTAAGGCCTGCACCTCCATCCACTAGGACTCATTTGACTTTCTTTTTATGGATGAGCACTTGAAGGTGGAGTGCATAGTTATGAGATGGTTGTGGGGGGAAATCTTGGTTAGAGAATGTAGTGAGATTTTGGGTAGGGATGTTACCCACCATAGCCTGGAATTGCTATGTGTCAAGGGTTGCAGAGATAGTGGACACAACTAATGCTTCATCAAGGATCTTTCTATGGGTGGTGGAAATTTTCAATAGCTCCATGATGGATATTTGGGTGAGGGTTCTCTTAGGCTGGTAAATGACTTTGTAGTCATAGGGGATGGCTTTTATATTATAAATGGGGGTCTTACCTGGTGTCCCGACAATGGTAGTCATTCCACCATGTGTGGTGACTCCACAATCATTGTTGGCTCCTTTGAAATTTATGACAGTGACCATCTCATCGACACATCTGACTATCTCCTCATACATTAGATTAGCACTAGCATACTTTTGCTTGCCCTAATTGTTCCCTTGATTATTTCCTTGATTGTTCCCTTGGTTGTGGTTCGACATCAGATTCATGTATTTTTTCAAGTCTTGGTTTCCGGCTGGCTATTCAATATTGATGATCTTATCCTCGATGAGGTCTTGGATGTTTTTTTTAACCTCATGCAATGGTAGTGGTATGTCCTTTGATCTTGTGAAATTCACAAAGGAGATTCTCATTATAGCATGGCGGTTCAGTCATGGGTTCCGTGTATTGCTCGGAGTTAGAGATTTTGATCATGTTTTCCTTGACCAATTTCTTCATGATGGATTCAATAGATTCACCAAGAGCCATGAACTTCCTCTTGGGGTGATACTTGGCTTGGGGAGGTGGTCCTCCTTGATTACCCAAGTTATTGATTTGGTTCATAGGAGTTGGTTTTTGTTGTGCTACTACCGCATTAGTCTGCACATTGTTGCGATTATGATTTTGCAATTGATGATGGTTTTGGATGTTCTGCTTAGGGGCATTGATGACCACTTTAGCATCGACCACACCATTGTTTGTGATATTTTTCTTCCTTGAACATGTTTGAGGTTTATCATTATAGTTGTTGGATAGGCAGTTATCCTATGGTGGGGTGAATGTTGATGTGCCTCCTCGTGCAGTAAGCGCTCTTTCGATGTTGAGAGCCTTTGGGATCAGTTGATCATAGGATGTGATGCATTGCATTTTCAAGTACAAGGCCAAGTTTTCATCTAGATTGGATATGATGGTGCAAAATTATTGTTCTTTCGGCATGGTCCATCTGCTCTGATTGGCCTTGGATTGCCATCTTTGCAAGAAGGATGTGAATAGCTCTCCTTTTCTCTATTTGAGTGCGGATAGTTCTTCCAAACTAACATCCACGCCCATATTGAAAGAATATTTTTTAAGGAAAGCTTCCATGATTTCCTCGAATGTTTTAATGCCCGTGGGTAGGCGAGAAAACCATTCCATGGCTGGATCAGTTAGACTACGGGGGAAGAGTCGCATTAGATAGGTTTCATTGTATATGACCTCCATGCAATGCACTTGAAATTCCCTAACGTGGTTGTCAAGGTTACCCATTCCATTATACTTGTCGAATTTGGGGATCTCGAATCCCTTTGGGAATGGTATCATGGTGAGACTTTTTTCAAAAGGATAAGGGCACAAGCTGCCTAGTATCCTTGTTGTTTTTCCTACTTGTAAGTCCAACACTTGCTGCGAGAGTAGTTTGATTTATGTTGCGACATCTTTGCTTGGGTCAGGAGGTGGAATGAATGAGTTGTGAGGTGTTTGAGGTGTTTGGTGGGTGGGAGGAGTACTATTAGGCATTTTCTACAAGCTCTATTTTGCGTTCAAAGCCTGTTGGTATGCTTGCATTTGTGCCAACAACGCTTGTTGTTGATCTTGCTACTGTTGTTCCAACAACACTTGTTGTTGGTCCATCTGTTGTCATTCCCATGAAGCCTGTTGTTGGTCAAGCTATTGTTGTGCTAGCAAAGCCTGCTATTGGTCTAGTTTTTGTTGCACCAACAAAGCTTGTTGTTGTTCAAGCTCCTGTTGTGCCAACAAAGCTTGTTGTTTAGCTTGTTGTTGTGCCTGAAAGTCTTGCAGGTCTTGTTGGTATGCTTGTGGATGGATTTCTTGTAGTTGCACTTGGTATTGTGCTTGTGCCTATTGATGGGCTTGTGCTTGTGCTTGAGTTAGAGCTTGTGCTTGAGCTTGGGCTTGGGCTTGTGCTTGGGCTTGTGCTTGGGCTTGAGCTTAGGCTTGCTGCTTTTTCTTGAGTACTCTTTGTTGGTTGGCCTTTTGAAGGGTTTGGATTAGAGTGGTGAATGAATTTACCATGTTGGCTTTTGGTGGGATTGGTGGTAGAATGGGAATGATGCCAACCATTGTGGCCGGCAAGAGGGTTATGGTGGTGGTTGGGACTTGGGTTGTAGGGGGGTGGTAGAGATACTCGGTCCTTGAGAGGGTATTCTTTGGGATATTTGAGGATCGATTGATGCATTTGTCGTAGTGGCTTGGATGGTCACCAATTGTTGTTGTGATGTTGTGGGAAAAAAGAGGGAATTCGATGTGATGTTCACATTGCCTTGTTGTGAGAAACTAGCAATTTTTAGGGGAGGAAACCCCACTCAGAGTGGTGATGTAGTTGTGAATGGAAATGGGGGAAGAGATGGTATGCTGCCTTGGAAAGAAAAGGGATTAGCAACATCGGTTGTTCCAAACAAACCACCTTCTCCTTGTGGTAGAGAAGTTTGCATGTTTGGTTGACAGGCTGGTGAGGCATGGAATGAAGATGAACCAACAAGATTGTGGAATGTGAGTGGGATGTATGGGTGTAATGGGTTTACTAGGACAAAATTATCCAGTGTGGTGGTGACAACCACCTCTTTGTTGGCTACAATGCAATGCTGTTGTAACTCTCGAAACATAGCACTTCCTTTCTTCATGGTTGGTGAGGTTTTTGTGATGGCTGATGTGATGTGAGGCATTTCTTGATTGAAATTTGACATTAGGGATGCATTTGTAAGAGGCATGTCCGTACTAGTGCTTGCATCAAGGTCAGAAGGGAATTGAACCCCTCCTTCCACTAACGTGTTTAGGTACTTGAACATGGCACTAACAATTTTGTGGTTCTCTAGGTTTTGAACCATTTTTATCATTTCAGATTGTGTCATCCCAATGTCTTCATTTGTGATGTCCCCTTTCATAACTCTCCTCTTGAGGATTTTGTGATGGTAAAGAAGAGTTACTTGGGGGATTGCTTGATCCTGCAAGGTTTATTTCGGAGGTTACTTGACTCATGTCAATGGAAGTTGATATTTCATTGATATTTTCCATGCTCTTCTTGTATTGCGATCTTGTTTGAACCATAAAAAAATAGGGATCACTTGATCCTAACCTTTTAGGCTCAAAAGAGAAGAACTAGGGAAGTTAAAGATCAAATAGGGTGGTAATGATAATGGGATAATGGATGAAGAGAGTGAATGAAACTTTTGGAGAAATTTCGAAGGGTTATGCTAAACTTGTTTAGGACTTAGATTGATTATGATGGTTTGAATATGTGTTTTGAGTCAAACAAGATTGCAGTGAAGTTGTAGTCCCTAAGAAGTATTATCCTAGGGGAACTTACAAAAGTGGATGAATTGGCTAAGTGTGTTAAGCCAATGTGATTTGTGAACTAGTAGACCTTAGGAAGTTGTGTTATCCTAGAGGTAAATTCGTCCAAAATTTTGACTATTTTGGCTAGGTGTGTTAAGCCAAGATAGGGTGATGTTGGTTTAGCCCTTTAAGTTTAGCATGAGTGATTTTTCTAAAGTTCTCAAGAAGCTTGGTGATGGGATGAGATTTGGTTCGATGAAATGATGGACGAGGATGAAAACTTTGATCCTAGGCTTGAACCTAGAGACAACTCTTTTTACAAGATCTCGATGTTGAAGAACACGTTAGACTTCCTATGGGAGGAAAGCAAACCTTTCAAAGAGTTTGGGATTTTGTTGATAGTAGAACGCATACAAATCTGGATTATTCCTTGAAGCCTTTTTGTAGAAGTTGTATACTAGTCTCTCTCTTACTTTAAGGAGCATTTCAAGGCGTTTTTCATGGGCTTTTAGACTTATCTTCTTGAACCTTGGTTTTGGAATTTTGATCTTTCGGGAAATCATTGGGAACAACACACATGAAGTTCAATTTGTCTTTTTATCATGGCTTAATGAATTCTTTTTACCAAAGACACTTGCTTGCTTATGTTCCAAACTATATGTCTAATGTCCCATTTTCTTTCTCATCCCACAAGATCCATTGTGTGGAAATCAAGTAAAATACGGAAAACGTTACCTATGTTTAACCTTATTGAAAACAAATGAGGATAGAATCCAAGAACTTAGAAACCTCTAGGGATATGATCCCTAGGGAAAGCAAGAGTGCCTAAATTTGTCAAAGGTATTTGTTTCCTAAAAGGGGTTTGAAAATTTGAGGTCTTTTGAATGTTTGTTTTTGCAAATATTTTCGAGAACCAAGTAATGTGTTTTCCACTTCCAAGCACTTTTTACAAGCCTAGGATGAGACAATATTTTGTTGGGTTCCCACTTGGATAAATCTAGCTACGCATATTTTGTGTGAATGGCTAAATGCTTGACCACACTAGTTCCCCTCCACAGAACACGGTTCTTAGGTCAGCCAAGCATTAGTGCCCATGAGTCTCCCATGGCATACTTTCCATTTGTACATTAAAACCGCATGTATAATGTGGGGAAGCTTCAAAGGACATGACCTTTTGCACCAACAAAATAGATAAGGTTTTGGCCTTTCTCTAAACAGAGGGTTCTAATTCGGGCATTTCATTCATGGGGGATTACCCAAGATTTGCGAGAGTCCATTTCTATCCATCTCGTCAGAATAATCCTCGTGATTCTTGAACTTTCCTCAAGAATCCACACTTATATACTGGTTGGAAGTCACTTGGCTTTAGCGTGTTTCTGGTTGGGACATTCCCTTGGGTGATTAATTTTCCCACAAGGCAGTCCCACTAAGATAAACAAAAGTGAGTAAACATATTCGTAGTTCGATCAACCTTCATTTAGAAACAAAGGGAGAACACTCGCAATAAGTTTACTCACACTCGCATGTTTTGTTCAATTGTTAAGTACCCAAATTGAAATGTGGAGGCAATCTTTTATGCAACTTAGTGTCACCAAAAAGACTTTTGATTCTCAAGATCGTCGTGAGGCATGAGAGAAGTGCATATGCCTTTTCAGATGATACTACTTTACAAAAAATATTACAAGACACAAAGGATACATGTTCATTTTAAATTCCTCAAAGCAATGATGACTTCTTTTTAAGAACCAAAGGAAATGTGAGATGGCTTTGTTCAATTGTTATCCTTCAAAGAAAATCTAGTATGTTTGTCAAGGTTCTTTTTAGCCCCTTGGAAACTTTGAAAAGAAATTTGATTGTTTATTTTAGAACCCAAAAAAACTTTAGTGTTCCTAAGGCAAATGAAATTAACAAATTCCTTTTAAACAAGAATCAAAAAATCTTTAAAGAGTGTTGAGGAACACTTTGTAAAAAGTGAGCATGGTGTCATAATGAATCTCCTACTTTTCTTGAAAAAGGGAGTGTTCTTGTTCTTTTTAAACCCAAAGTAAATCTAGTGTTTCTGAGGCCAAAGATATTAACAAATTTCTCTTAACAAGTAGAATTTTAAAATCCTCCAAAAGTTTTGAAGAACACTTTAGTGTTTAAAAACACTTTTTCTTGCATGATGAGTATGAGATCATGACGAGCTTCCAACCTGCAAAATGACAGAAAAACCAGAGAGCAAAAGATAGTCAACAAGGTTAGGAATTAAAAATCCAAAACTTAAAAAGCACATGTCAATTTTAGATCTTCCTGTTTTTGTCGTGGCATAGTTTGTAAAAGCGATATAGTTTGGGGTGAAAGCAGTGCTATATAGCGCTACGTAGTTGATTGTGCATGACGCTCTACAAAAATAGGGAGTGAAAAATAGGCGAGATATGTTTAAGCGGTGGAGTTTGGAAGTGGCCCTTCTTATAATTTTGAATTTTCCAGGTGGGAAATCAGGAGTGATAGAGTTTGGATGGAATGCAGTGCGATACAGAGCCATGGTGTTGAAGGCAGTGCAATATAGTGTCATGGAAGAGAGTGTGGTGGAGTTAGGGAATTTTAAAAAAATGACAAGCGGGTGAAAAAGCGGTGAAGTTAAGAAACTAGGCGCAGGTCAGTATTGTGCCGCCTCCCTGAAAGTGGAGAAGTATTGCGTTGTGCCTATTAAGGAAGCTCGATATGTCACCATGTGGCTATTTGCTGTGACCTATGAGAAAATGTTTAAGAAAAATGCAGAATTTTTTTTAAAAACCTGATTAATTTCTTGAATAACCCTCCTTCTAACACCAAAATGTGAACCCCTAAACATGCAAATGCACAAGAGCAAAAAAACACATTAGGTTGTTAGATCAAATGATTGCAAACAAGTATGAGAGATTCCCCATGAAATCCATCTATTTAAACTAAAATTAGGAAAATGAGGAACACAATACAAGAAACTAAATTAAATCCTATTTAAGAAAATGGATTAGTGATCCCATGGGGTAATTGGTGCTAATGAAGTGTTGCAATTGGCCCTTTCCCAATTCCTAAGTTGCAATGTTGAATGATTGAGAAATGGTCAATTGGGAGATTTGAGCATAACCTTGTTATAATATTTTGAAGATGATGAATGGTTGAGTGAAATGGGCAAAATTAGCTCTCAATGTGAAGAGAGTAACTTTACATGAATATTGTGGATGAGAAATGATGAGAGAAGTCTCGAATTTATAACTTTCAATTTGGAAGAGAAATTAAGATTTGAGCAATGTGAGACTAACTTCCAATCCAATGGTTGAATGCCACATGTCAAAATGTGAATGGTTAGTGGTTGTGCACATTTTGGCCAAAGTGCCAATAAATGCATAAATTTGAATTTGAAATTGTGAGATGACTTGTTGAAGAGGGAAGAGAAATGAAGTTAGTGTCACTTGGCTCAAGGCCAAGGACATGTAAGAGGTCTTAAATGCCTTGTTGGAAGGACCAAGTCCACTTGGCCTTTTTGAATTCAAAAGAGGGAATATTCCCTTTTGATGCCATGTGAAGGAAAATAGAGAATTAAATAAATCAAAGTAATTGATTTATTGTGCAACTTGCATTCTGTAGAGGATTTTAATGAGAGGGATTAACTTAATCATGTTTTTGATTAATTTAATGAAGAATTAGATGATGTGACAATTTAGACTTAAATTTATGAACTGATTTAAATCAAATTGAGAGGAAGGGATTCAATTAAATAAATGATTTGACTTATTTAACTAAGGAGGAGTATATTTAAATAAAATAAGGTTTTATTTAATTTAATAAGAGGACTTTAGAGATTTTTAATTAAATAAAATGATTTATTTAATTAAACAGAAATGTAAGGTTAATTAAATTAAATTGATTAATTTAATCAAAGGAGGTGATAGACTTAATCGGATAAATAATGATTCATTAGATTAGGGGATAGAATTACAATGAAATGTTGAGAGTGTGATTCTGGAGGAAACGATGCTAGTGATCAGGATCAAGTGTGTCGGATTGAAATTGTACATTTTCCATGTTTATAGTAACCGTTGTAGTGCGATGGAAGCAGCTAGCGGCATGGAAGACAACTACCACTATACCTTAGTAGTGTGGTGGAAATGGTTAGCGGTATGCAAGATAGCTACCGCTATACCACAGGTAGTTTGAAGGGAGACCTCGGTTGAGTGGTAAGGAAGTGGATGTCAAACTGTATAATGAATTTTTGACTTATTAATCAGTGTTCTTTCGGCCTTGAAATGATTATCATTTTTGTGTAAAGGAAATCAATTGACTGTTTTGGAAGTTTAGGTCATATTTTCCCTTCTCTTGCACGAAGGGTTTGGAACCCTAGTTTGGCCACCACCATGGAATCACACTCTCAATCGTTTCACTCTGTATTCGATTGCTTTCTGTAACTCTTGGATAGCGAATGTGGAAGCTTGAAAGACCACCACCATGGTTGTTTCTCTTGTTAGGTTCTTGGTAGCGGGTGAATGCTAGAAATAGCAAAGTGGCACAGGTTGCTTAGTTTAGCTGCAAATATGGTAAACTCTTTGTGATAGAAATTCCATCACTATTCTTAGGTATTCTTTCAGTTTTCCTTTCAGATCCATTACATCTCAAGCAAGGTTATTTTGAGTTAAGTTTTCTATGCAAATAGAAAAGTGAACAATACGTATTCATTCAGCTCTCTTTCATCCTGATGATGGATCACGTAGTGTGATTCAAAATGTTGATGATAAAAATTAACACCACAATCTTATCTAGAAAAGACATTCAAATAATTGATGGATTGTGGAAACTTGATATCTTTAATAAGTATTCCTTTCATGGAAAAATATGAAATGATTGCTCTGAAATGTGACTGCATTTTTATTGAAGGTTATCATGACAGTTTTAAAGGGATAGTGATTTCAATTTGTGGGTAATGATAAATCTTTGAAACTCTTCAAATCCTTAGCTAAATATTTGGTAATTACTATTAAATGCATGATTTCAGTTACTTCATTTTGCAGTAGTTTTTTAGTGGCCATTATTTTAAAATTACATGCATGCCTTAATGCTATTTAGTTAAAGAACTATTTGTGCAGGCTGCTTGCAAGGACAATTTTTTAGTCTGCCTTCTAAATTTGCACAATACTTGAGTATTCTTGTCAGAAGACCTTATTTAGATTGATCCTTCCCTCATGATCATGGTAACATCTGGCACTATTTCTTGCAAGTAGAATGGTAACCTGATAATCATCTTTGAGTAATTCTTTGAAAATTAAAAAAGAGCAACTGTTGTAACCCTTCACGGGATGTAATGATGCAAAATGTAAAAAGAGAAAAATAGAGAGATTACGGCTTGATCATTACTAAAAAACCTTAAAATAAAAAAGATAATAGCAGTGAAATGTATAAGGGTTTTGTATGAGACATAGGGTTTCATCCTTTGAGCTGAAAATTTGGAAAATATAGTGTGTTAACTATTTTTGAACTGTATCATGAAAAATGTATGAAACACAGTGTGAGAAAAATAAATTTGTACACACCATTGGTAATACATTGTGATGAGAAGTTGTATTGAGATCATAATTAGATTTTCCTCAAGCTATCTTAAGGCTCGATAATGGGTGGAGCTCTGAAGAGTCATTCTTGAATTTTGAAAATTCTACATATTATCTGTCAAGAGGCACTTGATAGAAATCAGGGAAACAGAGAGATCCTCTATATCATTGTATGATCTATTGTTAAATAGAAAAGGGGTTGGTGCTCCTTGAGATTGGTGTCACTAAAAATAGGGGTCAGTGCTCCTTGAGTCGGTGCTCAAAAATCAACCTATGAGGCATAGTCGAAAATGATTATTGAAATGAAAGCCTGAAAAAGGCAGCAGGTTAAGGAGTGGTTTTTCTACCCTAGGAGGCTTTTCCACTCGGCATATTGTGTGTCTATTTGAGTATTTGTGGTTCATTTGATTCAGTGCTTTAATGCTTTAAAATGCTATGTTTCACTATTCTCATCTTAGTTTATGTGATTGCATTCAATACATGAATGAGTTTATCATTGATAAATGAGAGCATACATTTGGTTTATTTCAGTTTCAGTAAAATTTGTTAAAGAAGTTAATGAAACTAATTCAACCCCCCACTCTCAGTGTCTTTTCACTCCAAAAATATATAGAATCCACTTTCTCTTTTGTTGCAACTAATACATAGGAGTTGATCACCTTTATCAGGTGATGCATAACGAAGGAGGCTCGAGTCGTTTAGATCTATGGGACCATCTTAGATACCTATAGGTCAACATCAATAGGGTGAAATTCCCACCTATTTGAGACTATATCATGGATAAGGATAGCCTATGAGGAGGTGCATGTCGAGGAAATATAGAAGACCACACACCCTACTGTAATGATTGAGAAGTGGAACCGATGATCGAAAAGAAGCAAAGGGAGAAAATTATGATTCGATAGGTGGACACTTTCAATTCATTAGTGAGGGGAAGTGAAGTGTTATTTTTCATGTTCATGGGGTGATAGTAACAAAATTAAAAGTACTCATGATTTAAAGAAAGTGTGTGAAATAATACAAATTTTCAAGTGTGGTCCAATGAATCATAATAGGTTAAGAGGTAGTTTAAAAGTGTATGAATTGAATAGGTTGGACCAATACTTAGGCAAACAAATCTAGTCATAAAATGAAGTATGGAGCTCAAAAACATAACTTAAGGTACCAAGTGATCGAAGGAGAAAAAAGAAACAAAGTGTAAGGGCTACAATTAGGGAAAAGGGTTTTTAAAAAACCCTAATATAGTCTACCTATTAACCTTTATAAATAAGAGGAAAATTAGACATTTTAAAGGATTGGAAAATTTAAAAAGCTAAAAAAATTACAAGCACTACAAATCCCTATCAAATTTGAAAATGATGAGGTAATTGTATTAATCAACATTGAGAAAGAATCAAAATTCATATTATGTGCATGTGAATTTGACCTATCTATGATGAAAAAACTAAGTAATGCAAGGATCAAAAACAAAAAAAAAAATACTCAAGATTGGCCTAGTTTAATCTAAACAAAAACACAAGAAATTGGAATTGTTTACCTTGTTTAAACTGTTACTTTGGTTGGCCCTTATTGATTTTTGATTTGTGTCCTCTCACCTTGGAAAAATGGCATAAAACCTAATGCAAAATGGGACTATGATGGTGAGTAATGCAATGGTGAATGTGGGTATTGTGTAGGATGCAAGATATGAGCTCAAATATGTAGCAATGAAGGTATGTGTTTGGATGCAAAGTTGATGGATCTGCTTGTTCAAAGTTGTGTTTGCTTGATTTTGGATTGTAAAAGTGGATGATGCAAATGGAGCCATTTCCACAAATTTTAGTGGAAATGCCTATAAAAAATGGAGGGCTCAGATTGATCCAACAAGGAAAAGATCATCGGCTCTAGGGTGAGTTGAGGAATCACAAGCCCTCACATCTCGCCATGTGGCAGGTGATGTGGAAAGAGAAGATGAGGTGGACATGACATGGACATACTACATAGTACCTTGGGATTTGGACAAGATCTCCTCATAAATGAGGTCCTTAATTGCATGTGAGGAATTAAAAATTTCCTCCAAAATCGATATGGGAATGAGAGAAAGAATTTCAAATTCCTTAAAATTCCTTTAGAGAATAAAAGTGAATTAAAAATTCACTTGGGAAATGTGTTTCATTCTCCCAAAGGAGAAATCATTTAAGGAAGTTGACTTAGGAAACTTTCCATAAATGGCATGATGATTAGGTTGACCTAATTGAGTGATTAGGTTGTGCAAAAAGGTGATTAGCTAGGCTAATGAGGGATTAGAGGCAAGTGGAGGATTATGGAGGATGTGACCCTAATCATGATTAGGATTGTGCACATCCTAATCATATATTAATTAAACTAACCTGGCTTAGAATAAATTATGCAGAATGTGATATTTGGAGAGAGAAGAATTTGAATTAAAAAATTAATTTAATTCAAAAAGGAAAAGTGACTAGATTAAATAAATTGAAGTATTTATTTAATTTAGAGATGAAAGGGATAAAGTATTTAATTGATTTATTAAATACCTTATGGACATTAGGATGAGATGCAATATTAGTCAAATAATAAATTATTTAATTAATGTGGATAAAGGGTGCATGATAGAAGAATACGAGGGTGAATTTGACCATATGGGGGTGACCAAATTTAGATGTCTACATTTTTCCCCTCTTTGAAATACTATGAGAATAATAGCGTTTTTAAGAAAATAAAATACATATGACTTGATAGAAGAAGAGAATGTAAGACGATGCCTCAGTGTTGTAGGGAAGTGGATAAGACAAAAGAATGGAGGAAAATGGCGTGGTATGCCCCCTCGAGAGGGAAGATGGGGAAGAAAAAGGGGCCTCGAGTGACTTCCTAATAGGAAGAAAAAAAGGGAACCATGCGATAGAGCTCAAAAAGCCATGAAGGATGGCTTTTGAATGAAGGAAAACAGACACATGGGGTACGAATGGTAGCCCTCAGAAAAAAGGGGGTGAATGATCTAATAAAAGGTTAAATAACGGGTAAAAATTACCCAAAATTTAAAAGTCTAATTAGGGTCAAAAATGGAAATCATATAATAGTAAATTTGAAAATTTACTATTCACCTTGTTCTCATTTGCACACATTTCAACTAACTAAGTGAGAGAGAGGGAGAGAAAATGAGTTATGAGGATGGTAGATAGATCTAGCGGCGACGAGGAATACATTGATGATGAGTTGATCCACCGGGGTGAGGAGGTATTAATAAGCCTAAAATATGCTCATTATTTGAATATCATGATGTATTTTTGAATACCTTTTACTCTTTCTAATGGTTGTTTTAAACTCCGTGATTATAAACTTTTATCTTAAATCGGGTAGTATCCTATGAGAATGCATTCCTATATTCCTACAGCTTAATATCTCCATATGTCTATATTCATGGCCCTATTTGACCTTCCAATTGACTGATATGATACCTATGGTTTTTGGATAAATGAGATGAATTTAATGTGTGTGATTAATGATAAGTATCGTGCTATTATATGTATGCTTTCTTTTGCCTTTGTTGTTGTGTGTTCCACAGGTTGTTAAAGATAGTATGAACAAGTCAAGCGCAGTGAACCTCGGTTCTGAAGTGGAGACCATTTCCACCATGGCACCAAGGATGTTGTTCCTGTGAAGATGCTCTGTCCGGGTCATTGGGAGGAGATCTAAATGGTCATCAATCTAGGAAGAGTGGAGCGCTGGATTCTCTCTGAATCAGTTGGATAGATACACTTCCATTTATGGAAATTTGTTTCTCAAAATTAGGAAGCATCTACATCTGCATCTTTCTCTATCAAGTTAGTTAGTTAGCTATTTTTCTATAAATAAATGTTCCTCCTGCATGAGTGAATAGGATTAGAGGATTAAAAAGGTTAAGGAGACTAGCCGAGATAATAGAAACATTACAGAGTATGTAAGAGTAGTGTTATAATGATGAATAGAGTTTTGTGTTAGTTTTCTCACAAGCAAAACAACCATGTATGTGATTCTGAGTTATGAATAAAAGGCTGATGAAGTTTTGAGTTTAATTCTTGCATAGTTGGTTGATGCTTGCTAAGGGGGCTGCTTTAGTAAGTATCTTTAGTTAGTAAGTTATTTCCTATTATTTATCAGTTAGAATTTCATTCCAGGAAGTTTAAGCACAAACTCAGTCTTGTATTGTTCCTGTAGCATAAGGAATCCATCTCTGTGTCTGTTCCTACAGCATAAGACTAGTTCATGGTTTGTTTCTCAGAAATAGTTGTTATGATTTGTACTTTAACTAAGTTATGCTTGAGTTGATAAGACTTTACTTTATGTTCCTGCACCAGAAATAGAATTCCTTTCACGCATTCATTTCTAGTAGGTTATGGCTAAAATCGGTTCTTAGTGCACATACAGTGCTGCTCCATTTCAAATATATGTTACCAGGTTTGACAAAGTAAATGAAAGACCATGAGAGGATGTTAGTCACCTGTTGGAATTTCCAATTCCAAGATTAGGATTTTTCATGACTTTTATATCATTTTGTGGGCGACAACCATTTTTGGCACTATTGCTGGGGATGGTGTCAAGCTAAGAACCTACCATAGTCATTGTTAGTAGTAGCTTAGTGTGTTTATTTAGGAATTTTCAAATCCTTCAAATTTTCAGTTAAGTCCGTTACATGCATAGAAGAAGAGACACTCTAGGAGATTCTTTCCAAACCCTTCCTTGACTAATAATGATTTTGAACCAGCTTATATTATATTTGAGGAAGAATGAAACCAAGATATCAATCCATTTGTTGAAGACCCACTCGTTGAATTTCCCTTTGACCTTGCTGATGAAGAACCCCAAGAAAATCCATTTGCTTTGATACTTCATCAAGCAGATATGGCACAAAATCCACCTAATCGACCTCCTGCTTTTGAATTCCCTATTATAGCCCAGCAAGATAATGATAACCTCAAAAATATTCCTTATTCATTACTTCCTAAGTTCTATGGACTAGTTACAGAGGACCTAGACACTTTCTTGTTTGAGTTCGACATCCACTATCATAGTTATGATTATACCACAAATGCTCACAAGCTGAAGTTGTTTCCTGCTACTTTGAAGGAGGGAGCTCTAAGATGGTTCATGAGTTTGGGGAGGAATGTTGTTGATAGTTGGGCACTCATGCAAGCAAATTTTCTTGAGAAATATAAGGAATATTGCAAGAGTGGTAGTAAGGGTGATGATATATTCCGAATTCAGCAGAAGGAGGATGAAAGCTTGAAAGACTATATCTCAAGGTTTTTGTTTTCCTTGAAAATGAATTCGAACCATACTCTCAATGAAGAATCTCAAAAATCTTTTTCTGAGGGGAATCAATGATTTCTGTATTGATGCTCTGGATCTAATGGGAGGAGGAGATATAACCCAAGTGTCTTGGGATGATATTAAGAACATATACTGCAATTACTCTTGTGCAAGTGTCAAGAAGGGAAGAGGTCATCAGGCCACAATGGGAAAGTCTTCTAATAATGGAGTTTCATGAATGGAGATTTCAAATTTGTTGTCTGATTTCAAGTAAGATATCATAAATAATATGGCTACATAGTTGGATACTATGCAAGATCGAAAGAAACATGAGGAAGTTGAAGCAATCTTGGCCGAGTTCTATCCACATTGTCGATAAAAGAAGCATGACTATAGATGTAAGATGGTGGCTAACATGGAGGCTAAGCAATTACTTACTGAATTTAAGGAAATATAAGGTGATGATGACCAAGTATTCTATGTTTCACAAAAGCTCCCATCGGCTCAAAGACAAGGTATGCCTCAAGACCCTTTAACTTTTGGTAATCCTTACTCTAATTATAGTAACCAATGACAACCTACATATGGCCAATCACCACCATTGAATACCTCTCAACCACAATGGCCCAACTATCCAAATTCACAATGGCAATCTCCTCAAGGAGGTTGGCAACACCCACAAGGACAATGGGCTCCACCCCAAGGTAACTGGCACTAGAATTCTCAATGGAGAGGTTCTCAACAATGACCAAACCAATCTCCTAGAATTTTGCAGCTTCAACAACCACAAACTCAGGCCCTCTGCCGCCACCTGCAGCATATACTGTTCCTCCAAAACAAATGCCTATGCCTGCTCAACCATTGCCAAATCCTAATAATAAGCAGCAACAATAGCAGCCTATGTATTTTGCAAAAGCCAATTAGTATCCAACCTATGCCCTGAATATTAATGATATCCATCTCAGGTCTGGAACCACCCTACCTACTCCACAACCACCAATAATTACTGAAATTCAAGATCCTCCCTCTGCTAAACAACTGACTTGTCCTGTAGAACAGATACCTATATCAGATAATGCCTTTAAGGAGCCCGTTCTGCAACATCTAGTAAAACCACCTTTTCCTCAAGGATTGCAAACCAATACACCTAAGTCTATAGAAGAACCTACCTTTGATATTTTGGATCAGCTAAAAAATGTACACATTCAAATCCCTCTTTTTCAAGCCATTAAAGATGTTCCAATCTATGGGAAAGGCATTAAGGAGGCTTGTTTGAAGAAATTTGGAAGAAAGAAAATAGACCCCCAAACTATCCATGTTCTAGGACATTTGGTAGATATTATGTTAGGGAAGGTAGTCATGCCAAAATATGCTGACCCTGGAAGTCCTGTGGTACAAATCAATATTAATGGTTAGATGGTAAAAAATGTTTTAGGTTACCTTGGTGCAACCATTAATGTAATGACCAATCATACTATGGAATATTTGAATATCCTAACCATTAGGTCTACACCTACCATTCTGCAGCTCGCTGATAGTTCCACTGTAACACCTGATGGTATGGTAGAAGATATAATTGTCAACCTTGAGTCTTGGGAATACCCAGCTGATTTCACCATATTTTCCACCAATGCAACTTTGGGAGGATATCCTATCATTCTAGGTAGACCATGGTTAGCCACAACTGATGCTTTTATAAGATGCCATTCAGGAAACATGACAATCTCTGATGGTCAGTCAATAAAGAAATTGGCTTTATACCCACCTGCTCAGCCTCAGCTAGATTTGTCTCACCCAATTTGGCCAGATTTGGGTGAGGAAATAGAAGAAGTCAGTTCATTGGCTCACTTAATGATGCTAGAAACTAATCCATTCTCCCAAATTCAGAGTGAGGATGACCTGCTTTTACAAATTTTGTAGTCCATTTCTGACATAAGTAGCGATATGTTTTAAATAACTGTCCTTAGTAGTGCTTCCTACAACAACTAAATCCTGAAAAACCACCATTTAAAATTCCTGCAGTCTATCAACATTTGCTCCCACAAGAAATACAAACACCACCTTTGCCAGTAAATTCCATGAATGATCTTACCAAACAAATTGAGCTATCTCTAGGCCACTATCTGAATATCAATAATCAGCTACCTAAATCTCAACAAATTACCCTAGTTAAAATGCTTCAAGATCAACACAAAGCTTTTGCATGGGAATTTGGGGATATGAAGGGAATAGATCCTCAACTGTGTACTCGTAGGATCTATATTAAAGAAGATTGTTCCCCTATTAGGCAGCCTCAATGAAGGATAAACCCAACACTTAGGGAAATAGTTAAAAATGAACTCTGAAAGTTGCTTGATGCTAGTTTCATCTACCCTATTTCAGACAATCAATGGGTATTTCCATTGGTGATTGTTCCTAAAAAAGGTGGGAAATGGCGAGTTTGTGTAGATTATAGGGAGCTGAATACTACAACTAAAAATGATCACTTTCCATTGCCATTTGTTGATCAAGTACTTGACTCATTTTCTAGTAAAAAGTATTTCTCATTTTTAGATGGATATAGTGGGTATAATCAAATTAAAATTGCCCCTAGGGATCAGGACAAAACAACCTTTACTTGTCCATGGGGGACTTTTGCTTACTCTATCCTACCTTTTGGCCTGTGTAATGCCCCTGCAACATTTCAAAGGGCAGTAATTAGTATTTTTGCTGACATTTCTCATGATTCTATGGAGATCTACATGGATGACTTCACCACTTATGGAGTAACTTATGAAGAAGCATTATCAAATTTGGAGAAAGTGTTGAAAAGATGTAAGGAGCATAATTTATCTTTAAACAGTGAGAAGTGTTTTATGATGATGCAAGAGGGAATTGTTTTAGCCCACCATATCTCTCCAGCAGGAATTCAGGTTGATTCTGCAAAAATAGTATTTATTCTAACCTTGCAAACACCTATGAAACAAAAGGATGTTAGAAGCTTCTTAGGGCATGCTGAATACTATAGAAGATTCATTAAAGATTTTAGAAAAATAGTAAGTCCCTTGTATGCCTTATTGACTAAGGATTGTGAATTTAACTAGACTAAGGCCTGTGATAAATCTTTCCTGCAGCTTAAGGACTTACTTACTAAAACACCTATTCTGCAAGGACCAAAGTGGAGTCTGCCCTTTCACATACACACAGAAGATTCTGATTATGTCATAGAGGAAGTCTTAGGACAAAAGGAGAATTTTGTAGACAATGCCATCTATTTCATTAGCAAAAATCTTCAAGGCCCAGAATTAAACTATACTATCACAGAGAAAGAATTGCTAGCAGTTGTGTATGCTCTGAACAAGTTTCAACATTATGTCAATGATTACCAAATATTTTTTCATATAGACCATGTAGCAATAAGGTACCTTATGAATAAGCCTACCATATCTGGTAGATTAGCAAGGTGGCTACTATTGTTGACAGAATTCAATATCATAGTTATTGACAAGCCAGGCAGGGCAAATGTGGTGGCTGATTTCTTGTCAAGACTTCAAACAACTACACTTGCCACATCTCAGGTAATTGATGATAGCTTTCCTGATGAACATCTATTTTCTATTGCTGCTCAAACACCATGGTATGTAGATATTGCAAATTATTTAACAGCCAACAAAATACCAGCTCACTTCTCACCAAAGGACAGGAAGCTGTTGATTGAGAAAAGTTTTAACTTTTCATGGATTGCAGACTATTTATTTTACACAAAGCATGACCAAGTCATGCGAAGGTGTGTCAGAGAAGATGAGACATATGACATTCTTCATGTTTTTCATGATGAGCCATGTGGTGGGCACTTTGCATCTAAAAGAACATCAATGAAAGTGCTTAATATAGGTTACTATTGGCCCACACTACACAAGGATGATGTAGCCTACACCAGAAAATGTGACAGATGTCAAAGAATGGGGAGACCAATGAATTTTGATGAAATTCCCCTATATCCACAAGTGGTGGTTAGTCCCTTTGATAAGTGGGGAATGGATTTTGTTGGGCCAATTGATCCTCCATCCAATGGAAAATCCTACATTTTAGTTTGCACTGATTATGTGACCAAATGGGTAGAAGTGAAAGCAATGACACATGCATGTGACAATACGATTGCTAAGTTCCTTTATGAACAAATTTTTACCTGATTTGGAGTCCCTAAATAACTTGTTACCGATCAGGGAGCACAATTTACTTTAAACCTGATCACCACATTGATGAATGACTACAAGATCAGGCACAAAAAATCAAGACCCTACCACCCTCAAGCCAATGGTTAGGCAAAGGTAACTAATAGAGAAATAGAGGCAATCCTTACAAAAATAGCCCATTTACACAAGAAAGATTGGAGCAGTCATCTTCTAGAAGTAGTCTGGCCCTATAGGACAACATGGACAACAACTACAGGCTTTACCCCTTTTGAGTTACTTTATGGTAAAATTGCCATGTTTCCAATTGAATTTGAGTATAAGACCTTACAAACTGCACTTCAACTTCAAGTTGATCTTTCAGAAGCACAAAAGGAATGCCTCCTACAATTAAATGCATTGGATGAGATGAGGAAAGCTACCCTCCAGCACACTAAAGCAATACAGCAGCAAAGAAAGAAATGGCATGACCACAATATCCGCACAAAGCATTTCTCCATTGGTGATTGGGCCCTACTCTATAACTCCAGGTATAAAGAGAATCAAGGTAAGTTTACAACAAGATGGCTTGGTCCATATGAAATTGAAAATGTATTTGATAATGGTTCGGTTTAGTTGGCAACAATCGATCCTATCCACTTCAAACTGTTGGTTAATGGACACCATCTTCGATTGTACCATAAGCCTGCATCAAAAGAACAATTTATAAAACAATTTGTTTCAGATGCAGCCACTGATCCTCATGTAGCAAAAGGCTTTGGTCTTCTTCCTGCAGCATCTCTTTGAACACTTTGTTGTACATCCATAATAAAGGTTTTGTTTTCACGAAAACCACTTTCTCCATCACCATCCATCACCATCTATCATTTCACCTTTCTTGTCTACATCACACATCCATGTCACCCATCTTACCGTACCACCACCATTCATGATCTCTTTTTCAAGCAGTCATTTCTGGATGTGTTGTGATATCTTCCAACATCCGTGAGCATTTAATACAAGGTACGCGATACTCTTTTCATTTGTCACATCATTCATTTATTACAAGTTTCTATCAGTCATTACTGCTCATTCTTCTCCTATCATTTCACACATGTGAGGACACATGTCAAATCTTAAGTAGGGGGTGGGGATTGTTTGTTTCAAACCTTTTTCTTTTTCCAATGCCACGTTTGATAAAAATAATTTTTAAATTGTACTTCCCAAGAATGAATGCGAGTGAATGCATGTTTTTTCCTTATCAGAAAGTTAATTGCTTAATTAAGTAGTTTTTAAAAATCATTGCACGCAATTGTCTTCTATATCATTTTGGGAGAAAAGAAAGAAAAGAAATAGAGTAGGAAAAAGGTATTTTTCAAATTCTCAGAAGAGGTTAAGTTTCGGGGATTTTTAGCAGAGTCAGTTTTTGAATATGGGTGGTCAGCTGGTAAGACATGAGCCAGTAGCTCATGAGGCCTTAACACAAGATTGTCATATGGTTGAACTATTTCTTGAGGATAGATTCTTTTGATGAGGAAGTTGTACATGAATTTCTGAGAAATCTTTCGGAAGGAGAGGCTACAGTATGGGGTTTAACAGTTGTTGTAATAGAGGAACGAATTGTTGAAGTAACAAGACTTCCATAAGTAGGAGAAAATTTCCCTTTAGGAAGGGATGTTGTCTCTTCCAGGGTGGAATTCACATTGCCAATGGATGGACCCTTGGAGGTTTCAAAGCAAGGATGCAAATGGGTCTCATTTCCTTATCCATATTCAGAATACGCTTCTTTCATAATCAAGTATTTGACTTGTGAAGGATGCTTTTCTTATTTGCATTCCTACCATTTTAAACTGTTAAGTCATATGAGGCACGGGTTAGTTGTCAACGTCCCAAATTTCTTGTTAAATATTTTGGAGCATAGTGCCTATGAAACTCAGAAGGGTAAAGATAATTCCATCACCCATCATGCCCTAATCAAATTTTTGATTAACCGTTCTTTGAGAGATGTATCACCCCTTTGTTGGCAAGAATTTTCTGCCTAGAAAGGACTACAACCTCCTGAACCTCCAAGAACACTCCCTGCTCAACCCAAGAAAAAGAAAAAGAAATTAGAGTCTATAGGTACGAAAGTAGAGAAAGAATTATCTGTTCCTGTAGCCTCTACACTTGAGCCCTCTATCGAAATAAAAACCAAGTCTTCCACAAGGAAATAAAAGGGGAAAACAAAAGTAGGTGAACCATCTAGTGTTGAGCATACCCCAGAAACAAACCCTCAAACAACAAAGTGAAAATGTGCTACCCATCTTTTTTCTGCAACAACACTTGTAGTCACCATAGTTTCATCATCAACCTCTCCTGTTGAGTTTGAATCCCCTAGGCAAGTTAAAAAGAGAAGAGCCACAAAAGAACCTCTTGCGCCCACTATGTTGCCTAGAAGAGTTTCAAGAAGGAAACAGAGTAAAACTACCTCAACACCCATCCAACCTGAAATTATAATTATTTCAAAGGAATCTAAGGGATTTGGTCATGAGGATTCTCAGAGTGTATCTGAGAATGTTAATAACAGTCCCTCTATTATTCCTGAGGAGTTACAAACAGAAACAAAGTTGAGGAAATGCAGCAAGGTTGTAGTGATGAAAAGAGGATGCCAAGCCTTAATGATTTGGAAAAGGTAGTTGAGATAATTTGAGGACAAGCATAATCCCCTCCTAAGCAGTGAGGAAAAGAACCTGAACAAACTAAGTTATTCAACAAAACACCATTTCCCACAGAATCTTGTTGTGCATTGGTTGTGTACAAGAGAACATTATTGATTGAGTACTTAGAATATTTCAAAATTGCCTGGAGGCCTGTGACACTTCAAACCTTGAGTTTTCGTCATCTTGCCAAAACTGAAATGTAACAAAGTTTGTGGGAAGAGGAGAAAATGAAATTGAAGAAAGAAATTGAAAATTAAAGGTAGGAAATCCAAGAAATCAAGGGGAAAATAAATGACATGATGAGAATAGCTGGGCAAATCATGGAATGTAGACCACCACCTAGGGTGTATGCAAAGTGTCTAAAGGAGCAGTTTTTATGGTTTCAATTAATAAGAATTTCTAGAAATCTGGATCTTGTCATTCATTCTGCTAAAGAGTTCTATGATGCCTATCAGACAACACCTAATTGGTTAAGAAATTCTAGGTGTGAATTTTATTTGCACGGTTTATTAATACCTTTTGAAATAGAGTGGAATCCGCTCCTTTACATTAGTGACATTCATTTGAGGTCACTTATATCCTAGGCGGCTAGTGAGATCAATTATGGGAAGCAATTAGAATATTATGAGGAAGCTAAAAGGAAAGAACCAATTCCCCTGAGACCAGAGAGTTTTGATCCTCAAACGGTTCTTAGAACTTGATTTTATGTTACATATGGGTTTTATGATCCTGTGGCAAGAATAAGGATATTTGATCTCAGAAAATAGGTATATGATGAATTTAAAGGTCAACCATACTTATTTTGGAAACATTCATCTTCTAGAATTAGAACTAGATGGGAGAAATTGACAGTTGGCCTAAGAAAGTCTGAGCCTCATAGTCCTTTGAATTTCGGAGCAGCCATCAGAAGATCAAAAAAATACATACAGCTTGGTCTCCAAGAGAGGTTTGAACTATGGTTTCCATTGAAATTTCACCCCCCTGTTTTGATGTGGCCATTGTACCCTTATCTGGCCATAGATATTAATGAAACCAATGAAGTTCGCAGGTATGAAAGGTGGAAGAATTACATAGGCTTCTACTACAAGTTTGGTTCTACAATGCAAGGCCATGCTACTTCTACCGACTTCAAGGAAACAAGTAGGAAGGTTAATGCTGGAGGATCAACATTAGCATAAGTAGGCAGAAAATGATGAGCCTAAAATATTCTCATTATTTGAATATAATGATGTATTTTTGAATACATTTTACTCTTTCTAATGGTTGTTTTAAACTCTACGATTATAAACTTCTATCTTGAATCGGGTAGTATCCTATGACAATGCATTCCTATATTCTTGCAGATTAATATCTCCATATGTCTATATTCATGGCCCTGTTTGACCTTAAAATTGACTGATATGATATGTGTGGTTTCTGGATAAATGAGATGAATTTAATGTGTGTGATTAATGATAAGTATCGTGCTATTATATGTATGCTTTCATTTTCCTTTCTTGTCATGTGTTCCACAGGTTGTTAAAGATAGTATGAACAAGTCAATCATAACGAACCTCAGTTCTAAATGGAGACCATTTCCACCACGGCACGAAGGATGTTGCTCCTACGAAGATGCTTTGTCTGAGTCATTGGGAGGAGATCTAAATGGTCATCAATCTAGGAAGAGTGGAGTGCTGGATTCTCTTTGAATTAGTTGGATAGATACACTTCAATTTATGGAAATCTGTTCCTCAGAATTAGGAAGCATCTACATCCACATCTTTCTCTGTCAAGTTAGTTAGTTAGTTGTTTTTCTATAAATAAATGTTCCTCCTGCGCAAGTGAACAAGATTAGAGGATTAAAAAGGTTAAGGAGATTAGAATAGAGAGTAGAAACATTACAGAGTATGTAAGAGCAGTGCTATAATGATGAATAGAGTTTTGTGTTAGTTTTCTTACAAGCAAAACAACCATGTATATGATTCTGACTTATGAATAAAAGGCTGATGAAGTTTTGAGTTCAGTTCCTGCATAGTTGGTTTATGCTTGCTAAGGGGGCCCACTTAGTAAGTATCTTTAGTTAGTAGTTTATTTCCTATTGTTTATTAGTTAGAATTTCATTCTAGGAAGTTCAAGCGCAAACTCAGTCTTGTATTGTTCCTGCAGCATAAGGAATCCATCCTTGTGTCTGTTCCTATAGCATAAGACTAGTTCATGGTTTTTTTCTCAGAAATAGTTGTTATGATTTCTGCTTTAACTAAGTTACGCTTAAGTTGATAACACTTTGCTTTACGTTTCTGCACTAGAAATAGAATTCCTTTCACGCATTCATTTCTAGTAGGTTGTGGCTAAAATCGGTTCATAGTGCACACACAGTGCCGCTCCATTTCAAGTATACGTTCCCTGGTTTGACAAAGTAAATGAACAACCATGAGAAGATGTTAGTCACCTGCTGGAATGTCCAATTCCCAAGTTAGGATATTCTGTGACTTTTATATCCTTTTGTGGGTGACAAATAGGTATGACAATAATACTATGAGTGTTTAGTTCCCCACCAAGTAGGCCTCAAAATCCTCTTTGTGACTTTGATTTGAATTTTAAATGCATTTTGAAATTCGCGGCTACGTAGAATAAGATTCGGCCGTGGTATGGAAGGGCGAATCCACCCTTCCAAAAGAAACTTTTCTGGTCTTGGGGATGGGTGAGGAAAGGGGCAATTGTGAAATTGCCTCTCTCCCAAAAGGATGACCCAACATTACACAGGGGCATAAATGCAAGGGGATAGGAAAATACAAATTTTCAAAAATTGGGAAAGGGCAAATGAAAATTTTCCCAAAAGGGAAATGGACGGATGCAAATCCACTTGTTCGGCAAAACGGGAGAATGTAGTTTCACCCATTAGGGTGAAAATATATAGGGGCAATTTTAAAATCACCTATGGGGATGAAAACGGCGAAATCGCCAGACAAACAGGTGAATTCTCCAAAAGGAAATGAAGGGATGAACATGCAAGTTGGGTAGGCGAACATGTTGGGAATGGGAAAATGGGTGAATTTTCCTAACATAGAGGAGAATTCACCAAAATGGGGCAAGGATAAAATGAAAGAAAAGGATAAGGAAAAGTTATGAAACTGACAAAGTGGTCTACATGGATGCATAACTTCGAGAGGTTGAGTACCTGCGAGTGACATTCTATGATTTTTGAGGTTAAAGTTGGCGCTATGAATGCCCATGATCACGAGTTTCTTGCACAAGTAGGACTTTTAAACATTTTTGGGGTATCCAAAAATTTGAGCACATCGAGGACTTCAAACAACATTGATGGAGAGATGGAGCTTGGAGACATCAAACTTTAATCTCCCGATAGGAGAGATGATAGTCACATTGGAGGACATATGGAGGATATTGAAGCTACCCATCTGAGGGCACTTAGTTAGTTGGACCCATGGGGGAGCAGTAGAGGAGAGCTACTAGTGGAGCTACCCATCCAAGGGAGGGAGTTGGATGTAGATGCATGTTTTGGGTTGGATATACTAGCCCTACCAGTGGATTGATCAATGAAACTCTATTGTCAGACAAGAGAGGGTGATTTTGTAGCCTCAAGGTCATTGAGGTTGTTAGGCACATAGTAGAGAGAAGGGAGAGGGTATTTGCATGGGGTTCTTGTGTACTAGCCCAAATGTATAGGGAAATGTGCGTATTCTTCTACAGATGAGCATTCAGTGTTACACATGTGACACTACTACAAGTATGGGCCTAGGAGCACATCAATGCTTCCAAGTTAGATATTTTTATTGTTGGAGTATGGGATGAGACACTACCCATAGCTAATTGGTGGGGGATGGAGGCTTTACTATCAGGATGTGAGAGACCTGGAGGGATGGAGGAGGACGATAGATGATTTGAGACTAAAGAAGATCACCTTGAGGCTGTACCTAAAATGTTGATTCTACGGGGGGAGAGATGAGGATAGATTATAAAGGAGATATTTCTTTTTAGTACGCTACTTTATCTATTAGGATCCCCTAGTTGTGGAGCTTCATAGACCTGATAGGGTGACTAGGTAATTTTGTATTCAGCAAGACACTCTTGTAGGACCACAAAGGTTCAGGCGGTTTACACAGGAGCTCACAACTTTATGGGGGGAGAGGATTAAAACAATTTATGCTTGGAATATGTGGGAGGTGGCACCAATGACCCAGTACCCGTGGAGGGGAGGGCCAATAGATGCAGGTACTACAGTACAATATGTTGCATGGTGGGGGAGATGGGTCCTAGGAGGATGACCATAGAGCAACCTCTAGTAGGAGCATTTGGTTTTCGCTTAGATGATGAGAGGAGGTTAGCTAGGAAGTAGCAGAGGAGGATGAGAGGTGGTGGAGAGAATGTGGAGATGTAAGATGTGAGGAAGGAGCATCAGGCTACGAATGTGGATGCCTCAGAGATGGGACCAATAGTGATGGTACCTAATGTACCACCACCACTAGAGGATCCCTTAGTATTGTTGACAAGAGCCTTGGATAGATGGAAGATTGTAGATAAAAGGTTGAGAGACTCTAAGGTATATCGGGATAGGTTGTAGACAGTGATAGGTAGGTTATAGGGTGAGGTGGGGAGGTTGCAGGAGGCAGAGAGGATTGCAGAGAGGGACGATTGGGCCCTTGTAGATGGGGCCACAAGGAGGGTAGAGGATATGGAGGCAGAGAGGGAAGAGGGCTTGCGGGAGAGAGATGAGACTCAAAGGGAGCGAGATGAGCTACAAGATAGGGTAGAGTGTGTAGAGGATGTGATGGGGGGTGCAAGGGGTGGATGGAGAGGGTGGAGGTAGCAAAGGCCTAATTACAATCACTATAGGGAGATAGGGATGCCAAGCATCACATTATATCCTAGCTACAGGCCTAGGTAGATCATATGATACTGGAACTAGATGCCTGGGAGTAGGAGAGGAGGCACATTGTAGGGATATATGATAGGTACAGGATTGAGCGGGACCTAGCCAGGGCACAGATGGTAGAGGTGATAGATGCTAGGACAAAGGAAACATATTACATGCTAGCATATCAGTAGGCTATCCCAGATCCAACATGAAGGGTCCCACCCTATGTTAGAATAGTATCCTAGATACTAGTGCCATCAAAGGGATCCACTCATAGATGGGGTTAGAATAGCTACATAGAGACACCTCCTAGGGGTAGAGGATCAATGTTCAACACCCCACAAAGGATAGACACAGAGAGTAGTGGATCAGTGAGGAGATGGGGATCGGGAGATAAGGTCCTGATTTTGACAGGTATAGAGGGGGTGTGCAGAGGAAAAGATGATAGGTTCTTTACCATAGATTTAGATGTTGATCCATTCATTGATTCATGTATAATTTATTCTTTATTCATTATTCTTTGAGGAGATATAGTCTCGGTATCATTTGATTAGCACTTTGTACTATCATTGTTATTTCATGGATATTTCATGGAATTGAGGGATGAACTCTATTATTTTTTATGATGGACCTATTACAAACTTTAATGATGGAAACTATATTATTTTTTGATATATATATGATATGTGATGGACATTGCCAACACTACATGATTATTATGTGATGTGGTGGATATTTATTATGTTGATGTGATATGGATATGATTATGGGTATTGATGTATGTATATGATTATGGTGATTTATTTCTCTGTCTTTGTGGATGATATGGATTGCATGCATTATGTCTAATGATTGTGGATGCAGGATGTGATGTGATATGATCTATTTTCTTATGATGTATGTTAGCGATATGTTACCAATGATGTTGGATGTAGGTGGTGATGTGATTATGGTTATTATGTGATGTATAGATGAGAGTTATGATGTATAGATGATGAATCGTGTACGGATTATGCATTGGATAAATTACATGAAAATGCAATATAATGTAATGGATGAAAATGTATTGTATATGTATACATATGATCATGATATGGATGGATGTAACAAATAATGTGATGTAATGCAATGTATGCAATGAAATGAATAAAAATGATAATGTGAATGGTAATGATATGATATGCAATGATCTTAAAATGCTTAGAATAATGAATCAATATTAATCTAAACAATCTAAGATGATAATGAAAATGAAATGCACTTAAGATGCTTAAAATAACAAATCTATGTCAATCTAAACAACTTAAGATGAAGATGAAAATGATAATGCAATGACAATAAAATGAAATTAAGATGCTTAGAATAACAAATATATGTCAATATAAATAACTTAATATGGATAGTGAAAATGATAATGCAATGCAATGATAATTCAATGAAATGAGAATGAAGTGAAATGAACTCAATATGCTTAAAATAACAAATCTATACTATCCTAAAAAACTTAAGATGATAATGAAAATGATAATACAATGCAATGATAATGCATTGAAATGATAATGAAGTGAAATGAACTTAAGATTCTTAGAATAACAAATCTATATTATCCTAAACAACTTAAGATGAAGATGAAAATGATAATGCAATGAAATGAAATGCATATGGATAATGATAATGAAAATGCAACTAGGTGAGCAATGATAAGTGTGGCAATGCATCACATAAAAATAGCAAGATGAATAATAATGGGTGTGATACTATACGTGTCAAAATGAAAAAAATGTTGTGAAGAAGAATAGGTGGAAGAGTAATATTTGCACAACCAAAATCACTAATTATAGGCTAGGGAGATGAAATGGACGGGGGAAATGCAATGTAATAGGAGAATAAAATAAATGAATATCTGATGCCATTTTTCCATATTAAGAGCACTGATTTTTGCTATAGCATGGGACAAGATATGCGAGGGTATAAAGAACCAAGATCGATTAGTATCCAATGCCTAAATCGAACACAAAAAACAAGAAGAATATTCCAACACCCCAAAACCACAAGGACTTTGGTTGGGCCAAGTATTGGGATAACCACAAACACAAAGGATGCATTGGCATAACATGACCACAGGAATCTTGGTGGGTACTACGTGGGACAACCAGGAAGACAAAAATAGACAAAGCATCAAAATATTCCCATATGTCTACTCGTCAAAGTGCACCATGATATGATGGATCGTGGTGACCTTGAAAAAGTGTAAAAGGGAGGTCAAATGATAAAAAAAATGTCAAAATCATCAAAATATCACAACAAATTTAAATTTTCCTTTTCCATAGGATTAAAAGGTGGATGGGATTGATACAGTCTGATTTAGGAAGGATACATCTTTTTAAGACCAAAGATGGTGGATAGGTTAGGCAATTGACATGACTTAGGATACTCGAAATTGATTGAACTGCATGATACAAGTGACCTTTGTATTAGGTACCAGTTGAATAAGGACATACTTAATAACGTGACAAGACACAAGACACACCCTAAAGACCAAGGGTCTTAGAGGCTCATTGATTGATGGCCTTGCCTATGTGAAAGCACAAAGACCTCATAGTTTGATAAATGACCCACATTGACTATGGATAAAAGTTAAAAAAGGATGATTGTGACCTTGATGGATGAAAAAGAACAGACAAGAAAATTCCTCGAGGGTTGATCAAATGATTAGCCTTGCCTACGTGAAAGCGCAAGGGCAACATAGTTCGACAAAAGATACCAAAGAAAAGATGAGACCTGATGATGATAGAGACAATGAAGGATCCCAAATGAGGATGCAAGATTGATGAAACAACATGGATATACAGATGATGACAAGCTCAAGATTCAAGATAAAAATCTCAAGACCATGGATAGCTGATTGGAATCATCCAATGCTCAATCACAATATACCAATTAATGTATGACAAGATTTTGATGGTAGGATAGGGATCGATATGATATAAGGATAGGATAAGAAAATAAGATGGATGGGAGCATAAATCAACTAGGACATAAGGTAGATAAGGATTAAGCTCTCTACGAATGATACCTACTATTAGGTTCTCACCAAACATACTTATCCAATGTGCCACAGAGAGTGTTTTTCACCATAGGATGAATTATTTCCCTTTTCTATTTTTGGATTTTTGACTTTTTTTTTGTATCTTTCTAGGTAGGATAACCTAGTTGAATCAGGTATAGAACCTCTCTAGATGCATGATATTGATAGGCTCCTCTAAGGGCTCTCCTTCAGGTGTAACAAGCCTATATGCCCCAAAATCATATTTTGTTGTGATAACATAAGGACCCAACCAGTTTGGTTCAAACTTCCCTTTCTTTTGTCTATCGTTTTGGGTATGATGATTTTCCTTTAGGACCGGATCTCAAATGTTGAAATGATGAAGACAAACCTTTTTGTTGTAGCTCCTCTTAAGATGATGTTGATATGCTTGAAGATGATTGTAGGCCTTGATATATTTTTCATCTAAGAGTTCAAGCTGCCTTAAGCATGCAACCTGAGCATCTTCGTCACTCATGAGATTCTTCAAGGAGATTCAAAGTGAAAGGATCTTGACTTCGATCAAAAAGATTGTGTGGACACCATATACAAGAGAGTATGGGTTGGTGCCAGTAGGAGTTTAGATAGATGTATGATATGCCCAAAGGGCTAGATGGAGGTGGAGATGCCAATCTTGACCAACATTGTTAACCATATTTTTGAGGATTTTGATCAAGGTTTTGTTGGTAGCTTCTACTTCACCATTACCTTGGGGGTAATAGGATGTGGACCAATGATGTTGGATATGGTAGGTCTCACAAAATAATTTCATATACTTGTTCTTGAATAGATTTCCATTATCAATGATGATTCTGGAAGGGATTCCATATCTGCAGACAATATGGATATCTAAATACCCGTGCTTTGAGTGAGTGGAATTGCTTCCACCCACTTGGTAAAGTATTCAATGGCTCTGATGATGAAAGTATGACCATAAGAGGATGGAGGGTAATCCTATTCATCAAGTCAAAACCCCATTGAGAAAAAATCCATGGTGCTATGATAGGTTGCAAGTCTTGTGTTGGAGCATGGATTAAATCTGCATGTTGTTCGCAGGGCAGACATTTCTTCATGAACTCATAGGTATCATGTTCCATAGTTGGCCAATAGTAGTTAGCTCTAAGAATCCTCTTAGCTAAAGCCATTCCATTAGAATGGGAGCCACATACACTACTATCTATGTCATTTAATGTGATATGATATTCTAATTCATTGAGACATCAAAGGAATGTACCATGATACCCTTGGTGATAAAGTGTATCTCCTATAATGGTGCATCAGGATGAGTGTTGGATAAATGATTTTTGTTTATTGTGGGTAAGATCAGGTGGGAGGTTATTGTAATAGATATAGATATAAATGTCATGGTACTAGGGTGATTTGGGACCTACGATATCACACACCTTCTCACTGTCAGGGACATCATATGTTAGGATTAATAGTTTCTCAACAATAAATTCACAGTTTATGTGATATTTGGGCATGTTAATAAGGGAACCAATTGTATCCATTGCATTTTCCGCTTTATTTTAGACTCTAGGGATCTATTCGAATTAGATGAAGGTGAAATACTTTTTAAAGTCATCCACCATGCATTTGTATGGAAAAATATTATCATCTTTTGTTTGAAACTCATCATTGACTTGTTTGATGATGAGTTAAGCATCACCGAAGACTCTAAAACAAGTGATGTTTCATTGGATGGTGATTCTAAGGCTAGTGATTAAAGCTTCATACTTCAAAATATTGTTGGTGCATGGAAAGGCTAATCTGAATTACTTTGGGATATAGTCACCTTATGGAGTGATGAAAAAAACACCTGCACCAGCTCCATTATTTTTCTATGACCCATCAAAGTAGAGCATCCATGTGTCTATTTCTATGACTATAATAACTCCTTCATCAAGAAATTCGACCAATAGAGGATAAGAATCAACCAAGGGGGCATCGACCAATTGATGTGCTATCACATATCCCTTAATTTCCTTTCGATCTACATACTCGATGTCAAACTCCCTTAGTAACATAACCCACTTGGCCATATGGCCAGTCAAAGAAGTTTTAGATAACAAGTACTTAAGAGGGTCTACCTTTGATATTAGCTTAAATGGATGACTAAGTATGTAGTGATGAAGATTTTGTGAGCTAAAGACCATTGCCAAACAAGCCTTTTCCATAAAAGAATATTTGAGCTCATAACCTACAAGTGTTCAACTGATATAATAGATAGCATGTTCCTTAGAGAACTCATCATGTTGTGCTAATAATTCCCCTAGTGGAACAGATGTAGCTGAGATATATAACATAGGTGGTTTTCCTAGAATGGGAGGCATTAGAATAGGTGGGTGAGCCAAGTACTCCTTAATCTTCTCAAAGCTTTGTTGACACTCTGAGTCCCACTTGAAGGTGATGTCTTTGCATAGCATATGGGTGAATTATTAACACTTTTTATCAAGCTAGGCTATGAAGCATCTAATGGACTACAACTTTCCTTGAAGGCTCCTTAATTACTTGAGATTATGTGGCAGGGGAATTTCCAATATTGGTTTGAATTTGGCAAGATCTACTTCTCTAACCCTTCTACCGACTATTTCTAGATGTCACCCTAAACACACATTTATTCGGATTTTGACATAGCTTGTAGTGCTCTAATTGCTCAAAGTTTTTCTTCAAGATTGCAAGATGCTTTTCTCTAGTCTTAGATTTTCTGAATAAGTCATCACCATAATATTCCATAATGATATGGATGAGATGATGAAAGGTAATATTCATTGCACGCTAATAGTTGCCCCCATATTTTTAAGGCCAAAGGGCATGAAATTATAGAAGAAGTGGCCCCAAGGTGTAGTTAAGGTAGTTTTATGTTGATCTTCGGATGTGATTCTGATTTGGTTGTAGCTGTAAAATATATCCATAAGGGATAACATCTCATGTCCTGGTGTAAGGTCTACCAACATATCAATGTTTGACAGAGGAAATTCATCCTTTGGAAAAGCCTTATTGAAATCCCAAAAATCTGTGCAGATTCAGATATTTCCATTTGGTTTGGCAGTAGGCACTATGTTGGAGATCCAATCAAAATAATGAATAGGTCTTATGAACCCAACTTATAATAGCTTCTCTAATTATTTCTTGATGAGAAAAGCCACTTGGGGATGCATTTTTCTTAGATTTTGTTTAATAGGCCTAACATCTAGATGAACATCCAAACGGTGCACAACTAGGGTAGGATCTACTCCTGACATGTCTGAGTAGGTCCATGTGAAGTTGATAATTCCTTCCTTAAGAAAGATGACAATGGTTGAATTCTCTTCTTCTGATAATGATTTGGCTACATATGTGATTTTAGGATCTTTCTCTAATCCCAAATTAATCTCTTGTGTCTCTCTAATTAGGATGGAAGATCACTTGGAAAAGTGAGCCCCTACAAGGGGAAGATAAACATACCCCTCCTCTAGTTCCTTCTCAAGGTTTTAACTATCATATGCACCCTTTTTTTTTACTTTTGATGAGTCAAGAAGTGCATTAGAGACTTTTTCGCTAGATGACCCTTTTTTATTTTGTTTCTTCCTATTTTTGCGGTTGAGGTGTTCATCTTCCCCCAATCCCATAATATGCACATAATTTTCCACTAAAGGGAAGGTGTGAATAGGTGCACTACTTCGTAGGTCCCAATTGATCAAGTAAGGATGGCAAAGGGAAAGGCTAATAGTAAAGATAGATAGGAAATTGAATAGGGAAGGGAGTTCAATTTCATTGTATAAGAGTATGATGGTTTCTTGTTCTGGTATATCCTCGAGGAGACCATCATCCACATTGATATTATTCAAAGTACTAGTGGATGATGCAAGACCTTTCTATTTTCCATCATAGTTGATGCCTAGATGTCTTAGTCACATGGATGGCTCAATAGGCTGGCATATTCCTTACTCTTCTATGCCAAGACCCCCCTTGGTAATTAAATTTTTCTACCACTTTTGATGCATGGGGATAGGCTTCTTGAAAGTATTCTACAAGAGGAGGTGATGGCTCCGGTTCTTCTCTATAGACTCATTTTTTGTTGTCATTCTCCATCTGATCTTAAAGCGTACCCAAATCTCACAATGTTGTTGAACCCATATTATTAGAGGTGGGGGTTTTGGTATTTTCTTTGGCCTTTGGTGTTGACTGAGAGGGTTTCCCATACATGTGGAGAGATGGTGTAATTTTCACCACATTGAGTGTGGTACACATTTCATATTCTCCATAGCGCTTGTCAATGATGTAGACTTTGGTGATCATAGATTCAGATGTGGTGGATGTGGTGGATGTTGTGTTGGATGATGGATTGTGAGATGGATTGGAGGATGAGGCCTGAGGTTCCCCCACTTCCACTCTTGGAAAATTTTGGGAGTGAGGGAATGAGGCTTTGAGAGCATGGCAATATTCAAAGGGTTGGGCATCAACATGAATGGTTACCTCCATCCCATTTAAAGTAAATTTTAGGCACTGATGGTAAGTGGAGGGACCGTCTTGCATGGAATGGATCCATGGACAATGAAGGAGGAGATTGTATGGAAGGTCTAAATCAAGGAAATGACATGTGGTGTACACGACAACAAGGCCAACCTAAATAGGAAGACAAATGATGCCTTCAAAATCCCTCTCTACATTATCATAGGCTTTGATGGTGATAACTTGATTGTTCAAGTCAGCTTGGGTATATCCTACCTTCTTTATGAAATTTAATGTGAAAAGGTTAAGGGAAAAGCCATTATCTACCAAGACCCTTTTCACTTTCTAGGGAATAGATGTAGAAGATAGTTATCATTGTCCTCGACTTCTTGGCAATGTGAGTAAAATTATTGCAAGTGGGTTCTTGGGTCACCCTTTCCTTTATATTTATCAAACTTGGGAATTTCAAAGTGTTTAGGAAAGGGGATAAGTGAGATAGAGGGATCAAATAAATAGGGAAAAATCTCTTCAAACTTGAAGGACTTCTTGGATGTCCCTGCTTGCAAGTCCCTTAATGCGGCTTTAACTTCTTCCAACTCCTTGTTGATAGGCACAAATGAGGATGGGCTTTCTTGATTGGACTGATTGTAGGAGGGATATTGTTGATAAGATGTGGATGGAGTGAGGATGGTTTGATCATATGGTGATGGAGATGGATATGAAGGATTTTGTTGTTATTGATTGATACATGTGGATTGGGCATTGACATAAGGAGGTCGATATGGTAGTGGGGTTTGATGATACACAAATGAGTATGTGCCTTGTTGATAAGATAGTGGTTGTTGATAATAATATGGATACTATTTATAATTATGGACTGGTTATTGCTGGAAATTATATGGAAGTTGTATAGTGGTCTACTAGTAATAGGGATATTATTGAAATTGTTGGAGGGTAGCGTGGGATGGTTGCTGCTAGGATTGTTGCATGTAAGGTGGTTGTTGCTAAGATTTCTATGGGGTGTAGTAGTAATAATTGGGATTGGGATTAGATGTAGTGGCTTGTGGAAGATAAGAGCTTTGGGGATGATAAAGGTATTGGGTAGCAGGGTTGCCTAGATTTTGTTGAGTTGTTTTATGGGGCCACGTCAGTATTTTTTAATGTTGAGGAAGTGGTTGGAAATATGGCAGGGGTTGATGAGGAGGTTGTGATGGAACTTGAGGTTATTACTGATGTTGCTATGAATTTGACCATATTGAGGATTACCTTGTAGTTGATGTGGGGGTTGTGATGAAGTACTTTGAGCTTGATGTAAAGGTAGTTGTCGAGGTTGCAATGGGATAGTAGTGTGAAGCGGAGGTTGTGAAGAGGTATTTTATGATGGAAGATTACCTTGAGATGGCTATTGGGATGTAAATGGAGGTGGTAGTGGTGCAATGAAAGGATTATAAGTTGTGCCCCCAACATTCTGAAGAATCTGACCCAGTTGGTTAGGTCATTTTTCGTGGAACAGTTGGTACAAGGATTGCGGCTTGCGGTATGTTTGTGCTGTATAGATTGAGAGGACTCTATGGCATACCAAGGCCAAGGAGATTGTTAGGATTAGGTGACACTCCCATAAGTGAAATGGTAACTCAAGGAGGTGGTGTAGGATGGTTCACCTAATAAAGGATAGTGTTACCAAATCTAGGTTGATACCAACCCTCTTGTGGTGGACCTTGGGGAACGTATGAATTTCTAGGATCATTCTGAGAATTTTGAGTCTAGTGACACAAGAGGCACAGGAGGTGTGATGTTGACATATTTTGATAGGTCAAACAATGGTGGAGGTTTAATACCCTTCATGATCAAGGTGGAAAATATCTTGTCCCCACACTCATCTAGAAGATGATCAACCATTTGCAAATTGATGGGGTTACTGAGGTATTCATCAATTGTGAGCTCAGGTTGATTAACCATGCTCTCGTCAAGAGGGGACTAAGAAGGGGCCTCAGTATTAGATTGCGATAAGCCACCATTAGTAGGTTTATCTCAGGGGTTATGAGGTTGAGCATCCTGAGGCTGTTGTTTTTCCATGACTTTCTTTGCTTACGATCGGGTAATGGGAATGAAAATGCAAAACGACTAGGGAGGTAGGATGAAACTAAGATCTAAGATGTACCTAAATGATGACCTAAATGGTGATTAAAGGATTTATTGGATTGGATGAGGTTGATCCCACAATACTAGTTTATAAGTTTTGGGCAAACTGGACACTGAACTGATTTTTTTTAACTAAATCTTCACTTTCAGGCTCCTATAGCGGCTAAACCATGAGGAATTTGAAGATGATGCAAACTAGTGATTTGTGACTTTTTTTCTATAGATTCTAAATACATTTATTTCAAAAGAATTGGAATCATATTATACTCTTTTTTCCATCTCCTTCGAAAGGTAGCTTTTTTTAAAACCAACATTTTTAAGGAGTGATGCTCACCATATACAACATAACTTGTTTTGTATGAAGGAAAAAATTCTATTTTTTTTTAAATTTAGATTTGTAAATACAATATCTAGCACTTTGATTTGGTTTCATAGTGTTCTATTAAATATTTTTTCCTTAATCAAGTTTTGAAGTCAAACCAATTACAATTGAAACTTAGGCCAACTATATAAAACATAACGTTTTTCAGTATGTATCAAAATTCAATTGATTTATTTTTAATGAATCAAGGACATCAATACCCAGCCTGAACATATTTTTTATAATTTTATTTTGATAATATGCTATTTTTCTACATGTGTAGAACAAAGAGCTTGATTTTCGGTGAGAAACCTATATTTAATAAAACTAAAAATACACATACATATTAAAACCAAAACATATTAAAATTATATTCATTGGATAGTTCATTACGAGGAATTCTATGATCATTTAAAATAAATTTAAAATGAATTCATTTGATCCCCCAATAGGTAAATCAAAAATGATTTTTTATCAGCATTTCGATAGGTGTAAAGGAGACTTCATTGTAGCTATGGTTTAAAACTAGTGGGGTTCTATCCAAGGGGTTTTTTATCTAAGGTGGTTTAAAAAAACCCTCTTTGATTGAAATCGTTAAAATTAAACTTTTTAAGGCTTAAATCATTATATTTTTAAAAAATATATGATGTCAACAAAAATCAAAATCTCCCAAAATTGTAAACCAACTTTGTGGGATCACCCATCATGATCGATCAATGGATTGAGTGATTGGATTGGATAGGATGCTTCGGATAAATGGTTTGACTTAGATAATTTATGGGGATTAAATGATGGATAGGATTAGATGATTTGATTGGATTGGATCGATGAAATTGACTCTAAATTAGGTTTAGGGGCTTAACTTGATGATAATAGGATGCTCACAATGCATAATATACCTCACAATTAGAGGAGATTGATGAGGCCATGGAGGATTACTAACTTAGGATAGATAACAATCCCAATCAGGCATAAATGATGAGTATTAGGGTTAGTTTCCTATCCCAATCAGATAAAAAGACAATAAAATTAAGTCTAAAGGATTTAAATTGATGAAATGATGATGCAAAGGAAGTCTAGCGATGTCCTAAGATGCACCTATATGATTAGATTGAGGATTTGATGAATTTTGAAAAATGTAGACAAACTAAAATGACCATTATGGGCAGATGGATGATGATGAATTTTTTTTTATCCTAGTAAAAGACTTGGAAAATGACAAGCTTCTAGTGGTTAAGAGGGTTTACTCTCAAGAGTTGTGTATGGGAAGCGTATGTGCCTCTATGTGTAACAAGTTTACAATATACGTGTCAGGTTCACCTATGGGTATGTCTAGGATCATGATGGGCCAAAAAGTGGTGATATGTAAGTGATATGATGGCCCATCTGGCCGACGAAATTTTTTTGACCCCAAATTGATGAAATGAAAAGGATTTTTAAAGGAGATTCTCAGCTTTCCACCAATATAAATTATGTTTTACTTTGAATTTAATAAATTATTATTATTCATTTTCTATTTGAATTATGACTAATGTCCTAATTGATAGGCTGATTGAAAAACATCTATATCTTTCAAACGATATCACATTTTTTGAATCTGAAACATGCGTCACATTCTATGCTTTGCATACTATAGGAAAAAAAATAAAAATTGAATTTCATGAAGTTTTGACCAAGTTAAGGTGGTTAGACATACAAGTTTTTATATTTTTAAAATTTTGTAATAAAAAATTCATAATTAATTATAAATTGGAAACAAAATACAAAAAAATATGCATCACATTGATACATGAGTCCTCTACTTCTATATAAAATATTATAAAAAAATATTATCATTTTATTGTGGTTAGGGTGGTCAGACATACACCTACTTCTTATTTTTTCCCTAAAATTTAAGTACTACTCCATTGAAATTTCAAATTTTCACCAAATAGATATTTTTTAAAATAAACTTAGTAGTTTACAAACTACATTCTATTTGCTACAAATTCTATTGTTACATATTTTTGAAATAATATAGATAACTTATTCAAATTTTAACGTCAAGTTGCCTAACTCTGATTTTCTAAATTTTCATCGCCACTTAAGGTTCTATTTTTTCCATGATGATCTTGCACATAACCCTATCTAAGGTCAGAAAAATTGCCTCTATGAGTGACAAGATCACCTCTGTGTTTGACAAACACCTCTACGATTGAAAAAGTTTCCTCTTTCTAAGACACAAGTTCACCTATATTATCTAGGGATGCAAAAGAAATAGTTGTACACGGCATGTAAAATCACCTATAAAGGTTTCAAGTTCCCCTATGTTTATGACAAGATCGCCCTTCTAAGACACAGGATCACTTAAATCTTCAAAAATTCAAAGGAAAATGAGTGGATTTGAACTAGAAGATCACCTATCTAAGGAAATAGGTTCACCTCTTCCTTGAAACATACAAATGAACATGGATTTTCCTATATAGAGGACAATGATTTTTTCTATGTCTTCGACTGTGTGGATGGGGATAGTACAAACTGACATAGATTCACCCTTACAGTCAACAAGTTTGCTTATTCTGAGAATAGACAGGCAGGGATGACACTGTCTCGCCTATCAAGGAAGTAGGATTTCCTATTCCAAGGGAATGGGTAGACACGAGGTTGTCTAAAGGAGGGACCCATAGGAAAATTTTCCCCTGACAAGGAAAAGTTCACCCAAAGGATGACTTGGACTAGAATGAAGATGTGGATTCACCCTTGTTCAGGGAAGGATTTCCTATCCACAATGAAAATCCACCTCTTAGAGAAGAAAATTCATCACTTAGGGTAGGGATAGACTATGGCAAAGGACTGAAGACACAAAAAACAAAAAGAATAGGCTGGATAGACTCAAGCTGATAATAAGCACTAGTATCGCACAAGAAGACATACTAGGAAGCATAATCCTAGAATTAGTGATAAGGGTTTACAAACTAAATGTAGGCCCACCACCTTTAGGGGACACCCCAAGGTAAATACTCCATGATACCAAGCTGGTTCTCTGGATCACCCTTTTTCACAAAGGTAGATAGCTAGAGATCCAGTGGCACAAGGTTATCAATGGATGCCATAGGCTCACCTTCTCTCTCTCACTCAAGGACTATCATAGTCCACCATGAGGATTTCTATCTCAACCCAAGGGAGTACATGGTCAGTAACTTTGAGGTATGATGTGCATCCCCTGCACTACACCAAGTTGTGGCTAAAACATGGTTCTCTATCTAGGATAAATAGGCTATCTCATGTGTCCTCGATATATGCTAGGTACGAGAGGCACAATTGTGAACACCAACCCATCACAAGTGTGAGTTAGGAGCCCCAATGAGGTACTAGAAGCTCAGACCAATATACACATCTTATCTAGGGATCACCCTAGCTTCGATGCTTCGCTAAACACGACGTGACTAGATTAGGATACAAATTTTGTTCTCCCCCCTTTATACCTTACCAGTAACAAGTGGTTGGGATCATCCCTCAGGTGATGAAATCCCAAGAAATTCATGCTAAGGGAAGGAAAGGTTAGACGTTTCAACTGCTCCCTAGGCTCGCACATAGCGCAAGGGGAGAGATTACACACACTAACACTCCCTATGTAGACTGGACTAGACTGGAATGAGTTGCAATTTCTCATCACCCAAGATCACCAAAAGGTGCAAGGGGAGTGGATATGTCAACAAATCACTCCAAAACATAGCAAAAAAAAATCACTGACCCTTTAGTTAAATCTATGTGTGCCTAAATTAGTGTGAAAAAGACACATAGGCAAACCTAAACTAAGGGTCTTCAATCGATCATCCTACAAAAAAAGTGTTAGTAGTCTCAATATTCGACCTTTGTTAAATATGGGGCAAGCTGCACAAATTATTAGTGAATTCCCACAATCACATAAAGTCAGATTAGTAGATTGGTATATGAAATTGAAAGCAAATTGCAACTGAAACTATAAAATTTAGATTCTTGATTTACCACAAATTTTCCTCTGTGTGAGAAGATTTTTCCTATGCAAGTCGATCAAGGTTGCTTGTTTGTAGAAAAGAGGTGGATTTTCTTTCTCCTATTGTATGAATGGGTGTATTCAATTTTTCCCTTGTAACTTGCATAAGTTTACCTCTGAGTTTAGATGTTTTTCCTGTTAGTCGCATATTCACCTTTGTGGTTATCGATCTAGATCATCTGTTGCAAGTCTATCTCTTTTCACAATAGGAAATATTCATGTTTGCCTATGTTGGTTTCAATTTTTCCTATGCTTAAGGCGGGTTTTCCCCAACATGTTGCAAATTCTCCCATTGGGGGAAAATTCACCCATGCATATAAAAATATAAATCTTCAAAATTAGAAACAATAAACAAACAGTAAAGTAGACCTGTGATGTGGGTCCCACTTGGCATGCCAAAGATGTGTGTGTGAATTTTTCCTATCTAAGATGCAAAAATGAAGTAATGCAAGGATAAAAAACACAAACAAAAAATAAAGATTGGCCTATTTTAATCTAAACAAAAATGTAAGAAATTTGAATTATTTACGTTGTTTAGACTATTCCTTTGGTTGGTGCTTATTGATTGTTGATTTGTGCGCTCTCTCCTTGGAAAAATAGAATAAAAACTAATGAAAAATAGAGCTATGATGGTGATGAATGCGATGGTGAATTAGGTATTGTGTAGGATGCAAGATATGGGCTCAAAGATGCAACAATGGAGGTATGTGCTTGGATCCAAACTTGATGGATGCTTGTTCAAAGTTGTGTTTGGTTGATTATGGATTGCAAAAATGGATGATTCAAATGGGTCATTTCCACAAATTTTAGAGGAAATACCTCTAATCAATGGAGGGCTCAGATTAAGACAAGATGTACAAGATCAAGGGCTAGGGTGAGTTGGGGACTCACAAGTCCTCACATCTCGCCATGTCACAGGTGATGTGGAAAGAGGAGATGAGGTGGACATGACATGGAGGTACTACATAGGACCTTGGGATTTTGACAAGATCTCCTCATAAAGCAGGTCCTTGTCCAAATGTGGGTGAAGGGATATATATGAGGAATTAAAAATTCCTCAAAAATCCATATGGAGATGAGAGAAGGAATTTTAAATTCCTTAAAATTCATTGAGAGAATAAAAGTGAATTAAAAATTCACTTGAGAAAAAGGTTTTCTTCTCCAAAAGGAGAAATAATTTAAGATAGTTGACTTAGAACACATTCCATAAATGGAATGGTGATTAGGTTGTGCAAATAGGTGATTAGCTTGGCTAATGAGGGATTAGAGGCAAGTGGAGGATTATGGAGGATGTGACATTTGGAGAGAGAAGAATTTGAATTAAAAAATTAATTTAATTCAAAAAGGAAAAGTGACTAAATTAAATAAATTAAAGTATTTAATTGATTTATTAAATAGCATAGGGACATTAGGATGAAATACAATATTAATCAATTAATAAATTATTTAATTAATATGGATAAAGGGTGCATGATAGAAGATTAAAAGGGTGAATTTAACCATATGGGGGTGACCAAATTCAAGTGTCTACACATACAAATCATGAACTAGTCAACCCAATCAAAGTAAAAAACAAAAGGTAATAAAATATTTTAGAGAGATCTAGCTAACTTTGTCATAAGCCTTAGATGTGTATTAGATGTTTTGATTAGATTAAGAATGGAATGGATAGCACTGAATACAAAACAACCATTAAGGAAAATGAGGTGCTCATGAGAAGTGAAACACCTAATAAACTAAAGCATAAAGTAAAACCTAAATAGTTTGACCAACAAAAAGAAAACCTCCAAGTCTCCTAGCAACTTGAGACCACTAATTTTCTTCCTCTCCTGAGCCAAGAAGTGGAGATTCTCCTCAAAAGACATAGGGCATTTCTACATAGCTTGAGTATCTACCTCAACATTCGGAGTTGATTCATCCACCGCCTTACCTTTCTTCTTCTTATGACCATCATCACACCCTTCCTAATCTCTTGCTGAAAGATTTGAATGGTGAGGGTGGTGTTCTTCATGGTTACCTTATGGTAATCATTTATGTCTTGGAGGGACTGAGTGGTTTTTCCTTGGATCTTGTGTATAGCATCAATCTTCATTTGTAAATTATTTTTTTCCTCCTCCATGAAAATGGTAGCTCTCAGATCTTCCAACTCCTTATCCCATCTATCCCAATACTCAAATGAGTTATCTAGATAGGAAATCATTTCCCAATGGCCTTTCTCCTCCACCTCCCCTGGCCATTGAACCTACTGCTGCAATACCCTATTTTCTAGAATCTAGATTCTCTCTTTGGCAGTAACCAACTACCCTAGGAGCCACTTAAGAATATTATTTTGGAAATTAACCTTCTCTAAAATTTCATTATTTGTTTTGGGAAGAGGGTCTCCAAGAGTGTGAATGTTAAAACCCAACCTGGGTTCAACATGAGTGCCCTCGAAATTGATGAATAAATTAGGGGAATTTTGATGGCTAGGGTTAATAATAGGGGGGTGTTGGGGACATCACATACCCCTGCATGAATATGGCAGTGCATGGGGGAATTGGCAAGGGTAGGATTCAATGACTTGTCATCCAATTTGTCTAACTCATCGAACCCAAAAGTAGAAATAGGAGTGTGCTCAGATAAGGGAGCAACTTTAATGGGGTAAAGAGGGGTTTCCTCATTAGCAAAGGTTTTACCAAAAGCATGGGTTAAACAATGAGAAGTGGGAGGGGTTCGTAGTGGGGTCTAGAGTGACCAATATTTTCTTCTTAATAGTGTTAGGGGATGGTAATAAAGTTTCCTGGTAGTAATAGAGATAAAAGATCAGACCCTGATGAATGGGTAAATTCTTAATTTTACTTTGATGTTTTTAAGAAATTATTTGAGAGAGGACAAAATCCAAAAGGGAAAGTTCATCTTTATATTATAACAAATATGGCTAAACATTGGAAACAAATGAGTATAAAAGTGATAGTAACGACCCTTGAGCATAATATACCTCATCAAGAATTTTTTAACCTTACTCCAAATGCTAGGGAGGTCTACACGATTGAACTCGTTTTAGAGTCTATTCACTATTTCACCCTCTTTCACACAGAAATCTAGGCCTTTCAATAGTTGGCCTTGAGCATATGGGGAATGCAAACACCCTCCCATAAAAGCCTCATCACCTTCATAATAATCTCAATAGTCCCATGAAGGAATACCCACTAATAATGATCGTTCCATCTATTGGAATCAAGCAACACTGAGAGGGGGGGGGGTGAATTAGTGTTCTACAAAAAAAAACCTTATTGATCTTATCCTTCAAGAATTTAAAACATTCATTCAAAAAAAAATGCATGAACTTAAAATAAACAACCACAACACCATAACACAAGAATTTTTACATGGAAACCCTATTAGGGGAAAAATCATGGTGGATGGATAATCCATAATATGATCTGAGTAGACTCAAATGAAGTTTACAATATGGGGAATGCACTTGCATTCAGGTGCACTTCCTAGAGATCACTGCTCAAAGAAGACTCACTATCTTACAAAGAAAATCAGATTAAAACCATCTAAGAATTTGAACCAAGAAAATAGCATCTACATATGGCTGATTACAGTTCTAGTTAGACTCAACAATCGATCTTCTATCCTTTAAACTAATTTTTCCCTTCTTCTTTGTTCTTCTTAGATTCACAACACAAATCCTTTATGCACAAGTGAAACTATGCATAATCCCTCTTCTGCACTTTTGATATTTTCAATTCACAATGACACACCTCATACGCACTTCAAAATGATATGAATGATCTCTTATATATATCCGTGACCAAGAATTTAATCGCAATATGTCAACATCAATAGAATAGAAAAATATTTACTACAGTCATGCATAACTTAGTTAGGACCCAAACAAAAATGCTTGAACACAAAAACACTTGAATAATTACTCTTGGAATATCCGCAATATGTTATATTCATGACGCCGACTTCAATACTGATAAAGAGGAGAATTATCTAGCAGGATCTACCAACTTGCACACAAATAAAAATCAGGCACTGAGATTCATGGATACCACAAATAATATATTAATCAACCTTCACTGAGATACACAGCACAAGATATTAATGAAAAATCTTCATGTGAATTGATGAACACAAAATTGTCGGATGCTCTATTCTTCCTCAAGTATTTGCAATTTGATTGCCAATATGATCAAATGATGATGTGTGGATCCAATCACTGACTAGGGTTCCCATAAATGAAAACACCAAATTATATTCATAGTGTATCTTGCCAACAATCTCCCCCTTTGGCATTGATGGCAACACTTAGTGAAAAATGACTAAGTGTCGAATCAGTACCAACATCAATTACACTACCATTCTTCAAAATTTCAAAAACAAAACTCTCCCCCTAAGATGATTAGCCATTTTTCACTCTACTACTTTCCCCCTTTGGCATCAATGGAAAATGGAGGAATCCACATATGAGAAATCAAACAAAAATTTTATGAATAAATTTCTTATGTACAGATGAACTTCTTCAACTTATATAAACTTGAAAATATATGCAAAATATTTCTTCAACAGAGTCAAATTTGTATATGAAACCCTTTTGAGACTCTCCAAAATTGTTATGTGACTACAAACCAAGTAGGATTATGTCTCTGCAGACTCAAGGTTTACTGGAACACCAACTGCCTTAGCATCTTTAGCTTCCTTTAGTGCACTTGACTTTATTTCTATCTTTGGACCAATTAGGCCTCTAAGTTCACATGCTCTTTCCAAAATTTTGTCATTGTCATGCTTCAAGCTCCTTATCTTGTCAAGCAAAGATATCACCTTAACTTCTAACTTTCCAATACCATTAGTTAAAGGATCAAAAGATTTAGAAATAGTAGCTAACTATTTTCCAAAATCCTCAACCTTCTTCTCATTGACCTCAGTAGTTTTTGTCAAAGACAAACATGGATTATAAATCTTTCCACCTTCAAAAAGAGCATTTTGAATATTATTCACATAGGTGTCTATCAGAGTTTTATCTTTTGTTATCATTCTTTTCAACCCATTTAACCTTTTGACATCAAATTCGTTATGAACTTTAATCATGTCCGACTTCTCAAGTGACTTGAAATGATTACTTACAAAGTTTACGAGCTTCTTCAATTCACCGAAGGACGAACTAATCGAATATTTGACATGAGTAGACATTATCTTTTCCAAAACTCTAGATGCAAGATTTAGCAGTTCACTGTCCTCAATATGAGACTTCAACAGTTTTGCTCTAGATTTTTCCTAGGAAAATGATGCTACCTACATTTTTTGAATTAGAGACAAAGTGGATAGGTCGATAGGAACTTCAACCAATTCAAGATCAAATTCTTCCTTTTGATCTACCTAAAATAATTCATTGCCTGTACAATGTCTCTTGCTTCCACTAGAATTTCCTTTAACCATTGTTTCTTCAGCTATAGGTTCTTGCTTATATTTAGGAATCTCAGCTTTCTCAACCAATACAATTTCAAGAGCATCAATCTCCATAGGTATTTTTGTATTATCCAAAATAGGAGGAATTTGAGTATCCTCAGCTGTATCATCATTTACCTCTTCATTCACCAGATCAGATGCACTACTTTCAACATTCACTTCTTCAGTGACAACATCAATTTTGTTGTTTAACAAAACTTTTCTCAAAATTTGTTCAGTTTCTTCTCCAACTTCCTTAGTCTAGCCAATGTTGAGCTTATTAACTCCTGTCTTGATCTTGAATTACTTTTTAGCTTTATTCAAGATTTCCTTCATTTCTTCCATAGATATCACTGGACATAACTCAGGAAGAACTATTTCTCTCATTTTCTCTTCTTCTAATCTGGCAATTACTCTTCTCATTTCCAAAATCTCATACAAGATTTTAGGTAAATTAGGCATTACTTCAATAAGAAATTTATTGAAAATATTCAAATACTTTATTGTTGCCTCCTCAAGAGTTCTTTGGCCAGATTTATCAAAGGTTTCATACCATTTGCAAAGTGGCTTAAGATTGCCATCCTTAACCAAATCTTTTTCAACTTCTTCAACTGACATACTTGATTTTTTAATTTTTTTCTTCTTCTTAGATTTGTCTTCTCCATCAGAGGGATTTATTTTAGTAACCTTTGTTGCCTAGGTTCCCATATGCTTTACTTCTCTCACATCTTCATCTGACTCAGTTTCTTCATCTTCAGAGACTGCCACATAGACTCTTTTTATTTTATCCTTCTTTATTTTTCCATCCTTACCGGATCCCTTGGATTGATTTTTCACAGGGATTGGCTTCGTTGTAGGCACAGATAGAGATGCAAAGCTCCTTATTGACCTAGCTTGAGTAGATGGTGCTATTGGATTAGCAGATTTAGTTTTTGCTGGCTCTTTTTCGTTTGGCTTCTTTTAATTTTTCTACAAGTATGCCCATACTTTTTGCTAAGACTTTCACTTCTTTTATAACTCTTCTGACTATTAGAAGTTTTTTGAGTTCATTATGTACCTGTATATTCTTTTTTGCATAAGTACCAAATCTCTCTTCTATTGAGTCCAGAGGCTTGTTTAGTAAATGGTGTGCATACATTTCCAGAATGTTCTCTTCAACTTCATAACCCTTCGGCATGATCCAAAATATTATGGGATCAACGCATTCCATCATGCATTGATTAATATCTACCATAAAATAGGTAATATCCTTATATTTCTCCATAATAGAGGTAGGAATTATTTCTCTGGCATGCATCATATTCTATAGTTATTTTGGTTTGACTATTTCCAATTCCATACAACATTTCTTTAATCTGAATAGCTACGGGCTGACCGCCTTGCCAATGTACTTTTCCAACACCCAAAACTTCTTTCATAGAATAGAAGAATAAACATAACAACAAGCTACCATACATAAAGGAATTTTTCTTGTCCTTTTTTATCTCACCAAGATTTTTCATCAACTAACTCCTGAGAAACTCACGAAGATCATAGTTTTCATTCTCCTTTATCATTTGATAGGCTACATAAATGGTTGTACCAGACACATAATTGCCCCAACTTGAGTGATATATCCTATAACCAATGATCATCGATGAAAATTTCACATCCATTTCAATGATATCTTCGATTATCATGGCCCTTCAATCATATTTTGAACTTTTTGCATTAATCACGATTTGATTCTTTACAGATTTCAAAATAGGTAATCCACCAAAATAAATTAAACTTGTTACGACACTTATAGCCTCCTTTGTAATTTTGAAGGGTATAATTACCCACATGAATTCATCATGAACTCGACTCAAGATGTAACATACCCATTCTCTCTCTTCAAACATGGGGAATTGAACAATCTATGTAAATTTCTTCTCTTCTAGGGTTTAAAAAAATGGCTTGACACAAATATTCTCATATAATGTGATTGTTGTACAAATTCAGCAGCTGCGAGCTTCTTATCTCTTCAATGTGTAAGACATCATACAAAATACATGAAAAATCACCTAATGGATCGGTCTCGACATACTTGAAGGGATGCCATTTGAATTTGGAACAGGGTCTATCCGTAAGTTCTACCACCAATGGAGTAGCCATATTTACCAATTCACAAATTTACAAGTTTTTTTGATAAATATCTTTATGTTGGATCACAGTTTGACTAATGAAAGCTTCTTCACACTTGAATTTTTCCTCAAGTCCCCAAGGTTCACCTTAGAGCACTCCAAGCTTCTTTTCTTCAAAATGAAAAGTGAAAAATGAAGGATAGAAATGACCTTTAATCACTTGCACACTTAACCCTTTTTGTCGCAATAAATGATTTTACCCTAACTCATCTGGTTACATTGTTTCCATGCATTGTGATAGATATTTCTAATGCAGACCTCCAATACTGGATAATACTCTCTCTAATAGGCTCAATAGTATCTGTAGAGCATCTACGCACTTACGAAACTTATCCGCATCCCAGTGTCAGTTATCGGTAGGGGGTTAAGAGATTTTCTTGAAAAATCCCCCTAGGCCAAAGGCCTGAAACTAATTCCCAGAGTAATTACCAGAATTAGATTCTAGTGTTGGTGTATTTCCTTCATTAGAGTGAATCTTCTTCACCCATTTCTTCTGCATTTGTTTCCAGATCACATTTGTAGTGACTTTTCATTTTCCCTTCACATTCTTCTACATGTTTCTCCTTTGATTTAGAGGACCTTTTATCTTCCAACAGAATCTAGCAATGTGACCAAATTTGTTTCAGTTGTAGCACACAACATTTTTCTTTCCAAACTAGTTGTTCCATTGATTTTCTCTTGATCTGCATTGGTTAGCAGTATGGCCAAATCTATTACATGTATAACATCTGATATTTCTATGAAATTTGTTCATCACATTTTTTCATTCATTTGACTTGTGACCAAAATTATTGCAATTAAAACACTGACCTGAGAATGATGGACCACTTGAATTCATCGTAATTCTACATTGAGTAGCCATGTGTCCAAATTTATTGTAACTGAAATAGTATCCATTGAATCTTTGAGCATTAGGTTTCCTTACTAGATTCCTTTCAATATGTTCATTTGATTCCCTTGCCTGAATCTCTTTTATCTAGAATTCATTTGTCCAAAATTTATTTGTCCATATTTTGAACTTTCTCCTTCCTCATATCCAAGACCTCACTTGTCACCATTTGTTCTTTGACTGTTAATCAGTTCATCAAGCTTGGCTGAGCTAATTTTGAACTTCTCTTTGTACTCATTTGGAGTAGCAAGTTCATCTCTTAGATCATTAATTTGTGTTTCAAGTACTTCCTCATTGTTTCTAGATTGTTCTAATTCATTGTCCAATCGACTGCATACTTCAGATTTTTCTTTCAAGGACTATGTTAGGATCTCTTCATTCTTCTTTATGTCTTCAATCTCCTTGGTCATCCTCATCATGATAGATTCCATTTTATGCTTTAGGACTGTATTATCTCTGGCAAGATTTTCACATTCTTCTATGTTTTCCTTTAGGGCTTGACTATGTTTCTCATATTTAATGATTTCACTATCATTCTACTTAATCTGATCATAGAGTTCCTTTATCTTCTCCCTAGAATTATTAATTCTATCTTTTAATGATTGAGTGAATTTTTTACCATTCTCAAGACTTTCCTGCAATTCTCGGTTCTCAAATTTTGACTAGTCAAGATCATCTATGGCCACAAATTTTTTTTGTTGAAGAGTACTTGAATCCATTGAGGCACTTTCCAAGATCTCCCCAAGTTGTTAGAATTCTTCTTCTAAGGAACTAGATCTAATACCAATTGTTAGAATCAAGCAACACTGAGAGGGGGTGAATTAGTGTTCTAAAATTTCTAACCTTATTGATCTTATCCTTCAAGAATTTAAAATATTCATTGAAAGGAAATATGCATGAACTTAAAATAAACAACCAAAACACAATAACACATGATTTTTTATGTGGAAACCCTATTAGGGGAAAAACCACGATGGATGGCCAATCCACAATATGATCCGAGTATACTCAAATGAAGTTTACAATATGGGGAATGCACTTGCATTCAAGAACACTACCTAGAGCTCACTACTTAAAGAAGACTCACTTTCTTACAAAGAAAAATAGATTTAAATCATCTGAGAATTTGAATTTAGAATATAGCATTTACATATGCTTGATTACAGTTCTGTTTAGGCTCAATAATCAATCTTCTGTCCTTCAGACTAATTTCGAACTTTTTCTCTATTTTGCTCAGACTTGCAACATATATCCTTTATGCACAAGTGAAATTGTGCATAATCGCTCTTCTCCACTTTTGATATTTGCAATTTGCATCGAATCACCTCATACACACTTCAAAATGATATGAATGATCTCTTATATATATATATATATATATATATGTGACCAAGAATTTAATCACAATATGTTGACATCAATAGAACATAAAAGTATTTACAACTTTCAACCCAAAACATGAGTAATGTATAATGTGCATCTACAATAGTCGACCATGACTTAGTTATGACCAAAACAAAAATGCTCGAACACAAAAAAAAATTGAATAATTACTCTTGGAATATCTGAAATATGTTATATTAACAAAGTCGGCTTTAGTACTAATAAAGTAGAGAATTAGCCAACAGGATCTTCTAACTCGCACACAGATCAATACCAGGCATTGAGATTCATGGATAACACAAAGAATACATCGATTAACATTCTCTAATATATGTAGCACAAGATATTAACATAAAATATTCATGTGAATCGATGAACAAAAAATTGTGGGATGCTCTATTCTTCCTTAACTGTTTGCAATTTGACTGTTGGTATGATCAAATGATGATGCACAGATCCAATCACCGACTAGGGTTGCCATCAATGAAAAAACCAAATGATATTTGTAGTGTCTCTTGCCAACACCATCCACCTAGGAGGTAGAAAATTCCAGTGAGAGCTTGGGGTCATGACCCACCATACCTTCCACATATGAGGCCAGTTTGCCCCATTGAATGACGAGCCAAACTTTCTTATCTTGTTTTCATACCTCACAATTTTTAGGTTCTTCCTAAACCAAATCACCTCCCATGGAAAGATTGGAAAAATATAGAGCAAGGAAATAAAATCTACAAATATTCCAATATGAATACTAGAGCCACTTGTAAATCAATTTATGAAAAGATTGCTTAAAGAGATTAATTTTCCATAAGTGAAACTGATGGAAAATCACAAAAAGAACTAACAGTAGATCCAAGTCAATCTCAATTTGGTAGTACTTTGGCATCATGATTCATTAATTCACACACATTCCCAAGGATATAAAAACAGTATCCTATATTACTAAATTTGGTGTGAATTCACCAATGTTAGCTATAATGTGTCATACATAATTAACAAACAAAAAAATATGACATTATGAATAATAAAATTAAAGACATTGTCAATTAGCTATTTTCCATCATATCATCTAATGTCAAAATAAAATTTATTATTTATTTCAAAATGTGAATTCTATAAGTTACAAAGTTAGAAAGTTTAGGCCATCTTGCCACTTAGTTGACTCATTTTACATCATGAAGTACATAGTAAAATAATCAAGAAGTTTTGGATTCCATGTGATCCTCTTCAACTCTCGCCAAATTTAGTGGACAAGAACATGGTTTACATGCTTTTCCATCCAACCAAAAAGCTATGCTTCCCTGGTATTCTTCCTAAATCGAAGAATGCTTCAACCTGCACAAAATACTTAACAAGAGATACACTATGCAAGATGGAATTTATTGTGGTCCAAACATCTAAATGATTTTATATCTACATTTAGAACATGTAATATCTATGAAAGGAAATGGCAGAGAGACTACATCATAAAAGTTAGGCCATTCAACAAAATGGACTACATACGTTTGGCTAAGCATGTGATGTATACAGCTAAAAATATAGATTTTGGAAAAGCAAAACCTATCTCTCTATGAATCTATTTTAAGAATCCATCCCAAAAGATAACCTCCCATGACATAAGATAAAATACATCTTATCCAATTATCACAATTTTACAAGAAATCAATCTAGTTTCCAGTAATGTTTATCTAGCCAATCATTTCATGTTTTTAAGAAAAACAACTATCTTCAAGATAGTTTACATAATCTCATCTGGCTATCTATGTTCAACATGCATATGAAAGAATGTTACCGGATTTAATATCTATGCAATCAAACTTTTACCATATTCATGATTCATTTCATCAACTTGATAAGAATATCACAAAACATTCATTAGTTTCCTAAAGATTTCCATTGTCTCCTTTATTTCCTCTTGGAATTAAATCTGCATTTCAAATAAATAGAATAGTGTTATTTTTAAAGAAGGTATATCGCATGTATGTGTAATGCATAACCTCAAAATCTAGGAATGTACACATTTACAGCCTTTTGTTAAAAATAGTGTATGCATAGACGTTATTTTTAATTAAAAGAAAGATTCATGCCACATTCAAATTCCTATTTTCAAATAGATGTCAACTTTCATCAAATGTATGACTAAATTAAACTAAAAATACATGAATGAAAAAATTAAGAATTTACTCTTAGACTTGGATACAATCTTAACTTTTTTAAGTATTCCAAAAGGTTGTTCTACAAAATTTTCAACTTATAATTGACATCATAATAAATAAATAAAAATTAAACATAAGTTCACACAAATTGGATTTAATTTTACCATCCTTTAAAATATGTCCATAAAAATAACATAGTTTCCTCTTAGCTTGTTTTGTTCCATTTTATAATAAAAACCTTCAGAAACAACTTCCAGGTCTTTCTTTGAGTCACATAATGAAGGATACATTAACTAGATAAAGGTCAGTATCATACACCTTAAGCAAGCTTATCTCAGATAGAAGCATCAACTGTTCCTTAAGGATAGTAATAATGTTGCTTTGCTTTACAACAAAGACTAAACAAGTTTTCTCACATAGAATTATGTTATACATAATTGCCATTTGGGCCCCTTTCATTCTTCACAAGGCTTCAACCTTAAAGGCTGATACTAATCACCTTGTAACATTTTTTAAAATAGTATTTAAAACATTAAATATCAGGTGGATCGATAAGAATAACATCATAAAGTAGGGTTATCAAACAGTGATAATAGTCATTCGACTCAAATAGATCATTTCATTTTGAAAAATGGTGATACATATATGTGTGTATATATATCTAAATTATATACATATATATATATATACACAAAATTCCATTTATTAAGTAGCATTGGATTGGTATGATGGATTTACATTATTCGGTCTACTAAATAGAAGAGAATAATTTATATCAGCGAGTATATATACTCAAACGATGGCTTCACTTGGCCATTTTTTGAAATCAATTGAATAGTTTATTAGTTGTTAAGGTTACCTTTATGTCAAAATAATAGCATCATTCATCAAGTTAGAATGACATGAGTCTTTCAATACAAAAAAATATAGAATGATGGGTATCGTTCTTTAACAAAAATGTGTTGAAATGGAAATAACATTCATCAAATATCATTTTAAAAAGAAAAATGATCACAAAATTATAGTGATAATGGGTTTAATAGACACTCTTTCATAGTGCAGAGCATCGACCTTGTGAGACTCTTTAGTTGAACATGCATCATGACTCATAGCCATAGCAGGGACATCTCCCGAATTGGATTTTCTAACACATTGGATCCTCATGAGATGCAAAGATTATTAGCATAGGAGAGGTTTACATAAAAAAATAAAACAAGCACCTAGAGAGTGGTAACATGTAATCAAGACCTATCTACAGTAAGATCAAGTTTGACTCAATCAAACTTTTACACGACCAAGTAAATCATCACATCATATGGTGGTTTCACCCACTGACCACAATGAATAAAAGAAGAATTTGGGGTTTGATTCACTTTTAAAAAAAAAAGAACAAACTCATGGATTTCCATCGATAAAATTATATTGATATAGAGACAAAAGAGTATGTTTCAATATTCATTATTTTATCAATATTGTCGATTCAAAAGCATGAAAGAAAAACACTCTTTTATAGATATAGAAACATCATGAATTACCAATTATAAAAACATGGAGTTACCTCCTTTCTGTAAGAATACAATTATTTTTTCTTAGTTCAGGTACAAAAAACACCTTTTCTCTCGATTGTTCACACTTCCTTCGTGGCTTTTTCTTTAGAGAATATTATCAAGCTACTTTTTTCTTGGAACTCCACACGTTTTCTTCAAAATTTTAACTTGGCCAAATATTTTGTGTTTACTAAAATTAGAGATGGTGGTCATAACTCTCCCATGCCTCCTCATACATAGCCACCCCTATAGTCCTTGTCAATTTAGCAATACCATCTCTTCCATGATGGGTGGTAATTACGTTCAGAGTGAATAAGATATGATTTTCTTTATTTTTCTCAAGTGGTTGATTAATTTTCATCTCATGTTTGGAATTTCCATATAAACATTTTTATTTTGGAATAAAGGAAGAGATTTTTATATATGTATATATTTTCTTATTGATATAAATATTCTCATTGTTCTATTCAAGATAAGTTGATTTGCACATAAAAATCATATTTCCAAAACCATTAATTATAATAAAATTGCATTGAATGAATATGGTAAAACAAATGTTCTTGAAGCAACATAAATAGTACTCCCTACCTTTGAGGAATGAAGCACAAGAGTAAGATTCCTATTTCACACTTGCTACACTCAAGGACATGTTAAAGATATCAATCCAACGAAGAATGGAGGATGATATTTGAGAATAGGGTATCCTATGGTATGTTTAGATATTAATGAGGGTTTCATCACAAAGCTACGGCTTGGAAAGAAAAATGCAATGCAAGTTAAAATTATAAAACCAAGTATGATGCAATCTTTAACTAAATAACCTAAAAATACATAAAAATATGAACAGAACGTTGCAAGATGAAATGTGTGCAATTGGAAATTTGAAGATGATTGGATGGAGTTCTGAAATGTTTTTAAAATGACTTTAATGCTAACTGGGACTCATAAACTAGCATAGGTGAATCAGTTCCAGATATGGGTTTCTGTTAAGGAACTGGTTTCTAAAAGTATCTGAAACTGCAAAAATCTAAAAAAATGACCCAAAATAGGAATCATACACTAGGACTAGTGTATGAGTCTAGTTAGGGTTTTCTAAAACTTCAAGGTTAGAATCTAGCCTTCAATTTATGCTTTGTCCCTCATAATTGGTTTTTGGATTTGAAACCCTAATTTTAGACCTATAGATGAACTTTTTGTGAAGATAACAACCTTGTAAGTGAGGAGACAACTCCAACAACTTTATAAAAGCCTGTAACCTAATATTCAATGATATTTCATGCTCCAAGATACCTAGATCTACAATCACACATGTAAAGAGGAGAAAAATTTGTTGATTGTTAGTGAATAAGGGTTTTCCTTTATCAAACCTCGTTTAGGTAATTAAACCAAATGATGAAACAATAAATAAACGACATGAAAAATGAAACATAGGGCATGAAACATGAATAATGATACCTTGAATGATGTCTTTTAAATCTTCAACTCAACATGAAATGGCAATGAGGGATGTAGATCTTGATCTTGACAATAGGTGTAGAACAATGCTTGATCTTGGATCATCAATTATACATCACAGTACTAGCTCAATAACATGTTTTATGCTTGAAAACTTTGACATGATGATGGATCTTGGATTTCTGCAATAATTGATGGAGAATTCAGCCATTAAATGCTTTAAAATTTCCCTTGAATGCTCTCTTGAAGATATTGTGAAGTCTTAGAATTCTTAACTGTTGATTGCTTGACTTAGTATCATGAATTCTTATTCTTGATTAGGTGAAATAATGATTTTAAATCTTGTTTATATAGGAAATCTATCTAATATCCCCTTAATTAGATCCCATAGGCAAACGTACATGAAATTTGAACTTAAAACCTAGTTTTTCTCGATCAAAACCTTAAAAATAGGCCAAATGGGACTCATACACCACTTGCGGTGTATGGGTCTCATAGGGACTATTTGAGGAGAGAATGTGAGGGAGTGAATAAATTAACTTTATATGTTGATCTTATTAGGATTTTGATTGAAATGTGACTTGGGATGCACAATATAGGGTCTTAGGGGCCTATTAATGATAATATTAATGTCAAATGTAGGAGGGCCAAAAATCCAATGTGAAATAACAAATAAATACACTTTACAACATTAAATTAAGGTGATATTATGTCTATTTAGTTCAAAATGGCCCTAAATCCCATGTGAATGTGTACAACACATTACAACACTAGATCAAGTCCATTTAGTTTACAAGCCTCTTGAATTCAATATGAAGGTGTAAATAAATGCACTCTACAACATAAATTTAAGGTAGAGTTAGGTTTATTTAGCTTAAAAAGGTCCAAAACCTAATGTGGATGTGTAAGACTCATCACAACACTAGATCAAGGTAGTCTTAAGTTCATTTCAATATTTATTATTGCTAAATTAAGTGTGAAAATGTAAACAACATTTTTCGACATTACATTTAGCCCCAACTTTAGTTGGAGGATGAACTTGCTTAAACTCACACTAAAGTAGAAGTTCAAGAGGGTCCAAGTGTATCAATGTAGATGACAAAGGATGACACAAATCAAAGGAGGTGAACAGGCCCCCAAAATCTGAGATCCTTCATCAAACCAAAAATAGTACGAAAGGACACACAAAAGGTGTATGATTTGTAACAAAACAATATACACAAACATACAATGCAAAAGACATAATGAAGAAAGAAAAGAATAAGATAGGTTCATCCATATTCGACAAAAATGCACTCACTCTACGGCCACAAAAATTCAGGTCATCCATGAGGTATCCACAATATGCTCACTCTGGGGCTACATAACTTTAGGTCATATGCGGGGTAAGAATTTGAAAGGGTGAGACAAATGACCGATATGTGCACACATATGCGAGTGGCTAAGGGAATTCATGCTTTTGTTCGGTTCCTATTCAACTAGACAAAAGCTATACCTCCTGATAACTTTGATAAGGTGCCACACAATAATGATCTTCGAGCTTCATGAGACCTGAAACACATTGCATGCTTTGAGCTTCATGAGGAAAGCAAAGCTTTTTATGCTTGGAATTCATAAACAAACAAGATGGCTCCATAGGAAAGAAAAGTGTGTTATGAAAGGTGGCCATATAATCGATCTTGTAAATGGAAAATAGTGTAAGGTATGTTCAAAGGGATTTTTCTTAGTTCATGTAAGGTCTCTTCTTAGGAAACACCATGCCTAATTTATTCAAGAGAAGACACGTCAAATAAATATTACACTTAGAGGAAATCAAGCATACCGACAATACAAAGAAGAGGATGCATTGTAGGTAGAAAGAAAATTTCACAATGAAACATGAGTTTCAATGTATTCCCCCACTTTAAAGCGGTTGCTAACACCATTTCTGTGAGCAATTTATTTAAAGTGGAAGAAGACATGAAAGGATAATTGGAAAGCCCTATGCCAAGTCATATGTTTCTAAATTGAACTACATCGTGAATGAGTACAACATGAATGAGTATGCCACATGTGAGTTAACTTAAGGCATGTCATCCACATACCAAGCTTGATCTTATATATATATGAAAGGTGATCAAGTAGCCAAAAGAGAGAATGACAAGTGACATACGATGACAAGGCTACCTAACCCCTTTCCCCAACTTAGTGTAGGACAAGGATGAGAAAAAATGAAAAGAGTGACTAGGTGCTTCAACAAAAGGAAGAGAATCACAATCCCTAAGGTTTTGAATTTTTTTACTCAAAGCCTTACATTCATTAGTAGAATGACCATGAACTCTATGATGCACAAAATGAGCTCTTTTAGTAAAATTTATTTCATGTTTTTAGAGGGAGATATATAAAACAATCTTGGAGAAGTCTCATCAATATACTCTCTTGATAAAAAGTAGAGTATGTTTCATTATTTTTTGACAAAGATCTCTCTTTCTTAGCACAAGGTGTCATACTTACACAAGAATTTTTAGATTGTGAGGTTTTGTTTTCTTCTTTAAAGGAAGACAAAATCTATCAAATTTGAATCGTAAGTGTTTTGCATGATTTATTAATGTTAAGTGAGGATTTCTTTGCTTATTTCATGTCTTTCAAAGGATAATAGTCAAGAGCATTAATGTCTATCAGTTTAGGATGCACTATTGTTAAATTTGACATAGAAGAATCTTTTATAATAGTGTTGATATTGAATTAAGGCTTGTTTTTTTCTTTTGATGGACAAGAACTAATACCACTAGTATTTTCTTGTGTGTCAGGCTCTATAGGGACACAAATACCTTGTGCTCTAGTACCATGTATCCTTTTCCACTATAACCAATCTATTTCATAAGTTCATAACCTTTTCCATAAATCTTTTTCATTTATTTAGGATTCAAAGGTTGTTGGTAGTCAGCTTCAACAATTTTTTTTGAATAAGTAGCTTCTTTGTCTAAAATGGTTGAGGTGGATGCTTTCAAAGGGTCTTCTATATTATTTGTTGACATTATCTCTTTTTCCTTTCCCTTTTCTAAGTTTTTGTTTATGATCCTATATTATCCCATGAATGTTGGCTCAAAATCCATGGGACCCCAATCATCTTCTAATAGCTTTGTGACTTCTTCAATGTCTTTTTATTTGTCTTTTTGTTGCACAAATTCTACTTGTATTGTTGGTGTTAATGTCTTCAAAGGATTCTCGTTTTTCTCATTGTTCAAACAAGTGTTTGGTTTGGGATCAACTTTGAGTATGTAAACTTTGTTGTTGTAGACATAATTCATTATATGATGAAGGGTACAAGACACTCCATTCATTGCATGAATTTATGGCCTTCCTAAAATAATATTGTATGTGAACAAAAAAAATTGGGGGAAAGTGGGTTCCCTTGTACTTCTAGGGTTTTCACCTAGAAGGAGAGAACTCTTTCCACTTCCAAAATCTGAGGGTTTATTCAAGATTCGGGATCTAATGTGAAATGTGTGTGATATGAAATTTGCCTAAGGGCTGAAACTAAATTAAATGAAAGTATTTAATGGATGAAAACTAATGAAATGTAAAAGCATGTAAAACACTATGTAAAATGACCTAATGATGACCTAGAATGCATGTAAACTATAGCAAAATTTAAGGAGGAAAAAGTGGTGCACTTGGAAATTGAAGGTTGATGAAGAGGAGCTCAGGAAACCGAAAAAACTTGATGCATAATCCAACTGGGACACTTAAACCAAATTGGGTGACAGTCCAATTTCAGGAAAATGGGTGTCTAGATTTGCACAAATCACTTTTTGAGCCTAGAAGTGGGACTAATTCGCCAATAATGGCAACTTAGTCTACCTATAGCTTTTAGGAATCTTGAGATTAGAATCTGTAGCTATTGACTTGTACTTTTTTTCTGATAGAAATCCAAACCCGAATCTTCAGATATTGACTTGCAAGTTATTTTCAATATCTTTTTAGGGATTGTTGAGTTGGAATTATGTGGACGGAAAGATGAAAACTTTTAGCACCTTTCTCTTTGACTAATCTGCATACAAATTCTGCAAAACACACATGAAAAGAAAGGAAAAGGGTTAGGGTTAGAGAATAGGGGTTTACCTTTGTCAAACACCATTTTGGTAATCAAACCTTAGATAATAAAAAAGAATAAAAAGGGAAAGATGATTGAATAACATGAAAGTACAAAAACTCACTAAGCCCTTCTTGAAGAATTCTAAAGATATGCAAGTGATCAGCTCCAATGGATGATTCTTGAAATGCTTTGAGTGCTTGAATGCTTGATGCTTGCTTGAGAAGATAAATTGCTTGATTTCTTATGAAGATTGTTAGTTAAGAGATGAAAAATGAGGAGAAATATCCTTATTTATACATGTTGTGCCCTAATTTTATGAAAATAACACATCACAGGCCGACCTTAGGGTTTAAGAGATAATATCCTACTAGAATTTTGAATTAATTTTGATTTTCATGCCACATGGGACTAAGTCGCCCAATGTGGCAACTTTGTCCAATTGGGAAAATTTAAGTGGTTGTCAAGAATTAAAGTGTGATTAATTTTTTTTAATGGGATTATCTTTTTAAACAAAGTTAGGCAGGACCTATAACTGCATTAAGGGGTCATTTTATCATAAGAAAGGGTTGATTTATTGATGACAAGCCTATGAAGGTTTGAGAGTTTGTTACAACTCTTTACAACACTTTGAAATAGGTATTGGTAAAGGGGAAAAAGAGCTTGTTTATATGAATTATAATGGAAAGGTCCGAGAAAAGTGGGAAAATGTATTACAATACTTCACAACCCCTTTGTATGACATATTTAGGTTTTTATTGATTTGCAAGTGTTCAAGTCTCAATGTGAATGTGTTGGCCACATTACAACATTAAATCTAGGAAAAATCAGACCAAAATCGATAGGAAAGGCCCAAATGAGTGAAAAATGTCAAGGATACATTTTTTCTGACACATTTAGCCCCCACTTTAGTGAGAGGATGAACATGCTTCAAACTCGCACTAAACTATCTAAGACATGCATATATAGAGGGATCCATATGTACTCATGTTCAAAAGATGATACAAAAATAATCAAGAGAGATGATCAAGCCCCCTTGGATCAAGATACATTGTAAACCGAACATCAGCACAAAATATCACACAAGAAAGTGATGTGATGGAGTGAAAAGAAAGGTAATGTCAAATCAAGATTTAACCGTTTGTCCAGCTAGTTGTGGATCAGATGTAGGTTGTCTCTCTGAAAATATGTGTACTCACTTTGAGGTGAGGGAACTTCAAGTTGTCCACTGAATGAGAAAGGAAAAAAGGTGAGAAAAATACACTCATAGCTAGTATGTACTCACACACATGTAGGTGGCTATGGGGAAAATCATGTTGTTGGTTGGGCTTCCTGCTTAACCATACCAAAGTTATACCTCTTGATAAATTTGATAAGGTGCCACAAAAGATAAGGTTTTGAGCTTCATGAGGCAAGAAAAGGTTTGTATGCTTGGAACTCATGAACAAGTGCAAGATGGCACCATAGGCATCCAAGTTATGTTATGTAAGGTGGCCATATAAAAAAAATGCAAAAATGTAAAATGAAAAATGAGAAAGAAATTTCAAAGGAGTCTTGCTTAGTTCATGCGAGGTATTTGACTTAGGGAACATTGTGTCTAATATCCCCAAGACAAGAACAATCAAAGACTAGAAGATTCACAACTTAGGGGATGTAGTGTGTCGTGTCAGGCCACTAAGAGGAATGTAATATGCTAAGATAGATCACTTTCATGAAGAGCATTACATACAATTTCATCCACAAAGTGACAAATGCATCGTATGAAATAATAAGGCTGCACTAAGAACCAATGCAAAATGAAATAATGCCAATGTATGCCCTCACTCTAAAGGAATTTCTACACATTGCTCTATGAGAAATTACTTTAAAGTAGAAAAATGGAAAGTGACAAAAGAAAGAATAAATTGAAAAATGAAAAAAGAAAGAGGACATGAGATCCAATTTGGAAAGCCCTACATGCCAAGTGTCATGTTTCTGAGTAAGGTTTTTTCATGTAAAGTAAAATGAAAAGGAAGGGAGAGGGGTTGTCCCCAAAATGAAAAACACCAAACACATAAGGGATCTACGGGTTTGGGCTCAATATGTTTGTTTCTGCAATGTTTATGTAGGGAGCTCAAAATTGACATGTTTCCCCCAAATACATAGAACTAGAAGAAGGACACAAAGAGAGTGAAAACAAAGAAAAATAAAGAGTAATTTTGGGTCAATATGGAAGAGACATAAGGTTTCTTTATGCTTTGCATCATCCCCAAAAGGAAAAAAAAGCCAAAAGAAAAAGAAAAATATCCTTTTGGGTCAACATGAAGGAGACATTGTTGTCTCAATGCCTTGCATCATCCCCAAAACAAAGTAAAAAGCAAAAGAAAAATAAAAAGAGCATTTTGGGTCAACATGAAAGGGACATTGTTGTCTCAATTATTTGCATCATCTCAAAAAGGAAGGAAAAAATCCAAAGAAAAAAGTGAAAGGAAAGTTACAACATATAGAAGAATGAAGATACAAATAGAGGAATGTCACAAAGAGAGATAACATCAAACAAAGTAGTAAGGGGATCATGTTACACACAAGAAAACATGCAAAAGAAAAAGAAAATGAAAAAGGATAGTAAGGAAAATGTGTGTCAACCATCGAGAAAGTCATCCACCTCCCAGTCTTGTTCAGTGTAAAGTGTGGATGGGAAACTAGCTAGAGGGATAAAAGAAATTGTAGAACTAGCATCAAGGCCAATTCTTGTCCTAGGAGATTTGTCATGCAAACTCATGCAAGAGGAAAACAATGTATTCAAATTATTATGTACCTCTTCATCTATTTTAGTTATCTCCTTGTCATCATAATCCAAATTAATGACAATAAGAGGGTGAATGATGATGTTGGTTGAAGTATGTAACTCTTGTGATGGTGGAGGTAGAGGATCATGGTGTGGCAGAGGAGGAGGAGCATCATGCATGTTCCATCAGGTGTGGATTATGATTTTCTACATTTTATTCTTCATGTAACTTACGAGCAAGGGCACGACATTGACATCTATGCTCCCTAACTCCTCTGTTTCTTTTAATTCTATTATCAAGTTGTGTCTATAAAGGAGCAGATTGATCAACCATAGGTTTCTTTTCATCCCTAGGGGGAGGGATTGAAGCAACCATGGGATGTTGTTCAACCACTTTCTCCTTGGCTTAATAAACTTTTTTTATGCGAGGAGGCTGGTTGCTAGATTGAGTTACTTTCATGATCTCTAGGTCGCTTAGAGGATGTAGATGAAGTTTTGGGTGTTGTTTGAGTTGGTTCTGATTTAGGTTACAACATGGTTTCATCAAGGATGGGAGTTTCAGAAGTGGATGGGGACATGTTGCGAAGAGATAATTTAAATATTTTCTTTTCTTTAAATTTTTTATAAGTAATGAGAAATAAATATCTTCTGGGTGTGATGGGTTCCATGGGCTCGGGACAAAAGGCTTCTAAAGAAAAGTTTCATTTAGAAGACAAGGTATTAAAGATGCTATGGTGGATAGTGAATATATCATTGTCAAAGGGAAACTTTAAGCATTTGTGAAGAACTAAAGGGACCACTTTCATTGAGTGAATCCATGAATGGCCTAGCCGCAAATGAAATTGGTCTAACTATGGGATGATAGAGAATGTAACATCCAATGCCTTAGGTCCTATTTATAATGGGAGGGAAATCTATCCTATCATAGCATAAGAAAAACCATTATGCTTTTTGATCCATGTGTTAGGTTTGTCAAGATCATGCAATACCATAAATTATTCCATGATCACATTCTCACCATAGGCAGGATCTATTAATATCCCATTAGTGGGCTTATCATAGATACAGTCGACTATGTAAGGAGGACCATCAGAGATATTTTTAAGTATGTCATGAAAGGAAAAATTAATATCAATAGATGCTCTAGGTTGGCTCTTATGAGGGCTAACATATATCACACCTACCATTTCCTCCATAGGTTTGGCATGGGTCACATGTGGAATGGGATCAAAATGTTCGTCCTTTGTATCAACATTCATAACATTATTTTGCAGATTTTCACTATTTTTGATAAATGAAATATTATGTTTAGGCATAGGATTAGTGAAAATTTTCAGATTTTGATTGGGAGGAGCAACACATTTATTGCCTTGATCTTTGATGCCACCAACAAATAGATGGCTAGAATCAATGAGGTCTTGAACAAGATGGTTAAGATGTTTGCATTGCTCTGTGTCATGTCCATTTTGTCGATGAAAATGGAAACAAGCATTGGAGTTGAAGTTGGGAGGTAAAGGCTTGCTAGGATCAGGTGCATGGACAACAGGTAAGGTAATCATTTGTTGCTATAGAAGCTAAGACATTATACTATGGACGGATTCATGTAAAGGTGTGAAATTTATTTTTGAATCTCCATAATTGAAAGGTAACAGGGTATTAAGAGCTGCTATTTGGTTATTTGTGAGTGAAGGAGAGGGATGAGGAGGGTTAAATTGTAGGAACCCTTTTTTTTTCTTTATAAATGGCAGAGAATTGTTTTGGTTGGTGGTTTCAGATTTCTCAATTTGACTAGAAGTGGAATGTGTATCACAACTACTAATCGAATTGTGATAATCACAAAGGGTTGTGCATAAGTGAATGCATGAAGGGAATTTAATCATGGTGAGATTTTCTTGAAGGTGTCTTAGCAAATTTTCTATAAACATGTCTTGAGGGTATGGATCAGGAATATTGACATCAATTTGGGAATAAATTGATTGATAGCATGAGATAAAATTAGTTATCTTTTCATCATTGTTTTTCTTACATCTCATCAAAACGGCTAAGGTCTTTTTGAGATTCATACACACTTCGAAATGGTGGATAAAGGAATCAAAAATTTCATTGAATGAATGAATTGAATTATTTGGTAAAGAGGAAAACCAATCAAAGGCAGTGTCTTTTAAGGTCTTGGGGAATAGTTTAGCTAACAATTTGTCATCAAGAGAAAAATCACTACACAAAGCCATGTAAGCATTAACATAGTTAGAAGGGTCACCCTTCCCTCCATATTTTTTGAATCTAGGTATTTATATTCCTTGTGGGATTGGAGTTCAAAAGATTTCTAAGGACAAGGGTCTGCTTCAAACATAGTATGTGGGTGGACCATTTTGGTTTTGGTTGATGGTAGAAATTGGTTGTTGCATGGAGGAGATGTTATGGAAAATTTGTGTTATAAGGGGATCAGTATAAGTGGTATTAGGTGGAAGAAATAGTGGTGATGATGTGAATATAGTGGTAGGGAAAGTAGATCAAATGATAATGGGGGGTATGGTGGAAGAGGATAAGGAATACGATGTCACATAAGAGGTAGGAATACTAGGAGGAATACCAAGGGAAGGAATCACATTTCTAACTTGTTGCATTGTGGTTGTAACACTATGAGAGGCATAAGTAGGTATGGATGTTATTATTGAAGGAGGAGGAGTTTGAGGTCCTCCTTGGCTAACCACAATGCTAGCTAGTTGAGATACACTAGAGGTGGAAGGATCATTTTTTTGATATATCTCAACTATTTTCTTCATAACATCTAGGCCTTCATCACTATCAAGCATATGGTGGATGTTGTCTATAGTGGGAATGGCAGTAGCAGAGATCGTTTCAAGGCTCACTTGATGTTGCAAGTGTGCTAGGTCCTCATGAAGGTGAAGGATCTGTCATGTGCTATATCATTAGGTTTATGTTCATTTTGTATGCTAGTTGAATGCAAAGAGTTACTAAGGGATGTTTCTACACCTAGTGTACTATTATCAATAATAGGAGTGGAAGCTTGAGGTAGCCCAATATCTACAACAAGAGTATTGTCACGAGATTCTATGAGTCATGAAATTCTTCTCACTAGTGTATCAACAATAGGACACCAAACACTCATGCAAAGTTTTCTAAATGCGGGGGTGTATGCAAATGCAATCCAAACAAAGGAAACTAAAGTGAAAATAAGTAAAATTTTGGAAAATAATACAAAAATGCAGAAATAGAAAACACAAATGCAAAAAATGCTTTGAAAATGGAAAAAATTAAAATGTTGAATGTGTACATAGACTAAGTCACCTAGTGTGGCAAATTAGTTTGACCAGTGATTTTTTTAACAATTTTTAAGAGTTTTGAATGATTTTTCCGATTTTTAGGCTTTTCAAATGCAAATATAAAATGAAATTCCAAAATTTTTGGACCCTTTAAATGAAATGAAATACAAGAATGCAAGCTATATGATATTTTCACTAATTCACTTTTAAAAACGCTAGAATGCAAAACAATGCAAAATCCTAATGCAATGTGAATGAAAGCTTTTCCTAGGATGCAAAATCAGAAGTAAAAAAGAGTGTTCGAAGGATGAGTTCACCAAAATGAACCACAAATTTTGGGGAAAAGTGGGTTCCCTTGCATTCCTAGGGTTTTCACCGAGAAGGAGAGAACTCTTTCTTCTTCAAAAATCTGAGGGTTCATTCAAGATTAGGCATCTAATGTGAAATGTGTGTGATATGAAATGTGTGTAAGTGCTAAAACTAAATGAAATGAAACTATTTAATGCATCATGAATACTAATGAAATGTAAAAGCATATAAAACACTATGTAAAATGACCTAATTGTGACCTAGAATGCATGTAAACTATAATAGAATTTAAGGAGGCATAAGTGGTGCACCTAAAAACTGAAGGTTGATAAAGAGGAGGTCTGGAAACCTGGAAAACCTAATGTAGAATCCAACTGGGACACTTACACCAAAGTAGGTGACTAACAAGGAAACTGTTTCATAACTAATTTGGGGGAAATGGGTGTCCAGATCTACACAAATCACTTTCTGGGCCTGGCAGTGGGATTAATTCACCAATGATGGAGACCTAGTGCACTTGTAGCTTTCGAGAATCTCAAGATTGGAATTTGTAGCTATCAACTTGTACTTTTGTTTCTAGCAAAAATTCAGACCTGAATCTTTTGATGTTGACCTGCAAGTTGTCTTCAAGCTCCTTTTAGGGTTTTTTGACTTGGAATGACATGGATGTAAAGATGACACCTTTTAGCACCTTGCCTTTGATTAATCTTTATACAAAATCTACAAAAGACACATGAAAAGATGGGAAAAGGGTTAGGGTTATAGAATAGGGGTTTTCCTTAGTCAAACCTTGTTTTCGTAATAAAACCCTAGATAATGAAATAGAATAAAAAGGGAAAGATTATTGAATAACATGCAAGTACAACAACTCACCAAGCCCTTGTTGAAGAAGTCTAAAGATATCCAAGTGATCAGCTCCAATGGCTAATATTTGAAATTATTTGAGTGCTTGAATGCTTGATGCTTGCTTGAGAAGATAAATTGCTTGATTGCTTATGAATATTATGAGTTAGGAGATGAAAAATGAAGAGAAAAACCCTTATTTATACATGTTGTCCCATAATTTTCCAAAAATAACACATCATAGGTAGACCTTAGGGTTTAGGAGATAATATCCCACCTGAATTTAGAGTTATTTTTGATTTGTATGCCACATGGGACCGAGTCGCCCAAGGTGGTGAGTTAGTCCACCTAGGAAAATTTAAGTGGTTGTCCAGAGTTAATGTGTGATTAATGTTGTTTAATGGGATTGTTTTATGAAACATAGTTAGGTAGGACCTATAATTGCATTAAGGGGTCATTTTATCATAAGAAAGGGTTGATTTATTGATGACAAGAGTAGTAAATTGTGAGAGTTTGTTACAACTCTTTACAACACTTTGAAATAGGTCTTGGTAAAGGGTAAAAATATGTTGTTTAGATGAATTATAATGGAAAGGTCCTATAAAAGTGGGAAAATGTATTACAACACTTCACAACACCTTTGTAATACATCTTTAGGTTTTTATTGATTTCCAAGCGTTCAAGGTTTAATGTGAATGTGTTGGCCACATTACAACATTAAATCTAGGAAAAATCAAAGATACATTTTTTTTCGACATAATATGAAAGATCATGGGGAACAACATGGATTGAAATTTCTAATGTGGCCTTCCCAGCTATAATATGAAAAGTGATCACACCAAGTGGTTTCTTTCCCACATTATCAAATCCACTAATGGATAAAGAGGACGGTTGAATTTTTTATCTATCTACACCAAGCCTATCAAAAAGGGTCACACTACACACATTAAGGGTTGAGCCATTATCGAGAAGGGTTTCATTTATGCCTCTTCCCTTGTAGTGAACTATTACCATGAAAGGATCATTTTTTTTTTGCACTTCTGAAGGGGGGAGTTCACTTTGGTGAAAAATAATGTCAACCTTTATTCAATGATCATGACCACTACATCATTTGGGTTTGCACTAGAGGGAACTACAATTTTTTGTAAGGAAATTTGAATCATATTATCATAGTGAGGGGATGCTTGAATAAGGTCCCAAATTGATATCTTAGCAAGAGTATTCTTTAGTTGTCCAACAAGATCATACTCCTTTCCACTTTGTGCAAGAAAACGAGGGGGAGAGGGCAAGATAGGATTAGGCAATGGGTGGGATTTTGAAGGTGTTTTTATTGGTTGTAGAATATTTCTAGTGTTATATGTATGAGCAATGATGTTCATCTTAAGTGGGTAAAGGATAAATTTAGGTTTTTTTTGAGTTTGTGGTTTGTGTGAAGGTGGATAAAGAATTAGAGGATTCTTAGGATATCCCACAAGGTATGCATGGAGTCTATTAATCAAGGGGGATCTAATGGACACTTGTACATTCATAACCTCAGTGGTCTTCATTTGATGTATTTCTAATAAAGGGAAATCTAGTGTCCTCTTTTCACCATTATCTAAGGGAGCCTAAATGTTATTATTTTTATCAACTGTGATATCCTCCCTAGAAGGATATTTTTTAGGAGAACTAAAAACCAAATTTTCTTGAAATTCAAGGATTGTTTCTTTCAAAATAAAATCATCACAAGTAGGGGGATGATCAATGGTTGAATTTTATTGCTCAATAAGGGTTTTTGTAGGTGAATATGGACAACTAAGATTCTCATGAATTTCATTGATCAAAGTATCTTCTTCACAACTAGGAGAGATACTAGGAGAAGGACAAGTATGATTTTTATGATCATTTATAATTTCATTCCTTTTTTCCCTAATTTCTTCTAACGTAGGGGAAGCATCGTAAAGAGGGTTGTGATAGACCTTACAGATTTGATCATGTAACACAAACATATCCTCATCATTTAGAATCTCATCCTCTTCAACTAAATCATTGTCACAAGCAAAGGGAGAATGGAAATTAGGTAAGGTGATGTTTAGAAATGTGTCTATGATGTTATTCTCTTGTGCTAAAATATCTTCCAATGTAGGAGAGTTCATAGAAGAGGAGCTTTCAACAATGTCATGATTTTCAATGAGTGCATATTCTAACACCAAAATACCTTAGTCACATGTAGGAGAGGCATTAGGAGAAGAGAAACAATGATCATCAAGATTTTCTATATTTTGATCTTCTTCTATCACATCATTCCCACAAATAGGAGAGATAGGAGGTGGTGTAAGTTTAAGGGAAGTGTCAACATCTTCACTCTCTTGCACTAAGAGACTTTCATAACTAGGGAATGTATTGAATGAATGACTAATATTCTTAGTGACTAAATTTTTCTTTTCATACTTGGAAAGGATAGATACTAACATTTTTGAAAAGTAATCTATGCAAACTCAAAATTCAATGTAAAGACCTAGAATGAAATGCAATTTTCATATTTCAAACAAGGAAATTTATTGATTACACTATGCAATGATCTAAAAATGAAATGTTGTAAATGAAAATTTGGAATTAAGAAATGCACATGAAATGAATCACTTTAAACTAGATTTAGTAAAATGCATGAAACAAAAAGTCAACCCACTAAAAGAAATAACCAAGGGAAAAAAACAGAAGTACGAAAAAAAGGTTTTAAATGTTGTTAAATATAGTTTTAGATGTGCACGGGGAAGAATTCACCCAAAGAGGCATATGTGTCCCAATGAGGGTTTTTTCAAATTTTTTTGTAAATTTTAAGTGAATTTTATGATTTTTAGTTTGCATGAACTATAAACTAAATGTAAATGCAAATTTCAAACGATTTTTGATGATTTGAGGTATGAAAAAGAAAACCTATATGCACTTTGACTAATGAAAACCCTAATGTAACGTCAATGCAAACTAGATCTAGGATGACGATGCACTCAAAATAAGAAAATAAAATTTTCTAATTGTAGGTTCATCAAAATGAAGAAACAAAAATATTACTCCCTACCTTTGAGGAATTAAGCAGAAGGGTAGGATTCCTATTTCACACTTGCTACACTCAAGGACACCTTAGAGATCTCAATTTAATGAAGAATGAAGGAAGAAATCTGACAGTAGGGTATCCTAGGGTATTTTTAGAGTTTAATGAGGGGTTCATCACCAATATAGGGCTTAGAAAGATAAATATAATTCAAGTCAAGATGCTAATACCAAGAATGATGCAATCTTTAACTAAATGACCTAAAAATGCATAAAAATATGAACAAAAAGCTGCAAGATGAAATGTGTGCACTTGGAAATATAAAGATCACTAGATGGAGCTTTGAAATGTTGAAAATAGTGAATTTAATGATAACTTGGAATCATATGTTAGGATGGGAAAATTAGTCCCAGATCTTGGTTTATGTGTAGGAATTGGTTTCTAGAAAAGAGGTATCTGAAACTACAAAAATATGAAAAATGACCTAAACTAGGACTCATATGCCAAGAATAGCATATGAGTCTAGTTAGGGTTCTCTATAACTTCAAGGTTTGAATCTGGTCTTCAATGTCTACTCTATTATTCCTAATTGGTTTCCAGATCTGAAACCTTTATTTTAGACCTGTAGATGACCTTTTTGTGAAGATAGCAACCTTGTAAGTGAGGGGACAACTCCAAAAAATTTCTCTAAGCTTGTAACCTAATATTCAATTATCTTTCATCCTACGAGACATCTAGATTTTCAATCACACATGTAAAGAGGAAAACAAATTGTTGATTGTTACTGAAAAGGTCTTTGCCTTGGTCAAACTTCATTTAGGTAATTAAACCAAATGATGAAACAATGAAACACGAACATGAAACATGAAACATAGGACATGAAACATGAACAATGATACCTTGAATGATTCCTTGTAAATTATGTCTTGTAAATCTGTAACTCAAGATGAAATGACCATGAAGGATGTAGATCTTGATCTCGACAATAGGTGTAGAACAATGCTTGATCTTGGATCTTCAATGCTACATGACAACACTAGATGAATAAAATTTTTTATGCTTGATAACCTTGACATGATGATGGATATATGATTGATGTAATAATTGATTTTGAATTCTTCCCTAAAATGTTTTAAAATTGTCCTTTAATGCTTTGTTGAAGATATTGTGAATTCTTGGAATGATTAACTCTTGAGTGCTTGACTTAGTATAATGAATGATTATTATTGCTTAGGTGAAATAATGATTTTAAAGCTTGTTTATATAGGATATCCATATAATATCCCATTAATAAGATCCCATAGGCCGACACAAATGAAATTTGAACTTAAAACCTAATTTTTCTCACTCAAAACCTTAAAAATAGGCCAAATGGGACTCATACGCCACCTTAAGAATATGGGTCCTACATGGATGGGATTCATACACCCAAGGTGGCATATGGGTTCCACAAGGCCTACTCGAAGAGAGAGAATGTCAGAGAGTGAAGAAATTAATTTTATATGTTGATCTTGTTGGGGTTTTGATTGAAATGTGCCTTGGAATGCACAATATAGGGTCTTAGGGCCCTATTAATGATTATATTAAGGTCATAAATGTAGGAGGGCCCAAAATATAATGTGAATGTGTAAATAAATACACTTTACAAGATTAAATTTAGGCAAGATTGGGTCTATTTAGCTCAAATGGGCCCTAAATCTCATGTGAATATGTATAACACATTACAACACTAGATTAGATACATTTAGTATACAAGCCTCCTAAATTCAATGTGAAGGTGTAAATAAATACACTTGACAACATTAAATTAGGGAAAATTTATGTTTATGTAGCTTAAACAAGCCCAAAACCTAATGTTGATGTGTAAGACTCATCACAACACTAGATCAATGCGACCTTAAGTTTATTTCAACATTAATTATTCCAAAATTAAGTGTGAAAATGTACATGACAACATTTTTGACACTAAATTTTTAATAAATTTGTTCCCATAAGCTTAGCAATTAATTGTTTACAAATTTCATATTGACAAAAATATTAGCTACCAAATTGCAAATATAGTACAAATACCATGATTTTCTACTAGTGTGTGCATGTTCTAGATTCCATCAATATTACCATTGTCATCCGACTAAATGCTCCTACCTCAACCATGTTCTCAATTTTTAACATGTTCCTACATTCACAAACTTGCACTTGCAGAGTTTCATCAATGACCTTTAACCAATGCTTGAAATGAAAAGATTATATCACATCATAATTTTAATCTTTCATAATCATAATAACATAAATATAATTCAAATTGTATTGAAATATTAAGTATATCACAAGTGAGCTGATAAATTTCATTTTCCATGATTATTAAAAGAACTTAACACTATTAAATGCAAACAAAATTTTGAGACGTGACATCCTTCGCCACTTGGAAGAGACATCATCTTGATGTCTTATAAGACAACAATGAATTAAATATGTTTTTTTCAACATTCAATCATATTTTTATTCAAGACAAAATATGAAAATCCAAAATACTAGAGAACTAGTATCTTGATGAACATTTAGATTCTATCTAGAAATAAAATGAGGAAAGAAGCATTCTATTTTGTACAAATCTTCCCAAGTAGCATTTCCTCAAAATATTGATCCCAGTGAGCATTATATTGGACAATGTCTCTATTTTGCAACTTGACATTGCATCTATCTAGAACTATAATGGGCTCTACCAACACCACTCCTAGATCTTACACCTATAAAGAATACCGACCAACTATATGAGATACATCTAGAAGATATGGCTTATTCAAGGAAACACATGAAATGCATTATGGAGTCGAGCTAGAGAAAATGGTAGAGAAAGTCGGTATGCAACTGGGTTAATGACTTCAAACACATCAAAGGGACCCACATATCTAGGGGCCAACATGGAATATTTTCCTAAGGTAATGGAGCTCTTACATAGCTTGACTCTCAAAAAGACTTTATCTCCCTGTAAGAACTATTTGAAGGTTCTATTCTTGTTGGCATAGCTTTTTTATCTTTATGTCGCTTCCTTTAGTCTATTCTTGATGAGTTTCATCTACTCTTCCATCTCCTTCAGAATTTTAGGACCCACTACAATCTTGTCTTCCAACCCCTCCCAACTCATGGCTATACAACATATTTTCCTATAGAGAGCCTCAAAAGGTGTCATACCTAAAGATGCATGGAAGGAGTTATTATATGCAAATTCTACTAAAGGTAGATACTCTTCCCACTTATACTATTGGTCCATGCAATACATTCATAGGAGGTCCTCTACTACCTTATTGACTCTTTGTTTCGTCATCAGTATGAGGAATATATGCTAAACTAAAATTCAACTTAGTTCCCAAAGCTATATTAAAATTTTTCCAAAATATGGAGGTCATTTGGGTATCCCTTTTGGATATGATAGTCTCTAGCACTCATTCACATCGTATTTTTCATTTACCTATTTACTATTACTATGTTAGGCTAAATTATTGCATATGTGAATGTATTTGGAATTCTAATTGGATATATATATGTGACTATAATTCTTTATCAAAAAAGAATGAACAAATGTTTATTTCATTTAATATCAATGAAATGTAAATTTGGAATTTATGGTTATTGAATTTGATATTCTAACTATAAAAAGTATAATGAAAATGTTTGTATTGATGAATGACTAACTACCATGAAAATGTGTTAAGTTGGATGTAGGGTCAAAATAAATCCTCTAGTAGCGAGGGGAAGTATCACTTAGGAGAAGAACTTGGTAAAGTAACCTGTAACAAAACCTAGTTGAGCTTATACACACCCTCACTAATAAAATGGTTTACTAAAATCATAGTTTTAGGAATTGGTAATTTATCCTTTAGCATGGCATGTTTGCATTATAAATGGGCTTCAATTTTGTTAGTAGTAATCCCGGATTATGTTTAGTGCTTGATGTACGTGAATACTTATTTATATTACTATGCTTGATTGATGAGGTACATATGTTGAATGTATATATATATGTATACATATGAATGTCAACAATAATCCATACAAATGAAGGAACAAGTACATGATAGTACATATACCTATCAATAGGATAGTAATTATTTATGTTTGTGATTATGTCATAAAATATATATATATATGAGATATATACATATATACATATGTATACATGAACCAACATACATGTATGTAATGAAAAATTAAAATGTTCATATGGATATGTCAACTTATGTATACATACCTATACATGCATATAAGTATATATATGTATATACATACAAATGATATGGTATATGGAATGCTAACTTGATCTTATTCATTTAAATATCAAATTGCACATTTATTTTCAAGGAATATAAATATATATATATGATTAGAATATATATATAGCATTGAATGCTATCTATCGATATATATGTATATACATGTACATATATATGTATATGTTTATATATATAATATTAAAGGTTGATTCATGTAATATATGCTATGGTTTATCAAATGTGAAATACAACACAATGTATAATAGCGATTTAGTGAATATTAAGTCACATTTATTATTTAAGATAAAGTGTGAGGGAAATACATGATAATAGAGTTTGTTGTGTAAAAGATAATGAAACAAAATAAAGTCCAACATTTTTCTTGGATACAATGTACCAAGTCAAACATCAGTGTAAATTGTAGAGGTCGAACCAATGTTATGTGTCGCCTATCAAGTCTCGACTAAGTCGACTATGTGAAACTAAGATATGATTGACCATTTCCATTATTAAACTCTGGGCTTAAGAATAGGTAATGTGTTGTAAACTTTCCAACATATTATGAATTATCTGATTACATTAAAAGTATTTCATGATACGAAACTGATTTTCTATATAAATCATGTGCTTTATGAATTTTTCAAACCTACTATGGCAAGAATTATATCATTTTGTTGTATAGATTTGATGACTAACTTTATAGGAATCCACCACCTTTCTACTGGAAAGCTGAGTCAAATGTTTATGGCTAAGAAGTGAAATATAATGAACCTTGTTTTTAGCCTTGGGAAGCTAGTTTTTGGGTTTAAATATAGGGTGAACTCACCTCATTTTCTACACTTTTTCATTTGCAACAATACATTGCTCCATTTATATTGTAGTTTTCATTGAGTGATTCTTATTTTGCTAAGAGATTTTGTGAGGAAGTTTTAGTGAGATTACTGAAAAGAGGTTGATTGCTAAGTTGATAACAAGAGGAGGCCAAGCTAAAGATTCAAAGAGCTAATTGGATTATGTGATTAGTAGGAATTAAATTCCATTCTCTTTTTGTTTTATCTTATAATTTGAAATATTGTTTGCATTATATGTTTATTTGGATTTGTACTAGTTTTCTTGAAAAAGAGTAATAGTCTATTTTATTATAAAAGAGGAAAGGTCTTGTTGATATGACTTCCATATAAGTTTTTTTATTTACTCTATATTGAAGAGTGATTTATTGACATCTATGGTATTATATACTAGGAATGATGAATTGAGAATAGCTTGTTAAGTTATTTTATGAGAAGTTGTTTTATGAATTGCAAAGCTTATGAGTTATACCTAGGTTAGGTTATCCATTGAAAGGGGGTAGCTTATGATTTTGTTAATGTTCATTTGGTAGAGAGGCCATTGAGATTTTAAAAAATGGAATATGTCAAATACGAGGTTAATGTTTACCTATTGAAGGTTACCTATGCATGGATATAATGGTCTAGTGTTAAAATGAGCTAGGGTATTGTATGTGACTAGGATGACTATCACTTGAAGTACTGAGTTAGAATACTTTAGCCAAAGTAGTGTGTTTTCCTTCAACTCCACTATCAGTAACCTATATTCCTTTTTATGCATGCTATATTAGGATTGTATGGTCTACAAGTTCTAGTTATATAGGGCACAACATTAAGATCATTAAGGATAAGCTACGAGGTTTATTCAATAATCTCTTCATCAAAGGGTAGGGCCATCTATCCTATGATAGAAGTGTGGGGGACTGCATATGAGTTTGTGGTTGGAAAAAACTCACTTTATTGATGCTTCTCCTCCTTAGTTGGTGATCAAGTTCCATAGAAAATTCTTTGACCATCTGTATCTATTGCCTTGAAGCTTAGTTGAGTTATGTATGTAATTGTTTATAATCTTGGAAAAATTGTAACATGTTGAATAATATATTGAAAATAAAATCAATGAATGAAATTGTTAAATGTCATTTATGTTCATTCTTTCTCTCTTTAGAAAAGTAATATTTTATTGTGATGGTTTGGAACATAGTTTATTTATGTGGAAGTAAAAGCTTAGGAAATTTAGTTGCGTGAATAATTGGCATTATACACACTCCATACAAATATAAGATCTCTTGGAAAATTTTATTTTTCGAGGTCTACAATCCATCCCTAAGGTTTCCTAGAATGAAATGTGCCAGCTTTGATAACTTATAGAGTACTACGAAGATGACATCATGCATATTCTTGCTCAATGGAAACCCCTAGATAAAGTCCATACTGATCACCTACGACTTATACTTAGGTATGTCATGAGGATAGAGAATTCCTACTGGATGCACATGTTTAGCCTTTATTCACAGACATTCCAATCATCTAGATACATACTCGAATACATCCTTCCTAAGATTCGGTCAGAAATTTAAAGATTTCAATTCTATGATCATCTTAACAACTTCAAGGTGTCATAAATATGATGCATTATAGATTTCCTCCAAGACCAACTTTCTAAGTTCTCTAGAATCTGCAATGTGCATTCTCCTCTAGTATCCTAGGATTCCACAGGGTTCAATTTCATACCCATCATATCAATGGTATGAAGGGTTCACCTAAAGAGCTTGCTTAACCTTTTTATAATGCTCATCCCCTTGCAAGTGTTACATCAATTGCTATCTTAGATTTGGCCTGTTTGATGTCATAGCTTCTAGATGTCTTCTTCTATTAAGAGAATCAACCCCTCTATTCTCTTTTCCTTTAATATATTCAATTCCAAAGTCGTACTCCCTAAGGAGTTCCAACCATCTTCACTAACATGCATTGGGATTTGGTTGGGTGAAGATATATCTTAGTCCTAGATGATCTATTTTGATCTCAAATGGCTTCCCCAATAGACAATTCCTCCATGTATCTACAAGGAGTGTACTATTGCAGAAAATTCTAGATCATGTGGTGCATGCTTTTTTTCATGTTGTTTAAACTTCCTTGACTCATACACCAACAGTTTCCTATCTTACATTAATAAAACTCCTACTCTATCTCCTGAAGCATCTATGATCACTGTAAATTGACCATTGGGATCAACTATAGTCAATAATGGGGTTGTAGTGAGCTTCTCCCTTAGGAGTAGAAATGCTTTGTGGCACTTTTCTTTCCACTAAAACTTTTTCCATTTCCTTTGAAGAGATGTATTTGGGGATGCAATTTGAGAAAATCCTTGTACATACTTCTTACATAGTATCTTTCTAGTCTCATAAAGCTTTTCAATTTAGTCACACTCTGAGGCATTGTCCATTCTACTATTGCATTAATCTTTGTGGGATTTATAGAGAATACTATGAAGCAAATTTTTCCTTTGTATATATTTTTTACCTTTCAGCTTTATTTTGTGCTTAGGAAGATCTTTGCGCAAGGAGTTTGTGCTTCTGATAGACACACAATACACCACGTGGTGGTAACGCATCTTTCAACATTTTTTTTGTCTCTAGTCAGAAACTAGACCACGTGTCGATCCAGCGAGCATTTTCTTATTTCCGCTTTTGCAGAGATGAAGTTGTCTACCCTTTTGACAAGTCACCCCTTCGCGATGTAGCTCTACAAAAGAAATGATCAACTCAGAGTCCATCGGAATTCGATGTACTTTTTCCAGTGAAGAGATATGAGTCGGTGCCACCAAAGCCACTTGGGTGATCAATAGTACTATTGTCAAACTATATTTTGGGATCAGAGAAATTACAAGGGCTGATCTTTTTAAAATATCTAAATGACATAAATATGGTAGCTGAAAAATATCTAGAGCTGAATTTCCAATCTATCAGGTTTGGATTTTTGGCAATCATTAGTTCTAGAGGAGGTCGGAATTTTCTCTTCTAAGACGAATATATATTAGAAATGGTAGTATGAAGCAAGGGCTCCAAAAAAAATTCCTATGGGAAAACTATTCTTTAGTTTTCTTAGTTAGAAGAAAAATTTCTTTAAAAAATTTATAGAATAATGCTTCACTCTGGCATGTTATGTCTATTTTATGATTGAACTATGATCGGATTGGGATACAATCTTTGTTTTAAAGTTCATTTGAGTCTGAAATATAGGTTATTTTGAAGAAATACTTAAAACTATACATGAAATGGTATTTTTCAATAATTGTTTCATTATATCTTTTTCTAGAATAGAACACTATGTCTTGTTGATCTGAATAGTTTTGGTTATCATATTTCCATGTTGTTTGTGTATGTGAATGAATCATAAACTTTAGAAACTCAACTATGTAATTAGACTTTTTTGTTTTCATTGTAAGGTTATCATTTTTTCATAATATTCTATATTAAGAGGAAGGGTTTGTATTTATTTTAGAATGTTTTTCTTTTAAGTCTGGAACTTGTATGTTTGATTCGGATCTTAATGCACATTTCCTAAGGGGTGATTGAATAACTACATTTGTGATTGTATCGTGCCTCTATTGTTCGTTCTCCTCCCATAAATGAAGGGAAGTTGTGTTCTATGTCTCTCATATCACTCATAGAGGGAAGTTTGTGATTTTGAAATGTTGTAAAAGCATTGGCGCATTGCCATCTTTCATGATTTATTGTTTGCATTTCTTTTTCTCTTTTCCCAAACTCAAAGAAGAGTCGACTTTCTATAAAAATCCTAGAGGTATTCAGTGAGGTGCATATTGTCCCCCCACTCGCTGAATTTCCCATAAAACTATTGGAGAGGCACAAACTTTTATGATCAACAATTATTTTTTTGACACGCTCAGTGGGACCTATTCCAAAATCGCCTGATTAGAAGTAAGAAATATCTCTAGATTAGACCACAGGAAAGAAATTAAAAGTTTCATTCCCAAGGTTCAAACAATAGCATCATCAAAGGGTAATTTCTAGTACTCTTAGTTACCAACCTCAGCACAAAGGAGAAGAAGAGTTGTAGGTTTTGTATCACCTGTGAGAAGTAGAAGAGTAAGAATTAAGAGTCTAGAGTTTAGAGCTTTGTCTACTCCACCTAGAGGCCGAAGTTTCAAAATAAGAATACCAGTTTATCCAATTCATAGGAATATTTTCTCTATGTCCCATATGCCCCCTCCCGCTCCTAGAAAATTTGTAACTTGGGTTAGTGGTAGCCCACTATAGCCACCTACTCCACCCGATGTCTAGCCCGCCATACCCGCTAATGCCCTCAAGGCTATTCTAAAATTTTTGGGAGAAGATTTTAAAATGCCTTCTAAACACCTTCAAGATGTAGCAGAGGTATGTAGGGGGCATATTATCATAGAGGAGAATATTTATATGAGATTAGTAACTGCTTCTTTCAAAGGGAAGGCTCAAGATTGGTACAGATCTCTAGTTTTGGGTTCTATCACTTCGTGGGATGGGCTCGGGCAGAAATTTTTTGAATGATTTTCACAGAAGGGAGATCGTTCCTTGTTGCTACATCAACTAATAACCATCAAGAGAGCCCCATAGGAAGCCATGAGTGACTTTAACACTAGTTTTAACAAAACTTGGGAGAGGATCCTGATAACTGCACGAACCCCAGCTTCTATGGCTTTCATCTTCTTTCTAAAATCCATCAATTTGGATATTGTGATCTAGGTAACTTCCATGGGAGCAGATACTCTAGACCCAATGCCTATGACCTAGAAGTCTAAGCGGAGAATAGTTTAATAGATGCAGGAAAACTTTTGCTATTACCTTCGATGACCGTTTTTCCTAAAATCTCAGATGCCCCATTTTGACAAGAGTCTTCTCCAAGCACTCTAGTGGCTTAGAAATGAAGCTCAACTCCACCCCAGTCTATGTATGTGTACCCTAGCACACAACCAGGTATGTCAGTTTCTTCCTCTATGATGATGGACCTTAATGACATGAAAAGGTTGATGCAATCTTTCGCTAATGAGCTAGTTCTCATTAAGCGACAGCAAGTAGCTCTGAAATAAGAAACTTAGACATACTAAGGGGGTAGACCTTTCTATCAACATAATCAATAGAGTACATATCAAGGACCTTCGGTTTGGGGAGCTTAGCAAGCAACTACTGCTAATCAAATAGTCTTGCTTACTATGTCATTGCAAATGGTCAAAGATAGCTAAGGAAAAGAGTTGATACTAGGCCAAAATAAGTTGGCAAATGATGAGAACACATGGTTTTTTCATTGTAACAATAGTGACATGCCTCAAGATTGCCTCAAAGGAAACTTACAATAGAGAATAGCAGAGAAAAGGATAAAAGGCATATAGGCCAGCATAGAGGAATATGAATCTCTCAAGATGGAGAACACTTGATTCATAGTGCAAATGCAAGGAATGTTTGTGGAGCAAGAGCTAGACATAGCGCCCAATCAGACACTTTTCTCTTCGATGGAAGAACAGGACTCAATTTTTGCAAATGAAGCCCCGACAACTAGCCCTCTAAAGGTACAGTCAAATTGCAATACCAAATCCAAGAGAAGACTCACTAAGGAGTATGTGTTGTAGTCTCTCCCTCATCCCAAGCCTCACCAACTACCATTGTACAAAGGAAAATGGTATCAATCAATTGTTCAGTCAACTGTTCAACTGAGTTCACAATGATATATTCTACCAATACCTAATAGATTGTCTGATAAAATATTCAATCCATTCACAACGGATTGCCTTCGGTAGAAACTCAAGTAGATTCTTCCATTCAGACCCAAGGCTTAGCTGGTCAAAATTCTTAATGTCGTAGAGTAGATGAAAAAGGTGCCTGCTAATGTGTCTCTATGGGACATAATATCCATCCTTGAGAGAAGGTCATTGCTTGAAGGAGCACTGAGAGATGAAGAACCAAGGTCTCATGCGGACAAAGCTCCACCATGTAATCTGAATGAAGGTGAAGTCTCCACATTGGATCCTCAAAATTTGAAGGTGGTAGCCGATACAAATGATGCAGAGAAAGTAAAAGGAGAAGAGGTAAGCAAGCCAAAGCCCGCTCCTTTATTTTTAAAATTAATTGTGGGAGATAATCTTCTACATAATAATATGATTGATTATGGAGCTAGTACAATAGTCATGCCGAAGCAAGTGACTAATGCCTTAATTCTCAAGTATGAACCTTTGGAAAAAGGAATCATGCAGTTGTATGGGAAGAAAGTTCCAACGGTCAGTTAGATAAAATATTTATCCTTAAGTATTTTTTCATGTCTGAGCCAGATAGTCTCACAAGAGGTAGTGATAGTCGACATTCCTTCGGTATTTAGAATGTGTCTCTCTAGAGATTTCACCACAAAGTTGGGTGGATATTTGGCACTAGATTGGTCTCATCTGATACTAAGAACTAAGCATGGAGCAAAGATGAAAATTATTTCAGAATCTCTACATTCTGAACACATAGTGGATAATGTTGTTCTCTTCTTTGAGGCTGTACACACTTCTTTTTCAAAACAAGAAGGGTATTATGTTGAAATGTTAGAAGAGGAAGGTGACACGAGTGAACAAACCCTTGAAGAGGAGGTCCTCCTTAACTAGTTCATCGATTCTGACCCATTTGGAAATTTACATGCCACAGGACTACATACTTATGTCATATTTGATGATGACATGGTCCATCCAAAGTTGATGGAAGGTCGAGTAAGCTATAATGATCCGATGGATAATCACTTGTGGACCTTGTAATTTTATGGTGATAAATGCAAGGTTAGTTCTAGAGTAGGAGTCTAATTGCTATCTCCGACAAGATCCGAGACCCTTAAGGCCTATCATTTCTAGTTTTCATGCTCAAATAATGATGCAAAGTATGGAGCCTTAATCCACAACCTTTTCCTTACCGAGTAGATGGGTGTGAAAATATTGCAAGTATTTAGAGTCTCTGAGTTGATAGTAAGCCAAGTACATGGCTAATCAATGGTAAAGAACACTAGGATAAAAGCCTATAGACATCAGATATGGGACCTGATTGAAGGTTTTTAGGCTTTCAATGTGCAATTTATTCACCAGTCCTTGAACAATGTAGCAAATGAGATGAATTCTATCGGGTCACAGTTTGAGCCTGTTTTTGAATCTAAACAAAGTGCAATCTATATTGTTGTCTGACCATCAATTCTCGAAAATGAACAAAATTGCCAGATATTTGAAGATGATGCCCAGATCGTTGCTTTCATCCAAAAGTCTAAATGAATTTTTGACCGTTCGGAATCAGAGTTTCAGCTGTCCAAAGGATAGGTCATTCAAGTTAAAGGAAATAAATTGCCTTAGGGTTTATTTCCCTCGAGAATATTTTTAATTCTAAAGCTGTGAGGAATGGAAAGCAACGGTTCACAATTGATGAAAAGGATTATGAAGAGTTGGATTTCAGCAATGACAAAAGACTTAAAGTCAGGAGAAATGTATAGTGGGAAGATAGAGACAGACTAAGGAATCTGTATTCCAAGTATGAAGGAGTTATAGCATGGACTTACAATGATCTCAGAGGATATGATCTTGGTATAATTCAGCATACCATTGACTTGGCGAAGGGGTCAAAACTTGTCCGACAGAAACAAAGGCCTGTTAATCAAAATTTTGAAGCACTAATGGCACAAGAGCTCACTAAAATGATTGAGTCCTGAATCATTTATCCAATTAAACACTCAACTTGGGTGTCTAATCTGGTATTGGTTCGAAAGAAGAATGGTGACATCAGGCTTTTTGTCAACTTTCAGGAGTTGAATAAAGCCTCACTAAAGGATCATTACCCTTTCCCCTCCATGGAGCAGATCTTGCAAATAGTGGTTGGGTCTGAGATGTTCTCATTACTCGATGACTTTTTGGGATACAATCAGGTACTTTTCAAGTAGAGCGATCAACACAAGATGACATTCACCACCAAGTTGGTCATGTTCTCATATGCAAAGATACATTTCAGACTCTCAAATGTTGGCAGGACCTTTCAGCGGGTCATGTACATCACTTTGTAGGGTTGATTAATTCAATGATTTTAATTTACCTAGACAATCTGATCATCTTTTCAAAGGTGGAAGCTGATCATTTTGAACACCTAGAGCTGATTTTTTAGAGGTTCCAAATGTTTTGGATTTCTTTAAATCCCAAAAAATGTGTTTATGGAGTACCTCAAGGTAAACTTCTTGGTTTTGTGGTGTTTAAGGAGGTAATTGCAATAGACTTCAAAAGATTCAAATCCATATTGGATTTTCCTTTACCAGTAAATCAAAATGGGTTAGAGTGTTTCTTATGAAATATTAATTTTGTCAATCATTTCATCTCTGAATTTTCAGGCATCACCAAGCCCATCAACTTGATGTTAAAAAAGAATATAATTTTCAAATGGACTTCCAAAAGTAAAGAATCTTTCGAAAAAATAAAGAAGGCTATTTTCGTTGCTCCAGTATTGGCCAATCCAGACTTCTCTAAGGGTTTCTTGTTATATGTATACAACAGGCAACATAGCATAGAATTTGTGCTCACTGAAAAGGATGAAAATAAGAATGGAGAGCATCTGATTTCTTTTCATTCAAGCACTCTCAAAGGCTATGAGGAAAAATATAGCTATATAGAAAAATAGGCGTTTGCCATTGTCAAGGGCCTCAAAAATTTCTGACACCTAGTGTCAACCAATAAGATCACTATTCTAGTTGCTCACCCAAGTGTAAGGGAGTATATCATAGAGGGAGAGATAACCGAAAAGAGAGCCAATTGGATCACCAAAAACCTAGAGTATGATGTGGACATCAAGCCAACCAAGTTGGTGTGAGGAAGAGGCCTATGCGAATATCTCGCACAAGATTCGAGTTCAGAACATGATAAGGAGATTGATCAAGTTTTTTTGAACCAGTTTGAATCTGACAAATCTTGGGTAATGAATCGATCATTATACATGTAGAAGGGATATTACCTGATGGCCCTTCCCCCACAAGTGAAAATACTATTGAATGTAAGGCACCAAGTATGTATTAATTGAAGGAATATTTTCAAAAGAAACTATGACGGAGTGTTGCTCCAATGTATAGATAAATATTAGTCAAACAACATTTTGATAGGATTTTATAGCAACTCTGTGGGAGGTAATTTTTTTGCTAAAATCACCATTCTAAAAATTATGCGAGCAAGATATTATTGGCCCTTAATGTTTTCAGAAGTGCACAGTTTGGTGCAGAAATGCACTCAGTGTCAATTCTTTGCTAGAGAGAGAAATAATTTTTCTTTTCCTTTAAGTCCCATTGTAATTGAGGAACCTTTTTCTTAGTGGGGTTTGGTTTTTTCAGAATGATAATTCTATCTCTAGTGCTGGTCATAAGTAGATTCTCACAACAACTAATTATTTTACAAGATAGAAAAACGTTGTCTCCCTAAAAGGTGCTACAGAGGGTGAGATCATCAACTTTCTCGAAGGATTTGTGACTAGGTTCGGTTCACCAAATACCATCATATCCAACAATTATAGGGCCTTCGTAGGTTCCAAGGTATAATATTTTTCCACCAGGAAAGAGATTTATCTCAAGACCTCTTCAAATTACTACCCATAAGGGAATGGCCTAGTGGAGTAAACAAATAAAAACCTAATTAGGTTAATCAAGCGCATTGGGTCTGAACAACAAAGGGAATGGCATGAACATCTATGAGCCACTCTATGGGAAGATCGAATTACACCAAAAGAAACTTTAAAAACATCTCCTTATGAGTTAGTCTATCGAAAGGAGGTAGTTTTTCTTGTTTTTATTGAGCTACGTACATTGCAATTAGTGAAAGCCCTAGAAATAGAGGAAAACAATGCAACGTAGGTACGGATAGCTGAACTTCTTGACTTGGAGGAAAATAGAGAGAAATATTTTGAAGCTATGATTAGTCACCAGCAAATAGTCAAGCAATGGTTTGACAAAAAAAATTCCAACCCAAATTTCTAGGAAGGGAGCTTAGTTCTTAAATACAACGAGCGCACTATAAAACCAGGAGAACATACCAAATTCAAAGCATTGTGGAAGGGTCCCTTCGAAATCAGTGCATGAAAATAAAGGAATGCACATGAATTAGAAGATATGGAAGGTAACACTTTAGGGATACCGGTGAATGATATTCATCTAAAACCATTCCATTAAAGTACAACATTCTTTAAAAAAATTCATAGATATGTACCATATGTAAAAAAAATTGTAAAAAGTTTAAGTTTTTAATTTTAAGAATAAGTGAGAAGCAGAAGAAGTACAAAAATCTATTATATTGTATATTTTCATTGAATTTACAGTATTGGGTAGCCTGAGGCTCAAGTTTTAGTAGGAAAACTCTATTCGAGCAAAACTCAGAAGTGGGTATTTGAGCAAAATACCAAAAGGGACAAAATGAAGGAATTTTTATAAAAAACACAAAAGGAAGGCCTCCAACAATTGTTATAGGGGCTAGTTTCCCATATTGTTTCTTTCTTTTCTTTGCTTCCTCTTCTTCTTCAAGCAACAGGGACACAATTCACAAACACTGACCTCACTCTCCACGACTGAAGACAACGAGCTCAAACTTCTTTTTGAAGTCATACTGGGTGGGAGCTTCATCAATGCCATACTCCTAGAGGAGATAGGTAGCAGTGGGTAGAGACAAGGCATGGTGGCTATTCAGGTCCATGGTACAAAATTCACTGAGAAAGAGAAGCCAAGACACATCCATGCAACACTCGATGTACCTATGGAGGTCGATTGCAGTGGGAATATTGATGCCAGGGATAGAGACTTGCACTATTTCACCAAGCCCTTCCAATAGAGAGATGTCAAACATGTGATGACAGAGCTCAACTATTTTTGTCTTGGTGATGTTCAGGTCCATTAGAGAGGCCATGAACTGGGATAGGATGTTGCAGCTGGTGCACATCTAGTTCTCATCTTCAATAAAGTCCATTCCAATGACCCACCTGAAGGAAATTACCCCCAGGCGGTTGCATTTCTTTACCGAGCACTTAATTCTCTCACTCATAACCTCCCTGGTGAAGGCATATTGTGGCCTCTATGGGAGAAGGTAGATGGGAGTACCCAGACCAATAGTCATGGTTGGAACAACAAAGCAAAAGGTAATATTATGAATGGAAAGAAGATAGCTAAACTTCAAAGTTTTTCTTTTTCGAATGAATATGGCCTTGAGGTGGTATAGCTATTTATAGAAAAGAGGTGTTGGAATGGATAAACAAAGAAAGTTCTCTTTTGGCTGGATGGTAATGGGAAATGTTAAGGCAATCGTTGAATAGAGAATAGATCCTATGGAAAATCTGTCATAAGGTTTGAAAATTAATGTTTGGATGTTGAGAGTAAATGCCCATATGAGCTGATTTTCAACATTTGTCCTCAGCCATCATGAGCATCAGCTAGCTTGCATAAGTGAAGGGACATGGATTAATGTGCTAATGCTTGAAAAATTAATGAGAAAGTCTTTTGAAAGGTACTTTGTATCGCTAAACAAATATTGACATAATTAATGACACTTTCCCTAAGGCAACAAGTTAATTTTAGAAAAGAGGCAATGAAAAGGAATGTACTAAATCCATTCTTGTAGGGTTTTGGCATTTTTGAGAGATACAGATCCTCTACCCACACGTATCTCCTCAGTGGTAGAATTTAATGCACCAACGGTAACGACATTGCCTTAATTGCATGTACTTCTTAGAGAATTAATTGCACAAAAGGTAGCTTTTTTAAAAAGAAGCAAAGAGAAAGTGGCCATTTAAGTAAAATCTTTGCAACTTTTTGAAGCAGCCATGGTGAAACCAACAACGACTAGGAGAAGAGCTGAATCTATACCAAGGAGGCCTACTTTCACCAATCTATTTGGGCAAAAATCGTTTCCCAATTCCCAGTGCCTGAGGAGCGACCTTTTGAGTTTTGTAAAAGGGTTCCAATAGATAAAAGTGTTAAAAACGAAGTGATACGAGATGTTGCTCATAATGTTTTTGATCCGAGGCTACCTAAGAACCCTAAAAATCTTAGAGAAGAAGCTTTTCGAAGAATGAGATTATGGTAACTCTGATAATTTTTCCTCTCAGTTCTAGAATTGTGGGTTGCTACAGTTCATGATACTTGTCGTACACCCATGTCTAGAGTTGGTAGATGTATGTGCTAGGAGATTCCACAAAGAAGTTGGGACCATAACATGCAACAAGATAAAGGTAGTGATGTATGCCCTAGTTATATGAGAGATGTTGTGTATCCCTTACAATAGGTATACCGAGATGTTCGTTGAGGAAGATATGGAGACCTATTGGGAGGAATCGAATGAAAGGGAGAATTTCTACAGTCATGAAACAATGGAAAGGCTAACCAGAGGATGTATTTTTTTTCCTTTGGCATTAAAGATATTCCCAGAAAGAACACAGGACCTTTTTTCAATGACGACCTTGGTTTTTGGTCTAGATAGTGACGAGGAGGTTCACCCCTTTCAGATGGCCCTCTCTTTGATGCTCAAGCATGATCAGGAGAAAACTTATTTTGCCTTTGTCGATGTCATAGTTGCCAATATGTTGCTGCAACTTAAAAATTACTAGGTTGAATCTAAATTTAGGTATTCTTCTTTCTTGGTCCATTTGATCTTACATCAGAACTTGAGGTTTTTAGAATGAATTTTTCCTATATCTAGGGTAAATGAGGAGGGTTTAATTCATCCAATTTCTATATGGACTAGTGTCCTGTCAGGGACAAGTAGCTTTTATTGGTTTGTGCAACTTTTTCTGAGACCAATATTACAAGAGTTATAACCTTGGTCTAGTGACCACTTTTCTCTTGAAGTACTACTGTGGATTAAAAAATAATTGCCTCGAGTGGATTATTTCTTCAAGGAGGATTTTACATTTATAAGGTATCATTAATTTTTCTGGAGAGCCCTTCCAACTTCCTAGATTTCTAATGGATCAGGTCTTCACATTGGAGGCATGTCGATAGGAAACTCTTGCCAACAATGTGTATGGCAGAGGAAGGAACAAAACAAAGTTATTTTTTCTTCCCCTCTGCATTGCGAGCGGTGGGGTAGTGCTGGAGAAGCATAAAGCTCAAAATGAATTAACCAATTTGTGGGTAGCTCTGGGCTTAGTCCTCATATGTGATGAGTGGGACTATAATATGTCAAGACAACTTTTCTTGAAGCATGAGGTGTGGGAATATGTTGAATCTAAGAGAAACCCGACCCAAGAAGGGCCAAATTTGTATCTCAACCTGGCCCACATACCTATGAAGAGGCTAAAGTGGTAGAGTTTCTATACTCCATAGGTAAGATATCAGAAGGATATTTTGATAGGCAAGACCTTAAAGAATCAAATGAAATGGTGAGGATGGTCGAAATGTAAAATGGAAGACTTTTGGAGATTCCGAAAAGAAATGGGTAACACCCAAAGGAAACTTTAGGATTTTCAGCCATATGATGAACAATTTGAAGATATTTATGACAAAGAGGTTGATTCCAACAACAACAATCCAGAGTCTAGCCACAAAGTAATCGAGGAACAAATTCCAGGCCATGCTCCTCATCCACAAGAATCCGACAAGGGAAAAAGTTCTAAGCAAAGGGACTCAGAGGCTGTGTCTTCTACCAGTGTCTGAAGAAAAGGAAAGAGGACCCAATGGTCCCAAAGAGGATCAGTCATTGAACACGAAGGATAAGCTTTAGTAGGATCATCAGCGAAAGGGTCAGAATGTTCTAATTCAGGATAGACAAAGTTAAGGTGAGTCTGAGACCTAGACACATTCAATGTAGCCATCAGAAATGAAGAAGAAGCAAAATCCACTCTCAAGAATGCTCGGACTATCATGATTTAGGTAGGTCTTTCTGCCCCTCTTCTTCCTGCTTCTACGTCTTTGTTTAATCCTTCATATTCACTCATTGAAAATAACCCTCCACATTTGGACCTAGAGTTATTAGTGTTAAATGAACCCCCTACTATTTTTAATGTATCAAATAATGTAGCACCACATGTCAAGCAAGCAGTATCCACTTTGGCAGCCATTAACTCTTTGATTGCCCTGTCCATGACCCTCATAGAAAAATATGAGTCACCCATGCTACCTGTTACCCCAGGCTCATCTGCAGTCGGATAGAAGTTTCCTACTCCATCTATTACTCTTTTTACTCCAAGTCCCCAATATCAATTTGGAATCCCACCATTCTCAATGATTACTCTCCCATTTTCCTCTACACATGCCCATACATCTGAAGTTTCCTGGTCTATTACTCTTTTCAGTCTCCCTCCTCGTGCTTCTATGGAAACATAGAGTATTGGTACCCTACAGACTCTTCAAAACCATTTTGATACAACTAGGAAGGCCCAAAAAAATAGAAATAAAAAAAGAAGGGAGAAGAATGTCGAACTACCAGCCTCTAAGAAGATTCAGACGTGTTTTAATGAAGAGAAAAATTCTCTATGGATCACCACCATGAAGCCACTCATTGTCTGACCTGAAGGGGAGATGTAGCTGGAGGATTATGATATCCAAGAAGTAGCTCTAGATTTGAAAGATATTTTCCCTTGCAACAAGGTGAATCTAGAAAATACCACTCAGAAGGTGGTATATATAGACTACGAGTAGCTAGATCGGAAGCTGAGAAAGTGTGAGGCTGAACTAGAAAATATAAAGGAGACAGTGAACCATTTGCAGTCTAAGCTCAGGACCCAAAATGAAGAGATGACCCACATATTGTAGGTAGAAGACCAAAAAAATGAAGTAGCAGGATCTCTTGCAGTGCTCCAAGATGAGTGGATCCAACTTTATGCTGAGATTGATAGATTGAGAAGTGAATTTGTGACTGAATGTCAATCTATTAAAGAACACCAATGCATTTGGGAAGACATAAAGAAGGAGTTAGATAACATCTAATCTCGGGCTTCCGATGAGATACAAAAGGCTTGATAGGAGATTCAAAAGCTAAGAAGTGATAAACAAGAGGTCGAGGCTGCTTTACATGGTCGGATTCAAGAAACCCAAAATCGAGTTAAAGAGCTAGGAGAATCCCTCGATAAAAGAGATCAGCTGGAACAAAGATTGAAGGCAAAAGAGGCTCAGGTATGGGAAGAGTTAGCTGCTACACATAAATATGCAAACCTTCCTATACAAAAGAAGTTGGTATCTACTTACTGGGAGAAAATCATTATTTTGCTCGCCATTCTAAAACAAGCCTTACAATTCTTGAAGGATGCCTGAGAAATAAATGAAAGGGTTGGCCCATTGGCCAATCAAAACCTTCAAGAATATGCTCCCCAAATGGTCGAGTCCCAAAATTTAATCTCCAAGCTTTGTGTGGCAACAGATGAGGCCCTAAAAGTTACAGGCATAATGGATTGAAGGGCAACCTCTAGTAAAGAAAGTGAATTTTCCTATTGCCATAAGGTGGCATCCAAGACCAAGAACAGCCAAGCGATTTTAAATAAGAGGGTCGATGAAATAAAGAAGGATTTTGAGATCTTATACAGTTATGGGTTACCTCCTTTATTATCAGAAAATGGAGATATACTATCAGTCAAGAAGATTATAGAAGAGGTCAGGAATAGGGTTTGGAATCCTTCACATCTTCTAGGAACAAGCTCAACACCAGTAGCAGATGACATTGAGAGTGAGGTCCTCCAGCTTTCACGTCTCTACTATCACTTGGGCATCATTTCAGCGAGATGGGTATTTGTTTCTTTCAAGGAGGTCTTCAAGATGAATGAAGCATATAAATAGAGATCTAGGTTCGTTTCTTTGCAAGCAAAGGCCCCCTATGAGTCCCCAGGACTGTGAAGCAAATTTTTCCTTTGTCTATATCTTTTACCTTTTGGCTTTATTTTGTCCTTAGGAAGATCTTTGTGCAAGGATTTCATATTTCTGATAGATGAGCAATACACCACATGGTGGTTGCACATCTCTGAATGAACTTTTTCCCTCTAGTCAAAAACCAAACCATGTGTCGATCCAACGAGCATTTTCTTATTTCTGCTTTTTGGAGAGATGAAGTTGTCTGCCCTTTCGACACATCACCCCTTCATGTTGTAGCTCTAAAAAAGAAATGATCAATTCAAAGTCCGTCGGAATGCACTATAATTTTTCTAGTGAAGAGATATGAGTCAGTGCCACCAAAGCCACTTGTGCGATCAATAGTACTGTTGTCATACTATCTTTTAGGATCAGAGAATTTACAAGGGTTGATCTTTTTGAAGTATCTAAATGGCATAAATATGGTAGTTGAAAAAGTTCTAGAGCCGAATATCCAAGCTATCAGGTTTGGACATTTGGCAGTCATTAGCTTTGGAGGAGGTCGGCGTTTTCTCTTTTGAGGTGGCTATATATTAGAAATGACAGTATGAAGAAATGTTTCCAAAACGTTTTCCTATGGGAAAAGTGTTCTTTAGTTTTTTTAATTAGAAGAAGAATTTATTTTAAAAGCTTATAGAATATTGCTTCAATCTAGCATGTTATGTCTATTTTATGATCAAACTATTATCAGATTGGGATCCGATCTTTGTTTTAAAGTTTATTTGAGTCTGAAATACAAGTTATTTTGAAGAAAAACTTGAAACTGTGCATGATATGATCTTTTTCAATACTTCTTTCATTATATCTTTGTCCATAATAGAACACTGTGTCTTGTTGATCTAAATAGTTTTGGTTATCAAATTTCTATGTTGTTTGTGTACGTGAATGAATCATAAACTTTAGAAGCTTGACTATGTCATTAGACTTCTCTGTTTTCTTGGTAAGGTTATCATTTTTCATAATATGGTATATTAAGAGGAAGGGTTTGTATTCATTTTAGAATTTTTTTATGTTAGGTATGGAACTTCTATGTTTGATTAAGCTCTTAATACACATTTCCTAAGGGGTGATTGAATGACTGCATTTGTGCTTGTATCAAGCCTCTACTGTTCATTCTCCTCTCGTGAATGAAGGGAAGTGGTGTTTTGTGTCTCTCATATCACTCATAGAGGAAATTTTGTGATTTTGAAATGTTGTAAAAGCATTGGGGCATCACCATCTTTCATTTTTTACTATTTTCATTTCTTTTTCCCTTTTCCCAAACTCAGAGAAGAGCTGAATTTTTATAAAAATCCCATAGGTATTCAGTGAGGCACATATTGTCCCCCCACTCACTAAATTTCCCATAAGACTATCGAAGAGGTGCAATATTTTATGATCATCAAATCCTTCTATTGATATGATTTTATCAAGGTAATGCACCCTATCCTGATAAACCAAGCACTTGGATAGATTTCCAAAATGATTCTTCTCTCTGAGATGATGTAAGACTATCCTTAGATATTTATCATGCTCCTTAATGAACTTGGAATAAATTAGGATAACATCAATAAAGATAAAGACAAAGTCATCTAGACAATCTTTGAATACACTATTCATGAGATTCATGAAAGTCGTTAGTGCATTGGTCAAGAAATAAGGTACCAATGTGAACTCATAGTGTCCATACCGAGTCTATAAATAATTCTTAGGGATCTCCTCTTCTTTTATTCTCAACTGGTGACTACCAGATTTGAGATCTATTTTAGAGAGCATAGTTTCTCCCTTCATCTGATCAAATAGATCATCAATCCTTAGAACATGGTACCTATTGTTGATGTTCACCTTCTTCAACATTTGATAGTCTATACATAGATTCAAGGTTCCATCCTTCTTCTTAAAAAGATAACCATCTCACCCCAAGGAGACACACTAGGTTGAATAAGCCCTTTTCTCAAAAGTTCCTGCACCTAGGCATTCAATTCGAATAACTCAGTGGTAGTAATCCTATATGGGGATTAGACTAAGGTTCACCTCTTGGTACTATATCAATAGAGAAATAAAATTCTCTCTTGGGAGGAAATTTCATGAGTTCTTCATGGAATACATCTCAGAACTCCTTGACAATGGGATAATCATCTAAATAAGGCTTCATATTTTGAGGTTCACTCACGTGTACTACATAGATAGTACACCCCTTCCTTTGACTATGTTTTTAATTTATTTTAAAAGCCACAACTTCAAGAAGAAAAGGGTTTCAAATTATTAAAAAAAAATAATCTTTCCTAGTTAAAAAATATAAACTGTTAGGGTAGTTTGGAAAATTACCCATACTAAACAGATGTGGTTCCACTCTTAGACAAGAAATTATGTTTTACTAACAATAATTATTATTTATTTTTACTTTTACTAATAATGGAACTTCTTTTCTATGCATGTGATATCACATATATATCTATAAAATATTTTTAAAAGTTAAAATAATTGAATATGTTATAGTGATTAAAGTGTAAATTCATTAAATTTTAAATTTTCCACTAAAAAGTATCAATTGTATACTAATTTAATATAAAATAGTTTTATGTTAGAGGATTTGGGTACTAAAATTAATGATAATTTATGTTGGTTGTCTTCATGGGTTACATACCATATTATTCTCCATTAGTTTTATGGATATTTAGTAAGTAGTAGCTCAAAATTTGTTGGAAATAATTTTCTTATGTTGGCCTTGTCATTGCACCGAAAGATCAACTTGTCAATGCCTGATACAATCCAGAGTTAAGATCCATGGGAGGTGGTTAAAACATGTCATGAATCCCAAGTGCCACACTGAACAACCAAGGAGACCAAGGGCACACACCTTGCAACAAACCCCCCTAGCGCAAGTGAGGGATTTGAACCCATGACCACCTTTGATACCAATTGTTGACCTTGTTGTTGCACCAAAAGATCGACATGTCAATGTATGATACAAGCTAGAGTTAAGATCCATGGGAGATGATTAAACCATGTCATGAATCTCGAGCGTCGCACTGAACAACCAAGGAGACCAAGGGCGCACACCTTGCAACATCTTATACATGTGTTACTTAAGGGTAAATCATGTTTCTTCTCAAATTTTCATATCATGTCCTATCATTCTTTTATATTTTAAATATTTGGATTTTTAGGATGCTTGATTCATTTGATTAATATATTGCTAATAATCTATGATATGAAATATGCATCTTAGTTCATGGATTATGTATAAACACATTTTCATTCCTCTATGGTAGTTTTTATGATTGGAATAAAGTGTTATGGATTCAATTGTCACAAGCCATCAATTTAGTTGATTAGAAAGGAAAGAAAGATCCCTTGAATATCCTAAATCTTCATTGGGGGAGGATTTTGGGTGTAAAATCTAGAGGATCATTCCCTTGGAGGAGAGAATAGTTAATAAAAACATTCATTCATGTTCAATCTCTATCGATTTAGAAAACCACCTTTATAGTGTAAAACAAAGCTTTTTGTTGTCACATAAAATTTTATCCTATTGAACATAGGCTCATCATTCCAATGATACAATGGAAATAACCTTAAGGTGTGGAACCCTATAGTTGAGATTAGATATTTGGAGAAGGCAAGATTCCTTTGTTAAACTAGGTACATATATGCTTAACAAACACAACATACAAAATCATATCACTATTCCAATTCTACTAGCTCACAAAGGAAAAGGGAGAGGAGGATGTTGAAGATTGGAATTACACTTATGCACCAAAGTTAAAGATGTTTCTTCATGCTTTTGATTTCATAGAGTACCAACAAAACTACTAGATAGGTTCACACAACCTTTTATTATGCTACTTCTTGGGAAGTTCAATTAAGGTTATGGCTTAACATACATTATGAGCGAAAATTTATCCATGTTTAGCTTCTATTATCATATTTAAAATATCATTTAATCTTAGGAAACAAGTAAAATTTCATTCAAATATGGAGGCTAGAATATTTGTACAACACATTCAATTTGAGAGGAGGTAAGATAAAACAAAATTGATAGAGAGGCATAGACTAGTGTTATATTTGTATAAATTTAGAACACACATATATCTACAAGAAAAAATAGGTAAAAATCCATTATAATGAGCACAAAAGTTCCTTATATTTAAATGTAGGTCATAGAAGAAAGATAGGGCATGTGACTAGTCAAGAAACCCTATCCAAAATTCCAACAAATTAGGTGTATACATGTGGACTTCAAATTCTAAGCTGAAAGATTACCATAAAGATTGTAAAACTATAGTCATGCCTCCACATTAATGAATATGTAGATAAAGAGTAGAAACCCCCAATAAATCTACAAACAAATATGTAGTTAGGTATGGCCCTTTGGAAAAAAGTGGTTTTCAAACAATTAAAGAATCATGGGCACCATTTTTCCACTTGTAGTTGTTAAAAATACATTGGAAATCATCACTGTAGACTTAATAATTGAATCCATTAGTTGGGGAAATCTCTACAATATTAATGGTGAAAACATGACAAAACTAGAAAATTGTGCAAAACTCTACATGGGGTCTAAAATATAGATAAAAATTAAAAGTGGTAGGAACTACATAGTGGGAGTGGAAACTAGAATTTGATTTAGGCATTTAGAATTTTTATCCTAAAATTTGAAGGAAAGTCGAAGTTTTGATTAGAGATTTGGAAATAATATAAATGTCCATTTGGGGCCTTAAACCTTGAAAGGACCTTTTTGAAGATAAACAAGAGTGGGGAATAAGAAATGAACTTTGATATTTGGAGTTGATCCAAATTTTTATTTGGGACCCAAAGCTTGGACATGAAATTTTTCAAGGAAAAGAGGAATGGCGAATCGAGAATGGAATAGACATTTAGAGTTGGTCAAAATATCCTTTCAGGACTTGAAACCTTGAAAGGGATGAATAGAGGAAAGAGAGCGAATTAGCCTAATTTTTTGGATTTTTTTTCAAATGAGTTTTTGAATATCACTTAGAAAAGATAAAATACAACTACTAGAAGCACATTTGATCATGATAAACCCATTAATATTTCATAGATTGATTATAAATAATGGTAGTAAGAAGGCGTGGTACAAAGTGATAATTTTTTATAGAATTCTATGGGATGATTTCCTTCTAATCATGCAATACATTGGGCATAGAGTAATAAGGGGGACTTGCAAAAAAGATCTTACCTCAAAATGAAATATGACCAATAAAAAATGCAGACCTACACTTGGAGGAAAAAATAGTTAGATCATGCATTACCTTAATGATAATATAAAGAGTGTAGAAAAAATTCTTGAAAAAGAAACAAATGATATGTACATGAATTTTAAAAAATTGTGAAATAAAAAAATATACCTCTTTGAAAGACAAAGCTTTGAAATGAGTTGACCTCCCTCTGACCATAATTTCATTCTCCACCTAGTTATAACCATTGGAAACATCTAGTTGTATGCAAAACCCATACACACTACTAGCATGATGAAGAATAACTTCACCATAAAAAAATTTATTGTAGGGAAACCATATAATTTAAGTGTCAGATTCATCTGACATTATTTCATCAGGTTAATATATAGTAGCAAGGGAAAAAATGTCTAAAAATAGGTCAACATCTAGGAAAAAAATGATTTCAAATTAAAAGGAACTCCTTTCATATGAGGGTAAGCTACCATCATAATTTTTGACCTCCTCATGGTATGAACTAAAAAATAAATGACAAATTTTCTAGCTCACATGGTGGTGCAGAATATGGAAAGCTCTTTTTTGATATGCATGAGGAGGATCTTCCCCATTTACTTCAAATAAAAATATTTGGACCACAAACTAGCTCTTTATCATCTCTTCCTTCAAGGACTAGCGACTTTCATCTACTACATCAAAAAATAGTCATGATTGTTGTGCAAAATAATTAATTTCATGTTCACTCTAGCTCCTCAAACAAGACTCCTATTTTTTAGAGGCCTTTTTTAATGTACGAATGGTTAGGATCCCCTCATCATCATCTCTAAAAAAAGGAGATCATCAAATGGGAGGATCAATTCCTCTCCCTCATCATCATTGCCCACTTGATTAGTATTTTGTTGTTGTAGTTGATCATCATGAAGTTGATATTATGGTAGGTGAAAAAAATCTATTTTAGAGCATATGAGATCTCAAAAACAACAAGTTTCTCTTTCCAAACCTAGAGCATCTCCTTCTTTTGTCCTTCTAACTAGCTATATTTCCAAATAATAGGTCCACAATTATAAAGTGAAATTGTATTAGAGAAAACAAAATTATTACGAATCCTTTGAAAGTCTTGTTGTGATTTAGGACGGGGTTTCTCATGAGGAACAATAGATTGAGCCTATATAGGTACAAGTTCCTACAATGAAAGATCATATCTAAAACATGGAACCTTCAATCTAGGAGACTTAATAGGCGATTCAAGAGGCTTATCTTTCTTGAAACTTGTGATTTTGAACTTAACAACCTCCTTCTCTACATGCTCATCTAGAACATAAGAAGCTAACAATATTTATGGAATTTTGAGCTTAAGAAAATAATAGTTTCATTAACTCCTCCCTAGAATCAATATGCTTTGTAAGATAATCCTCATGTTGCATTCTAAAGAGCTCTATTTGTTTCTCATATCTCAACAAATATTCCATATCTTGATGATTCAAGTGATTTTGATGGGAAATATCTTTCTATTATGAAATATACTCCTCCTCATCCCTATAAACAGCCTCTAACCATTATTTGAAGTTTAACAACATATCTTCTATACTCTTCAATTCCAAGATGTTCATGTTATGTGGTTGAGTAGGAAGATAAACATGTTGATTGGGAAAATAAGGAGCCTATTGAGGTTTCTTATAGGAATTTCTAGGAAACTAAGGAGGCTAAGAAAGTGTGGATGGGAGGTAAGCATGTGAAAATAATTAATAGTCTACTACAACAAGGCACTATGAAGAAAAAATGGTGGCATTTCTAGATTCATATTGTTGGTAGGGAGTTGTAAAATTTATATCTTCTCAAAATGGAATGAATAGATCTTATCCATAATATCTTGGCATTTCTGAGTATATGGAGAGCTAAAAAAATCAATTATTAAAAAAATAAATATAAGAGGTCCACTTTAACCAGAGGAATTGGGTACATACCAATAGAGTCACCCAAAATTATGTAGATTTTCCAAGTTCTTTGAATGATTGTACAATGAATTAAAATTCTATGAAATAAACCAAAATTTTTAAACTAATGGAAATGACTCAATGAGAAGGTCCCAATGGGCATGCCAAAAACTATTGTCATTGTCCATGAAAAGAACATTGAATTGCTTGAACTAGAATTTTTTTCATTATAGAGTCACTATAGTGTTGGAGAACATCCTTGAAAATAAATATGCACTCAAGAATACAACACATCTTTTATTAGGTGATTTAAAGCTCACAAAACTTTATCCCACCAGGTGTGCCAAAAAACTATTACCACATGAAATTGCACCCTACTAAACATAGGCTTAGCATTCCTAAGACACAATGGAAATCACCTCAAGGTGTAGGACCTTGTATTTGATGTTATATCTCTAGATAAGTTTTGATTCCTTTTATAAAGTAGGTTTAAATATGAAAGCACAACCTAGCACATGAAATCCTATCACTAATCCTATTCTACCAGTTCATAAAGGAAAAGGGAGAGAATTATTCTAAAAATTGGAAATATGGTAATGCACCAAAGTTAAAGATGTTTCTTCATGCCTGTGATTTCATATAATATCAATGAAACTACTTGAAAATTTTAAAAACCTCTTTTTTATGCTATTTCCTAATAGGTTGCATGAGGGTTAGGTCTTAACATACACAAAGAGGGAAAAACATTTCCATAATTAGCTTTTGTTACCACATTTAACACAACATTCAATCTTAGGAAACATTCATTCAAACATGGAGGGAAGAATATTTTTGTAGAATATTCAAGGTGAGAGAAGGTAGGATATAAATTTTATTAATAGAGAGACATACACCAATGTTACTGATGAGAAAAATATAAAACTTACATGTATTTAAAAGAGAAACCAAGGAAGTTCCATTAAAATGAGTACAAAACTACCTTATATTAATCTATAGGTCATAGGAGAGAGATAGGACATGTGATTGGGCACAAAACCCTTGCTAAAAGCCTTAAAAATTAGGTGCAGATATATGGACCTGAAATCCCAAGATGAAATATTTCCACATAGGCCGTTACACCATACCCATTCATCCACATTAATGAATCTATGTATGAAGAGTGTAAAATAATATTAAAACAACCAAAAAAAAATGTAGTTAGGTATGGTGCTTTGGAAAATGTGGTTTGGAAACAATTAATGAAGCATTGGTGCTATTTTTCTATTTGGATTTGTTAAAAAAAACATTTAAAATTATCCCTTTTGTTGGAATGCTGGATACACAGATTGCCTTGATGAAGCTGCAGACTTCAATGGAGGACCTTTGCCAGGAAGAAATATTCACCCACATAGAAATTATGATAATGACATTCAAAATAGAGATTCTATTATGATGATCTGGATTCTTAATTACAAAGAGTACATATGCCTGATTATATAGGCAAGTGCTAAACCTAAAAGCATAAGATGTTGCCAAGTGTACAAACCACACTTCATGTGACAACATGAAACCCTAACCTAGGGAATGATAACAAGATGGAGATAACTTCTAGAAAAGACAACTCATCTTCTAGAAGGGAATCTTATCTCAACATCTTTATTAAATGATTAAAAGTAACCTAGGACTAATATGATTAATTAATACCTAAGTTAACTTATGCTAGTGTAATAATTAATTAATTAATTAATTACACTAACACCCCTCCATAAGTGCAACTTAGGGAGGAAATGAAAATGCAATGATTATGCATGATGATGATGGGTCCCAACTGATGGCCATATTAGGTACCCATGTACATAGGATGAAAAATGCAACTAATCTCCCACAAACGGAGAAAAAAGGAAAAACCAAATGGGAAGAAAACCCCTCTCCAAAAAAGGAGATGAAATGCAGAAAAGTGATGATTGGAGGACTCAACATCATCCCCCCAAGGACAACAATCATCCCAAGGATACAATATAATGAAAATTACCCCATAGGAGGAAAATAGAGATACTATATAGCCCCCCCAAAAGATGTGATCACCTACAAGAAATGTAAGTGTATATAGACAAAATATGATCCAATGTTGACAAACAACTTGTCTCCCTTTCAGAAGAAACAAAACCAAGTGCAAGTGTAGAGATGCTTCCCATTCTGGATAGGAACTAAAGGAAGGAAAGGAATATATGGAGAATTGATTGCCCCCCATAATGAAGTGTCCTCAAAACCACTGAAAGAAGACTGAATCCAATCCAATGGTAGATGCCGAAGGAACTCCGATGAAGATGGAGGAAGTCTCATATATGAAATCTCTGAATAGAGAAGTGGTATCCCCTCAAGAATGTCATCCAAACCTATAGAAATAGCCAAGTCAACAATACCTGAAACAAAGCCATCCTGTGATGTCAAGTCTAGAAAACAGAATGTGTCTTGATGAATGATGATGATGGAAGCCTCAATCAATGAATCTGGACAAGGAATCACTGTATGTGAAGGGATACCAACTGTCTCTGATGGAGAAGAAGAATTGTCTGAAGCAACCTTGTCAACCTCTTCGGAAGAGTCAAGGCAATCCAAAAAAACAACCTCTTGCATAGCAATATCATCATGGGGTACTTGATCTAAAACCTAACATTCTGAATCATGACCATCAAGGAAGGGTGGAGTATCTGAATCTCCATATATCTCCCAAATCTTAGTCCAAAGGATGTGAGGACTATCACAATGATCAATAGATTCCAAAATATCACAATCAACATGCATTGCAATCACTGCTAAAACATTATATCTGTTGCAACTCCAAGCAAATTTTTGAATGCCTTGACCTGGATGGGGAACCGTACCATACAAATGTGGAAACAATTCAAGTGATTGGAGATGGTGGATGATCCCATCTCGCCATTGTTTATAGTTTCTCATGTGTAACATAGTCAAAGGAGGATAATATGCAAGCCCCATAATGTACAAACAAATTTCTCCAAAAATACAAAGACAATGACCTTCAACAGCAAATAGAAACTCCCAAAACTGATATGCAACTGAAGTGATGCAACCCAAATAAAATACCTTTTCCCAAGCTTCAGGATATCCAAGTTATTGAAAAAATGCACGAAGTTGAATAAAACAAATGCAAGAGTACCTAGAGCTGAAACTAATCAAAGTGACTAGACAGATGAAAAGATCTCTGAATTACCTTCCTGATGCCTCTAGAATCACTGAATTTCGATCAACAGTTGCAAAGATATGAGTCTTTATGTCCAAATTAGGGTTTTGACTTCAGTTGAATCTAGAATTTTTTGGAAGGAAAATTTCCTAGAATGGATATAACGACTGGAAAGAGAACTGAATTCCCTTTTCGACGATATCTCGTTTGTAGATTTTCGATACCCTGGTGAAAAGATATGATAAAATGAAAAAAACTGCCCTATTAGGGTCTGCAAGCTAATTAGGAGCAAAAATATAAGCCCCTCGGGCGCTAGCACCTGGTCGTTGATGTGACCGCAGGTGTATTTGTGGCAAAAAAGATGGCGCTGCCGGGTAGAGCAGCGGCTGAGCAACTGTCGGGCAGTGCCGGGGCGGCGGCGCTGGATGGAGCGGAGGTTCGGTCGATCGATGGTGATAAACAACCCACGGTTGGAGACGTCGGCTAGAGAACAAGGAGTGGGTGTCAATGGGAGAGAAGCTCTGGTGATGTTGACAATTGGCGGGGGCCAAGTAGAGGATAGCGATTGACGGGAGCACCATCGGTGGAAGGATGGCCGGCGGCCAGGAGAAACGCAGGGGGCCGGACGGATGTGAGAGGTCCGATAGAAGAATGTTGGCCAGTACGTCGGATGGAATGTCAGGTACAGTGGCCGACAGGAGTACCCCCTACAAAAAGTGAATGTGACCGACCAACGAAAAAATCTGCAAATTTTGTTTTTTTTTTAAAAACAAACGAACCCCCAAAATATATATATTTTTTGAATAATGCTTAAAATAGCAATTCAAAAAAAAGAAAAAGGCCGATAGATTTTAATAGTCTGCGGAAATAATCAAACCCTTATGCCGACAGATGAATAAATTGATGGTCGCCCAGAAAATATTTTTCTGTAAACTATAGAGAATACCCAAATAATAATTTTTTTGCCAAATATAAGCCCATTTTTTGAAATAAAAAATGCCTGTAGATCTAAAAAAAAATTTCCATGATGGAGGACTGAAAGGGAGGATATTTTTTTTTGCAAATGTTTACAGATAGTACAAAATGCAAAAACCCTAGATATACCTCAAATGGCTGAATAAGTCCAAATCGGAGCCAAACTTTCTTGATCCTGGGATGAACCTTCACTGGAATAGCTCTGATACCATGTTGGAATGCTGGATACACAGGTTGCCTTGATGAAGCTACAGACTTCAATGGAGGACCTTTGCCAGGAAGAAATATTCACCCACATAGAAAGTATGATAATGACATTCAAAATAGAGATTCTATTATGATGATCTAGATTCTTAATTACAAAGAGTACATATGCCTGATTATATAGGCAAGTGCTAAACCTAAAAAGCATAAGATGTTGCCAAGTGTACAAACCACACTTCATGTGACAACATGAAACCCTAACCTAGGGAATGATAACAAGATGGAGATAACTTCTAGAAAATACAACTCATCTTCTAGAAGGGAATCTTATCTCAACATCTTTATTAAATGATTAAAAGTAACCTAGGATGAATATGATTAATTAATACCTAAGTTAACTTATGCTAGTGTAATAATTAATTAATTAATTAATTACACTAACACCTTTAGCCTCAAAATTCAGATTTTGTAGTTTGGGAATTTGCTACAATATTAATGGTGAAAAAATGAAAAGTTGGGAAAGTTGTGCAAAATGTTTTGTGGGGTCTAAAATTCCAACAGTTAGTAAAGGCTATATGAACTAAATGGAAAGAGTGGAACTTGGAAATGGACTCAGAATTTGGAACTTTGGTCCAAAAATCTAAAAGGAACCAAAAGTCCTAATCGGAGAAAATAAGAAACAAGGAAGAGATTCAAAAACAGATGAGTATCGAAAGCTTCAATGGGATCGAAAAGAGGAAGTGATAAGAAAGAAAATTTAAATATGTTGGAAGAATGAGGAGTTATTCATTGATTCAATTGTTGGAAACATGAGAATAAAGGATAAACACAAGGTATACTATTATGCATTATAGTGTTGTCATTGATGTCAACATTGTATATTAATATGGAGATCATGGTGCAAATCATTTTGATTGGTTCTAACATGTTTTGGGATGTTTATGGAAGACAATTTTGTAAGAAGGTTTGATCCTATGAAAATAATTGTGATGGAAATTGACTAAGTGTCAATTTTCCTAATTTGTGTAACAAAGCATCTAGGTTTTGGCTTCGCACTAGTCTACTAACTAAAATTTCACTCTGCAGTTATGGAATAATATTTTTGGTTGATAAAAGAAACTAATTCAAAAATTCCATCCTATTTTGGCTTTTGGTTTAAAGTTATGAATCGTAGAAGTTTAGCCAAGTAGTTACAGTCATTTCCTCTGAAATGCATACGGTTTAGAGAGTTCACACTTCTCTATGAATAAGATTTTTGCTTTGTGGATCTAACGAGATGTTGTAAAATGTCAATATAGTGTGATTTATAGATGGCATAGTATTTTGAGGACCACATGTCCAAATACGAGTATATATTTGGATAATTTTTGTATTAGATCTTATGTGGTACCAGCCTCATAGGTGTGATGGTAAGTGAAGTTTAAGTATTGCGGAATTATGTGGGGGTTATTATAGGTCCATGCCAACCTTATTTTTTTTAAAGGATTGAATCTTGATGTGAGGTTTGTGTGAAAGGACTTGATCCTACATGCCAAATATTATATATTTTTTGTATGATACATCTAGTTAGGTTGGCCTAATTGATGTTATGCTTGAAGCGGATATATTGCTAGATCATTTTTCAATGTTTTGATATATGAGAGACATGTAACTCATGTGAATGATTCAAACACATTGTGAATTTAAATTGTGATTGTTGATAAAATAATTAGAGTTATGTGAATTGAGAGGAAAGTTGAGTGTTAGGTCAAAATAAATGAAGTGTGTAAAGTCAGTTTATTGATATTTATTGAAACTGTATCTCATGCATATGGCAGATTCAATTATAATAGTTTAATCTAGGCTATGAGCCACACAATTTCTTCTATATCTTTTTCTCTTAGTGGGTAGTATGTCTACTTATAGTGATCACTTCTATAAATATACTATAACCAATTATAATATATTGTGAGATAATCCTCACTGTGGTATTCTCATTTTTGGTTTTCCATATAAAAATCATTGTGTTCATGTGTTCATGTGTTTTTTTTGGATGTTTCATACTTTCTTTCATTTACTAAAATTGAATATGCTATGTGGATTGGATGTTTAAATGTTTGAAAGGTATAAAATATTACTAATTCACCCCCTCTCAATATTCTAGGTGTTCAATAATTGGTATCATAGCTTGGTTCCCTAGAAGGAGCTTAACCATTTGGGAAGGTTTGGGAGGTTGAACACTTGATTGTTAGAAGGATACCTACTCCTCTATAAGATATTATTATTGCTAGATTTATACAAGAATATTTCATTCATGACAAATATGGAGAACTCAAAGTTACCCTTGAATATCTTGAAAGGATTGAAGGAGAAAATAGAGATTTGAAATAAAATTTCAAAGAATAAAATGAATGCATTAGAAAATTGACTGAGAAAATCAAGAAGTTTTGAGAAAGGCATAAGGAATTCAATGATCAATTGAAGCAAGCAAATGAAACTATCACTATTCTAAAGGTGCAAGATGAATAAAATAAAAGAGTTGAGGAATATCTGAATGCAATGGTGAAAATAAAATTTGAGGAATGTACAAGGCTTGAACAAACAATGGTGAACCTAAGATCAGATTTGGAAAAAGAAAGGAGTCATGAAGACAAGTTGAAGATGATTTCTACAAAGCTTGATGAAATGATTACAAATTAGAAAGGATATAAAGATAAAGAAGGTTTAGGATTTGAAAAGGATGTAAGTTTAAAATTAGATCAGTGATAAAATGCTAAAGACAAGAAGAATAATGGTAAGTAGATCAAGTTCAAAGGAATGAAGCTAGAAGACCATCAGTTAGACAACCAAATGCAAAAAGGTACCCATATTTTAATGGTTTATGTTATTCTTGAAATAAATTTGGACATAAGGCTATGAAATGTAGAAGCAAAATGATTCAAAATATTCACCTTTTTCTTATCAATGTTTCACATGCAAGAAGTTTGGTCATAGAGCTAATGAGTATAAAATTCAAATGATGAATGACTATAACAATGGTAGAATGGTTCAATCATTGAAAGAATACTATTATACATGCTATGGATTTGAGTTCAAATCTAATTAATGTAGATCTAGAATGAATCAATGGAATACTAGTTAGAATAATGTCATATGATACAATTGCAATAGACGTGAACACATTTCTATGTTTTGTAAAAGGAAAACTATGAAGTATAATATGGTAAAGAAGAACGAAACAATACAAAAAATTGATCTAGAAGAAACAAAGAAGTGGAGGAAGAAAGACCATAATTTTTCCATAAAATGAAATGTGAAGCTTCACGAGGTTAAGCAAGTGTTAAAAGAAAGAGATTTGACATCATTGATATAGACAATGAAGAAGAAATAGAAAAATAAAAAGAATCTTTTGTATTTCACACATTAGAGAAGAATAAAGTAGCTACCAAGAAGGTGTCACTGGAGAAGAAGAAAGAAAAAAAAAGATAGAAGAAGACTCTATATGAAAGTAAAAATAAAAATAAAACAAACCCGATAAGACCTCTCTGTCTCATGAAGTTAGAAGCTTTGTTCAATAAAATTTTGTAGAATAGAATGTTAGTAGAGACTGCAAAACTATACAATGAAGCAATTGAGGTGGATAAGGCCACTATTGTTGAGGCCATCATTAAGTATATTATTTTTTTAGAAGTTTATATAGGAAACTTTAAAAATAAAATTCCTACAGAGCTATGGAAACTATCTTGGTGAAGAGAAGATAAGAAGCGATTGAAGAAGGAAAAATAAAAGAAAATGCATTGGATAAGATTGGTGCTCCTCTTTCAATGGAAAATAGAGCCACATTGGTTAAATTAAACATTATTTAATTCATGGTATTGCCAAGGGTGACTACCCTTATTGGAACAGACAAAGGTGAGTTTGAAAGGCTCTAGAAGGAGATAGTTGACAAAATATTTGATATAGCACATAAATATGGAATGACTTCAGAAGACACTTCTCTAGAAGTCACTATAGGAGAAGCAAAATATGTTGATTCTCAACATGAGCATATAATAGATGAAGGGTATAATCAAGATAACATTCTTCTAGATGTGGAAGAATTGACAAAAGAAGATGAAGAAATAGTGAAGAATGTTAGTTAAGAAGTAGCAAAGGAGGATACCTCTCCTCGTACGATACATGAAGATAAAATTATTCCACTAGATACGATAGATAATCCTTCTAAGGAAGAAAATGTAAATAAGGATGGTAAAGAAGACGGTGTTAATGCAAAGGAGGAAGAGGAACAAGAAAATAATGAGAAGGATGATGAAGATATGAACAGAGATGCAAAAAATGAAGAAGAGAAACTAGTGAACTCTAGAAAGAATGGGGAAAGGGATTTGAAGGGAAAGATAATGTAGAAGACAAGGACTTCTAGTGAATCCTTTGGCTCCTCTAGAGATTCCTTGAAGAATCTACTTAGTATTCATCTCAACTTCTAGCGTGTTGTATCAACACAACTGCAACAACTACCTACGTAATAGGGAAATGTTGATCTTCATAAGATTTCCTCCTCCACAAGCTTAATTTTGGAGATGTATTCCATGCATCTACCCAGAAGGAGATTGAGGGAAAAAAAGAGTGGAGAGTTGATGGAAGAAGCTATGAAGCCATTGCAAGAGCATATACTTGGTGTGAGTATTGACACTTCACTTTTTGGTATGAAAAATTTGAAGCTATTAATTGATACTTTCAAAGAATATGCCTCCAATATTAGAGGAAAAGTATAGAATGAAGATGAAAAGAAAATAAATGATAAGAATATGTTGGAAATCACTGAGAAGTGTGCTCTTGCACCAAAAAATTTTAAGAAAATTTTAAGAATTCACAATTTTGTGTGGACAAGGCAAAGGATCTATTCTGAAATTGCATGAAGTGGCCCATAGCCACTTAAAGAATCAAAAGTGAAATAGACTCCATTGAGTCTTCGATCAATTATGCCTCTAGTTCCTATGATCTCACACTTGAACTGGTTGGAGACATAAGGACTATTGTTGAAGATTTACATAAGAGATTATTCAAGTTGAAATACCAAAAGGAGAACATCATCTTGTAGTTTAGAGAGATAAGGGACTTGGTGAATTCCAAATTCATATCTATTTCAAGTGCCCTTTTGGGTTCTAACAAAGCTACACATATAAATCTGATACCTAGCACTCTAGAGGAAGGAGAAGAGATATTAATTCAATTGGAAACAAAGCGATAACTACTTAAGATTACCAAAGACATGGGAAGAAGGAAAATAATCTTGGAAAACTCATCTATAGAAGCTTCAAGAGTCCACCTCTTCTAGTTGAAAACATTTATATTCTTTATGCATTTCTATTTTTCTATTTTATATTATTTGTACACATGTGAAGTATGTAGAATGGTTTCCCATACAATTTTTTGGTTTTTCCTCTAGTACATGACTTAGGGGTAAGTCAATTCAATCTTTAAGTTTGTACATATTCATATATTTCTTAGGGGGAGCTCTAGTATATATTAGGAAAGTTGTTGCATGCACCCTTTTCCATTAATGTCAAATGGGGAGAATATTTTGGAGATGTTTTTGCATGTTTCCATAAATGAAAAAGGGGGATATTGTTGGAAGAATGAGTAATTTTTCATTGATTTAGTAGTTGGAAACATGAGCATAAGGGATAATCACAAGGTATACTATTACACATTGTAGTGTTGTCATTGATGTCAACATTGTATCTTGATATGGAGCTCATGATGCAGATTGTTTTGATCCATTCTAACATGTTTTTGGATGTTTTTGGAAGACAAATATACAAGAAGGTTTGATTCGGTGAAGATAATTGTGATAAAAATTGACTATGTAAATTCTACTAACTTTGTGTAACAGAGCATCTAGTTTTCGGGTCTGCACTAGTCCACAAACTATAATTTCAATTTGTAATTATAGCTTAATTTTTTGGTTGATAGAAGAATCTAATTCTATAATTCCATCCTATTTTGGCTTTTGGTTTGAAAGTTATGAAAGATAGAAGTTTGACCTAGTAATTATAGCCATTTCATGTATAGTGCATTTGAGTTGCAGAGTCTGTACTTCTATACTGATAGGATTTTGGCTTTGAATATTTAAGGAGATGTTGATAGATGTCTATAAGTGTGATTTCTAGATGGAATAGTATTTTGAGAACTACGCGTTCCAATATGGGTATATAGTTGGAGAATTTTTGTATTAGAACTTTTGTATTGCCGACCTAATGGGTGATGAAAGTATGTGAAGGTTAAGTAATTATTGTGTAGTTATGTGGGAGCTATTATAGGCCCATTCTAACTTATTTCAATTTTTTTGAAGGATTGAATCCTGGCATGAGGCATGTGTGGAATAATTTGATCTGACAAGTCATATATTGTATATTTTATATGATACATCTAATTAAGTCAGCCTAAATTATGTTATTCTTGAAGTGCATATATAAGCTATATTATTTTTTAGTGTTTTGATATATGTGAGACATGAAAGTGATGTGAATGATGTGAATACATTGTGAAATGTGGAAAATTGTTTTTTCTTTGCTTCTAGGGTTTAGGACCTAGAAGAAGAACAATCTTCACTAACTTTCACTCAAGAACAAACCCTTAAGATCTCAATGCAAAGGGGAAAGAGATCTTGCAAGAGAATTATTCTAGGGTCTAAATGTAAACTTATGAGGGGTTCACCACCAATTTTAGACTTGGAAGGATAAATTAAATGTAATGTGCAAAATTAAACACTAATTGAATGTAATGACCTAAACAATTACCTAGAAAAGTAAATGAAACAAAAAAGAAATTTGTGAGATGAATGGTGTGCACTTGGAAATCTAGAGATGACTAGAAGGATCTCTAGAACATTGGAAAATTTGAATTTAATTTTGACTAGGACTCATTCACCAAGCTAGGAAAATCAGTCCAAAATATGGGTTTTTTTGCAGGAATAGGAATCTCCCAAATGGGTATTTGAATTTGCAAAATATTTCAATTTTCACTGGCATAGGGACTCATTCACTAGAAGTGGAAAATTATTCTAGTTAGGGATTTTTAAAGCTTCAATGTTTGAATATGATCTCCTCGGTCTGCTCAATCTACCTCTACAAGTTTTTAGATCCGAATCTCTATAAATCATCTTGTAGGCATTCTCCAATGTTCTCCAATGCTTGATGAAAACTTTGACAACTTTGAATGACTTGAAAACCTTTCTCCAATATTTCTCCTTCGAAAATATACAACCTGGACCTACAAACCACACTCATAGGAGATGGGAAAATGTTTTTTTGTTAGTGGATAGAGGTTTGCCTTGGTCAAACCCCGTTATGGAAATAAATCGTTGAAATTAAATAAGAGTACAAAATGATGAATGAAAAAATAAAAATGTTGCAACTCACCAAACCCTTTCTATAAGGGGATGAAAATATGCTTGAGATGGCTGCAATGGATGTAGATCTTGAATGAAACACCTGCTTTAATCATAAACCCTACATAAAAATTGTTAACCCAAAACAAGCATGATACATGAAGCCTTTGACATGATGATTGATGCTTCAATAATAATCCAAGACACTTGATAATCAACGCTTGAATGATCTTGAATTCTCTTCAAAATCTCTTGTATTCTCTTAAGAACTCAATTTTGTAATAAGTAAGCTCATTCAACTTCCTAGGTGTAAAATGAGTGAAAGAACCTTTTATTTATACTCAATTATGCAAGAATTCCAAAAATTACAACACTACAAGCCAATATTAGATCTAGGAGGATAAAATACCATCAATAATTTGAATTAATTTTTATTTTTTTCCACATGGGAGTGATTCTCCCAAAGTGGTGAATGAGTCCCATCAAACATAATGTATGCAGCCGAATTTAAAAATTCTTAGAAATGTATGAAACCAAGTATTAGACCCAGAAATATAGGTGGGGCTCATTCACCCAAGGTGTTGAATGAGTCCTAGATCACCAAATTTGGGCCATTCAAGCTTGAAAAACCTTAATTATGATTGGCTAATGATTTGTGTTGGGATTATCCTAGAAAAGATACATTAAATGAGGATCTTTTATGCAATTTAAGGCGAATTAAAGGATAAGAAAGCTTAATTATTAATGAAAGCCACAAAAAAGTGTGAAAGTGTGTTTCAACACTTTAAAACACTTTATATAAGGCAAGATTAAGGTTAAAAACAAATTTATTAGGTGTAGTTAATTAATAAAACCTTAGAAAAGTGTGAAAATGAGTTACAAAACTTCACAACACTTTAGCTAGGTACCATTTAAATCCATTAGTTCACAAAGGCCCAAAAACTAATGTGAATGTTTCAACCACATTACAACACTAAATCAATGCATCATTAAGCTTAATTCAGCAAGGAGGGCCTAGAAAAGTGTGAAAATGTCCTTGATGGGATTTTTTGACACTACATTTAGCCCCCACTTTAGTGAGGATTCCCTTGCTTCAAACTCACACTAAAGTAGATAAACACACATCAAGAGGGGTTCAAATGTATCGATGCTAGTAAGGTAGGACAACAATGATCAAGTGGGGTGATCAATATTCCATGACAAACCAGCATAGGTGCAAAATAACAGACATGAGAATGATATAAAGAGAAACAATAAAGCACAAGCATATACTATCAAAGAAAAAAAAGAGAAAAGGTAAAATAAAATAAATGAGTTAGATCAAGCTTTGACCATTTGTCCATCATGTTGTGGATCAGATCTAGGTTATTTGTTTGAAAAAAAAGTGCATAGTCACTTCGAGGGAACAAAACTTCAATCTGTTTGTTGGGTGAGAAGTCCTAGAAGGTGAGAAACATACATTCATTGTTGGTATGCACTCACACAAACACACACAATTGACTATGGGGAAAGTCATGCCTTGGTCAGACTTCTCACTCAAAAACCATACCAAAGTTATAACTCGTGATAACTTTAATAAGGTGCCACACAAAAATGATCTTCGAGCTCCATGAGAGAAGAAAATATTCGTATGATTAGAATTCACGAACAAACTAGATGGCTCCATAGGCATGCAAGTTGTGTTATGTAAGGTGGCCATATAATTGAAAATGCAGAATGCAAAGAAAATTCAAAGGAGTCTTATTTAGTTCATATGAGGTCTTTAACTTAGGAAACATTGTGCCTAATGTCTCTAAGAAAGAACCAATCAAAGAATAGAAGATTCATAGCCTAGGGGATGCAGTGTGTCACATAAAGCCACTAAGAGGAATTTAATATGCTAAGATAGATCATTCTCTTGAAGAACATCAGACCCAATGTCATCCACAAAGTATAAAATGCATCGTATAAAGTAAGAATATTGTGAATGTATGCCCCCATTTTAAAGAAATTTTTGAACACCATATTGTGAGAAATTACTTTAAAGTAGCAAATGTTAAATGCAAGGGTGATCCCACAATACTAGTTTACAATTCTTGGCCAAACTAGACACTAAATTGATTTTTTCTAACTAAATCTTCACTTTCAGACACCTATAATGGCAAAACCATGAGGAATTTGAAGATGATGAAAACTAGTAATTTTTGAAATTTAGTCTATAGATTCTAAATATATTTTTTTCAAAAATTTTGGAATTAGATTGCACTTATTTTTCCATCTCCTTCAAAAACTAGTTTTTTTCAGTAAACACCATTTTTAAGGAGTGACGCTCACCATATAACACATAACATTTTTCCATGAAGGATAAAATTCTATTTTTTTTAATTTAGATTTGTAACTATGATATCTAGTGCTTCCAATTGGTTTCATAGTGTTTTATTGAATATTTTTTCCTTTTCAAGTTCCGAAGTCAAACCAATTACAATTATGACATAGGTGGATCGTATATCACATAAATTTCTTTGTATGTATTGAAATCCTTTTTTTTTTTGGATCAAGGACTTCAATATCTGGTGCACTAATATTTTTCAATTTCTTTTTGATAATCTGCTATATTTCCACATGTACAAAATAGAGAGCTTGATTTTTGGTGAAAAACCTATATTCAAAAGAAATAAAAAATAAATATAATAATTTAATTTAATTTAATTAAAATTATACTTTTTTGGAAGCTTATAATAGGGACTACATACTTACAAAAAATAAATTTTAAATGAATTCATTTGATCCTCCAAAAGGTAAATCAAAAGTGGTTTTTTATCAACATTTTGATACGTGTAAAGGAGACTTCATTATAGGTATGGTTTAATACTAGAAAGGTTTTGTCCAAGGGGGTTTTATCTAAGGTGGTTCAATCAAACCCTCTTCAATTGGAATACTTAAAATGGAAATTTTTAAGGCTTAAATCATTATATTTCTAAAGATATATGATTTCAGCAAAAATGAGAATCTCCCAGAAATTGTAAACCAACATTCTGGGATCACCTACAAACAAGAAAGACATGAGAGCTAAGTTAGAAAGCCCCATTCCAAGTCATATGAAAGAAAAATGAAAAGAGAGGGGTTTCCCCTAATAAATAGAAACACCAAACACACGAGGGATCTATGGATTTGGGGTCAATATGTTCTTGCTACAATGTTATTAGAGAGCTGGAAACCGTCATCATTTCCCAAATATACATAGAACTTGAAGAATGACACAAAGAGAGAAAGAAAAAGAAAAAACGTTTAGGGCAACATGGAACAAACATGAATGTCTCGACACCTTGCATCATCCCCAAAAAGAAAACATAAGACAAATGAAAAAGGTGAAAAGGTGTACAACATAGAGAAGAATGAATGCACAAATAGAGGAATGCCAAAAAGAGAGAAATACATCAAACTGCAATAGCATGGGGGATCACAATATGCACATGCAATCGCATAAAATAAAACGAAAAATAAATAATGTAAAGAGACTAGTAAGGCACATGCATTTCAACCTCTGAGTTGGGTGTCTGCATCCCAATCATGTTCGTCATATATAAAGGGTAGAAAACTAGCCAAAGGGACAATAGAAAGTTCTAAACAAGGGCCATCACTAGGTTCAACACTCTTCTTAGGAGAATTGTTTTTTAAGCTCATGGAAGAGAAAAAGAATGTATTCAATTCCTTATGTACCTCTTCATCAATTTTAGCAACTTCCTCATTGTCATCCAAGTTGATCACAACAGGTGGTCGAATGATAATGTCCATGGAAGAGTTAAAATTGTGTTGTGGTTCTTGTATTGGATTGCTTTGTTTTAGGGAAAGGGTAGAGTCATCATGCATTTCTTCAGTCAATTTTGGATTTTTATTTTATTTTCTTATTTCTTCATGCAGTCTATGAGTAAGGGCACGATGTCTACACCTACACTCTCTAGCTCATTTTTTTATTTTAGTTAATTTTTCAGGTTGCTTTTGTGTAGGAGTGGGTTTATGAACCATAGGTTTCTTTTCTCCCCTAAGAGGATAAACAGAAGGAACCATGGGAGGTTTTTCAACTACCTTCTCTTTGACTTTGTAGACTTGTTTGATTCTAGGAGGTGTGGAAGTTTCATTTTCAATAGGTTTTTTGCAAGTTGTTGTGTGAAGAGTTGCAGTAGGTTGATCTTAATTTTGGTTTATGTTTTTTGGTCCAATCATGGTTTGGTCAAGGATGGTAGGCTCGGTCATGTTTCAGAGGGATATTTCTACTATCTTATTTTCCTTGAACTTTTAATAGGACAAGAAAAATAAGTCTTCTCATGGTGTTATAGGCTCTATAGTCATGCAGGAGCATCCTTGGTTCTTTGCAATCCTGCATCAACCAAAAATATTTTCATTTCAGTTCTTGTTTAGTTCAAGTTGGAAGATTCAGTACTTCATCGCATTTGCTCACCAGACCCTATAGATCTATGCTTTCATTGTGGACATGTTATTTTTCTCTTATTCCAAGATTTTTGAATGATTGGATCTTTTTTTGGCAAGTTATCACTTTCAGATTAAGTGACAGTTTTTGGAATAGGGCACTGAAGCAGTTTCGAGCCTAATGACTAATTTTATCTCTTGTGGGTCCTTCTCGTAACTTGCAGGTCCTTGCATTATGTTTTTCTTTTTCGTGAAGTGTCCCCGACCTTAATTTAGGTCCACACTTCATCATATGCACCTACCAAGGATACATTCAAATTGAAGGCTGACCTATTTCATGCATGTTACATTTCCTTCATCGGAGATTGTAATGATCTTTGGCTGACATGGATGATTCTAGATCTCAGGTGTGATATAAATCATTGTAATAGATCATTAGGATAGGAAGTAGAATGAATATTAGATTCAATATGTAAGCTTTCAGCTTGCAATAAGGATCATATATGAATATTGTATTTCGAGCATATCATATCAGACCTTTGAGCCCAATTTGTGAACCTAGATGTTGTCGACTAATTGTAATTGAAGTTTATGATAATAAGAACATTTGAATCTACATTTTCCTCCATATTTTGAGTGGCTCTTGTTGTTTAACTTTTGTTGCATGGTCTGGATAGTTCTCTTTGAGGACCCTCCTGTCGTGATTGCATCAAAATTGGTATTAGAGTGAGATTCATTCTGTGAGAGATTGTCAGAGTTTGCAAAGTCCTGTTGAAGATTTTTTGTGGGGTAGTAGACTAGGGATCTGACTTGCCACTGCAGAGGACATGTGTAAATATGGTGGGAAGAAAAAAATGTAGAGGAAATGGAGTGCATAGAAGTGTAGACCTAGCTATAATGGAGATGTTGAGAGGAATTGTTGCTCAATTAGAAGCAATCGAAACGGCCCAGAGGAGAGGTCGACCAGTTGATGATGTGAGTGATGAAGAGGTAGAAGAATAGGAAGAAGGGGAAAGAGAAAATCAACCTAGCCTTGATCAAGGAGAAGAGATGTTCACAAGAGCCCTAACTAGAATAAATACTAAACCACGTTTCAATCCACTGATTTATTGTGGTAAGTTGGATTCAGATGAATTGCTTGATTAGATAATGGAGATGGAGAAGTATTTTTATTTTGAAGGTACTGCCAAAGACGAGAAGGTGAAATTTTCTTGTACAAATTTGAATGGACATGCATCCCTTTGGTGGGAACATTTGTAGACAGATAGGCAAATAAAAGGAAAGGAGAAGATAAAATCATGGGATTGGATGGTGAATAAGTTAAAGATGAAGTTTATGCCCGCAAACTATCATATCAATTTGTTTCAAAAGTTTTAGAATTTGAAATAGGATTCAAGTGTGATAGAGTATACTGAGGAGTTCTACAAGTTGAATATCAAATCTGGACATTTGCAAGATGAGACTGAGCAAGTAGCCAGATATGTGAGTGGCTTGAAGTTGTCTATATAGGATGAGATCAGTTTGATCAATTTTTTGAGTGTGGAGGATGCATATCAATGTTCCCTAAAAGTAGAAGAGAAGGTGAATAAAAGACATGAGCAGAGAGAGAGGAATAATTTTCATTGGAGGAGGAAGAGGATATTTTTCAAATCAAAATAAAGATAAGGAAGTTGGTAAGAATGATAATCCATACCATAGAGATGATGAAAACTCTTATCAGAGAGGAGGATATGGCGGTTATCAGAATGAGGGTTATAAAAAGGGTGATAGAGGACAGGAGAAAAGGGTATTTAGGGGAACTTGTTTTTAAGTGTGGTGGAGAAGGACATAGAGCATTTGAATGTAATCATGGAGAGACAAGAAGAAAGAAAAATAATAGTAGAAGAACAAAATTTGTTGAGGAGGATCATGGTGGATCATCTAATAAACCTGAAGAGGAAGAAGTGTTGGTGAAAGGAAGAGTATTGTGTCAAAGTGAGATGGAGCAAGAACTGTTACAGAGAAAGAATTTGTTTTGAGCTAGATGCAAGGTAGCTGGTAAATGTTATAGAGTGATTATTGACAGTGGAAGATCCAAGAACCTAGTTTCTAAAGAAATGATGAACAAATTGAAGCTAGAAATATTAAAACACCTGAAGCCTTATCAGATAGCATAGATTCAAGATGAGCATAAGATATTGGTAAGAGAACAATATTTGGTGAAATTAGAAATAGGAAATTATCATGATGAATTTTTGTGTGATATAATTCCTATGGATGTATGCCATGTTTTTTTGGAAAGGCCTTGGAAATATGATAGATAGGATATTCATGATGGAAAGAAGAACACATATACCATTGTTGCTAATGGGATGAAGTAAACATTTGAGGTTTTTATAAATGCTAGAATTTGTTTGGTTGATCGAAGGATATTTTTGGATGGAATGAGACATGAGAAAATGTGCTATTCATTAGTTCCTAAGAAGGCTAAAGAAGTTTACAACATGTAGAAGAAAAATTGGAGGAGATAAACGAATTGTTGGCAGAATATGAAGCTATCATTTCATATAATGTACCTGATGGATTTCCACCTATGAGGAGTATTAGTCATTGAATGGATCTAATTCTTTGAGCTAGTTTTCCTAATAAAGAAGCACACCGGATGACACCGACAGAGAATGAAGATTTGAATAGACAAGTGCAAGAGTTGTTGAGAAAGGGTTTGATTAGAGAAAGCTTAAGTCCTTGTGATGTACTTGTTGTGCTAGCACCTAAGAAGGATGGAGAATGGAGGTTGTGTATAGACTCTAGATCCATAAAAAAAATCACAATGAAGTATACATTTCCTTTGCCCTAGATGGATGACATTATGGATTGTTTGTGTGGAGCTAAATACTTTACAAAGATATATTTGAAGAGTGGATATCATCATATCAGAATCAGAGAAGGGGATGAGTGGAAGAAAACATTCAAGACAAATGAAGAATTGTATGAGTGGTTGGTGATTCCTTTTGGACTAAAAAATGTACCAGGCACTTTCATGAGGATGATGAATGAGGTATCGAATAAATTCTTGGGTAAGTTTGTGATTGTAGATATTTGGATGACATCTTGATTTTTTAGTGATACTAGAGAAGAAAAATTGTTGCATATAAGACAAGTTTTGCAGAGGTTGAGAGAAGAGTAGTTGCTCATAAACATTAAGAAGTGTAGTTTCATGAAGGAATAATTGGTATATCTGGGATTTGTGATATTTACTGATGGGTTGGAGATGGATCTTTAGAAGGTAAGAGAGATTGTTGAATGGCCTACACCGAAAAGCATTCGAGATGTAAGATCATTTCATGGATTGGATAGTTTCTATCGAAAGTTCATTAGGAATTTCAGTTCTATTTGGAGTCCTATGACAAAAAAAATGAGAGGGGATAAGAAATATTTTAGGTGGACATATGGAGCAGCCCAAAGTTTTGATTTGTTGAAATAGAAGGTGACTGAGAAGCCTGTGCTAGATTTACTAGACTTTAATAAGGTATTTTAGGTAGACTATGATGCAATTGGAGATGCAATTGGAATAGTATTGAGTCAAGAAGGGAGACCCATAGCACATTTCAGTGAGAAATTGAATGATGCTAGGAGAAGGTATTCAGTGTATGACTAGGAATTTTATGCCATAGTTCAATCCTTGAAGAATTGGAGACATTACTTGTTTCCTAAAGAGTTTGTATTGTATACATTTCATCAGGCATTGTTGTATTTGAACAATCAACATATGTTGAATCAAAGACACGTGAGATGGGTGGAATTTCTGTAGAGTTATACTTTTGTGTTTAAACATAGGAGTGGAAAGTTGAATAGAGTCATTGATGCTTTGAGTAGGAGAAGGAATTTACTGGTAGAAATGAGGATGGAGGTATTAGGCTTTGATGAATTGAAGAACTTGTATTAGGAAGACCTTGATTTTGTAGAACCTTGGAGAGCTTGTAAAGAACTATTATTGGAGGATAGGAGTCAATGGTTGGATTATTTCACTTAGGAGGATATTTTGTCTAGAGGGAATTAGTTGTGTATACCTCAGAGTTCAGTGAGGGATAGTTTGGTGAAAGAAAAAATAGTGGAGGATTGGTAAGACACTTTGGAATTGATAAGACAGTAGCATTGGTAAGTGAGAATTACTTTTGGCCACATATTCATAAGGATGTTAGGAAATTTGTGCAGAGTTGTAGAGTTTGTCAAGCTGCAAAAGGGATTAGTCAGAATGTTGGATTGCATAATCCTTTGATAGTTCCAAAGAGACCTTGGGAGGATATAAGCATGGATTTCATACTTGGTTTTTTGAAGACACAAATAGGTAATGATTCTATATTTGTGGTGGTGGATAGATTTTCCAAAAGGGCACATTTCATACCTTGTAAGAAGATAACAGATGCAATACATGTAGAAAACTTATTTTTCAAGGAAGCAGTCAGATTGTGGATTACCTAGGAGTATTATTTCAGACAGAGATACAAATTTTGTTGGTTACTTTTGGAAGACAATTTGGCATAAGTTAAAGATAGATTTAAAGTTTAGTTCTACCTTTTACCCACAAACTAATGGACAAACAGAGGTAGTAAACGAGTGATCCCACAAAGTTGGTTTACAATTTCTGAGAGGAACTATTTTTTGCTGAAATCACATATTTTTAGAAAATATAATGATTTAAGCCTTTAAAAGTTCCATTTTAAGGATTCCAATTGAAGAGGGTTTGATCAAACCCTCTTGGATAGAAGCTTGCTATTTTTAAATCATACCTATAAATGAGTCTCCTTTACACCTATCAAAATGTTGATAAAAAAACACTTTTGATTTACCATTTGGGGGATCAAATGAATTCGTTTAAAATTAATTTCAGATGATTATAGTAGTCCTCAGAATGAGCTATCCAATGAATATAATTTTAATATGTGTCAGTTTTATTATGTATTTGTTTTTTAGTTTTATTAAACATAGGTTTTTCATCAAAAATAAGGTCTTTATTCTACACATGTGGAAAAATAGTTGATTATCAAAAAAAATTAAAAAATATGAGTGCACCATATATTGAAATCCTTGATCCAACAAAAAAATTAAATTGAATATTGATATATACAAAAGAAATTATGCGTTATATGGTCATGATATGTCTAAATTGTAATTGGTTTGACTTCAAAACTTGATTAAAGAAAAAATATTCAATAAGAAACTATCTAACTAAGTTCAAGCACTTGATATCAGAGTTAAAAATCTAAATTTGAAAGAATTAAAATTTAATCCTTCATGGAAAAAAAAATGTGTTATATGGTGTGCATAACTTTTTAAAAATGTTGTTTTCTAAAAAGAATAAGTTTTCGTGGGAGATGGAAAAAGAAGTGCAATCTGATTCCAAAAAATTTGAAAAGAATGTTTTTTAGAATCTATAGAAAAAATGTGATGAGACTCAAATTTGCATCATCTTCCAATTCCACATGGTTTAGCTGCTATAGGTGCCTGAATGTGAAGATTTAGTTAAAAATAATAATTTTAGTGTCCAGTTTGGCTAAAAATTGTAAACCACTATTGTGGGATCACCCGAATAGGAGTTTGGGGAATTTTTTGAGATGTTTAGTGAATAAGAGTACCAAAATTACTCCTTTTGAGATTGTTAATAGAGTTCATCCTAGAGGTATATCAGAGTTGCAAGACATCAGCAAGGAAGATGAAAGAAGTGTAGAATTAGAGGAATTTGCATAACATATGAAGAAAGTGAATACTCAAGTAAAACAACAATTGGAAGATATGAACCGGAAGTATAAGGAGTGAGAAGATGAAAAGAGGACACATAAGGAATTCAAAGTTGGAGATGAGGTGATTGTGTATTTGAGGAAGGAAATATTTCCAATTGCCACATATAATAAGCTCAAAATGAGGAATTTTGGACCCTATAAGATTTTGAAGAAATTTGATTCAGGAAATGCATATGAAGTAGAGTTATCAGATGGCATGGGTATATCACCTATATTCAACATTGTAGATCTACATCAGTACCATGAACTACAATTCAGTGAAGGCAATAAATAAAAAATGGAGAAATAGTTTCCTAAACAATAACAAAATGAGATCGAAGAGGTTTTGGATACAAAAGATGGGGGGACAATGCGTGGAAGATAGTACAAAGAATATCTTGTAAAGTGGAAAGGTAGACCAGTGGTGGATCCTTCTTGGATTTCTTTGGTTGAGATAGACCATATTGGTTTTCCTTTAGCCCCAACAAAGTTAGGGAGTCACTTTTCAAATAACCCCAAATGTCTAATGCAGGTTCATCCTTGGTTCTTCACAATCTTGCATCAACCACAAATATTTTCATCTCAGTTCTTGTTTAGTTCAAGTTGGGAAATTCAATATTTCATCATATTTTCTTACTAGACCCTATGGATCTATTTTTTCATCATGGACATGTTGATTTTCTCTTAATCCAAGATTTTTGAATGATTGGATCTTTTTCTGGAAATTTATCGCTTTCGGATTAAGTGAAAGTTTTCGGAACAGGGCACCGAAGTAGTTTCGAGCCTAACCACTAATTTGATCTCTTGTGGATGCTCGCGTTGTGTTTTGAATTGTTCTATGGAGTGTCCTTGACCTTAATTTATGTGCACATTTCATCATATGCACTTGTTGAAGAGAAATTCAAATTGAAGGCCAACCTATTTCATGCACTTTATGTTTCCTTTATCATAGATTATAATGATCTTTGGCTGATGCAGATGATTCTAGATCTCGAGTGATATAAATCATTGTAATAGATCATTAGGATATGAATTAGAATGAAGATTTGATTCAATATGTAAGATTTTAGCTCATAATAAGGAGTATATAGGAATATTGTATTTCAAACATGTTGTATCAGGCCCATGAGCCCAATTTGTGAACTCGAATGTTGCTAGCTGATTGTAATTGAAATTTATGATAAGAAGAACATTTGAATCTGTATTTTCCTCCATATTACGAGTGGATTTTGTTGTGTAACTCTTACTGCACAGTTTAGACTATTCTCTTTGAGGACCCTCCTACCATGACTACATCATATAGGCTAGGGCCAAAATAAATCTAGGGAAAATTTTCCACAGGAGGACAAAGGATTAAAGCCACTATTATGCATAGTAAAGATCCCATCATCAAAGGGAAACTTTAAGAATTTATGCACAATCCAAGGGATGGCATTCATGGAGAAAATTAATGCGTAGCCTGGCTTTACACATAATTGGTTGGACTATGGGATGATGGAGAATGAGATATCTAATGTTTTCAATCCTATTTGCAAGGGAAGAATGATTGATCCCATCATAGGGTAGGAGAAACCATTATGCGTCTTGATCCATGCTTTTGGTTGAGCATATATAACTTGATAGATCTCATGAAAAAGTAATAATTCCTAAGTGATCACATTCCCTCCATAGTCAGGATCTATTAATATCCCATTAGTGGGCTTATCATAGATATGCCTGGCAATGTAAAGAGGACCATGAGGTGTATGCTTAAGTATATCTTATGAAGAGAAAGTAATATCAAGAGGGGTTTTAGCTCATCCCTTATGAGGAATGACATCTATCACTCCTACCATGTCATCCATAAGATCATTATCTATAGAATCATGTTGAACATTATCATTATTATCTCATCCATGTCAATATTCATCAAATCATTCTTTGTAGTGTCTTTAGCTTTGACAAATGAAATGTTATGATTAGGCATGGGGTTGGTAAATATTTGAAAATTTTGGTTAGGAGGGACAATAGACTTATTTTCGTTATCATTAACACCTCCAACAGAAAGAGACTGAAATCAACAAGGTCTTGCACTAAATATTTAAAATGCTTACAATGTTTTGTGTCATGTCCATTTTGTCAGTGATAATGGCAATAAGAATTTGATCTATATCTTGTGGGTAATTGTTTATTAGGATCAGGTGCTTTAATGGGGGGTAGGGTAATCATATTTTGTTCTATGAGTTGGGACATTGCATTACGAAGGGTATCATGTAAGGGAGTGAATTGTCTTTTTGCATCCCCATAGCTAAACAATATTGTGGCTTTAAAAAAACTACTTGGTTATTGACATTTTGAGTTGTTTGTTGAGGGCAATTTAATTGAAGGAAACCTTTATGTTGTTTTGTTTTGCAAGCTCTAATTTATCAATTCAACTAGGAGTGGGTTTTGTATCTCAACTAATTATCGAATTTCAATAATCACAGAGGGTAGTACACAAGTGAATCAAGGATGGAAATTTCATCATGATAATATTATCTTGAATATTGCTTTGCAAATTTTTTATTAACATCTTTTGAAGGTGAGGATTGTAAACCTTGAAATTGATTGATAGTGTGAGATAAATTCAATTATCATTTCATCTTAATTTTTCTTGCATCTTATCAAATCATCCAAGATCATCTTAGGAGTCATATGCACTTGGAAATGATTGAAAAATTCCTCAAAAATTGCATAAGGTCAAGTCTATCTTCACTTTCATGCATACGGTGAATGTTATCTATAGTAGGGATGGCAGTAGTTGAAATGTTATCATTTTGCACTTGATGTTGTAGGTTTTCTAGGTCTTCATGAATGCGAATTATGTTATCTTGTGGGACATTATCAATCCTTGTTTCAAATTGCATCACACTACTTGAAGGCAAATATTTCTTAAGGGCATGGTCCATACCTAGTGTACTAGTGTCAATACTAGGAGTGAAAGAGCTAGATAACCCAAGATCCACAATGATTGTAATATGATGGTATGACATGAGTCTCAAACTTTGTCTCACTACAGTATTAGAAATAGGACACCAAATACTCATGCAAGGTATTCTAAATTCAAGAGGAATGGAAATGAAATGTAAGCTAAGAACATTGAAATTATTATAACTAAAATTATGGAAATTGAAATAGAAGGGAAATAACAGAAAAAAAAAACTTAGAAAGAGAGCTTTAAATGCCAGAAAATGTAGTGCAAAATCTACACTAGGACTTATTTTCCCAAGGTAATGAATCCCAATGAGAATTTTTCCAAATTTTTTTACAAAATTTTAGTTGGATTTTATGCTTTTTATGCTTTATAATCTATATCTTGGATGGAAATGTAGATTTTGTTTGATTTTCAATGAAATGAGATAAAAAAATACAAGCTATATGAGCTTTTAGTAATGCAAAATTTGAAACCATAGAATCCAAATTAACCAATACAAATCCTAATGCAATGTCAATGAAAGCAAGATCTAGGATGATAATGCAATCCAAATCAAAATTATGATGTTCTAGATGAAGCTTCACCAAAATGAAATGTGGAAAATTTTTGTTTCTTCACATCTAGGGTTTAGGACTTCATGTAGAAAACCAAAAATGTCCTCTTACAATACCTTATCACAATATTAGGTCATTTAGACATCTTGTAGCATGTTTTTCCCTAGGTACCCTTCTCATCTTCTAATTAGTTAAATATATCTTATTTATTTGAGTCATTTCATTAATAATCCCTCCATTCTTCTAATGTTAATTAAATAATTTGTATTGTTTAATTAATCAAATCACTTATATTCATAATCTCTTCTTTCTTCTAATGTTAATTAAAAAATTTATATTATTTAATTAACTAAATCATAAATCCAACATTAATTAAATAAATTAAATATTTATTTTATTAATAAAATCTTAAAATATCTTCTCACTTTCTTTCTAAAATAAGAACTCATGTGTATCTAGTTATTTTATTTAGTTATATAATTCATCAATTATCCTTCACATCTTTTTTAGGATTTATTTCCTTTAAAAGAGAAAATCAAAATCTCTCTATTTTATTAGAATCTTATCCCATCTCATTGTATTTCCTCTTTTGTCAAAAATCAAATCTTATCAAATATTCTTCTCCGTCGACATCAAAATCCTATAAATATGGCCTCTCACAAGCCATTTTGAATCCACTTCTTTTAGTACCCTCACTCTGTCGAATTGTCTCTACAATCTTTCATCTACATCTTAATGTTATGTTGCTGCAATAGTGAGAAACCAACATTCCTCCATTAAAAAACCTTAAAAATATTGCATTCTAATGTGCAATTCAGAAGAGCAATGGAGATAAGTCAAGCGTAATCTGGAGATCAGTTCGCATTCGTTTATTATTCTGATTTTCATATTTTCTCATACTCTATTGTGCTAGTTAGGATTTGATATATTTCTATATTAGTTTTATATTTTCTTTTCTCCTAATTACATTGGTGAACCTGACTCCTTTGATCTAGCTTGTTTTTTGCAGGTTTTATTGACTTTTTGTTGCAGATCTGCCATTTTTGGAACAAAACCCCAGATTTTAAAAATTTCTTCATATCTTCTATAAAGATGTGAATTATTCTGCAATATTTACACATAATCTTTTAAATGACCTCAAAAGACTACTCTAAAAAAATTGAGGATTTATTATCATTTGTGTAGGTGTAATTGTGATTTTATGATTTTTCATAAAATTAACTTTCTAGATGGAAATCAGAGAATGTTTCAAAAAATATTACATTTTTGGAAAGATATTAAAATTATAATGGGGGTCTATATTTTACAAATTTAATTTGGAGGTCAAAAAAAATGCAAAAAAATCCAATATTTGTTTTTTGTAGGGTTTTTCACAAATCCGCATTTATGGGTGCAAAACAAGGAGTTTTTTTGAATTCTTTACATTTCTGGAAAGTTCTCAAAAAATTAGCAGGGATATATTCTTTTTAAAAAAAAAAATTGAGATCAATAACGTCTTCAAATAATCAAATCTAATTCAGCTATGTTAGAACATGTATCTGAAATTGCAATTTTCTGATGAGCTTATTTTTATATTTTTTGATCTTGTAGGTGACCATAAGGAGCTGTAGTAGCAACAATATAAGTCATTGATAGTAGATTGGAAGCAAAAATTTTGGGTGCATTCCCTCTAATCTTTCATTTCTCTTAATAATTTTTTGCAAACACATTTGGATTTGGGCTCTTAAAAAGAACATCTTGTTTGCTATCACATCATTGAAATTGGGTTAAAACAAACAAGTGTCTTCCATCACACATTTTGGCTTTGGGTTAAAAAAAGCAAGTGATTGAACTATTTTATACACATTTCATTTCTAAGGGAAATTAACAATTGCGAGTGTGAATCAAGTGCATGTGTGATAAAAAAAAACCTCACTTGGTTTTCTTTTGTCAAACCCTTCATAGGAGGCCTGTTGGGGGTTTTCATCACCCTTAGGGATGACCTAGTCGAAGTGTGAATCAAAAGACATGCTTGTTTGAGATTTAAAATATTGTCACTCTTGGCTAAGCCCCAAAGAACTTTATATTTTTTGGAAGTGAAGGTCAATGCTGGGTTACCCCTTTCTCCCGATTGTGTGGTAGGATTTTTCTTTCAAATCATCCCTATTCAACCTTGTGCATCCTAGTTCAAAACCTAATTGGCCATACCCACTTGTCTATAATTAGGCTTGTTGTTGTGTGTTCGAGTGTTTGTTAAATCATAACATTTAATCTTGAAAAAAAAAATTATCATTGTGTTTGGTGTGTGTGTTGATACATTTACATGTGAGGTCTTGTGTTTGATATTGACCAAGTCAAAATTCCAATAAACAATTTCCACATCATCCAAATCATCCAATCTTATCATTTCACATCATATCTTAATCATCCTCATCTCTTTAATCTAATCAACATCATTTTACACCATGCCAACATTAGAATACCTAGTAGCCCAATTCCAAGACCTCCTTCAATCACTTTATCAAGCACCACAACCCTTAGACCAACGAATCATACACAAGCTCCAAGGCCTCATCCAACAATCTCAACTTCAAACAAACCAATCACTTCAAATACAACATCTCATAGTGCAAGCACAATACCTCATGACCACTAGTCAAATCAAACAAGCACAACAAGTCCAAACTCCATTCCAACCTCAACAAATTCAGCCACAACCCTATATGCCACCTTCATCATCATGCCATCCTAACCCATCTACCTATCATCTCAATGCTACATCAACATATCCACCCATATCACAACAAGAACATAAGATCCCAAGTCCACCTTGGCAAAAAAATCAAGAGCCTTTCAATTCTCCATCAAATCCTCGCCCTAACTTCAAAAATTTCAAAACTAAACCTATGGAATTACCTGAATCCACCCATACACCTACCAAAGAGTCTTCAAACACCATTCCCATTCCTACAACCCCATCATATAGTCTCCCCCTTGATCCTATTCAAGAATATCCCCCACTAATTACAAGTCAACCTCTATCATGTCTCCATGTTGTTGACCATCTAGAACATGTCGAGCCTACTAAAGAGTCATCCCTTTCCACCTCATCAAATGAATCCATACCATCTCATAATCTTACCATATCCAACCCATTTTATGATCCAAGCATATCCACCTTGTATCATGATCCTATTATACTACCTCCATGGCATGACCCTATTCCATCATGAGAACCAAGTTTTCCATTCATTACCTCATCTAATGATACCCCTCCCAATCAAGATCAAGATGCCACACCCACTCCATCACATGATACCCTTCCATATCATGATACCCCTCCCAACCAAGACCAAGATGTCACACACACTCCATCACATGATACTCTTCCATCTCATGATCCCTCTCTAAATCAAGATCAAACTCTAACTTCTATTCCATGCAATGATCCCCTTCCTCTAAGTCAAGATCAAAGCATCCCTTCATCTCCATGTCATGATCCCCTTCCATCTTATAACCAAGATCAAATGATACCATCCATCCCATTCCATGATCCTACCTTAAGTCAAGATCAAAGAATCCCTTTATCTTCATGTCATGATCACAATCATCCACAAGAGTGTATCACCCATATTCAAGCTATCTATGAACCACACACCTATAAAATGGGTTTGTATACCTTTATTCACTCTAGTTTACTTCCAACACCTATCATTTCATCCATATCATATCCTCCACAACATGGACTTGCATCTTTTTTCATAAACAATACATATCCATCAAACCTTCCATCTATCCTAGGTCCTTATCCTCGGTCCTTATCATCCAAACCCTAGTTTATCAACCCTTCCATCCATATTAGGGTCCTACATCCCTCCATATCCTATTCATCAAGAACAACAAAGGCACACATCCTTGACACCCTTTCAAAATTCTACCTCCATATCATTCATCTCCATCCATCTATCCCATTGCTCTTGGAATAAATTTGGGTGCCAAATGTCAAAAGCTTCCATATGAAAATCTACATACATCAAAGGATCAACATGCCTCCTCAAAGAGACATGCAAAAATAAACAAAAATCTGATCCAAATTCAAAAGAAAAAAATTCAAAGGCCACAAAGGCCCACAAATCAAAAAGAAAAATTTCAAAGGCCACAATGGCCCACAACTCAAAATGAAAAAAATAAAGGCCACAAAGGCCCATAAAGCAAAAATAAAAATCTCAAAGGCCACAAAGGCCAATGAATCAAAAATCAAAGTCAAAATCTATGTGGATTCCTAAAAGTCTCATAGAAGCAATCAAATCAAAATTGGCATCCAAACTTTCTTATCTGAAAAATCCATCAAATTCTAAATATCCTTTATCACCACCATCCATTTTGGGTCCTTATATCGCAAAATCCCCATCCACTCCTCCATCTAAAAACTTGCCACCTTCAAACTCCATTTTTTTTCCATTACTCCACCACCCTTCAAGGTGTGTCCCAATGTCGATCTTTCCATCCTTTCCATTTATCCATCAACAAGTCTTCCAACCTCCTATCCATTATCCAACATCCATCCCACATTATCCTTCTTTAATACAAACCTTTGCATAATCCCTTGGATTCTTCCATCATGCCATTATTCTATAAACAATTTATGAGTCTAAATCCCATTGCCATAGATTATTACAGCACCATATTTGAGGGATATTATCCATGAAAATTGATGCTTGAGTCCTTCCTCTGTATCCCTATCCATATCCTATCTTCCATATTCCTCTTGCACTTTGCACTTGGGGGCAAGTTTCATCCATCCTGTCATTCATATCCATTATCGTTTGTGCGTTCATCCTCTACCTTTCCACCTTTGATCTTGACAAGGTTAAAGATCTTCTTGAACATCATACATATTATCCTATACACTTTATCCATATCATCTATGACATATCCTTCACCTTATCCATATTCCACCATCCTATCTAAATGCATTCTTTCTTCATTTCCTTGGTCTTGATGAGGAATAGGGGAAAAATACTTAGACATGTGTGTCCATATCTTATCTAGTTGATATTGATCATCCTATTCATTAGTCTCATCCTAACATTCTTACATTAAAATGTCCTGAATTTTTTTTGCAAAAAAATCAAAATATTTCAAAAATACAAATAAATAAAACATTTCAAAAATACAAAAAAAATCAAAATATCCCCAAAAATACAAAAAAATGGAAAAAGGTACTAAAAATAAAATAAAATAAAATAGCCAATGAAAATCAAAGCAATAAAATCAATCCATCTAATCACTTCTTCCAATTTCATCTAATCAATCCAATCATCCAACCATTCAACCAATCAATCATCTTCATCAAATTCATTCATCCATACATCAAATTCAAATGCTATTCATCATCAATCCATACCAAATAAGTCAATCAATCTTGTCAAATTATCCAATTGCATCAATGGTCTTGATCCTAATCTTGTCGTAAACCAATCAACCAATCAATCAATCATCCTTGTGTTGATCTAGGGATATATCATTCCCCACAATGACAACACTATCATTATCATCATTCAATCAATTAATCGATGGTTTATAGCTTGAAAAGGGTAAAACCTTTTTTTTTTTTGAATCATTTGTGCATGCTTGCTTGCTTGCTTGTGTGTGTTATCATTTTTTCCTGCATTTGTATAAAATCCATATCATTCCAGCTAATATTCATATCTTGTGTCTGTTGGAATGGCTTTTTGTACTATCCTTTGCATCTAAGGTCTTATCATACCTTTTGTGCATTAGGAATTTAATGCTCTAACTTTACTCCCTCATATGTTTATGCAAGGTTATATTATGATGGGGCACGAGACATATCGTCACCTTGGTCCTTATATCTTGGTGCATAACGTCTAGTGGTATATCAAACACCATGATTACTCACTTTCTTGCAGCATAACGTATTATCCATCTTTATCATTTCATCCATTTCAAGAGCATTCCCATGTGCTTCCAACCTGCCTATCCTCTCGATGGGGTATCATCATCCTATTATTTTATCATCATAATCCTATCTTTCTATCATCATCCATTTTCCTCTATCCATAGCTTAACTTCTTTTGAAATGATGTTACTCGACACAAATCTCATCATCTCGAACATCATCTCAAAGAGGGGCAAAATGTAGACACCCAAAAATGTCCTCTTACAATACCTTATCACAACATTAGGTCATTTAGACATCTTGTAGCATGTTTTTCCCTAGGTGCCCTTGCCATCTTTTAATTAGTTAAATAAATCTTATTTATTTGATTAATTTCATTAATAATCCCTCCATTCTTCTAATGTTAATTAAATAATTTATATTATTTAATTAAACAAATCACTTCTATTCATAATCTCTTCTTTCTTCTAATGTTAATTAAATAATTTATATTATTTAATTAGCTAAATCATAGATCCAACATTAATTAATAAAATCTTAAAATATCTTCTCGCTTTCTTTCTAAAATCCGAACTCATGTGTATCTAATTAATTTATCTAGCCAGATAATTCATCAATTATCCTTCACATCTTTTTGAGGATTTATTTCCTTTAAAAGAGAAAATCAAAATATTTCTAGTTTATTAGAATCTTATCCCATCTCGTTGTATTTCCTCTTTTGTCAAAAATCAAATCTTATCAAATCTTTTTCTCCATCGACATCAAAATTCTATAAATACGGTCTGTCACAAGCCATTTTGAATCCACTTCTTCCAATACCATCACTCTGTTGAATTGTCTCTACAATATTTCATCTATCTATTTCTCATCTATCATCTACATCTTAATCTTATGTTGCTGCAATAGTGAGCAACCAACATTCCTCCATCAACAAACTGTCAAAATCTTGCATTCTCATGCGAGGTTGAGAAGAGCAATGGAGATAAGTCGAGCGTAATCTAGAGATTGGTTTGCATTTTTTTATTATTCTAATTTTCATATTGTCTCATACTCTATTGTGCTAGTTAGGATTTGATATATTTTTATATTAGGTTTATATTTTATTTTCTCCTAATTACACTTAGAAGAAGAATAATCTTCACCAACTTTCACTCAAGAACAAAGCCTTGAGAGTTCAATGCAAAGGGGAAATATAACTTACAAGAGGGTTGTTCTAGGGGCTGAATGTAGACTAATGAGGAATTCAACAGCAAGTTTACACTTGAAAAGATAAATGAAATGCAAGATGGAACACTAAACCGCAATTTAATGCAATGACCTACAAAATGACCTAGAAAAGTAAATGAAACAAAATAGAAAGATGTGAGATGAATGGTGTGAACTTGGAAATTTGGAGATGACTAGAAGGAGCTCTAGAACACTAGAAAATTTAAATTTAATGCTAATTGGGACTCATTTTCCAAGTTGGGTGAATCAGTCCAAAATCTAGGTTTCTCTGTGGGAACATGAATCTGCCAAATGGGTTTTCGAATCTACAAAAAAATGAATTTTGACAGGAATTGGTACTCATTCATTGGAAGTGGTGAATCAGTCTATTTAGGGATTTTTGAACCTTCAAAGTCTGAATCTACTCTCCTCAGTCTACTCAATCTGCCTCCGCAAGTTTTTGGATTTGAATCTCTGTAAATCAGCTTGTACGTATTCTCCAATGTTCCACAATGCTTGATGACAACTTGAAAACTTTTCTCCAATCTTTCTCATTAGAAAATTTGCAACCTAGACTTACAAATCACACTCCAAGGATAGGGGAATTTTTTTTTTTGTTATTGGATAGGGTTTTCCTTGGTAAAATGCCATTTTTGAAGTCAATCCTTAAAATGCAATTAAATAAGAGTGGAGAATGATGAATGAATAAATAACAATGTTGTAACTCACCGAACCCTTATAATAAAGTGTTGCAATTATTCTTGAGATGGTTGAAATGGATGTAGATCTTGAATGAAACACTTGCTTGAATCATAAACTCTACATTATAATTGTTAACTCAAAACAAACATGATGAATGAAGTCTTTAACATAATGATTGATGTTTTAATAATGATCCAAGGCATTTGATAATTAGCCCTTGAATGCTCTTGAATAGTCTTGAATGATCATGCATGCTCTTGTAAACTCAATTTTTCTATAAGGATGATCATTCAACTTGCTAGGTGTAAAATGAGTGAAAGAACCTTGTATTTATACTCAATTATGCAAGAATTCCAAAAATTAAAAGACTACAAGTTGACATCACATCTACGAGGATAAAATCCTACCAAGAATTTGAATTAATTTTGATTTTGGGCCACAGGGACTCATTCACCCAAGGTGGTGAATGAGTCCCATCAAGCATAATGTATGGGACCAAATTTAAAAATTCTTAGAAATGTGTGAAACTAGGTTTGGGACCCAAAAATCTAGGTGGGACTCATTCACCCAATGTGGCGAATGAGTCCCAAATCACTAAATTTGGGTCATTCAAGCATAAAAAACTTGAATTATGATTGGCTAATGATTTTTGTTGGGATTATCCTACAAAAGATACATTAAATGAGACTTGTTGATGAAATTTAAGTTCAATTAAAGAATAAGAAAGCCCGATTAGTAACGAAAACCCTAGTAAAGTGTGAAATTGTGTTGCAAAACTTGACAACACTTTAGATAAGGTAGGATTAAGGTTAAAAAGAGATTTATTAGGTGTATTTAATTAATAAAACCTTAGAAAAGTGTGAAAGTGAGTTACAACACTTCACAACACTTTACCAAGGTACCATTTAAATCCATTAGTTCACAAGGGCCGAGGACCTAATGTGAATGTGTCAACCACATAACAACACTAAATCAAGGCATCATCAAGATCAATTCAGAAAGGAGGGCCAATTTTTTTTTGAAAATGTCCCTAACAACATTTTTTGATAGTACACATTATGAATTTAAGTTGTGAATGTTGAGCAGAATAGTATTGTGATGTGAATGTAGGGAAAAGTAGAGTGTTAGATCTGAATTTGATGAAGTGTGTAAATTCATTTTATTGAGCTTCATTGGATTTATGTCTCATGCATATGGCAGATTTGTAATAGTTCAATCTAGGCTATGAGCCAGAAAAAATATTCTCTTTTTCTCTTAGTGTGCGGTGAGTCCACTTGGATAGTGAGTCCTCTTGTAGTGATAACTTATGGAAATATACTATAACTGGTTATAATATATTGTGAGATAATACTCATCGTGGTTTTTCCCACATTGGGTTTTCCACTTTAAAAACTTAGTGTTCATGTGTTATATGATGTTGTTGGATGTTTCATGCTTTCTTTCATTTACTACAATTGAATAAACTAAATGGAGTGGATGTTTAAATTTTTGAATGGTTTAAAAGAATACTGATTCACCCCCCTTCTTAGTTTTTCAAGAATTCAACAAAATAGACATTTGGACTTTATTGAAATGTCTTATTTGGATATGATGTTCAAGAAGGATGAAAAGAGGAATCGAGAATTGGGAACAAAATTGAAAATTTGGACTTTATCCAAATGTTCATTCCAATTGATACCCTAAAAGGACCTTTTTGAAGATAAAGAAGAATGGGGAATTAGGAACAGACTTGGAAATTTGGACTTCATCCAAATGTCTATTCAAGACCCCAAACTTTGATGAGGCCTTATTTAATGGAAAGGAGGAATGGTAAATCAAGAAAAAACTTGGAAATTCAGACTTTGTCCAAATGTCCTTTCAAGGTCCATGAAACCTTGAAAGCACCAAAAAGAGGAAAGAGAGGGATTTAGATAAATTTTAAGATTTTTTGCAAATGTGTGATTTTACTATAGCTTGATAAAGGGATAATACAACTGCCAATCGCACAAATGAGTGGTATATAAACCCATTAATATTTCGAGATTAATAATAGGTGCGGCACAAAGTGACAACAATTTTGAAATTCTTAGTTAGAATGATGTAAGCCTTAGTGCAAGATCATGGGGGTTCAAACTAGGCCCTTAAGTGGCGATGAAAATTTAGAAAAATAGAGTAAGAAAACTTGACATAAAAATTTGAATAATTTTGTAACATAATTTGAAAAATATGTAAGAATATAATTTGTATCAAATTGAATGTAGTTTCTAAGATACTGGTCCTTTTTTAGAAAAAAGTAAATCTATTTGGTGAAAATTTGAAATTTCAAAGAAGTAGCACTAAATTTTTCAAGATAAAATAAAAAGTAGGTGTATGTTTGACCAACCTAAATACAAGAAAAAGTAATATATTTTTTTCAAACTTTCAATATATGTAGAGGACACATTCCTAGATGTGCCACATTTCTTTTGTAATTTTCTTGCTAGTAAATAATTAGATATGAATTTGTTAACCAAATTTTTTACAAATATTAAAACTTGTTTACCTGACCACCACAACTTGGTCAAAAATTTATGAAATTCAATTTCTCATATTTTTATCCTATAGTATGGGAAGCATGGAATGTGCCACACCTTTGAGATTAAAAAAATGTGAAATCATTTAAGAATTATAGATTTTTTTCAATCACCCTATCAATTAGCAATTCAGCCAAAATTCATGTAGAAAATCAATAATAATTATTTATTGAATTCCAAATAAGGCATATCTTATATTGATGGAAAGCTAGCAATTTTATCAATAAACCCTTTTCATTTCATGAAATTTGGATAAAAATAATTAGCCAGCCACTTTTTTGTCATTTTGCCAGTTTTTGGACCCAAATGATCTTGCAGTCACTCGTAATGTTAGATATTGGTCATGACATAATTTACAGAGATAATATCTCTTGTTTTGAGTCTTTATAAATTTTAGGGATGAAAATCCTATGTATAGAGATATGTAATTAATAAAAAGATGTGGTCTCATTTAAAACATAACATAAAACTAAATGAACAATTTTATAGATAAAATATGATTATTGTTGCATATTCATATTCCTTATTCAAAAACTAGATAATATAGAAAAGAGATCACCTCATTTCCTCTTTATATGTAAAACTTATGACTTTCTAAAGAATAATTACTAAAGCTACTAAAACGTTATAACTTCTCCCCTATGAATGGATGTTTTTAAAATATTGATTAGCTTTCAACATCTCACTAGACTTTTAGAATTGAGATCAATTTTGTGGGACTACATACGTAAAATCATTAAGCTACATAGTTGTTGTAAATTTATCCTCTTTCTAGCAATATAAATGTTTTTTTCATTTTTTCACATAAAAGAAATGTTTATTTTATAAGGGGAGAAAATGTACATGGATTAGATCAATGAATTCAAGCAAAATTAAATGAAAAAAAAGGATTAGAACCCACCTACTCATGAAATGCAATTGCCATAGCTATGAATTAAAATATCAAGGTTAGCACAATCAAATTGGAACAAAAAATAATTCAAACTACACAATCTTACCATCAAATGGTGGAGTGTAGTTGTCTTGGTTTGACATGTTTGATTTTCTTTCACCACAAAGCCTCCATGATTGCAAATTCTTGATAAGATGACCTAGAATGCAATAATGAATGATGAATTTTCTCAAGACTCATTTGGACAAGATATCTTCACAAATTCTCTAGATTAATTATAAGAGGGGTGAGGGTTCATTTATAGATTTAGAGAAATTGGATCAAGGGATGAGATTGAGTTAGAAACTCCACAAAGAAGGGTTGAGATTGATCAAGAACACCCACAAAGGAGAGTGAATTAAGGAAGGATGAAGGAGATCCGTTAGAACTCAAGCTTGCTCCACCATTTTAGGAAAATGGGTGACATATTTAAGATCAATAGATGAGGATTTATTTCAAGATGAAGAGATAGAAATGGTTGAGACAAGTTGGTTGAGATATTTTGAAATGGAATATTCCATGGGAATATGCTTTGTGGAGGGAAACTATGGCAATTAAATAATTAGGAATTATTTAATTCATGGAAAGAAGATTAAAGGATATGATAATTAAATAATCAAGATTATTTAATCATAATGGGGATTACATGAAATATAGATGATACTAATTATATAATTAGGTTTATTCAATTAGGGTGATAAAAGGGAATATTAATGATGAAAAGGATAAATTAATGAAACAAGTCAAGATCAATTATTTAATAGAGAGAAATAGAGTTAATTGGTTAAAATGATGTTAAAAGACGATTAATGATGCAAATGAAGTGAAAGGAAATGATGAGGATGAAAATGATGTCGATGATGGAAAAATGCAATTCAAGATGTGTGATATGCATTAAGGCATTTTTGCATGTCTACATTTTGGCCCTCTTTGACACAATGTACTTGTTTCATTGTTTCAAAGAATTTGATGTTCATATCAAGATAAAAATAATCTAAAGACGCCTAGCTATGCTCTAGTGATTAGGGGAAGGATGATAAGAGAGGTCATCCAAAAAAATTACATATTTAGGTTATGCTCATGAGTATTTCAGATACATAGAGTTCAAGAAATTAGGCCCTAGGGGTTGCATTTAAGGCTCTGGATGATCCAAGGTGCTCAAAATTTAACCTAACAAGGTTTCCCAGTGTAAAAATTTAGGTTTGTGGGGGTTAAAAAGTGAATTAGGGTTCATTTACCCCTCATTTGCATGCTCAACCTTAGGAGATTATAGCCCTTTGGAGATTTGTAGTCGCAAACACTAATTGATAATGGCGAGAGTTTTGAGCATACCACACCAAGTAGACGTGGCTCGATAATACCAGTGTCCAATCAATGTAGGATTTGTGGTTGTATTGTAGAAAAATGTATCCCTTTACATTTTCATACTTGTTTGCGCCCTCCCTGCTAAAATTAGGCTTCTTTTTGCCTTATTTGGTCATGTTTTTCATCCACAAGCCCTATTAAATGTATTTGTTTAAGCATAATTCTGACACATATCAAATAACCAATCATAATTCAATGATTTTTGGTTATGTATCCCAGATTTAGTGATCTAGCACTCATATGCCTCACTGTGGGCATATGGGTCCCACCTAAGTTTTGGGGCCTAATCCTAAATTTGGCATTAAACTTAACATTTCTTGATATTTGTGTCCCAAGCTTAGCCTGCTAGGACTCATATGCCACAATTGGTGTACGAATCTTGCTTACCTTGGACCTATTTTAAATTCAAAATCTTGGTGGGATTTTACTCTCATATATCTGATGTTGGTTTGTAGTGTTGTAATTTTGAGAAATTTGGCATAAACAAGTATAAATACAAGGTTATTTCACATATTTTCTCTTAGCAATTTCATGAGCAAGTGTGAACTATTGAATTCAAGTGATCTTATGAGAATTACACGAGCATTAAAGAGCATTCAAAAGATGATTATCAAGAATTTTGGAGCTACATTCAAGATTCAGGCATCATGTCAAAGTCATCATGCATTATGTTTGTTTTTGAGATAACATTTGTGATATATGTATTTCATGATTCAAGCAGGAATTCAAGTCAATATTCATAACATACAATCAAAATTCAAGATCTACATTCATGTTAGCCATTACATACAAGATTTCAACCTATTATTCAAGGGTTTGGTGAGTCACAACATAGCTTATTTGTTCATTCATCATTCCTTCATTCTATTTGATTTTATTTCAAGGTTTGATTACCAAAATGGGGTTTGACCAAGGAAAACACTATCCACTAACAAAACAACATTTTTCCCTCTCTTTGATGTATGATTTTCATATTTAGGTTGAAGATCCATTGAAGAGAAAGATTGGAGAAATTTTTTAAAGTTGCAAAGTTGTCAAAGTGGTCATCATTCTTGCAAGATTATAGAAAGTCACTTACAGGATAGAATTCATAGTTTCAGACTCATAGATCGAGAGGGGGAGAAGCTACAAAAGGTCACTACAGGATATCAAAGTTTTAGATCAACCTTGATACTAGGACTAAATCATCCCAACTGGCATATGAGTCCTAGTATACTAGTTTTCATAATTTTTCTATAAACCTTGGCTTACTAGTTATAGATTTCCAATTTAACACAAAACCTAAACTAGGAATAAATCACCCAAACTAGCCTTAGTACAAGTTGGAATAATTACACAAGACTCTTTATTGTTTTTCATGATGAAATTGATGTTAATAAAATATTTCTCTATTTATTTCAAAGGATAACAATCAATACCACTAGTGTCTATCAGTTTAGGATACACTAATATTAAAGTTAGGTTAGAATAATCTTTTGTAAGAGTGTTGATATTAAGTGAAGGTTTAGTTGTTTCTTTCGAGGGACAATAAACAAGACCATTAGTTGTTTCTTCTATGTTAGGCTCTATAGGGACATGAATATCTTGTTCTCTAGCACCACATCCTTTTCCATTATATCCAATTTGTTTCATAATTTCATAATCTCTTCCATAAAGATTTTTTCATCTCTTTTGGATTCGGTGGTTGCTCATAATCAAGATCATCAAAATTTTTTGTGTACTTTTCTTCTCTTTCTAAAGTGGTTGAGGTGGTTTCTTTTGAAGGTTCTTCCACATTTTGTGTTAAAATCACTGCTATTTATTCCCTTTTCAGAATATTCTTTTATGATCTTGTATTCTTCCATAAATGTTGGTGTGAAATTTAAGGAACCCGAATCATCTTCCAATAACTTTGTGACTTGTTCAATATGCTTCTCTTTGTATTTCTCTTGGACCGGTTCAACTTGTGTTGTTGGTGTCAATTTTTTCAAAGGATTTTCCTTTTCTTTTTCAAGTTTTAAAATTCTATAAGGCTCATGATCGACATTGAGTGTGTACATTTTGTTGTTTTAGAGATACTTCATTTTACAATGAAGAGTAGAACGAACTGCATGCATCTCATGAATCCATGGTGCTCCTAAAAGGAGGTTGTATGAAAGATCATGGGGCACAACCTAGATCGGGGTTTGTAATGTAACTTTTTCAATTATAGTAGGTAATGCCATCACATTAAGTGGTTGTTTTCCCACATTATAAAAACCACTAATAGATAAAGAGGCTGGTTGGATTATTGATTTATCTATACCAAGCTTATCCAAAAGGGTTATGCTACATGCCTTAAGAGCTAAGCCATTTTCAACAAGGGTTTGTTTTATCCCTAGACCCTATTATATATAGATATTACCATGAATTCTTCATATTATTTTTGCACTTCTAATAGAGGTAAGTCAACTTGATGGAAAGTAATGTCTATGTTGACCAAATTTATAGCTTGAATTTGGGCTGCCACATCATTTGATTTCACATTAAGGGGTAGGAACTTGTTGTAAGTCACATTGAATCATGTTATGATAATGAGGGGAGGCTTGAATAAGGTCCCATAATGATATATTAGTTGGAGTGTTCTTAATTTTTCCAACAAGGTCATACTCCTTTCCACTTTGTAGAGGAAAACGAGGAGCACTAGGCTAGATAAGATTAGGCAATGGGAGGGATATTGAAGGTGTTTGTCTTAGTTGAAAATTATTTCTAGTGTTATATGTATGAGCAATGACATTGTAATTAGGTTGCTATGACATATTATTATTCAGTGGTTCAAGGATGAGGATGGGTTTATTTTGAGTTTGTGGTTGTTGTGATGGTGAGTAAAGAATTTTAGAGGATTCTTAGGATGTACCAAAGGGTAGTTATGAGCTCCAATAATCAATGGGGATCTAAAAGAAACTTGTGCATTCATAACCTCAATAATTTTGGTTTGATGTATTTCTAATGAAGGGGAGTCTAGTGTTATATTTTTTCCATCATTTAAGGAGGTAACATCACTATTGTTGAAAGACATGTATCAATATTATTATTTTCTTCCACTGTGATATTTTCCCTAATAGGAGAGTTTTTAAGAGAGCTACAAACTAGGTGTTCATGGCATTCAGAGATTGGTTCTTCTAAAATGAATTCATCACAAGTAAGGGAGTTATCAATGGTTTTATTTTCTTTCTTATCAATGATGAAATTCTCTTGTTCAAAAAAAAATTTCTTAGGAGAAGAGATACATATAGGACTCTCATGACCCACTAGCTTGATCTTCTAACACCAAAATATCTTCTTCGTAAATAGGAGAGATATTAGAAGAAGAAAAATTATGAATATCATGGTTATGTATGATTAAATTTATTTTTCCCATAATGTCTTCCGAAATAGGAGAGGTAGGGGAAGAAAAGTAAATAGGGTTGTCATAGATCTTAAAAATTTGATCATCCAACACCAACACATCCTCCTCACAAATAATGTGATTGTCATGATTTCTAAGAATTGGATCCTCTTTCATTATAACATTCTCCTAAGTGGGGAAGATGTTGGGAGATGATTTTAGACTAGTTCAAGTGATATTTAGGTAGGTTTCAATGGTCCCTTTTTGTGTTATGTGAGTGTCATGATTACCAATGGTTGTGTCTTCTGGTTCAACAATGTGTTGCTCAGTAAGATAGGTAGGAGGAGAGAAACATCTAGGATTTTCATCTCTCATTTTTTTGATCTTCTAACACAAAAATATCTTCTTCACAAGTAGGAGACATATTAGGAGAAGAATGAATATGATTATTATGATTTCCCAGGGTTATATTCTCTTTCACTAGACTAATCCCACTCATAGGACGGATACTAGGAGATGGATCAATGATGAACAAAAAGAGAGCAGAGAGGACGTCATATTCATATGAACATCACAAAAATTTCTTACAGTACATAATAAGATCTGAAAAATAGAACATGAAGTATGATAACCATAGATATTTATACTGAAAACATCATGCAATAATTATCCTACAAATTTGAAATGCAACAATAATAGAGAAAACATGCAAAAGGATAATGCAATTTTCAGATTTAGAACATGATAATTGATTGATAATGCTATGTAATAATTTGAAAATGAAATGCTATAAATTCTATTTTGAAATTAAACAATATAATAAATGAACCAAGTAAAGCTAGATCTAATGACATGAACAAAATAAAAGATAAAAAATCTCAAACATTTATCTAACAACAGTAAACTAAAACACATAAATGATTCTTTGAATGTTGTAAAAGGTAGTTTTAGGTCTAATCTAGGACTAAATCACCCAGATGGATGAATGAGCCCTAGTTAGGGTGTTTTGAAGGTTGAAACAATGAAAATTAAGCATCATATAACTCCCAAAATCCTAGGAAAAATACTTGTACAAGGACTAAATCACCCAAAGGGGCGAATGAGTCCCAAATTAGGGTTTTGATGTTGATTTTGATAGGTTTTTAAGTGTTTTATAATGATTTTGAGATTCAAGACTTCTATAGTAAGTTTCAATTTCAATTTTTAGTAAATGCAATGTAAAACACAAGTTAAAATTTGACAAAATGATGACCTAAAAGACCTAGTTTAATATGCAATTTTATGTTTCAATGTTGAAATGCAAGTTAATGTGATGTATATGATATGTAATATGACTGATTTTTTTTGTATTTTTTTAGATTCAAAGAATGAAAACAATGCAATCCTCAAACCCTAGATGAGATGAAAGTTTGAATGTAAACCAAACACCCTAAATGAGATATAATTCAATGGGTATGTGTAGGATCATGATGGGCCAAAAAGTGGCGATATGTAAGTGATATGATGACCCATGTGGCTGACGACATTTTTTTTATCCAAAATTGATGAAATGAAAAGGGTTTTTAAAGGAGATTCTTAGCTTTCCACCAATATAAATTATGCTTTACTTTGAATTTAATAAATAATTATTATTGATTTTCTATTTGAATTACGACTAAAGTCCTGATAGATAGGCAGATTGAAAAACATCTATAGCTTTCAAATGATATCACATTTTTTGAATCCAAAATACACGTCACATTCTATGCTTCACATAATATAGGATTAAAAAAAAAAAGAATTGAATTTCATGAAGTTTTGACCAAGTTAAGGTGGTCAGACATATGATTTTTTATATTTTCTAAAAGTTGTAATAAAAAATTCATAATTAATTATTTACTTGGAAAACAATTACAAAAAAATATGCATAACATTGGGACATGAGTCCTTTACTTATATATAAAATATTATCACTTTATTGTGGTTAGGGTGGTTAGACAAACACCTACTTCTTATTTTTTCCCAAAAATTTAAGTACTAATGCATTGAAATTTCAAATTTTCACCAAATAGATTTTTTTATTTTTTAAATAAACCTAGTAGTTTAGAAACTAAATTCAACTTGCTACAGATTCTATTCTTACATATTTTTGAAATAATATAGATAAATTATTCAAATGTTTATGTCAAGTTTCCTAAGTCTGAATTTTCTGAATTTTATTGGCACTTAAGGGCCTATTTTTTCCATGATGATCCTGCACATACCCCAATACAAGTGAATGCAAGATCTAAACCTAGGATGCAAAGGACTCCTAAAATTAGAAAGCTACAATGTTCAAAATGTTCATTTTACCAAAATGAACACAAGGAAATAGGGTTCCAAAAATTTGGGAGATGGAACTAAGGTTTTGAGCCTCCAATTTCACTCTTAGCTCATTAGGAAACCCTAGAGATACCTCAATCAAGAAACTCAATTGAGGGAAGGGTTGCTAGGGAGGTTTCCTTAGGCGTGATTAAAGAGGGGTTGACCACTAAAAAAATGCTTAGAAAGAAATATATGAAAGCAATATGTAAAATCTAACTATATGAACTAGGAAATGGAATTTGAAAACATGTAATTAGACTGATAAACAAAATAAAAAAGAGAAGTACCTAGAGAAATGAAGATGACTAAGAAAAGCTTAAAAAACCTAAAAATTTCTACTTTTAAGGTGTACTGGGAGTCATATGCTAGACTAGGAAATTTAGCCATAGTATAGGGTCTATGGCCATGATTTAAAATCTCTTAGTGACTGTTTTGGATCTGCAAAAGACTACTAAATAGGTAGTATTGGGACTCATACACCCAACCTATTTAAAAGTGTCTCGAAATGTGAAAAGTTTCCTAGCAGAAGAATTTTGAACTGAAGCTTTGTGAGCCTCTAAAGATGGATTAAATAAGCACTTTCCCACTAGTTTTATGCAAATAGGTTGGATATCTTTCTCTAGATTTGAGTTTCCATGAGCCTTGAAAACATTTTATGACAACTTTGACAAATTTTTCAACTTTGTCATTTTGGTACTTTTAAAGGCTTCAAATCAACTTTTTCTTCAACCTATAAACCTACAATCACACAAAGAGAGAGAAAATTTGTTGTTTTGTTAGGGAATGGGGGTTTACCTTCGTCAAATCTTAATGACAAATGAAATAAGGTTTCTATTTTCAAATAGTCACTATAGCTCTAGAAGAGGGTTGCTATTATTGAAAATGATCGTTTGAGCTAGTTTTCCTTACAAATTTAGGTTCCTAATTGGATTTTCTAGCAAAATTTTGATATTATGAGTTGAATACTTATAGGCCACTCTTCTTCCTTTATACTCACAAGAGTAGAGACCACAAATTTTTTTAGATGGGATAGTTGGTTCCTAGGAGATGGAGAGAGACATTTTAGATATAGTTGGTCTGAGATACATCACTTATATTCTAGAGATTAGAGCACACCAAGCCATGATGACTGCCTTGGTCGAGGAATGGAGGTTTGAGACTGCAACTTTCTAGTTTCTAATAGAGGAGTGTATGGTCACTCTAGAGGATGTATGGAGGATTCTTGGCATCCCCATCCATAGAGAGCTAGTGGCTTATGATGTCCAAATGGGTACTCAAGCTATGAAAAGACTCCTTGAGGTGCAACAACTAATAGTTATTGATTTAAAGATTGATTTGACACCATTTTCTAATGATTGAGATCCTATGGTCATGGTGTTAACAAGACTAATAATTAGGCCTTTGATCCTCAATTAGAGAGCTAGAGGATTCCTAGTTGGTTGTGGTATTTGTATTGAGAAAATGATGGATCATGCTACTTTTTTTTCCCAAGGCCCTTGTGTGCTTTCACACTCATATAAGGATATGCATGAGGTTGTCTACCCAGGTGGTAGTAGTATTTCGACTGATATAACTCTCATTCACATGTGGGTGTGGGAGTTGATTGTGATCATGAGACTATATGACATAGATTGACAAGATCTTGATGATACCTACTCATATAAATATTTAGATTATCCGCACTACACACAACTAGGTATATTTTCTACTAGAGAGTGATATTTGATGATATGAAAGAGTTTATTTGGAAGTCATATATAGCTTTCAAGGTGCAGGATGATGATCATGATCATTTGGTATACTATCAATATACTATATGGTTGATTAGGAGGGTTTACATCATATTAGAGAGATACATTCCAAAAAGGGTTATTTAAAAAGTTTAGAGAGAGCAAACTTGACTAGGTGATGATTACCATGCATGGTATGGATGCATGGCCTGAGAGGTCAATGCATGGGGGTAAAAAGAAAATTCGGGTAGAGCAGTTATAGATTTTCGAGCACTTGCTACTTTAGGGTGGGGATGAGTAGTCAAGCCTCTTGATGTGGGGATGAATAGAGATTATGATCAATGGTGGGCCCACAAACGACCACCGACATTTATATAACCTATTGGTGTTGGGTCAGCTATAGGTGAAGTGATGAGGATTTTTGGAATAGGGTGCATTGTAGACCGATAGTGATTGTGCATCTCTCATGAGAAACATCGGAGAGTGAAATATGAGCATGAAGATGGGAATAATATACATGATGGGTAGGATGATTAGGTGGTGTAGGAGCACCTAGGAAAATTGCTTAGGAAATAGGGAAGTTTTTGTTTTATTTTTTGCTTTTCTTATGCTGGGGTCATGTGGACCATTGCTTTATGAGTTAGGTTTAAATAAAGCTCAATCAGGAGCTATCAGTAGAGGTGTTGTTATGAATTGTGACACTCAAGCTCAGTGGATAGTTTTGTTTTGCAAAATTGAGACTAGTGTGTTTTGCAAATTTCGGCAAAGAGGGTTTGGAAGGACTTAACCAGCCAAGGAATAGTTGAGGCTTGAGCCTAACTAACTTGGAGGATGTATTTAAGGTGTGCCTCAACCAATGTGTGGGGTTGGAAGGTGTAGAGTTTGTTTTGTAAGTTTGAAAATTTGAATCAATGCCAATGAAGGACAGTGTGAATTAAAGACTGAAATTCCATGTTTTCTTGTTATATGTTGATTAGGAGTGATTAGACCTGTAGGATGTTGTAATTAATGATAAGTTGTTTTTATTTATGCTTGTGTGGTAGTTTGTATAGTGTGAGTTCAGTTGGCAGGGGTGTTATTAGTTAATTATTTTGTTTTCTTGTCAAATTCTGTCTTGACTGTTAAACTGGCAAGTATGGGGTCTTATTTTATTTTCCCACTGTACCTAGTGTACAGTTGCTTGGGGAATGGAGCTAGACTCCCTGTGTGTACATAGTGTAGGTGTAGGAGTGCCCAAGAAGGTAGGAGGAATGGTTAAGAATTGTTCCTAGGCGGGCTTGATAGTGCCCGACTAAGACAGTCAAGAAACAACTGCAAAGCACTTAGGTTGTAGGGGTGTCAATTCCCTGGTGAACCAAGGTGTGTGGTGGATGTAGGAGACCTTGTAGAGGTTAGGAAATGAGATTGGAGCATTGAAAAACCATAGGGAGAAGGAAACAACTAACTGTCCTCGGAGCAGGTCAGGAAATAACCAAAAACTGACCTAAAGTGACTCAACTCAAGGATAGAGCATGGTACGGACCGTATAGGCACAAAACCCCAAAATTCATCAAGGCATGGTCATTGGAAGCATGAATCCCAATAAAATAACTTAGGTCCTTTGGAGAACTTTGTAGTGGTTTCCACTTTTCTCAGGCTAGGAGACCTAATTGGGGGCTCAAGTCTTGTATCCTTTTTATACCCTAGAAGAGGGTTTGGTGAGAGCGATGGATAAATGAAGCTTGGTGGAAGGTCAGGAACCCTAGATGGATGGGCTTGAAGCCTAGAAAGACATCACACACCCCTACAATAGATTTGTGAGGGTTGGTTAGATAACTAGCCCTTAGTGAGGTTGAGGGTTAAAGAGGAAATGGCAGAGAGAGCACCAAGATTGACTTGGTTAGGGAAGTGGAGATGGTAGTAGGGTTGGCTAGGTTAACTAGGGGTGCCTAAAAAGCATTAGGGCCTATAGGTTAAGGTGGTAAAGAGTGAAACCAGAGGGGTTCTTGAGGACTAGGACCCAGGGCTTGGAATAGTGAGTGTTCCAGCCAACCCTTCCCCATCATTAGGTTTTCCAAGACCATGGGGATTAGAAGTAGTAGGTTCCAAAGGTAGCTCCTCCATGTAGGGAGATACGACTATAAAGATTGCTCAAGTTATGATGGAGAGGTACTAGGTTGTATAGGATAGAGATGCCCAAGATGCTGAGAGACACTAAGATTTCTTGGAGATAGGACTCTAATGTGTATACTTCCATAGTTATAGAAAAGTAGGATTCTCTTTGACAACAAAGAGCTTCTTCAAATTAAAATTTAGCTACCGAGAGGTAGTAGAGGATAGAAACAAAGATTGCATGAACTTCTTCTATTCCTCGGACTTAGTATCAGGCTAAGTGATATTAATTTGTAGTAGAGACCATTTATTATTGAACACTATATTAGTTTCAGGAACCTAGAGATTGGAAACATCCTAGATTTTGTGTTCTAAGTAGTGCTATAGGGGTGGAGTCTTTCAGAGGTTAGTCAACCAGTAGGCCTTTGAGACAAGCTACAGGTCCATTTCTATAGCCTCATCAGTCACCAACACATGGCAGGAGAGATCAACATGATGGGGAGTAGCTCACTTCTGATAGAGAGGATCATTTGAGGTCACCACCATAGGATGGACAATAGGGGTGATTGATATGAGGTGATATGATAATTATGTTGTTTATTTTAAACTTTGATTGTAGAAACATTTGCTTTTTGTATATACATTCATTAGCTAGTTTGTGACTTCATATATACATGTATATTTTGGATCTCATTGGATGTTATTTCACACATGAAAATGATGTTGGCATTGATGTACTTGACAATTAATTTCCTATTGATGATATACGAGATACTATTTGTGAGGCGACATATGATGTGTTATGTGATGTTTATGTTTTATGATATATATTGATGAATGCTTATATTTTTAATACTTTCTAATGCTTTAATATGATATGGATGATTCATGATGATGTATGTATGCAATAGATGATGTTATGATGTATAATTTTATATGATATTATGGTTATGATATTCTAGTGAGTTTTTGGACATGTAGGGTGAATGTAGTACTAATGCTTTTGTGGTGCAAAATGGAGATGTTAACCAAAATAAATGTCACTATGATTAGATGATTTGATTTAACTTCTGAAAATACATAGATTATGATTGATTGATGTGATGATATGCATTGATGAGTACAATTAAGTGATGTATGATAATGATTTTTTTTCTTTCATGGAGAACTAAGTAGTGTTTTAGAAATCCTTATTAATGTAGAAAATAAAAGCGATGCACTAGGTTATTAATGACCAAGTTGGCTTTGTATCCGTTGTGTGGAATTTTGAATCTACAATTAAGGAGTGTTCTTGCTCATTCCAAACATACAAAAACCCTATTAGGGTGTATGGGTGGTAATTTTTAGAATGTTTTGAACTAGTTGTAGAGAGAGGTAAGAAGAACCTAACATGCCACTACTACATGAAAATTACCCAAAAGTCACTTCCACACAAACAAAAAAATAAGTATTCACCATGGTAGTATTGCAAAAACATCCAATAAATAGAGAAAATGAAATTTATGATCAATGCCCTCATTCCTTCCTCTATTTAAATCCTTATGTACATCCTTAGGAGATCTTGGGAATAAGACCAATAAGATAAATAAAAAGATAAGATCACAAAAGACAAAAACAATGCTACTGTATGATATGCCATAGATGTTTGATGTTTCAAGATGTTATCCATTGATGATGTCTATTGTAGGGATGATTTATCTACTAAGACATATGCCAATATGTTTATGATGATTCAAATAGGTAAGTAGTTTAACACTTGGGCATTGTTCTAGTTTGATAATGATCAAGTCTTTGTGATCTTTTGCTTGGAGGTTTCAGATTTCGATGTTTGCTTTGCTTGTTGATTGCTTTGTCAAAGGGTGAGGATGATGATTTGTTTATTATGGATGGATAGTTTATTCTGGATAGGTGATGATGTAGATATAATTTTTTTGAGGTTATATGAATGTTTTTGTGCTTTTGAGGTTATTTGATGTTGTTTTTGATATTTTAAATATATTCATATTTTTTTGGTGTTTTTGAGAGATTTAAGAAACCAAGAGGGGGACCTAAGGGGACTGACCTAATGCCTCGGGGGCTCTTTGACTGATGGAATTTCCTATGTTCAAGATTAGAGACAATGTAGTTTGACTGGCCATGACTAACATTGTTTTTAGCTTTTTTGGTTTTTTGAATGTTTCAGAATTTTTAAGGATATTTAGATGGTTTTGGGATTTTTTGATTGACATAGAGTCCTAAAGGAACTAACCTAGTGCCTCAAGGGCTCATTGATTGATGACCTTTCCTAAATTATACATGAAGAGGAACCATAGTTCAATTATTTGACTCAAAAGTGTACAATATTTTTTGTATTTTGATGTTTTATAAATGTTTTTTGGATTATGATAGTTTTACAAAGTTTTTGGATTTTGATGTTTTCTATGAAAGATGAGATAAACAAGGATCCAATCTGCCTACTAGGTTTTGGAATTTTCCCCTACTTTAGAACAAGATTATGGTTATTACGGATAGGTGAATAAGATAAATCATGAATAGGGATAGTGCAACAAGATTCACCACTCAAGACTAGTTATTGAGGCATGGTTGGGTGCACATTTTATTATGTGATGGATGGAGTGAAATAAATGTGATAGAAGGATGGAAGGATCAGATAGATGGGGATGTTGAAATTTTACAAGCATAGTGCCTATTTACTAGGTTTTCACTATAGTCCTTATTTTAGAAGCACCACAAGGTGGTTTTCACTTAAAGGAAAATTTATTTCTTTACTTTTTTCCTTGATTTTTCATTTTTTTTATTGTTTTATTTTTTTTCCTTTTTTCCTAGGATACTTTGATACACTAGTTGTATAACTTCTTGAGATGGTTGTTGTTAATTTGTTCATATAGGGGTTCTTCTAGGGTAGCCAGCATATAGGTACCATAATTGTAACTTTTTGTGATGACATAAGGACCTAGCTAGTTCAACTCAAACTTACCTTTTCCATCTTGATTCGGTTGGATCTTCTTATTTTCCTTCAGGACCAAGAAATTCATAACTATGAATGTTCAGTAGAATTTCAAGGAGTGGACTGATAGTGGCCATAGCATCGACAAATTTATTATTTATTCTAAGGATCTCTTCAAAGAGGATGGACAAAAAATATTTCTTAAAACTATCTACCATTCTCTTATATGGCATCAACTTATCACCTTTGATCTCATACTCATTATTTATTTGCACTATGAATAGCTAGGAATTGTAGTAGACTTGTAGTTATTTTATTTTCTATTCCACAATTATTCTTAGCCCTATGATTAGTCATTTGTACTTAGCTATATTATTAGCACAAAGGAAGTGAATTTTGTATGCTTTGGATATACTATCTCCTTAAGGTGTGAGGAACATGATACCAACCTGTGCTCCATGTTGGGTACATGATCCATAAAAATATAGATTCCAATAGGTTGGTGGAGTTACAACAAGGATTCTTTCATTTGGAAATTCTTCTATTAGTGGCTAATGGTCTTCTATAGGTGGTTCAACCAATTGGTCAGTTATAAATTTCCCATTTATGGCTTTGTTGTTGCCATACTCTATGTTAAATTTTCTTAGTATCATGATCCACTTCACCATTATTATTGTGAAAACTTCTTTTTCCAAGAGATATTTGAGGGGATCCACTTTAGATATTAGCTTGATTTTTCAATTTAGCAAGTAATGTCTAAGATTTTGGACCACAAAGAAAACTGGTAAACATTCCCTTTCAATAGATGTGTGATTAATCTTGTAACCAACTAGGGTGACATTGATATCATACATTGCTCATTCCTTGTTTTTCTCATGAAGTTGTGCCATTAGAGTTCCTAAATTTTCTTATGTTACTAATATTTACAAGATCATGGATTTATCCTATGTGGGTGGCATCAACATTGGAGGAATTTCTAAATAATATTTAACTAGTTGAAAAGCCTATTCACATCTTCCATCCCATTTGAAAGTTACCTATTTATGCAGCAAGTGTGAATAAGGATATGATCTATCTGCTAGTCATTCTATAAAGCTCTGAATAGACTTATTTTTTTCTTACAAGCTATGTAGTTGTTTTAATGTCTTCTAGAGAGGAATTTCTAGTATATATTTGACCTTTGTTGGATCTACATCGATAGCTCTTCTAGATACAATGTAGCCTAAAGTTTTTCTTGATCTTACACCAAACACACGTTTCTTTAGATTTAGACAAAAGTTGTACACTTCAATCCTATCAAATATCTTAGCTAACTTATCTAGATGTCCTTTCTTGGTGATAGATTTTGCTAAGAGATCATCAACATAGGCCTCCTTGGTATCTTGCTCTTTCATTCTTCAAGTTGAATGGAATGAAATTATAGCAAAAATTTCCCATAGGGTAATTAAATGTTGTTTTATAGGTTCTATTTTGATTTGGTTGTAGCCAAAGAAACCTTCCATAAGAGATAGTATCTCATGGACAGTTTTTTAAGTCCACTATAATCTCAATGTTAGGAAGGTAGAAGTCATCCTTTGGGCATGCCTTATTGAGATATCTAAAATCTATAAAAATTTGTATGCCCCCAATGGGATTTGACACAAGTACAAGGTTGGATACCCACTTAGGATAATCTATGGGTATGTGCAGGATCATCATGGAAAAAACAAGCCCTTAAATGGCAATAAAAAGACAAAAAATCAGAGATAGAAAACTTGACGTAAAAATTTGAATAAGTTATCTATATTATTTCAAAAAAATGTAAAAATAGAATCTGTAGCAAATTGAATGTAGTTTCTAAACTACTAGACCTTTATTTAAAAAAAAAAAATCTATTTGGTGAAAATTTGAAATTTCAATGCAGTAGTATTTAAATTTCAGGGTAAAAATAAGAAGTAGGTGTCTGTTTGACCACCCTAACCACAATAAAATGATAATATTTTTTTATAAGCTTTTAGATATAATTATAGGACTCATCTCCCGCTGTGATGCATATTTTTTTATAAATTTTTCGAAGTAAATAATTAATTATGATTTTTTTATTACAACTTTTAAAAAATATTAAATCTCGTCTGTCTAACCACCTTGACTTGGTCAAAAATTCTTGAAATTCAATTTTTTTTTTTTTAATCCTATTGTATGCAAAGCATATAATGTGATGCATGTTTCAGATTCAAAAAATGTGATACCGTTTGAAAGTTATAGATGTTTCTCAATCAACCTATCAATCAGGACTTTATTCGTAATTCTAATAGAAAATTTATAATAATTATTTATTAAATTCAAAGTAAAGCATAATTTATATTGGTGGAAAGCTAAGAATCTCCTCTAAAATCCCTTTTCGTTTCATCAATTTTAGGTAAAAAAAAGTCATCAACCACATGGGCCATCATATGGCTTACATATCACCACTTTTTGGCCCATCATGATCCTACACATACCCCTATAGGCCTTATGATTCTAACATCAAGAAATTTTTCGAGCTCCACCTTGACTAAAAGTGTAATCTATAGGTGCATCTGATGAATCTTTTGTTTGACTAGTTTTGTTCCAAGGAAAACCATAAGATGATGCCAGATTACTAGAGTTGGATCCAATCCTAGAATATATACATAATTCCATGTGAAGTTAATCTTTTTCTCATTTATGAATGTTGAAAATTTGACTCTTTTATCGAGATCTAAATTGGTTGCATGATATGAAATCTTTGGTGCATCCATTTTTCTACATTTATAGGCTAAGAACCTTTGACCAACACTATTTATTTCTCTTAATACTTGTGTCCTTTGTTTTACCTTTTTCTTGATCGGGTAGTGCCACATTGTTGTTTTCACCATTGGATCTTAGTTTTATTTTTAGATTTTCAATTTATTTTTTGTGACTAGAGGATGCAATTTCCTCTCCAAAGTATGCTCATTGTTCAAGTTCAATTTAAAATCCCACCTTGTGCTCCCCAAATAGAATACCAGTATGAAGTCCCAAAAAATCAGGGAAAGCTTCATCATAATAGAATATATCCACAATAGGTCCATGATGATGTTGATCCAAATCAATTAACTACGAGAAAGTGAGTTGGATTTATTTTGTTTGGGATGCATGTTTAAGGAATGGGTAGTGATTGTGTTCATGCCAATATCTTGAAATAAATTTTTAATATATAAATAATCATTGCTAAGATCATACTCATCTAATGTATCAATCATGGTAGAAAGATATTTTTCCTCACAAATGGTATTTTTAGTGTTTGGATTCATAATGTCAATTGGACCATAGCCTAGCCCTCAATACTTCTTTCACTTCTCCATGATGATAGGATATCTTATAGCCTTTTTTTTTAGACCAAGGCCACCTTTTCCACTGAAAACCATGCCTTTTTCTAGCTAGTAACCTTTTCTTTTAGGATTAAAGGGGATGGGAGGTAGTTACTTTTCATCCTCTTCTTGTTCCTCTTTGTAAATCCATGTAGATAGATCCTCTTTACATACCACTTAATCCTTTATATCTCCCCACTTGGTGAGTATGGTACATTTGACTTCTATTTTGATACCTTGAACATGATTTATTTCCTTTGGTCTCCAATAAGATCTTGGTGATGTGAATATATTTTGAATAAAAAAAGATTGATTAAGGTGGTATTCTCAATAGCCATTGCCAAGTATCTAAAAATTAAGGTTAGATTTAGGTGGATCATATTATGAATATGGAGGTAAGGACGAAGTGAGTGATGATGGATTGATATAGGAGAATGAATAGAAGGACATGTCATTACTATTTATTTGAAAAATCTTCTTGTATATTTCCTCTAGGCTCTTACAGTAGTGGAAAGGTTTAGAATAGGCATATACTATAACCTCCTTACCATTATAAGAAAAATTTAATCATTGATGGAAGGTAGAAGGAACTTCTTGCATTGAATGGAACTAATGGCATCCTAAGAGTAGGTTAAAGGTTAGCTTAAGATCTAGTACCTGACAAGTCCTTTTGGCTATAGCTGACCCCACTTGAACTGGAAGTCTGATTGTGCCTTCAAAGTTTCTTTCATTATCATCACAAGCCCTTATTGTGAGACTTTTATTCTTGTTGTTAATATCATTGAAATATCCCAGCTAATTTACTTATTTTAAGGTACATATGTTCAATTCAGCACCTCCATCTATCGAGAAGCTCTTTCTTTTATGCTTATGTATGCAAACTTCAAGATATAGGGGTTGATTATGAAAGGATATTTGTAGGTATTTTTATAAAATACCAAGTGATGGGTAGAAGTGATGATCCCAACCATAGATTTAAATTGATCTACATCGATATCATTGGGTATGGCAGTTTTAATGAGAGCTTTTTCTAGAATGTCTTTATGTGGGGGATAACTTCAGAAGCTCGAGAATAGAGATTAAGGCTGGAATTTTCTTTAACTAGTCAACAATATTGTAGTCACTTGAAGTTTTAATGGTAACTCTTGGTTGAGACAAGGCTCCTTGGATTGTGAATTTTCCAAGTATTGTTACTACATTGATATTGTTATCAGCTTGATGGATGGTTCCTACAACACTGTCATAGGTATAAGTGGCTTTTTAGTAATCCTATCCCTTACCTTTATCATTTCTCTTAGAGTGATTGAGGAGGAAATACTTGTACATACCCATGTCACTATTTCTGGAGGATCTAGGATGGTTTTCAATATCAACCTTTCCTTTGTCTATTAAGTCTTGGATGATATTACTTAACCTCATGTAATTGTGTGTTTTACGACCTTTAATTCGATGAAACTCACATTGATCATTCTCATTATACCATGAGGGTTTAAAGTCTGGATCCTCATAGTTCATTTGATCAATTATTTTGATGAGGTTCTTTTGGATTAGCTTATGCATGATAACCTCCATGGGTTCCCCTAATGGTGTGTACACCATGTTTATTTTAAATTTCTACCTTCATGGCCCACTTTGAGTATTTTTATTTCAGTTTGTCTACTAGTTATTTTGAGGGTACATAAGTTGAGTGTTTTGCATGTTGTTTCTAGGGTAATTCATTTAATTCTTTAGGATATTATTTTAGGGATTTTTAGGACACCTGGTTGGTAAGGTTGTTGTACACTTTCAAAAACTTGGCATATCCCCTTCCATCATTTGTAGAATTCTTGTTATTTTCCCAAATTTGAGGTTTGTCATTGGATCCTAATGGTTTTTCTCTGTTGTTATTGTTGTAAATGGTTATGGTATCTTTTGCTAGAAGAGCTCTTTCAATGAGTAGACCCTTTTCAATTATTTCTTCAAAATTGTTAGGACATAACATGGTGAGTTGATAGTTAATACTCATTTGAAGGTTAGAGATAAATATTTTGACTAGTTTCTTTTTAGTAATAAGCTATTTAGTTATACTAGCTATATGCCTTCATCATTGAAAATAAGATGCAAAGGAACTATTATGTGTTGTTAGATATTATAGTAGAATTGGTTTAAGAATTTATTTGATAGCTCATTAAAGCTTTTAATAATAGGTGGTAAGTGAGAAATGTTGGATGTTGTGGTTGTGTTTTTTATATGTGGTTTTCATTGATGTCAACACTATTAGCATTAATGTCTTTAAGACTATATATGTCAAGGATATTGAGAAAATTGTTATAAAATATGTTACAGGTTGTATGTGAAGTAGTGAAGATTAGTATGGTAGAAAGTTTAGTATGTTGATAACTATATGTTGCAGATTAAATGTTTTGTTTTCAAGCCTATCTAGTTTCTACTCTGAAATTTTCAGAGGTGCACATGAAGTTTGAACAAGTTATAAGTTTATGTGTTCTGACAGCTATTCTGTTACTGCAAATGGTGTTCATGGAAGAAGCTAATGTGATTCTGGTAATCTGAATTGTTGCATATGTTACTATGGTTTTCATGGATGTTTCTATATCATATTCTATCTGTGATGCACATCTACATTGATGAATGCGCTTGTGATCCTATATTTTCTCTTGTGTGTTCATCTTTTTCATGTTCATGGCTGACAAGGTGTTTGAAGTGTGTTGTGGATCTTTGAGGAAGAATATTTGAATGTCTTTTGTGTTTGAGGATAATTTTTTAGGTCTCTACTATGTTGTGGCCCACTTTGGTTGATGCAAATTGATAATCTTTATTGTTTTGGGCCGACAACTTGCATTCATTCTACTATTGTGTTGAAGCTAAAATAAAGCAATGTAAATTCTTGTTGTGGATATATATAAGTGATTGTTTCTTCATTTGAGATGTATGTGAAGTGTGTGATTTCTATTTGTGAAAAAGGTTCAGATCATTTTAAGGTAGATCAGAGTGTGAAGAAGAGTGAAATAAAGTAAAGAAGTGTTCATGTGCTTATCCAGAACTGTACTTAGGCATTAGAAAATGCTACTTTCTCGGTTCAAATTCTTCAGATGGATTTAATATAAATATTTTTTGTAAGATAGTGAGTCTTCCTTTGAGTAGGGAGCTCTAGGTAGTGTGCCTAAATGCATGTGCATTCCTCTTATATTCTTCTTATACTTTTAACAGGGTATAACTTGTGGATTAACCTCCACTATGGTTTTTCCCCTAACAGGATTTCCATGCAAAAATCTTGGTGTTATGTGTGTTTCTAATGTGTTGTTGATTCATGCTTTCACTATTATTAATCAGATCAAAGATTAAAGGTTAATAAGTTCAATAAAGTTGAAATTATGTGATAATTGATTCACCCCCTCTCAGTTGTCTACCCTTGTGTTGTCAACAATTGGTACCAGAGTAGGTTCCTTGGAAGAATTTTAACAAATTGAGGTGATCTGGGATGGTGACATACAAGGAGGATAGTCTGAGATTTGATGGAACAAATTATTCTCTATGGAAGACTCGAATGGAGTGTCATTTGAGATGCATTGGTGAATCCTATTGGAACATTACATGCAATAGGTATGTTATTTCTCTGAATTGTCCTACTGCTACTACTAAGATTAGGGATGTTGAATATAAAATCAGGGCAAACGAAGCATTATTGAGTGCTCTAATTGATTCTTAGATGACAAATGTTATGGATTTGAGAACTACAAATAAGATCTAGAATAAGTTGAAAAATTTATATGAAGGTGATGCTAATGTGAAGATGGCTAAGCTATAGTGTCTAAAAGGAAAATATGAACTATTGAAGATGGGTAATGATGATAATACTGCTACTTTCATGCAAAGAGTGAAATAAATTGTGTGTGGTGTCAAATGTGCTAGTGGACAAGTGGATGAATCAGATATTGTTGCTAAAGTGCCTAGATACTTTCCCGATGCATACAAAATCAAAGATGTAGCCATTGAGGAGCTCTGAATTATGACAAATATAACCAAAGATACGTTGGTTGGAAAACTTACTACTTTTGAGTCGAGTGAATTCAGTGATGCCCTTCCTAAGACAAAGTCTGCATTTAAAGCTACTACTTCTGGGAGAGACAAGAAGAGATATGATCTAGGTGAAAGTTCCTCTAGAAAGGTGTTCAGATATGAGGAAGAAATGAGACATATTGAAGAAGAAGAAAGAGAACTGAATGAGATTGAAGCACTTATTGTCAAAAGGGAAGCAAAAGGAGAAGGTAAGTATAAAGGAAAATTTCCTATTAAATGTTTTTCTTACAACAAGATAGGTCATTTTGCATCAAGGTTTCCAAAAAGAGTTCCTAAGCCAAGACCTTACAAGCCTAAATTTCAAAAGAAGTGTTACTATGCTACTGATGAAGGTGTGACAAATGATGAATCTAATAAAGGGAATGTAAGTAAAGATGAGTTTTTGTTTATTGCTATCAAGGAAAATAATTTTGTGCCTACTAAATCTACTAGTTGTACAAATGTGGAGAAAGCTCTAGCTACTCGAGTTGAAGAAAAAGATGAATGGGTAATTGATAGTGGATGTTCACATCACATGATAGGTGATAAAAGAAAATTTGTAAGCTTGGAGAAGTATGATGGTGGTGTTGTAGGATTTTGTGATAACAATGGTGGTATAATTTGTGGTAGAGGATGTATTTCTTTTGATGGTAAGCATAATATTTTGACTATTGGACAAATGGTTGATAAGGGATACAATCTTCAATTTAAAGATGGAAAATGTAGCATACTGGGAAGTTCTAGATATGTGATTGCTTTAGGTACTAAAACAAAATGTAACATCTTTCATTTGAATGCTGGTAGTAAAAGTTGTCTGATTGCTCAAGTTGATGAAAGTTGGTTATGGCATAGAAGAATGTGTCATGTAAAATTTGACAATATTATCAAGATAAGTTCCTCACTCATTGTGAGAGATCTTCCTAAGTTGGTGAAGCCTACTAGTACCATATGCAAGGAATGTCAGCTAAGAAAACAAACTAGAATCTCATTTCACAACAAACAACATTGTTCAAATGAATTGTTGGAGCTTGTGCATACTACCTTGTGTGGTCATGCTAGAATCATAAGTCTACAAGGTTACAGGTACTTCATGTTGCTTAAAGATGATTACTCTAGGTTGATGTGGGTTACATTCTTAAGGGAGAAATTCGAATCTCTAGAAAAGTTCAAGATATTTAAGGCTATGGTTGAGACAAAGATAGGTCTAAAGATTAAGTGTCTAAGATTAGATAGAGGTGGTGAATTTACTTCTGGTGAGTTTAATTATTTTTGTGAAGAACATGGGATAAAGAGACAATTATCTGCACCACAGACCCCTCAACAAAATGGAGTTGTGGAAAGGAAGAACATGATAATTACTAGAACTATGATGTTGGAAGGAAATGTCCCTCATATCCATTGGAGAGAAGTTGTGAGTACTGTTATTTATATCCTTAATCGGGTACAAATCAAAGGTAATGATGGTATGAATCCTTTTGAGCTATGGTTTGGTCATAAGCCTACAACTAGATATTTCAATATCTTTGGGAGAAAATGCTATATTAGGAGAGATGAAGATCTAGGAAATTTTGATGCTAGAAGTGATGAAGGAATCTTTCTTGGTTATTCTACTAAGAGCAACGCTTGCTAGTGCTACAACAAGAGATTGAAGAAAATGATTGGAAGTGAAAATGTTAAGGTTGATGAAGACATTTCCAAACCCTCCAAAACCTATGGATATGATTTTGATGATTAGAATGACAGTACAAACAAGAGTCAGACTTCAAATCAAGTTCATATCATTTTGATAAATCAAGAAGATCAAGAAGAAGTAGAGACTAGTGAAAGTATAGAAGAGAGACCACAAGAGCTTGAAATTCAAGAACACTCTAAGACTCCAAGGTATGTGATCTTAAATCATTCAAAAATTCATATTATAGGAGATAAGAACAAATGTGTCCAGACTAGGAGAAAAATTACAAAAGAATATTGTTTAATTTCAAAGGATAGGCCAAGTAATGTCAATGAAGAATGCAAATAGGAACATTGGATTGAAGCACATTTGAAAGAAGAACTACAAAAAATAGAGAAGAATAATACATGGATTGTTGTTCCTAGACCTAAAGAAAAAAATGTAATTGGAACTAAATGGGTTTTTCAAAACAAACTGAATGAACAAGGTGAAGTCATCAGAAACAAAGCAAGATTGGTGTGTAAAGGATACTCTCAAATGAAAGGTATTGAATTTGAAGAAATTTTTTCTCCTATTTCTAGAATTGAAGTTGTGAGACTATTTCTTGCTTATGATGCTTACAAAAACTACAAAGTTTATCAGATGGATGTCAAGTCAGGATTTCTAAATGGTGAATTAGAAGAAAAGGTGTATATTGAGCAACCTGATGGATTTCAATTGACTAATCAGGGAGATATGGTTTGTCAGTTAAAGAAAGCATTGTATGGAATCAAGCAAGCCCCTAGATCTTGGTATGCCAGATTGGATAAATACTTGTTAAATCTTGCATTTAACAAATGTACTCCTAATAGTAATCTATATTTCAAGATTGATGATGATAAAGATTTATTTGTGGAAGTCTTTGTTTATGATATCATTTTTGGAGGAGATGATGGTTTGTGCATGAATTTTTCTAATGAGATGCAAAATGATTTTGAGATGTCCATGATTGGAGAGTTGAAATTCTTTTTGGGATTGAAAGTTACTCAGGTAGATAAAGGGATCTTCATATCTTAGTTGAAGTACATGAGAGAACTACTAAAGAAGTTTGGTATGGAAGATTCAAAACCAATCGGTACACCCATGGTGACCAGATGTAATTTGACACAAAATGATGACTCTCTGAAGGAAAATCAGACTAGATACAAATCAATGATTGGTGGATTGTTCTATTTTACTCAAACTAGACCTAATATCATGAATGTTGTATGTAGTTTTGCTAGATTTCAAGATGATCCTAAGGACTCTCATGTGACTGTTGTGAAGAGAATTTTCAAATACTTGAAGGGAACAGTTGATTTTTCCCTATGATATCCTAAAGATGATGATATTAGTTTAAGTTCCTTTACTAATGTTGATTGGGTAGGATATGTGAATGACAAGAAAAGTACTAGTGGTGGTGCATTTTTATTGGGAAAGAAGCTGATTTCGTGGTTAAGAAAAAGGTAGAATATTGTTTCCTTGTCTATTGTAGAGGAAGAATGTATTGTTGCTGCTAACAATTATACTCAAGTATTGTCGATGAAATAGATAGTGAAAGATATTTTTCATGTTGATATTAGGGTCTTAATGCCATAGATATAATTTCAAACATGGATCATATATAGTTCTTGAAATATTGGGTCTCCATGTATTAGATGCCATATTTTGTGTTACAAGTGGTCTAGAAATGAGGTTTGATTGTGGAGGTAGACTTTTATTTCTCATGGTGTTTAGATTCCCCTGACCTTTTTGAGTGAACAATGCTTGTTTTAGTTGTGAAGAAGGTCTATATAGTGGATTCTCCCCTTGTTCATCATTGAGAGGTTCTTTTTGTTTCAAAAAGATAGGGGGTATCCTTGGTTCTACTATTTTGTTTGGGACTTGTCTAATAATTGAAAGATCATACATATGGATGAGGGATGGATCTCTAAGAGAATCAACACTATAGTTCATGGGCAACTTGGAACCATGTTGTCCAAGTTTCAAAAAGTATATGTTAGGATATAACTTGAGTACTTTGTCCATTAGTTTCTATAGTTTAGGATCTTATGAGTACACTAAGAGTTTTTAATCACTGATTTCTTCATCATTATCATGTTCTTATATTATCACATCACAAAGACTAGGAGATTGATCTTGATTTCTAGCAAGCATTTATTGATGTTGAAGTTGTAGATCTTGTTCACTTGGTGGGGGATTTGGATTAAGTTGTGGTTGATATCTAAATTTTGGTTACTATGGTTGAGGGGTTGAAAAATTTGTAGTTTCACTACGATCAAAACCCCAAGGTTGACAACTTGAAGCTTCCATATTGGTCGTACTAGGTCTGCTTGACCTACGTTTGTTAGCTTCCATTTGTTTTCAGATTTTGTTATCTTGTTGTTGTCATAAATGAGACCAATAGACCTAGGTTAATGCATGTAGTGTAGGAAAATGTATCCCTTTACATTTTCAAACTTGTTTGGGCCCTCCCTGCTAAAATTGGGCTTCTTTATGCTTTATTTGGTCCTATTTTGCATCCACAACCATAATTTAATGCATTTTCCTAAGGATAATCCCTAAATTTAATAATTTGAAAATCATAATTCATCTTTGAGGTTATGTGTTCTAGATCTAGTGATTTGGGACTCATACGCCACCTTAGGTGTATGGGTCATACATAGGTCTCAAGGTTTGATTTAAAATATTGCATTGAACTTAACACTTCCTGGAGTTTGTGTCCCATTTTTAAGACACTAGGACTCATAAACCCCAACTAGAATATGAGTCCTGCATTAACCAAGACCTATTTTAAATCAAATTCATGGTGGGATTTTATTATCCTAGATCTAATATTAGCTTGTAGTGTTGTAATTTCAAGAAATTTTGTATAAACAAGTATAAATACAAGGTTATTTCATATAATTTCATCTAAGTAATCCTAACAAGATATCTAACAAATTAAAGTTATCCTAAGAGCACTCAAGTGAGCATTTACAAGAGCATTCAAGAGAAAATTATCCAGCATTTAGAGCAGCATTCAAGATTCGTGCTTCATGTGTATTTGTGAGCTAACATTTGTTATGTAGGTTTTAATGATTCAAGAAAGAATTCAAAGATATTATCTCATATTAATATCAAGAGTTAAGATCTAAATCAATTAGAGCCATTTCACACAAAGTTGTAACCTTTATTTCAAGGGTTTGGTGAGATGCAATATGGTATATTGTTTATTCATCTTTCCTTCATACTATTTCATTTCATTTCAAGGTTTGACCAAGGAAAAAGCCTATTTCCTAACACAACAACATTTTATTCTTTTCATGTGTGATTGCAGATCTAGGTGAATTGGAGCTTGAAGATCCTTTGAAGACAAAGTTGCAAGATTGAAGACAGTTTTCAAGAAGATATCATCTTCACAAAAACTCGCCTATAGATCGTAATTCAAACTTTTCAGACCTACAAATCAAACAAGATGAAAACTACAGAAGATCATTCAAGGTTACAGAAGTGTGAGTCAAACCATAGTACTCAAACTAAATCGCCCATCTTGGCGTATGAGTCCTGATATACCTCTATTTACTATTTTTTGTATATCCCAATTTTCCAACAAAAGATTCTAGATTATGCCCAAATTCCAGTAGCAGGACTAAATCGCCCAACATAGTGTATGAGTCCTAGTGTACTTCAAAAAATAGAATTTTAGAGTTGCAGATCTTGTTTGGAATCCATCAGTTTACCAAGTTCCTTTCTATCTAATTTTTCTTTGTTCATTTGATTTCCTGTTCTTAAGTTTCTAGAGTTTAGTACATGATTGTTTGCATTTCTCCTTTGAAGTTTCATTTTAATGGTGAAACCCGCTTTTAATCACACCTAGAGAAACCACCCCATTAGTAGTTTCCTTCCCTTAATTAGGTCACTTAGTTGTCAAATCTTTGTTTCCTAATGAACTAAGAGTCAAATAGGTCCCTTTCGTTCCATCTCCTAAAAGGTAGAACCCTATTTCCTTGTGTTCATTTCGGTGAACCTGACCTTTGTACACTTACATTTTTTAGTTGGAGAACATTTTAATCCTAGATCTAGGTTAACTTTGCATTATACTTTCATTAGATCAATTGCATTTAGGACCTCTAAATATTGCATTAGTGGAAAAGTGCACATAGGTTACATTTTTGCATCTTGCATCATTGACCATCATTGGAAAATTATAATTGAAAATATTCATTTGAGCATACAAATTAGAAACCTTAACATCAACTCAGAATTTGCTGAATTTTTCTTAAAAACCCTCATTTAGGACTCATTCGCCCCCTTGGGTGATTTAGTCCCTATACAGGTGGTTTTTCAAGGTTTTTGTGAATTTTTTGTTGTCTATTTTTCGTATTTAAACTTTTTAGAAGCCCTAATTGGGACTCATTCACCCACCTACGCAATTTAGTCCTATATTAGGTCTAAATCTGCATTTTATAACATTAAAAACTTCATTTATGTGCTCCTGTTTGTTGTTGTTCGATCTTTGTTATAGTTAGTTGAGTTTTTATTTCATTCATTTCATTAGATCTAGCTTAATTTGTTTTCATTTCAAATAAATATTTTAATTATGTATATAATTAGATTACTCCACTTTTGTTTCATTCTTAGAATTTGTTAATAGTTTCATAAGATTAGATTACATTTGGCATTGATTAGAAAATAAATATCAAAAATATCAAAAATATCAAACAAAACAAAATAAAAACTAAATGGTGAATCTTGGACCCTTTAGTTGTGATTAATTTGACACGTTAGATGAATCCCTTGAGGAATTCATTTCACCTAGATAATCCATTAAAAATTTGATGCAAGAAGATGCACACATAGACAATCATGATAATCCAAATTATTCATCTCCCGATACATCTCATATTTGTGATGAAGGTATTTTGGTGTTAGAAGACCCATTGAGCATCATGAGAATCTTGTTTTTCCCTCCTCTAATGCTACATTTGTCTGAACAAACACTAAAGATGTTAAATTCACTTTAGACCCCCCTCACTAGAAGGTCATCTAGGTCACTTAGTTGATGTTTTGACTAAACAAATTTGGCCTCCTTTAATTAGTGAGTCTCCTAATTCAACTCCCATCATATAACAACCTAAACCATTACCTCAAAAAAAAATCTCAAATATTATATGTCAAATGTGTTGTAACAATGTTTCACAACAACCGAATTATAATACCATTATTCATAGGTATAATATACAATAATAAACCATACCTATCTCATTACCATTGCCTCAATCTATCTTTCCTATTGCTCCTAATTTTCCTTCACATTGCGGAAAAGAGATGATCTTGATAAGAAAATTCATAATCTAAACATATACCTTCACTTTAGCAAAGTATCACTTGCACACCATAGGATGCTCCAAGCATTTTCTCAAAATAATACATGCAATTTTCTATGAAATTGAATGATGTAGCAACCTCCTCTAATTGTATGCAAGTGACAAAGTCAAAAATCACATTCCCTAAACATGAATTACCCTCGCTTTGAGATACAACATAAGAATGAAGATTTTGATGATAAAGTTGATTATTAATGAAACTACAGTTAGGTGCACCCTTATAGACAACAAAGAAAGTCTTAATGTTTGTAGAATTGATCTCCTAGATAAAATTGGTGTGGACAAGAAGATTATTCAACTTAGTGATGTTAATATTTGTGGATTTGACAATGTTAATAGGAAACCAAAAGGAATGATCACATTGGGTATTGAGGTTAAACCTATAGTTTTTGCTACCCCTATCCATATCACAACAAGACCTCTTTCATACAACCTTCTCCTAGGGAGACCATGGATTCAAGCTATGAAAGGAGTCCCATCTACTATTCATTTTGGGATGAAATTTTAATGCAACAACATGATATACATGGTTGAAGCAAAAGAAAAAAATTATAAATCACAAGTTAAACATGATCATAGCGCTTCAACCTCCTCATATACTTTCATTCTAGCCTCAAAAGTAGAACCTATGAAAGTTTATGTTAATCATAATTATCTTTTTCCTACAAAAAAATATTTAGTGATGATTGGGGATCGTTGGATTTTATGCCTCATTTCAATGAAGAATCCAAAATCTCACCCTCAAAGTCCAAAGAGTCATATACAAATGATTCATTTTTAGTTACATTCTTTAGTGAAAATTACAGTTCATTAGATTTTAAACCCTCCTTTATGGGAGAGTATAAACTATCACAATCTACACCTAAATAACATTGTGTTTCATATTCTCAACTTGGTTCTAAGTCAATGCCATCACCCCATGGTGGTGATGGGGACACTCCAACCCCCATCCCTCATGAGAGGAAGATGCATAACTTTAAGAAACCTAAAAATTATTTGTGTTCTCGTGAAGAAGTCAATCCTTCTCCAAAGCATAAAACCCCTTTTCCTGAGTTGGAAGAATGTTGTGGTCTTGGATAAAAACATAGAGAAAAATGATAAATACCAAGTGATTTCTATACCATACCTTTTGAAGAACGATATAGGTTTACCACCTCTATCTCCATCTTTATCTAAGGCCTTATCATCTATTTTATGATATGACAACTTGTGCTAAGAAATAAATATCCAATACTATTTCGTGACTCCTCTGATATCATTTGATATCCCTCCCTCTAAGAACCTCAAATAAATTTTACTACAAGAGTTAATTTTGTGCATATCATAAATTTCATGGGAATTCTACTAATGAATGTATGACTTTGAGTAATACAATTTAAAATATTAAGGATTTTGGTGCTCTTACTTATTTTGAAGCACCTATTTACACTAATTGATACTGATTTTAATGTTTCTCACCAATCATCTCAGCTCATCCTTGTGTTTCACTAAGTGGGGGATAGGGGGTTAGGAAGCCTTGTCCTTGTATGGCACTTGATGTTGTCTCTTTTGGCTACTTGACCACCTTCCATGTATATATAGGAGCAAGCTTGGGATATGCACAATATGCCTTAAGTTGGCTTGTATATGATGTGTTGAGTTATGTTTAGTATTAGATTTTGGGGGAAACCCCTCATCCATGATGTAGTTTCATTTCAGAACATATGACTTGGCATAGAGATTTTTGAATAAGCTCTCATGTCTTCTTATACAAATAAAAAAAATTCTCACAACAATGGTGTTATCAATCGGTTTAAAGTAGGGGCATACATTGACAGTATCTTTCAACATCTCTCATGTTTCATTGTGTGACTTTATTTCTTCTTGTGATGCATCCTTTTCTTGGTGGTGTCATTGGATTTGATTTCCTTCGAGAGTGTGATATTTATTTGATTTGTCCTCTCTTGGAGACATTAGGAACAATTTTCCCTAAGGAGATACCTTACACAAATTAAGAAAAGATCCCTTTGAACAATCCTTTACATGCATAAATGTTCATAAGTGCTCAATGTAGCTTGTTAGGCCTTGTGAAGCTCAAATTTTAATTTTGTGGCACCCTATTAAAGTTATTGGAGGGATAGATTTAGTATGCTTAGTATGTTGAAAAGCCTAAACATCGGTGCCTAAATTTATTAATTTATGGTGAGAAGTTGATATAGAGGCATGGATTTATCACTAAGCCACCCTTTTTGGATACTCACCTAGCTGATAGCCTAAAGTTCTGTTTCTACCCTCTTTTTATTTTATTTTTTATTTTTTACTTTTCTTTTTGTTACTCATTGACACTATATGTTTGTGTATCTTGACATTGCATATCATACACCCTTGTGTGTCCCTTTGTGCTTATGTTGGTTTCACGTAGGATCTTGGATCTTGGGGGCTTATATACCTCCTTGATATTTTTCATCCTATATCATCCACGTTGGTACACGTGAACCCCTCTTGATGTGAATTTGTTTACTTTAGTGAAAGTTTGAATCAAGTTCCTCCTCTAACTAAAGTGGGGGCTAAATTTAGTATAGGAAAATGTATCCCTTTACATTTTCACACTTTTCTTTCCCCTCCCTACTAAAGATGGGATTATTTATACCTCATTTGGTCCTATTTTGAATCCAAAAGCCTAATTTAATGCATTTTCCTAAGGATAATCCCAACATTTAACAACTAAAAAATCATAATTCATGTTTGAGGTTATGTGATCTAGATCTAATGATCTAGGATTTTGAACCACCAAAAAGATAATATGCTAAGAGGGAAAGAGGATTACCCTAAGTAGGCCCCTAGGGTTTTTTACCTAGGAGTTTAGATGGAAGAATTACACTCTTCCACACTAATGATGTTCTTTTTGGTGATTTTATTCAAAGGGTATGGGATGAATATGGTTGTGTTGTGTGTGATGAAGTGTGTCTAAATGCTGAAATGTAATGATACTAAGATAACTATGAGATGCAAACAAAATAAAATGTAAAGTATATGCAAAGCAAAACTAAATGACCTAAATGTATTCCAACTGGAAAGAAACTCGAAATAATAGAAATGATGCACCTGGGAATTAAATGTTGCAAAAGGGGAGCTTTGGAATTTTCTAGAATCTGCTAGAAATATTTAGAGGGACACTTACACTAGAATGGGTGACCTAGTCCTCTTCCCGAGAAACTTTTCCAAAATGGGTTTTAGATAAAAGGGTATCCAAAAATATAAAAACCCTTTTTCAAGCCTTGAATGGGGTCAAGGTCACCAATGATGGCAACCTATTCCTCCTCATACTTTCGAGAGTTTCGAGGTTTGAATCTAGAGGCCCCCACTTACACTTCTCTTTCTGATAGAGACCTATGTACGACTCTTTAAAAATTGACCTGCAAGTTGTCCTTTAGCTCCTCCTAGGGTTTGATAAATTGATTTGATGTAGATGGAATTATGGCACCCTTTTTAACACTTTTAATTCTTTCCAAATATGCATACACACCTGTAAAGTACACATGAAAAGATAAGAAAAGGGTTAGCATTATAGAATAGGGGTTTGCCTTAGTCAAACCTCACATTGGTAATCAAACCGAAATGAAATAGAAATGAAAGAGAGGATAATTGAACAATAAAATATATGTAAACACTCACCAAACACTTGTTGAAGATGTCTAAAAAATGCAAGAACAAGCTCCAATGGAGGTTGCTTGAAGTGCCTTGTTCTTGAATGCTTGCTTGAGAAGATGAGAATATTGTTAGGGGGGGTTAAATAAGGATGAAAGCCCTTATTTATACATGTTATGCCCTAATTTCCTGAAAATAACCCATGATAGGTTAACCATAGGGTTTTAGAGGCAAATTCTCGTTACATTTTTGTTTTACTTTTGACTTTTATGCCTAAAGGGACTAGGTTGCCAAAGGTGGTGAACTAGTCTAGTTGGACAAATTCAACTAGTGGTCAGGAATTAGGTGATGTTTAATAATTATTATCAGGCTTGCCTCCCAAAACAAACTTAAGTTAGGCCTAAAAGTGCATTAAGGGACCAATTTATCATAAGAAAGGGTGGATTTGTTGATGATAAGCCTAGGAAAGTGTAAAAGTGCATTACAACACCTTACAACACTTTGGAACAAGTCTTGAAAAGGGGTAAAAAGGGGTTGTTTAGGTGAGTTGTGTTGAAATGGTCTTAGAAAAGTTGGAAGATGTGTTACAACACTTCACAACACCTTTGCAAAACACCGTTAGGTTATTGTTGATTTGCAAGCATTTAAGGCATAATGTGAATGTGTTGGCCACATTACAACACTAGATCAAAGAAAAATCAAGCGAAAATCTAAGGGAAAAGGCCCAAATGAGTGAAAAACTGTCAAGACTACACTTTTTGGTGACACATTTAGCGCCCACACTAGTGAGAGGGTGAACTTGCTTCAAACTTACACTAAAGTAGTCGAGTCATGCATATCAAGAGGGATCCAATGTATTCATGCTAGTAAGGTGAGATGACTATGATGAAGAGGGATGATGAAGCCCCCAGGATCAAGATCCCATGGAAAACCAAACATAAGCACAAAAGATCACACAAGGAGTGATGTGAAAGAGTGAAGAGAGAGAGAAAGTCATATCAAGATTCGACCATTTGTCTGAAAGAAAAGTGCACTCACTCTGGGCTGATAAGACTTTCAATATTCCACTAGGTGAGAAGGCCTAAAAGGGGTGAGAATATACACTCGGTTGGTATTCACTCACACACACACAAAGGTGGCTATGGGGAAATTCGTGCCACTAGTTGGGCTTCTTGCTTAACCATACCAAACTTATACCTCCTGATAACTTTTATAAGGTGCCACAAAAGAAAAGAGCTTGCGGTTCATGAGACAAGCAAAGCCTTAGATACTTAGAACTCATGAACAAGTGAAAGATGGCAGCATAGGCATGCAATTTGTATTATGCAAGGTGGCCATGTATGCAAAAATGCAAAAATGCAAAAGGTAAAATGCAAAAGGGATGTTCGAAGGAGTCTTAATTATTTCATGCGAGGTCATTGACTTAGGGAACATTGTGTCTAATGTCTCCAAGAGAAGACAAATCAAAGAATATAAAATTCACAACTTAGGGGATGCAGTGTGTAACATCAGGCCACTAAGAGGAATGTAATATGTTAATATAGGTCACACTTATGAAGGAAATTACACCGAATTTCATCCACAAAGTGAGAAACTCATTGTATGAAGTGATAAGGCTCTACTAGGAACCAAGGACAAAGAAAAACAAATGAAAATGCAAAATAAATGATGTTGATGTATGCCCCCACTTTAAAGGAATTACTACACACCATTTTGTGAGCAATTACTTTAAAGTAGAGAAAGGGAAAATGCAAAAAGAAAGAAAAGGACATGAGAGCCAACTTGGAAAGCCCTATGCCCAGCGATAGGTTTCCAAAGGAGGTTGCATCATACGAAGGGAAGAAAATGAAAAAAAGAAAAGGGAAGGAGGTTTCCCCCAAAATGGAAAACCAAAAACACATAAGGGATCTATGGATTTGGGGTCAGTATGTTCGTCGCTGTAATGTTTGTGTAGAGAGTTTGAAATTGTCATCATCTCCCAAAATACATAGAACTTGTAGAAGGACACAAATAGAGCGAAAAAAAGTGAAAAGAAGGAGTCATTTTGGTTCAACATGGAAGAGACATAAGATGTCTTGACACTTTGCATCATCCCCAAAAGGAGAAAAAAAGAAAAAGGAAAAGACAAAGAAAAAGAGGCTTTTTGAGTCAACATGAAGGAGACATTGCAGTCTCAATGCCTTGCATCATCCTCAAATCAAAGACCAAAAAAGAAAAAGAAAAATAAAAAGAGTCCATGTGGGTCAACATGAAGGAGACATTATAATTTCAATGCCTTGCATCATCCCCAAATAGAAGGGAAAAAGAACAAGAAAAGGAAAAGAGTCCATTTGGGTCAACATGAAGGAGACATTGCAGTCTCAATTCCTTGATTTATCCCCAAATGGAAGGAAAAAAGGGAAGCAAAAAGTGAAGTAAATGCATGACATATAGAAGAAGCAAGGTGAAAATAGAATAATTCCACAAAGAGAGGGAACATCAAATAGTATGGGGGAACACGTTACACACAAGAAAACACACAAAATAACAAGAAATAAACTAGTTAGGAAAATTCTCATCAATCATCAAGCAAGTCATATGCCTCCCAATCTTGCTCAGTATAAAATTTGGGTGGGCGACTAGCGAGAGGGACAACAACAATTAAAAAACTAGCTTCAAGTTCAATGCTTGTCCAAGGATAATTATCAAGTATGCTCGTGGAAGAGGTCAATAGTGAATTCAAAGTGTTGTGTACCTCTTCATCTATTCTAGCATTCTCCTCCTCGTCATCATCTATATTGATGACATTAGGAGGTAAAAGTACAATATCAATGGAGGCATGCAATATTGGTTGTAGTGGGGGTATAGGATGAGGATGTGGTGGTGGAGGAGTAGGGTCACTAGGTATTGCTTCTGGCAAAGGTGGATTATTATTTTTAATATTTTCCTCATCACATGATTGGCAAGAAAGAGCACAATGGTGATGCCTATGCTCCCTAGCTTCTTTATTCCTTTTTGTTCTTTTGTCAAGTTGCATCTAAGAAGGAGTAGGTTGGTCCACCATAGGGTGCTCTTCATTCCTATGTGGAGGAATTGGAGGAACCATTGGTGGGTCATCCACTTTCTCCTTGGCTTTATACACTTGTTTGATGCGAGGAGGTAAGATGAAATTACTGTCATGATCCCTAGGCCTCTTGGATGATGTGGAGGAGAGTCCAGGTGTTGTCTAGTTAGGCATGTCGGATTCAAATTGCAGCATAGCTTTGTCAAGAATAGGTGTTTCTGAGGTAGAAGGGGGTATGTTGCAAAGAGAGAGTTCAAACATGTTCTTTTCTTTAAACTTTTGATAGGTGATGAAAAAGAGATATTTTCTAGGGGTGATGGGTTCCACGGGTTCAGACCAAAAGGCTTCCAAAGAAAATTTTCCTTTGGAAGATAATGGATTGAAGCCACTATGGTGGATGATGAATATTTAATTGTGAACAGGAAACTTCAAACATTTGTGAATAACAGATGCGACCTCTTTCACTGAACAAAGCCACAGGTGGCCTAGTCACAAATGAAATTGGTCCAATTGTGGTATGATAGAGAAGGTAACGTCCAATGTCTTAGGACCTATCTATAATTGGAGATAAATTGATCCAATCATAGAGCATGTGAATTCATTATGTGTTTTGATCCATGCAGTAGGTATATCATAAACATCTTGAGAGATATCATGTAGTACCATAAATTATTATGTGATCACATTCTCACCACATGCGGGATCTATGAGTATCCCATTAGTCAACTTATCATAGATTTTTTCGGCTATGGAGAGAGGACCATTGGGAAGATTTTTGAGAATTTCTTGAGGTGAAAAGGTAATCTCTAGAGGTGTTTTGGTTTGGCCCTTATGATGGATAATTTCAATCGTGCCTACCATTTCATCTATAATATTCACATGGGTTACATGTGGAAGAGAATCAGAATGTTCATCGTGTGTATACACATTCATAACATCAATTTGTGAAGTTTCACCCAGTTTGACAAATGAAACATTATGTTTAGGCATAGGATTGGTAAAAATCTATAAATTTTGGTTTGGGGGTGCAAAAATATTATTGCCTTTATCATTGATACCAACAATAGATAGATGACCCAAATTAATGAGGTCTTGCACAAGGTGTTTAAGAAGCTTACATTGTTTGGTGTCATGGCCATTTTGTCACTTGAAATAGCAATAAGCAGTGGAATTATAGGATGGAGGTAATGGATTATTAGGATCGGGTGCATGGATAGGAGGTAAGGATATCATTTTTGTTAAAGAAATTGATTCATGGTATTATGGAGGGTATCAGGTAAAGGCATGAAGGTTCATTTAGGATCTCCATAATTGAAAGGCACTGCGGTCTTAACAGTCACTATTTGATTGTTTGTGGGAGGAGGTTGGGAAGAGGTTTAAATTGTAAAAACCATTTATGTGGCTTTCAAAATGGCTAAGAAATTGTCTAGTTGTTAATGTCGAACTTCTCAACTCGACCAGAAGTGGATCATGTATCATGACTACTAGTTGAATTGTGATAATCACATAGTGCTTGGCACAAGTGCATGAAAGAAGGGAACTTCATTAGGGTGGGCTTGTCTTGAATGGGTGTTAGCAAGTTTTCAATGAACATATTTTTCAAATGTGTATTAGGTATCTTGATGTCAATTAAGGAATAAAGCGCCTGATAACAGGAGATAAAATTTGGTATCTTCTCATTAGTGTCTTGCTTACATCTCATTAGATTAGCCAAGGTCTTTTTAGGGGTTATGTGGACATGGAAATGGTTGATGAAGGAATAAAAAATTTCATTGAATGAACTAATTGAATTATTCGGTAGGGAAGAAAACCAATCCAAGGAAGCATCTTTAAGGGTCCTAGGAAATAGGTTGGCTAACAATTTTTCATCAAGAGAAAAATCACTGCATAAAGTAGTATAAGCATTAACATGATGAGAAGGGTCACCCCTCCCTACATATTTATCAAATCTCGGTATTTCTATTCCATGTGGAATTGGGGTATGTAGGATCTCTAAGGATAAGGGATTTCTATGAACATAGTGGGTAGGTGAACCATGTTGGTTTTGATTAATAGTGGAAATGTTTTATTGCATGAATGTAATGGTGTTAAAAAGTTTGTGTGATAAGAGGATCGGTATAAGTGTTATGAGGTGGAAGGGAAAATGGTGATGGGGTGAATGTGATACTAATTATGGGAATGGTGGAAGAAGCTAAGGGATGCAATGCCACATAAGAAGTAGGAAGACTAGTAGGGACACCAAGGGAAGGTATCACATTGCTAGTTTTTTGTATTGTTGTTGTCACATTAGGACATGTATAAATGGGAATGCAAGCTATTGTTGAAGGAGGAGGAGTAGAAGGTCCTCATTGGCTAACAAGAGAGGTGGTTGGTTGAGAAACCCTAGGTGTGGAAGAAGCATTTTTTTGTATATTTCAACTATTTTCTTCACAACACCTAGGCCATCATCACTCTCAAGAATATGGTGAATGTTCTCGATGGTGGGGATAGTAGTGGTGGATATGTTCTCAAGGATTATTTCATGTTGGAGGTTAGCTAGAGCCACATGAATGTGAAATAGCTTGTCATGTGGGAGGTTATCGGTTTTATTGTCAACATGAGTGTTTCCTAGGTGCATAGAGTTACTAAGGGTGGTTTCGAGGACTACTGCACTATTTTTGATACTAGGAGTAGAAGCTTGAGAGATCCCAAGATCTACAACAATAGTATTGTCATGAGATGTCATGATTCTAGAGATTTTTCTCACTATGGTATAAAAAAAGAGAACACCAAAAGCTCATGAAAATTTTCCTAAAGGTGGGGTGGATGCAAACGCAATGTAAACAAAATAGACTAAAATGCTTATAACTAGAATTATGGAAAATAAAACAGAAATGCAGAACCTGAAAAGAAAAATGCATAAATTTCTTTTAAAATGTCATAGATTATAGAGTGAATGGTGCAAGAGGACTAGGTTGCCCAGTTTGGCGAACTAGTCCTAGCAGTGATATTTTTGGCAATTTTATGAATTTTTGACTATTTTTTATGGTTTTTATTTTTTTTTGATGGAAACACAGAATATAAATGTAATTTTTTTTGTACTTTTTCAATGAAAATTAAATGCAAAGTGCAAGCTAACATGAACTTATCACTAATGCACTTTTTTACAAACCCTAGGATACAAACAATATAAAATCCTAATGCAATGCAAGCTTTGTCCTAAGATGCAACTATAAAATCAAAAGACTAACAGGTGATCTATGGTCGGGTTCACCAAAATGAACCACCAAAAAGATAATATGCTAAGAGGGAAGGAGGATTCCCCTAAGTAGGCCCCTAGGGTTTTTCACCTAGGAGCTTAGATGTAAGAATTGCACTCTTTCACACTAATGGTGTTCTTTTTGCTGATTTCATTCAAAGGGTATGGGTTGAATAGGGTTGTGTTGTGTGTGATGAAGTGTGTCTAAATGCTGAAATGTAATGAAACTAAGATAACTATGAAATTTAAACAAAATAAAATGTAAACTATATGCAAAGCCAAACTAAATGACCTAAATGTATGCCAATTGGAAAGAAACTGGAAATAGCGGAAATGGTGCACATGGGAATTGCAAGTTTCAAAATGCAAGCTCTGGAATGTTCTGGAATCTATTGGAAACCTTCATAGGGACACTTACACTAGAATGGCTGACCTAGTCCTCTTCCTGAGAACCTTTTCCAAAATGGGTTTATGATAAAAGGGTATCTAGAAATATAAAAACCCTTTTCCAAGCTTGGTATAGGGACAAGGTTGCCAATGATGGCGGCCTAGTCCTCTTGGTACCTTTGGGATTTTTGAGGTCTCAATCTGTAGACCCCCACTTGCACTTCTCTTTCTGATAGAGACCCATGTCTGAATCTTTAGAACATGACTTGCAAGTTGTCCTTTAGCTCCTCCTAGGGTTTGATGACTTGAGTCGATGTAGATGGAATGATGGCACCCTTTTCAACACTTTTAATCCTTTCCAAATCTATATACACACTTGCAAATAACACATTCAAAGAGAAGGAAAGGGTTAGGGTTAGAGAATAGGGGTTCACCTTAGTCAAACCTCTTGTTGGTAATGAAACCCAAATGAAATAGAAATAAAAGGGAGGGTGATTTAACAATGAAACAAGTGTAAACAATCACCAAACCCTTATTGAAGATGTTTGCAACATGCAAGAACCAAGTCCAATGGAGGTTACTTGAATTGCCTTGTCCTTGAATGCTTGCTTGAGAATATTGTGTGTAAGAGTGCTTGTGAAGATTAAAATGTTGTTAGGGGGGTGAAATGTGGATGAAATCCCTTATTTATATATGTTATGCCGTAATTTGCTGAAAATAACCAATGATAGTTTGACCTTAGGGTTTTGGAGGAAAATTCCTATTAGATTTTTGTTTTAATTTTGAGTTTATAACTAAAGGGACTAGGTCACCCAAGGTGGCAACCTAGTCCACTTAGACAAATTTAAGTGGTGGTTGGGAATTAGGTGATGTTTAGTGATGATTATTGGGCTTGCCTCCTGAAGCACACTTAAGTCAGGCCTAAAAGTACATTAAGGGACCAATTTATCATAAGGAAGGGTGAATTTATTGATGATAAGCCTAGGAAAGTGTGAAAATGCATTACAACACCTTACAACACTTTGGCACAAGGCTTGAAAATGTGTAAAAAGGGGTTTTCTAGGTGAATTGTGTTGAAAGGGTCTTAGAAAAGTTGGAAGATATGTTACAACATTTCACAACACTTTTGTAAAACATTGTTAGGTTATTGTTGATTTGCAAGCATTCAAGGCCTAAAGTGAATGTGTTGGCCACATTACAACATCAGATCAAAGAAAATCCTGGCAAAAATCCAAAGAAAAAGTCCTAAATGAGTGAAAAAGTGTCAAGGATACACTGTTTGGTGACACAGATTCATATGCCACCTTGGGCATATGGGTCCCACCTAGGTCTCGGGACCTGATTTTAAATATTTCATTAAACTTAACACTTACTAGAGTTTATGTCTCATGTTTAAGACAATGGGATTCATATACCCCAACTAGCTTATGAGTCCTGCTTTAACAAAGAACTATTTAAAACAAAATTCTTGGTGGAATTTTACTATCCTAAATCTGGTGTCGGCTTGTAGTGTTGTATTTTTAGAAAATTTGACATAAAATTGTATAAATATAAGGTTATTTCACATAATTTCATCTAAGAAATCCTAACAAGCAATCTAGAAAAGTTTAGTTATCCTAAGAGGATTCAAGTGAGCATTTACAAGAGCATACAAGAGAAAATCATCAAGCATTTGGAGCAGCATTCAAGATTTGTGAATCATGTGAAAGTATTCATGCATCATGTGTGTTTGTGAGCTAACATTTGTGATGTAGGTTTTCATGATTCAAGCAAGAATTCAAAGATATTATCTCATATCAATATCACAAGTCAAGATTCACATCCATTAGAGCCATTTCAGACAAGATCGTAGCCTTTACTTTAAGGTTTTGTTGAGCTGCACCCTTGTATATTGTTCATTCATTTTTCCTTCATTCTATTTCATTTCATCTGAAAGTTTGATTACCAAAACTAGGTTTGACCCAGTCAAAAATCCTATTCCCTAACACAACAACATATTTATCTCTTCATGTGTGATTGAAGATCTAGGTAAATTTGAGCTTGAATATCCTTTGAAGACAAAGTTGCAAGATTGAATAAAGTTATGAATTTTTTCAAGAAGTTGTAATCTTCACAAAAACTCGACTATAGATCGTAATTCAGAATTTTCAGACCTAGAAATCAGATAAGATGAAAACTATAGAAGATCACTTGAGGCTAAATAAATTTTAGTCAAACCCTAATACTAGGACTAAATCACCCCTTTGGGTGTATGATTCTTGGTATACCTCTTTTTTCAAGTTTTTGTAGATCTTGATTTTCCTAGATTCTAGATTCTACCTAGATTCCAATACTGGGACTAAATCACCCAAGTTGGTGTATGAGTTCGAGTGCACTTCAAAAGGTAGAATTTTAGAGTTGTAGATCTTATTTGAAATCCCCTCATTTACCAGGTTCCTTTCTGTCTGAATTTTTTTTGTTCATTTAATTTCATGTTCTTAAGTTTCTAGGGTCTAATGAATGATTGTTTCCATTTATCCTTTGAAGCTACATTTTAATGGTGAACCCCCCTTTATAATCACACCTAAGGAAACCTCCCTTTTGTATTCCTTCCCTCAATTGAGTCACTTGGTTGAGGGATCCTGGTTTCCTAATGAACTAAGAATGAAATAGGTCATACCTCAAAGTTCCATCTCCCAAAAGGTGGAAGACCTATTTCCTTGTCTTCAATCAAAATATGCAATTTATGAAGGGATGGTGATGTTGTGATTTGAAAATTTGATTTGTGAAATGACATACAAAGGGAAAGTTTAAAATACTTTTGGGAAAATTATTTTGATTGATTGATATGGATTGATGTGGATGTTGGCATTGTTTGTTGATCAAGTTTTATGTGGAGTTTTGGATGTTTAGGAATGATGATAATTTTGTTCCCACTCCTAGATAATGAGATGAGAATATTTTGGATGGTTTTCGATAAACGATGCTATGTTTATGGATTTTCAACCCTACAATGAGAGTGTGAGTGGATTTTGGATAATATTGATATGATGGTAGTCTAGGAACACAAGGATGAACAAGATTTGTTTTGATGTTTGTTGCGTCTCAAGAATGGTGATGAAGGATATGTTGATTTCCTTACTTGAAATAGCTATAGGGTTGCAAGTGAAGGTGGATGCCAATAATATATACTACCTGAGGATATGGTGCATTAATGAGAACATTTATTAAGATAATTGAGTTTAATATCTTGTTTTCAATGTAATTCCAAAGGTTAAGTGGATGGTTTTTTTATGATGATTTTGTAAAGGATGTCTAAGTTTTCTTATAAAGTATGATGCAAGTTTGATCTAGTTATTTTTGTTCCAAAAGGTGATGGTAACCAACCATAGGTAAGAGCCAAGTTTGAAAGGTGAAATGGTAAGTGTTTGATGGTGCAAGATGGATGCCTAAAGTGTAATTCTAATTGTGACAAAAATTTATGAAAACTAAGATACTATGCCAAAGTTTGAGACCAAATTTTGAAAAATTCTATGACAAGAAAGCAAGTATAACTCTAGTGTTTTCTATCTAGGATGACTATTGTAGAAATTCGATAATCACGTTTATGTTTAAGGAATGACTACGGTAATATTTAACAATAGCAAGATTTGTGTAACTCAATGAATGGTAAAATAGAAAATGGAAACAATGGTTGGATATACAATAGTGTTCAGGAATTAAGATGACTATGGAAAGATTCTAGAAAAAAAGTAATAAAATGCATAGTAGTGACCCAATTTCAATAGTTTCCAGTTTGGTGCCTATCTTTGATAAGTTTACAAATTTGAATGTTTTTGATCTAATGATTTTGGAGATGTGCATGATAGCAAGTGATACAATGCATCTCAATTAAAATTATGCAAATAAATTACTCAATGAGAAAGGGGGATATTTCATGAACCTTCTTCCATAAGATCCACTAGCATCACTAGAACAAGATCAATTAATTACATCCTAAGGAATATAGGTATGATCCCTCGTGTGGCTTACCTCACTCCCAAAGAAGTGATGTAATACATATCTATAGAGGGGTAAAATAGGACAAAATAAGGTCATGTACCACCTTGCTTCTCCTATCTTTGTAAAAGAGAAAGAACTCTTAAGCCTTATGCCTCAACTATAGACAAGAAGTGGTAAGTAACTTTCAAGAATGGTACTATTCCCATGCACTACTTTGAAGAATAATTTTAAAAAACTCAAGTAGGCTTATAAAACAAAGGTGTGTAATGAAAATGATGAAAACTAGGGATATGCATCAGATGTGAGGCACTAAAGTCTCTATCCTATCATACATGCAACTCATTACATTCTCATGGGGTTTTCGACGTGTAGGGTATGAAACCCAAGATTCGTCATACTTTCTTTCAATTTCACATGCTTTTAGTGTCACTTTAAGTTCTCCATTGTGGGATGTGTCTCAATGTAGGCCCATATCTAACGAAAAAGAAAGGAGTAATATTTTGATATTTCTCTTACACCTAGGATCATCAAATGACACAAGGGGAGAGTATACATATCAAAATTCCTTTGGTGAAAAATATGTGAAACCCTAGATGTTTCTCTTACACCCAAGATCATCAAATGACATGAAGGGAGAGGATATGCATCCATGTTTCCAATCATGAGAAATATGATGTACAATTCATTGCAATTTGATTCTTAAGCCCAAAATGAAGTGTTATCTGCCTAGGCAATTAATGTTTTAAAGCACCAAAACCAAATGTTTAAGATGTCAAACACACATAAAAATTGCTTGAAAATAAAATAAATCTCGAAGGGGTTGCAAGAAAGTCGTCAGTAGTTTAAGCTTTGATGTCTTTGACTATTCATCACCCCTACAAGAAAATGATTAGAATTTTCATAAAAGCTTGTCTTCACCCTACAAGAGGTACACCAAACAAGTTATGTTAAATCAAATCATAACAAACAACAACTGAATTAGGGTTAGGGTTAGATAAATCTAAATTCAAAAATTCAAATACCAAAAAAAGATTAGAAAGTAGTATGGCAATGGCCCTGTTACCTACAATAGTGATTCTACTTGTGAGAGAACTACAACTCTATTATACAATAGCAGCTACTACATGGGACAATAGTGGATTTTTTACAAACAATAGTGAGTCTTCTTTGACATTCACATAAAACATGGTAGGAAAACCTGCAAAGAAAAAAGGCATTAGCGGATAGTTCCAAAAATAGCAACCAAGAAATAGAATGAACGCGATAGAGAAATGAGATGATAGTGACTCAATTCTAGGAAAACTATGGCTCTATTCCTACACAAAATGAAAACCTTTATTTTAAGTTCTCAAAAACCCAATATGGAAGTAGATGCAATAGTGACCAAAAAAAAAAGATGATCATGCTCAAATTTTAGAATGATAGAGACCTAGTTGATAAAAGCAACCCTTGCAAAAAATGATCACAAAATTCATGTAAGTGTTAGAGTAAAGGACCTAGGTACTATCAATCATGCCAGTTAATGTAAGGGCAAAAAATGTACATGGATTAGATCAATGAATTCAATTAAAATGAAACCAAAACAAGGATTGGAACCCATTTACTCATGAAATGCAATTTCCATATCTATTAATTCAAACAACAAGGTTAACACAATCAAATTAAAACACAAATAAATTCAATCTACACACTCTTACTATCCCATGGTGGAGTGTATTTTTGTTTATTTGATATGTTGGATTACCTTTCAATACAATATCTTCGCGATTGCAAAATATTGATAATTTGATGTAGAATGCAATGGTGAATGCTCAATTTTCTCAAGACTCATTTGGACATGATCTCTTCACAAATTCACTAGATGAATTATGAGAGGGGTGGGGGTTCTTTCATAGATTTAGACAAATTGGATCAAGGGATAAGATTGAGTTAGAAACCCCACAAAGGAGAGTGAATCAGGGAAGATGGATAAAAGAGATCAGTTAGAATTCAAGCTTGCTCCACTATTTTAGGAAAATGGTTGATATATTTAAGATCAATGGATGGGGATTGATTTAAAGATAGAGAGCTAGAAATGGTTGAGAAAATTTTGTTGAGATATTTTGAAATGCAATATTCCATTGGAATATCCTTTATGGAGGGAAAATAGGGTAATTAAGTAATTAGGAATTATTTAATTCGTGAAAAGAAAATTAAAGGATATGATAATTAAATAATCAAGATTATTTAATCATAATGGGGATTAGATGAAATATAGATGATACAAATTAAATAATTAGGATTATTCAATTAGGGTGATAAAAGGGAATATTAATGATGAAAAGGATGAATTAATTAAATAATTCAACATCATTTAATTAATAGAGAGAAATGGGGTTAATTGGTGAAAATTATGTTAAAAGAGGATTAATGATGCAAACAAAGTGAAATCCAATGACGAGGATGAAAATTGTAACTCAAGATGTGTGATATGCATTAAGGCATTTTTGCATTTCTACAAATTTAAAAAAAGGAAAAAATTCTTAGAAAGGAACTTTAGGGTCATTTAAGGCTTGGATTCCTAAATATACAAGGATCTAAGAATCTACATTATCTATTCACAAGTTACACTTGAATAAAATACTCAAATATTTTTTAAAGACTAAAACATTTTGGGTCTCATATTTATCTATTTGTTGAGGAATTAAAGCTAAAGATATAGTATTTACTATCCTATCAAGACAAACATTTATGATATAGAAATATCTCTAATTTCTTGGATTTTCTTAATTCATAAAACTAAATCCAATTAGAATGGGAAAGATATTTTAATTGTCTAATTTCATATAATGTATGTCCATTATTAATGGGAATCTAATCACCTCTAGTCATATTTGTATGAGTTCATAGAACTATCTCTAATATTAAATTCCAAATGTAAATCTATTTTGGTAGTGTATAAAAATGTATCCCTCTACATTTTCACACTTGTTTGGGCCCTCCCTGCTAAAATTGGGCTTCTTTATGCCTTATTTGGCCTTATTTTGCATCCTCAAGCCTTAATTAATGCATATTTCTAAGGATAATTTTGACATACATCAAGTCACCAATTAGAATTTAATGATTTTGGATTGTATGGCCTATATTTAGTGATCCGAGACTCATACACCACCTAGGTTTTGGGGCCTAGATCTAAATTTCATATAAAACTAAACCTTTCTTGAAAAAATTGTCTCAAGATTATCCTAATCGAACTCATACATCCCGATTAGCATATGAGTCTCTCTTACCTTAGACCTAATTTAAATTCAAATTATTGGTGGGATTTTATTCTCCTAGATCTCATGTCGACTTGTAGTGTTGTAACTTCAAAAAAATTGGCATAAAAATGTATAAATACAAGGTTATTTCACATATTTTCTACTAGAAATTTAAGTGATCTTATGAGAATTCAAGTGAGAGCATTATGAAGCATTCAAAAGTATTTAAGAGTGATTATCAAGTATTTTGGATCATTATTCAAGAATCAAGCATCATGTTAAAGTCATCGCACATCATGTTTGTTTTTGAGCTAACATTTGTGATGTAGGGTTTTATGATTCAAGCAAGAATTCAAGTCAAGTTCCACATTCATGTTATCCATTACTTACAATATTGCAGCCTTTTGTTTTGAAGGGTTTGGCGAATTGAAACATTGCATATTTGTTCATTTCAAGGTTTGATTACCAAAATGGGGTTTGACCAAGGAAAACCCCTATCCACTAACAAAAAAATATTTCCCTGTTTGTTGTGTGATTTTTAGATCTAGGTTGAAGATTCACTGGAGAGAAATATTGGAGAAAATTTGTCAAGTTGAAAATTTGTCAAAGTTGTCATCTACATTGCAAGATCATAGAAAGTCAGCAACATGTTGCAATTCAATGATTTAGACCTAGAGATGTGGTAGGGAAGAAGCTATGGTAAGTCATCAGAGCATATAATAGTTTCAGAGCAACCTTGATTTTGGGACTAAATCGCCACTTGTGGCATATGACTCCTAGTATACACATTTTTAGACATTTTCTATAGATCCTTATTCAGTAGTTTTAGATTCTAGTTTCTGTCATAAACCCTTACATGGGAGAAAATCACCAAGCCTAGTGTATGAGTCTCAACGAGCATTAAAGTCAATATTTTCAAGATTTCAGGTCTTCATTCAAGCCTCTATAGTTTCCAAGTGCACCTCTATACTTTCTATATCTTTTATTTTATATTTTAGCATCAAAATTTAGGTCATATAGTTAGGCTTTGCATATATTTTACATTTCTTATCTTTCCAAGCCCTAGCTTGGTGGTGAACCTTCTTTTAGTCTTTAATCACACCTTAGGACAACCTTATTGCAGATCTCTTTCCCTAAAATTTTCATCCCTAGATTGAGATCTCTAAGGTTTCCTTGAATGAACTATGTGAAATAGGTCCTAAACCCTAGTTCCATCTCAAAAAAGGTGGGACCCTATTTCCTAGGTTTCAAATTTAGGGTTGGTGCAAGAAGTTGGGTCCACGAAGAGGGAAAGTTTCAGAAGAAAAAAAAATTCTCGCACAAAACGCTTATGCGTTTTTAAAAAACGCATACGCGATCCTAGATCAATAACGCGTACGCGTTATGAAACACCTACGCGTTCCAAAATGCGTACACATTATGAAACGTGTACGCATTCCAAAATGCATACGCGTTCATAATGCGTACGCGTTCTGAAATGCGTATGCGTTTCTAAAGACTATTTATTTTTTTAAATAAGCGACTGTGAAAGTCATTTTCACAGCCGAGTTAGGAGTGACAGGACAAGAGATAGCAGCTCGTGTACGTGTTTTGGATGGCCAGAATCTGCAAAATTTTCACTCTCACCTCCTCCAGTCGACACACCTGACCTCAGCGACCTCCAGGTTGGTTGAATTCTACAATATTTTTGCATTATAATTGCTATTTAGTTATTTTTGTTTTATAATTTCTATTTAGTTATTTTTGTTTAGTTTGTTTTAATTTAATATTTAATAGTTTTTAAACTGCATTTAATTAACCGAAAACATCAATGAAACAAACAACATAAAATTTTAAATCGAAAACCTAAATTTGACACATTTAGTTTTGAAATTTAAAACCCTAAATTGTAGGTTCTAAAAAACTAATTTACTCAGACTGTTAATCTTTGAACCTAAACCCTAGAAAATGTAACATAAATTAAAACCCTAGAAAACATAAACTAAAACCTTAGAAAACGTAAACTAAAACCCTAGAAAACATAAACTAAAACCTTAGAAAACGTAAACTAAAACCCTAGAAAACATAAACTAAAACCTTAGAAAACGTAAACTAAAACCCTAGAAAACATAAACTAAAACTTTAGAAAACGTAAACTAAAACCCTAGAAAACGTAACGTAAACTAAAACCCTAGAATTTACGTAAACTAAAACCCTAGAAAACGTAACATAAACTAAAACCCTATTTGTAGGTTAAAATTAGGTTAAATCTAGGGTACAATTAGGGTTTGGCTTAAACTTTAATATATATTGTATAGTTAGATTTCAAAATTACAATTAGGGTTATGATTAGGTTTACTTGTTTAATATTAAAGAATTCAATTACCTGCTTCTAGGGTTAAAATTCATTCTAGGGTTAGGGTTCTAAGATAAATATTCGGGTAAGGGTTGAGGTTAGGGTTTGTATTCAACTAGGTTTAGAGTTAGGGTTATATTTTTATTAGGGTTAGGTTTAGGATTATGAAATTATGAATTAAAATTTAAGATGCAGGTTAGGGTTGGAGTTAGAATTAGCCCCGTCAATTGGTGTAGGGTTCTAGGGTTGGGGTAAAAATTAAATTAAGATTCTAGGGTTAAATGGTTGTAATTTTGGTGAGAGTTAAACATTCAATCAATATTTAATTAGGTTTATGATTAAAAAGTTTATATGCATTTAGGGTTAGTGTTCAACTAAGGTTATGATACCCGATTTAATTACAATTAGGGTTAGAGTTCAAGTTAGAATACATTAGGGTTCAAGTTATAATTAGGGTCTATGGTTCAAGTTATAATTAGCCCGTCTATGGTTCAAGTTAGAATTAGTGTGATAAAAATTCTAATATAAGGCAACATATCCCTAGATGAAATCGTATTTTAAAAAATTCTTCATCTATATATCGATTAAATTTTTTATCTTAAACTTGAAAAATAAATCTATTAGCAATGTCTTTTTGAACTGAATCCCCGTACTTAGGTACCTAAGGTTTTTGATGGTTTCATAAGGATTTAAAAATCATGAATACTAGTGGAACTTTTTAAAACACATAGGGTTTTAGTCTTATTTCTTCAATTTTTGTTTCTCACAATCTTAGTTTTGAAAGAGTTTATTTACAAACTTATATAACAATGGGGTCTTTAGGTGTGATCAACAAAGTTTATTTTTAGTAGAGATAATTGTGAGGTATCACAAGACAATGCATTTCCCTCAATTTGTTATAACAACCATAGACTTTTAGTCATAACATATTGAATTTTCATTTCCTTCACTCTTGATTCAACATAATCTAGGTCGATTGTTACCATTTTGTCAAAGGGGACCGTCCTAGAACATCAACTTATAGATTTTCCTTCATTATTATTACTCAAAATTTTAAAAAATCAAGAAATTAAAATGTATAACTCTAAATTCTATAATTGATGAAGGATTGGTTTGCAAACTTTCTTGGATTTGACCCTACTGAATTGGTAGTTTGGATTCCTTATTTTTTTGCATAATTATTACTTTTAATCACTATAATTTTAATTTATTTGCATCCTTTAAGTTTCATGTAGTATACTATTGTTTAATAATTTATTATTAAAATAATATTTAATTCTCATACCTTTTATGTCTCTCATATGAACAATATTTTGTGTTCTATGGTAACTCCTATTATCATTTCCCCTTTTCAAATGTACCATGATTCCTATGTTTCTATTATTATATGTTTAAATGTATCCTTATAACCAATTTTTTTAATTTCTATCTATCTTAATGGTTATTACATTATTCTAATATACATAGACACTAAACCCTACATTCTAAAATATGAACACAAACCCTTACCCAAAACTCAAATTGTAAACCACAAATTTGAAATTTTCAAAACTTGTACAAACTTAAATTATAAACTTTAATGTGTACATGCTATGGATTTTTAATGAACATTATTGATTTTTTAATGATAAATCGAATGGTCTTCAAATGAATTGCATTTTGGATTTGTGCACGTTCAATGTGATTTTTAAATAGTTCTTTCAAATTGTCTACATTATTTAATTAGTTTGTTGATATATATTTTTTAATTGTTTAACATGTGCAGTTGCCATTTGGTTGTACATTCACATGGATCCACTATTTAGCATTGAGGATTTTATGCTTGAACCACATATTCCTATAGATCCCATAGATCCTAACCCACCACCACCAGAAAACCCCATTCCTCCTAACCCACCACCACCAGAAAACCCCATTCCTCCAAACCCTCCACCTCCTAACCCCCCACCCCCTATAGTAGACCAGGATCAGTTGAGAGAGAGCATTAGGGAAAATCTTACAGTCATTCAAGAAAATATAGATCTGATTAAAAATGAGCCTAGAATTCCCCCCCATCTCTCACGGTTTGCATCTACGATGCAAATTATTGTCGATTCTGTTCGATCTATTGATGTGGACCTAGATAGGTTCCATCAATGGAGAGACGAGAGGAGACAATTCTATGCAGATGGATTGTCTTATAAAGAAATTAATGACCTTAAAATTACTAAAGAAGCCATGTGCCAGTATTTTTTTAACCCTCAAACTAGCCAACCAATTCCACCCACCAAAAAACGAATTTCAATTTTATGGTGTAGGCACCCCTTGATAGCTACACATTTTTGGGATAGATGGTGGATGGTGTTTGATACTCCACCACATGGCAATTCTGAGGTGCCCCTATACTTTTTGAGAAAGTTATGGGTAGAGTTTGAGTTGGGTTTAAAACTCAACTATTTTGATATGAGGTCATTTTAGGGAGCTGGGCGTGGCATGCCCCAACATAGATTGGGAGCACTTGTTGATCCTCAACGACGTGCTCCAATTGCTCCTATTGTTCCTCCTGCTTCTCCTGGTGTTCCTACTGCATTTAAGGAGCAAACCATGCTATCGACATTAGGAGCATTGAGTTCACTTTCAGGACATCTCACTCATCAGACTTCACATGCGGCGGCTGAAGTGGTCAATAGAGAGCATGGAGGCTCCAGCAATAGGAATACTCAGGCATCCACTTCAGGTGACCCACCTACGTCTAAGACATAGTCATTTATGGATTTACTATATTATGAGCATCATCTTACACAGGTACGTTCATCTTTTGAACTTAATATATTTTTTTGGAATGTGTAAAATTCATGTTTATATAATAACATCAAATTATATATATAATACAATTTTAATTCAATAAGTGTTTGGTGTAGACGCATGATCAGACAATGCCTGAAACTCAAAATGATCATGTCTATATGTCGAGTGTTGTAGATATGGGCTCACCTTTTGGTCAGGTACTTAAACCAATATATATTAAATTTAGTTTGTGTGGATATATATATATCTAATTTATTTTGAATGTTTACACATGATGTGTGATTGATATATATTATATCTAGATGTAGGGAGGTCAGATGAGCATGCCTAGTGCTGACCAAGCACAAGTTGTGGTGAGCGCTCCTGAGTCATCATCAGCTCAGGTGCATTCTTTCAAAAAGTTTGTTAAGTTTGAATTAAATACACATCATAGATCTAATTTAATTTTTACATTTACATACACATGCATGAATGATCTATACAAATTGTTGTACATATATATGCAGGCATTTCATGAGACACCCATTGTAGGTGCACCTGAGACATCGTCAGCATTTATGCATGGGCAATCTCAGGTGCGTGATCTTGAGGTCATATCATTCAAGGTTGTAAAGTTTACTAAATATCCTACACAATTTTTACGGATCTTTTAAATATATATATATATATATATATATATATATATATATATATATATATTCGAGGTTTTAACATATTGATTGCTTTATATGAATATGCAGGATATAGTAGATCAGGCATTTGAATCTTCTCAAGTGACAGTTATGCTACCCATTGAACAAAATGTTCCAGTAGATCCACATGATCATATGGTAAATTATTCATGTCTTAAAAATCATTTTTATTGTATTTACTAGATATTTAATTAATTAATTTATTTTTATCCAAAAGTTTATATTTTGTCAGGTTTAAATATGTTTAATTATATCAAAATTTATAAATAAATTTAAATCTAATTTCAAGTTACTTGTACTCTTTTACAGCATGATGTAGGTACATCTAATCGACCTGGAACAAAGAGGAGACTTGATTTGACTGATCAGCCTGATAGTTAAATGGTTTTAAATTTTAAATAGACCAGACATCTCTAGTTTTATTTAAACTTTTATGTGTTGGACTTGACATATACATATTTTTGTTTATTTATATCAGATGACTTTAATGTGATGATTATATATATGCAGTCAATTATGATCATGTTATGTTCATTTTGATGATTATATGCACTCATATGTATATGTAGATCTAGATATTTTATCTAATTTTCAAGTAATACATGCACTAGATATAAATTCTTATCTCTACAATCAAATTTCATAAATATATAATTTATCACATGGTTAAAGGTGATAAATTTAAATATTCCTTAAATAGTTTAGATTATATTCATAATAAATTAAGAGCTCGCGTAATTTTAACTATTTACCAATTCTAGAAAATATTTGAACAATTATATAAAATGTATAATCTATAAAATTGGAATGAGATTTTTAAAATGCTACTAATAAGTTAATTGAAAATCATACAACTATACAACATGATGAACAATATATGTGTGCACATGTATATCCAATTATTTAGCTTATCAATTTTTACGTGAAGACCAAAAATTGATATTTACATAGTCTCTTGATAAAATAATTTTTCAGTGACAATCGCATGGTAGATCGACTTGATGAGAACCTGCAAAAATAATTAATGTAAACTGTAAGTAGTTCTATAATTTTTTTGATTCATTTAAGTAAATATATAGTAAAAGTTACAAAATTGGATCTTATAAATTTCATAAAAATTCAAATGATGTTTTCCATAGGATGGATGAATGGGATGCATGTCATGAACCCTAAGGTATGGCTTAATGGGTCCTATGAGAATGGCTTAAGGGGAATTATGCGAGTGACTTAAGGGATGCAAGATTGTGGAATAAGGGTACATGTAAGAGGATATGACTTAAGGGTCCTAAACCCTTAACCCTTAACCCTAAACCCTAAACCCTTAACCATGTAAGAGGATATGACTTAAGGGTCCTAAACCCTAAACCCTAAATGCTAAACCATTAATCCATATAAATTTGTTATTCTAAGCATCACATGAACCCTAGAAACCCTAAACCCTAAACCACGTGACCTAAATCCTAGGAGATCAACCCTAAACCATTAATCCATATAAATTTGTTATTCTAAGCATCACATGAACCCTAGAAACCCTAAACCCTAAACCACGTGACCTAAATCCTAGGAGATCAACCCTAAACCATTAATCCATATAAATTTGTTATTCTAAGCATCACATGAACCCTAGAAACCCTAAACCCTAAACCACATGACCTAAATCCTAGGAGATCAATGCTAAACCATTAATCCATATAAATTTGTTATTCTAAGCATCATATGAACCCTAGAAACCCTAAACCCTAAACCACGTGACCTAAATCCTAGGAGATCAACCCTAAACCATTAATCCATATAAATTTGTTATTCTAAGCATCACATGAACCCTAGAAACCCTAAACCCTAAACCACATGACCTAAATCCTAGGAGATCAACCCTAAACCATTAATCCATATAAATTTGTTATTCTAAGCATCTCATGAACCCTAGAAACCCTAAACTCTAAACCATGTGACCTAAGGGGATGGCTTAAGGGGATGTCTTAAGGGGTGTTGAGAGAGTGACTTAAGGGGATGCAAGAGGATGGATTAAGGATAGATATACAAGGATATGGATTAAGGGGTCCTAATAGAATGAATTAAGGGGAATTAATAGAGAGACTTAAAGGGGATGAAAGCGGATGGATTAATGGCACATACGAGGATGGCTTAAGGGGATATGAAATAAATTATAAACTTTTTATAAAATGACAATGATTTAAATTTAGTTTTATATTTATACTCTCAACTAAATGTATCTACAACTATATATAGTTACTTGTCTATAGATTCGAATTCCATTGTAATAAGAGTGCATCTCCTCTCTTTTTTGTATCAAGGGAGACCTGAAACAAAAAATGATATTAAACTTTAATAAGGAAATGTATTTAAAGACAAATATATATATCAATTAAATATATACATACAACCAGATATACTTACCAATATTTATTTACTCTGTTGTACCATCCACATCCTCTCTTTTTTGTAATGCATCTATGATTGTCTCATGATCATCCATTGAAAGTGTGCATAAAACTTTATTAGCAGGCCTCCCGTGATATCTAACTAGTTTTATATTGGTTGCCAAAATCAAATGTGAATAATGTATAATCTTCTTGTGTCTTTCATAATATTCAAATGCAGGCAAGCCATTCTTTCTTATCAAATATTTTCGAAGCCAGGTGCCAAGAACAACGACTAAACCAGTTGGATACTCAAAATTATCATCATCCACTCTAGGATGTACCAACTTATATTTTATCTCAACACATCTAGCCAACCAGTACTCTGTCTCCTCTTCATTCCCCTCGGGTGCAACAACAGCATACACATGTCCTACAAAAATAGATAAAAAATTCAATAAAGAGCATGACTTATATTTAATTCATGTATATAAACATGCATACATATAAAATTCATCTCAATAAATAATGTACCTTCTTGTACAAGATCAGAAACACGGTCATAATCATCTGATGTGAATGCTTGATTATCTTCAATTATTGTTCCATGTTGAACATGTGTCGATGTAGGTGTTAAGGCTCTTTATTGCCATTGTTCAACCCATTCCATATTTTCACAAGCCTCCCAATCACCTACAATACAAAATTGACAAAAGCATGCCAACTCCCTTGTCCATATTGTCCATGTGTTTGCATTCGAACTCTTAAATGAATGCCATTTTGCAGATCCATTAATTGTTTCACAATCTTGTCGAGAACAAATATCATTTTCTTCAACTAACCAAAAGAAGCGGTGAATTATTGAGCTCTCACTTACTCTTGTAGATAATTTGGTATTGCACCAATCTACAATTGCATGTGCATCTCTAAATTTTGCAGCATCCTCAAATTTTAGTTGCTCTCTAGCAAGAGCTCTTTTCACACATGCACCTGCTCCATCGTGTTCTCCCTTACCATGACCGGCTTCAAAAAAACTCCATATGTGCTAGATATTATTTTCCTTATGAACTCTAGATAACCAATAAAACATCCTAGCATTTTTGAATTGACCCATGCAATTATCTGACCATATGAGATGTTCTAGCAATTGAATTCCTCTTTCTTTTAAATTTTTGTAAACTATATCAAAACAATATTGAACAAACTCAGATGAATGTAATCGATTATCACTTACATAAAAATGGTACTCTCTCAAAAAATTTCTATTATCTTCTCTACTATCATCTGCATGTCTATAAACAATATGAACAAAAATAGATACTTGCACTGAATTATAATACTATGATTGAATTTCTTCTTGTGGAGCAAGAGTATAATTTTCAGCAAAATCAACAACCGACAATATAGTTCCAATTGGGAATGTGTTTTTACATAAACGAAATTGATTATCAAGCCAATGAGCATACTGAGAGTGTTGAACATATCTAGGTACAATCTTATCTTTAAATTCTTTAATAAATGCATGCACAGTATTTTTTTCCATAATTAGCTCACAACGTTTTCAAGTTTTTCCATCTTTTAAAGAATACTCAACATTTTTTAATTATTTTTACATCTACTAATTGTTGTTCAAATTCATTTAAACTACTTTCATGCATACATTCACCTAATAATGAAAAGTTAGCACATCTATCACATTCTCTAGAAATACATGATTTTACATAAAATAAGTTTCCGTTAGAGGGTTCGCAAAACAAACCTGATATAAAATCTTTGATTCTTTCAGGTGGCATATTAATACCACAAATGTCCTGCATAATTTGGTTAATATGCAAAGTGCATCATATATATCGAAAACTATCATAATAATAACGAAATTGTACATGAGTCTTACAACAACAAGAAATTTGTTGCTTATTAATTCTAACATACCAAGGTTTACACTTTTCGAATGATCTTTGACTTATTTTAATATTCAATGGTAAGATTGAAGCATCTAAAAAAATTTTATATAATTCAGTTTGAGTCATATCTAAGAGATGCTTTGGATGAGGTACACGAATTTTGGAACCCACCCTTAATTTTAAGACATCTCTAATGTTAGGTGATACTCTTGTATTATCATGCCAAAATTTATCGATTAAAGATTTAATTTCATTAGTTAATTTCATGTCTGATCTTGGGAGTCTACCACTAAAACTCCAACATTGATTAATTGGATCATTTTCAATATTTTCTCTTCTTTTAGCAGCTCTAATCAAAGTTTTGGGATTTACTTTTATACATTTACTAATCCTACTTAACATTCTTTTATTTGAAGTTGCTTTATCAACTAAAGCAGTTGTTATTGCACGACGAGCCGCATTTTTATCTTTGGATCGACTTTTCTTACCTATAAAATCAATAGCATTAGCAACACTAGAAATGACTTGTTCTACTAAATCATCTTTCTTTTTTGGTTTTACAAAAATACCTAATTTTTTCATCACTTTTCTCATTTTCCACATTCTCATCAATTGCACCATGAGTTGACATTGGAATCCTAATTTCTTTCTATAAAAAATTTTTTTATATATTTTATTTCCATAAGTTCTAATTTGTCTCCAAGAAACTTTACCACGAAGGTTATCTAACACATCTTTTTCAATTGTAAAAAAAACATTTTCATCTTCATCCATACAAGGGGTTTCATTTTCATTTACACAAGGGGTTTCATTTTCATTCACACAAGGGGTTCCATTTTCATTTTCAAAAGTAAAAAATATTTCATTCTCATTTTCATCAATATGAGGGATTTGATTAGCATTTGTATTCTCATAAGATATATTTTCATAATTTTTTTGTTTTTGCATTCTTTCAACCCTATAATTATTGATATCATCAATGGTGTATCTAGCTTCATCTAAAAAAGCAAAATCAATATTATCAAGACTTGGGTTTGAAAGAATACCTGGAGAGATTGTTTGAATGGGTGCATTTTCCATATCATTGGGAGGTGGATTTGAAGACATACCCGAAGCTGTTTGCATATGTACTGTTTCCATATCATTCAAGGTTGTAGTTGAAGACATAGTTGAGTTTCTCTCCATAATTGTATTTTATTCTATATTCACCATCTCCACATTTGCATCATCTACATTCATTTCATCATTCATGACTTTCTCTTCAACATTCATTGAAGTAGATGCTTCCAAATTTTTCATTTGACGAATTCTTTCTCTTTTATCTTTTTGTTTTTTTGCCTCCATATCTTTATTTGCTTGAATTTCTTCGGATGTCATTGACATTCTACACTTTTTTCTTTTTCTTTGTTTTGATCCCATGGTTACAAAACCCTTTTTGATGAAAAAATAAATGACTTACTTGTAACCAATTTTCAAATTTTTATCTCCTTCAAATATTCAAATAACACTTTGTACTATGAAGATCCTTTCTTCTTTGAACTTTGAAGTACACAAAAATATCATGAATACATCCAAAAACCTTTTTTTGAATCTTCTTGTAAATTATTCTTGTACTTGATTCCACTTCAGAAAATTCAACCTGCACTTGACTTTTCTACCAATTTGCAATAGAATATGCCCTCCACAAGACAAATTTGTAATAAAAAATGCAGAAAATCGAACTTGCGGGCCGTACTGCAAAAAAAGAATGTTGCAGGAAAACTGTACTGTATCAGAAAATGTCAAATCAGGATAAACGGATATATTAGAAACGCGTATGCGTTATGAAATGCGTACGCGTTCTTAAAAAGGAACGCGTACGCGTTTCATAATGCGTACGCGTTACCTTTACCCAACAGGTAAAAAAATAACGCGTACGCATTTTGTTTCAATAACGCATATGCATTTCATAACGTGTATGTGTTATTAAAAAATTTGTTTCCCAACCCACCTGGAGACTTGGTTTTAGGTTCGGGAAAGCTTTGGCAATCCGAGCCTTAGCCTTTGACCTGCAACTAAAAAACTAAGGCAGATTGAAGAAGAATGTTCAACTTTGACAATATGGTTGATGAATTTTTTTTCTGAATCAATCTATAAAATTAAAACCCATTACAGAACATAATGTCTAGTTTTTATATATATAATTTTTATTAAGATTGGATTATATTTTCTATTTTGTAATTAATTTCAAAGCAAAATAGTCATTAAACTTGAAATATTAGACTTTTTTTGTTTTTTAATAACTTTTTTTTGGTTAAAGTTTTTAGAAAAAAAATTATATGACATCAATCTTTAGACAATTCTTTACACAATGAAAAAAAAAAATTCAAAAAAAGTTTAGTTTAGGTCAAATTATGCTGTCCGTACACGTTGATTTTTAAAAACAACAATTAAGGCCAATAAAAATTAAATAATAAAAAAAATATTCAACAAAAAATTACAAAAAAAATTCCTCATCAATCTTCATGTTGTTAGCTCTCTTTCCCCAAAAGGAATTAGTAAAATACTTTTATTTGATTCAAAAAGTGTTGTCCGTACACGTGCATGGTATGGTAAAAAAACAGGGACTTTTAAAAAGTGGTTTTTATAGATCTTTATCAAAATTTAGTTTCTACAATCTGGGTATTTGAATAATTTACATATTTATAAACTAGATTCAAATCTCTAAATTTCATATAACGGACTTTTTTAAAAATTCATTGTGTAAGTGCCTCAAATTTTTAGTTCAAGTGTGACAAATTCTGAAAAACAGCGAAAACACTTCCACTTTTTGAGCTTTTTGTGGACCCAACTTCTTGCGTCAACCCTTTAATAATATATAATTCTTACACTCTAAACATAATTTATCTTACTTTTATTTATTTCCTAGCTTAAATAAAGTGAAAATTCTTTTATGGTTAAGAACTGAAAAAAAATATTATGAAAATTTCATTTAGCTTTCCTTTTCTACATGTAATCAATCATATGTGTGCCAACTATAATTCATATCTATTAAAAAGTGTTAAGATAACATAAATAGGATGTAATAATTTAATTTGATCACAATAATTTAATATAACCTTTTCTAAGATATTATTGATTTATGCACATAAATTGAATTTAGAATATATAATTTTTTTTTTTGCTAGATAAATCACTACTAAGGGGCAACACCCTATATTGCTTTCAGAAATGAGGATTTTACATTAAAATGGACATTAGAGAGTGACTGAGTGGTGGCCTTGTCTAACAAAATGCCCATTAGTATTAAACTCGCAATACCTTCCTACTAACCAACCCTGCCCAATGATCAGTGCTTTAACAAAATACAAAAATTCCTGGAAATTTACATAGGCACTACATTTTTAGACACAAGACTGACTAATAAACCTAAGCGCTTATAACAAACTAGATTTTTTAAAATTATTTAAGACCTAGAAGAGACCTCGACATGGTAGACAACATCAATCTTCTTCTTCTTCCTCAGAGTCTTCATCCTCAGAGTCTTCCGATTCCACCCACTTCATGTATGCTAAATAGTTTGCAACCACCAGGCAGTCTGCTCTACAGTTCTGATGAGTCGGCCCCTTTCCTTTCTCTTCTAGGTCCCTGTCATTGTTTGGTATCCATTCTTCACCGAAGCCAAAGTCCCAATTGATGTTGTCTCCTGTTGCTAAATCCTATGCGAGCCCTTCGTTTTTCACATATCGTAGAACCCAACCATGAGGTTGGTTGGTGGTAAGGGTGGCCACTCTAAATAGAAAGGTGATGCTCCGGTCCCTCTCATCTCACCTTTTTTCAAACCCTTCTAAGTCGATTATCCTGACCAGAGGGAATTTCATGACCTCCCTTCCACACATGCTCAACATGTTGTAATTCTGGGGCATTGGGATGAGATTATTTTCATCCACATTGTCCAGAGCCGCATCAATGTCTCCCAACCATGCATGGATGCAGACCATCTGAGTAAGTTTCTTTCTAACTTCCTTTGGCATTGCCATGTGGAGTAGAACCGCTAGAAACATAGATGGTATTTTTGCATTGGTCTTGAATCTGTGATATGCTTGTAGGAACTCAAGGCCTACCACCTTCTTGGTTGCCCAAAATACTAGCAGCTGGGAAGAGGCAAGTAACCCATTGAGCCTTTTTTTTTCACTTCTCCTCGAAATGCTTGTTGTTTCTTCTTGGTGTCTAGGGCTTGTGGAGTCTCCATCTCTTTGCCATCAATTTCTATCACCAAGAAAATTCCTCAAGTTTCTGCAAATGCACGGTCACACTAATCCTGCAAAGACAATGATTAAATGACCCAAGCTAGCCTTTCTTAATGGTGGTGGCCATAAGCCTTCATGATTGATTTTCTATGAACGTGGTGGTTGGAGCATGTAAGCTTGATGTTGCTCCACTAGAAGTACCCAAAATGTTTAATGCAAAGTAAATTGAGATCCACTCAATCTTCCCTTTGCGTTAGATCTTGTTCAGTTTATTTGCATCTTGCCTTCTAATGATGGGCCCTATCACATCTTATTAGACCCCAAATTTTGTCCTTTAATCCTCATGGGATTTAGTTGCCTTCTTTTGGGCAATACGACACCAAAAATATTTTTTCGGTGTCATCAATTGGTGTTGCCTATGTGGAGAGTTTAGATGCCAACTTTTCCAACTCATCAACCTTGTCATTACCTTCTTGATAGACGTGGCTAATTTTGAAGGCTTCAAACTTGTTTGCCAATTTGTTAATCCTCTACAACAAATGATTTAGCTTCTATTTTGGAGTAGTGCAATGCTTGATTGCATTGATTGTGATCATCAAATCCCCTTCCAGATGTATTTTTCACACTCCCAAGTCGATCCCCAATTGCAGGCCTAATGTCGCTACTCTGAACTCGGCTTCATTGTTCGTGCAAGTGCCTAGAGGCAAAGATTTTTTTTCTATGTGATTTCCCTGAGAGTCCCTTGTGAAGTAGCCCGCACCTCCTAGTCTTGGATTGCCACAAGTTGCCCCATCAAAATTTACCTTGATCCAGCTTGGTTCTGGAACCTACTAGGTTACCTCCGCTCTATTGATTTTTGTTGACTGGGTTGTCCCATTTCCATACATTAGCGCTAGTTTGAGGCCATTAAATTTTTTTGGTTAGGCAATCATCCCAATTTGTGAAGGCTTTTTGTTTGGATGAGTTTTTCCAATCATCCTCATTTACCACTTTTACTACAGCCCTTTCAATTTTTTCCCATAGTCTATCTTTGTTTAGCTCCTTTCCTTGGAAGATTCTTATGTTTCTTTCCTTCCAAATTTCCCATATCACAATGGATGGGGTAATCTACCATATTCCTCCAAGAAGAGATTTATTGCTTTTTTGAGGCCACATTTTGAACCATGATGTTAGGTCTGCTGGCATGGGGCATTGCAAGTTTAGTTTATTCCTTATTATGTTCCAGCACTCGTTGGACATGGGGCACTACAAAATGATGTGGTTTGTTGATTCTTCACTTGCTTTGCATAGAATACATCTACCCAGGCCTTGGATACCAAAGGTGGTTACCCTATCTGTTGTAAGGATTCTTCCTTGGTTTGCCAACCAATCAAAGACCCCAGCCTTGGAGAGTTATTTCATACCCCAAAATAGTTTGAATGGCTAGTATTGTCTTGCCAATGCCAGTTCCTTAATCTTGTAACCAAGCCTCACTTTGTAAGTTCCTGTTAGTGATCTACACCAGCGAATCGTGTCGTGCTCATTGGTTGGGATGAAAAATCTATCTTTGAGGATCTTTGATAGTGTGTCTTTCTGAGCTTGGGGAGCATTGGGCATTTGGATTTATTTCTAGCACCAGCTAAAGGATCCTTAGTTGTTAATCTTCCAACCATAATTTTCTAATTTTATCCCCCATATCCTTGTGGTTTCTTCCTTTATCATCTCTAGGCTAGGGGATTTGCTTATAGGGGGTTTCTCGCACCAGGATTCATTCTAGAAGGAGACACTTTCACCATTTTTTATTTCCCAAGTCACATGCTCAACTATTATATCTTTGTTTTCTAGGATGAAGTTCCAAATTGATGAGCCTCTTAGAGGGTTGGACATGGTAAGTATTCTAGTTGGGCCATTTGAGTCTAGGTATTTTCTCCTCAAGATTTTGACCCACTTTTGTTCACCTTTTGTGTGAATGTCCCATACCAACTTGGCTCCCATGGCCTGATTCATTATTGGCAGTTGTCTGATTCCTGCCCCACCAGCATTTTGGGGCTTGCATACCTTGTCCCAAGCCAATAGCGAGAACTTATTTTGATCTCTTGTCCCAGCCCAAAGGAATTTCTTGAAGATCTGGGTGAGGGCCTCTTCCACTGCTTTAGGTAGTTTTTGGAAAGACATTGAGTAGACTGGGATGGCTGATAGGACTAACTTTACCATCAGTAATCTCCCTGATGAAGACAACCACTTACCTTTCCAAGTCCCTAGTCTGGTCTTGCAGTTGTTCACTAGGTTCTCCCAGTAGAATTTTTTATTGATCCCTACAAACAAGGGCATCCCCAAGAAATGCCCTAGCAGTGAAGTTATTCTCAGATTGAAGATCCTAGCTAAGACCCTTTGCATGCTTGGTTGAGTGTTCAGAAGGAAAATCTCTAATTTTCTCCAGTTGATACTTTGCCCTGATGCCCTGCAGTAATCATCTAAAAAAAATTGATCACCCTTTCCTCTCTTCTACTTTCCTCTCCCATTAGGATTGTCATTTACTAATTGGAGATGTGTCAAAGGCTCCAATCCATTGGCTACTTGGATGCCTTTCCATTTATTTTCCCTGCTCAAACTTTGAATTCCTCTCCCCAAGAACTTCTGCCATGATTATAAACAAGAATGGGGAGAGGGGTTCACCTTGCCTCAACCCTCTTGAGGAGGGGAAAAAACCATGAGAAGACCCGTTCGCTAATACTGAGAATTTAGCTATGGAGATGCAACTTTTAACCCAATTGACCCAATTAGCTCCAAAGCCAAATTTATTAACAACTTCTAGAAGAAATTTCCTATCAACCATGTCATATGCCTTGAGAATATCTTGTTTTATTATCATACAAGCCTTTTTGGTTTTTCTTGCAGTGTGGATGGTTTCATGGGCTGTGATTATTCCTTCCACTATTGACCTACCTAGAGCAAACCCAGATTGATCTTCTGATATTATTTTGTTCAGAACTTCTTTGAGTCTGTTGGCTATTATCTTGGTGACCACCTTGTATACTGTGTTGCAGAGGGCAATTGGCCTGAAATCACTCATTGTTTGTGGGTCTTTTCTCTTGGGGATTAGGGCCAGAAAGGTGAGGTTCACTGCCCCCAACATTGCCATTTTTTTTCTTGATTCCTCTATTGCTGCTCCAAGATCTTCTCCCATAGTATTCCAATATTTTTGAAAGAAGCTAGCAAGGAAACCATCCGGGCCAGGGGCCTTGTCTGGGTTCATCTGAAAGACTACCTTCCTAACTTCTTCCAAGGGAATCTTTTGGTATAAGTACGGATTTTGGTCCTCATTGATGATTGTGGGGATTGCACTCAGCAGTTTGTCTCTTGTTTCCCTATTCTCAGGCCAGAACCTATTTTGGATTTCCTAAAAGAAATTGGTCACTTCCTTGTTGACCTCCTCAGTAGATTGTGCCACTTCACTATTGGCCTTCTTGATTTTTGAATTTTTGTTCCTATTTCTGTTGACAATTGTTGATTTATTGAAGAATTTGGTATTTCTATCTCCTTATTTCAACCATGTTTCCCTTGATTTTTGACGCCAGTAGCATTCTTTTTTTTTTAATAATTCTGACAATTCCTCCTTCAAAGACTTTTCATTTTCAAAGTCTCCTGCATCCATCCCATTCTCTATTACTTGTTCATTCAAAGTTCTCATTTCCTGTTCCAATCTTTCCTTCTCCTAGAATATGTTTTTGAAGTGTAATTTGTTTCATTCTTTGAGCTTTATTTTTATGTGACCCAGTTTCTTGCTTATTTTGAAAAGGTTGGAGTTGTCCCCAAACCTGATTTCATTCCACCATTGTTCAATTAGCTTTGGTAGGCACTCATCTCTTAGCCACATGTTTTTGAATTTGAAGGGGCTCCCCAAGGGTGGGTTATCTTGACCAAAGGTAAGTGAAATAGAGAAGTGATCTGACCCTGTAATAGGTAGAATTTGATCTTCATGGGTGGCTGCCAGACCACCCCAATCTCCCCATAGGAGGGATCTATCTAACCTTTATGCTATGTTGGTAAAGCCTTTCCACCTGTTGGACCATGTGAATAATCCATTTTTGGTTTGCACTTCTTTTAGGAGATTGTTGTCTATGAACTCCTCAAAATCCTTCTGGATGGTGGTTAGCCTTCCCAGCCCACCACGCTTCTCTTCATTGTTCAAAGTTGCATTGAAGTCTCCAGCTATTATTCCCAACTCCCCACTCCTAGTTTCCAACTCAGTTGATATTTTGTCCCAAACTTGTCTTTTTGCTGCTATGGCTATTGGTCCATAAACATTAACACTAAAAATAAAGTATTCTTTCTCAGGTTCTTGAACTTGAATAATTGCCAATTATCTTCTTCTTTCTCCACAACTCGTCCTAGTGATAGAGGATTCCACAAGAATCCTAGACCACCTGAGGTTCCTACCACATCCTTGAATTGGCCTTTCCATTATCTCTAGGTGCCCAATCTCCTCTGGCCTTATTCCATATTCCATTTTGATTCTTGAATGAGCATGCTATCTGCTTTTGATTGGTCAATTTGGCGCTTGAATATGCACTATTTGTCAGGGGCATTAATGCCCCTGACGTTCCATGATATGATCCTCATTCTTATCTAGGAAGGAGGTTCTCCTTCCCAACTATAAATTTTTGTTGCCCCGAGGCATTGCCTGCAATCATTAGCTTGGCCTTGTTTGTCTTCCTACCTCTATTGGTTTTTTTATTTCTATTTGGTGCATTTATCTTTGACTTTGATTGTTCCAGCTGCCTTATTTCCAACAATTCACCTACCTCTATTTCTTCCTAGGGTTCATCTTCTCCCTCTAAGGAATTGTTACTCTCCTCACCTTCTAATTGAGCAATTTCATCTTTAGCCTCTTGTAGAACAACAACATCTTGCAATGTGGCAGTTTGCTCCATCCTTTTCACTTCCTCCCCAGATGGTTGGGACTCTGATCCGATCTTTCCTACTTCTTTGGTTAGTTTCCATTGTTGAGTTTTTATGTATTTTTGAAGTTCTTGAGCCCCTTCCATGAGAGAATTGAGTGCTACCTCTCTACCATACTGGTTCCCCTATCCTAGGCTTCTTTGGCTAGTGGGGCAAAGCCATGGCATTCCAGGAGTTTTTCTCTTGGAGTTTATTGATCTGTTCTAATATTGCCATCCCTAGATAACTCTTCTGTCGATTTGGAGCTTGAATCCTAGGGGTTTAAATTCATACTTCTCTTTTCCTTGTCTGTGATACCCTTAATTCCTCCATTTGAGGTTCCTTGTAGGCAAGAATCTCTAAAGAAGCATTTTCTAGGTTCAGCTCCTTCCCAGATTTTTATCTCCTGATGTCAGCTTCCATACTTTGTCAGAATTTCTACGTTTTTTTATATCCCTGCCCCTTCATCAATTTGCACCAGAATGCATGCTTCATATCCTTCTATTCCATTTATGAAATCCTCATTCACCCCTAAGCACACCCCTAGGGCATCACCTAGACACAACATGACATTTATATTCCAAAATTTTGTGGGCATATCTACCAACTTGATCCAAACGGGAATTTGGTTTATTTTGTAATTCCATGGATCAAATTTAACCCTCCAATTTAGGTAGTGAAATCTATGACCATTCGTAAACAGTGGTTTTCCTTCTACTATTTCTAGCTTTAGACCTTGATCACTACATTCTATGAGAAAAAGAGGATTTTGGTAGTTGATTTATGCTTACCCGATCTTTGAATTTGTTTTTCCACCAAGCTTTGATATCCTCGCTTGGGCATCCCTGTCCAGTCCATTTGGCAAACATGGATTTCTCCATCAATCAATTCACTCTTCATTCAATCATCTCCGATGGCATTTGGAAGAGTTTTCTCCCTCGTGGACGAAGCCCGTAACCTCCATTTGATTTTTTTGATAGTTCCTCCTATTTTCTTTTTGATTGAAAAGGTCATGATCTCTCTAGTTCATTCTTCTTCTGAATTCTACTATTTCCCCCAATTGTTTGTTCGGTTTTCCATTACTCACCAGATTAGGGTTTCCCGATCTCTTGACCTTCCAAGTTTTAGTGGACCGTGTTAGGTTGCCATTATTTTTGCTGTGCCAATTGTGGTCTGATGACTTTCCTTGATGGGAATTTTCCAAGAACCAACCACACCTTTGCTCATTTGTGCACCACCCTTTCCTATTCCTTTGTTGCGCTATCGGTTTCTAGATTCCAATCTGGCATGTGCTTTGATTGTAGGTTTCAGTTTTCAGATTTCCTATCTAGTTTTGGAGAGGGTTGCATTTTTCCACCCATTCACCATTTTCGAATACTCATTGTGGGATGTGATCTAGTTTCTGTTTGAGGGCTTCATGAGTGTTCTTCTTCCTTGTTTCGTCCTCCATCACCAAGTCGCTCCATCATTTTTTCTCCCCTCCTTCATTTTTTTGCTCCTGCTCCTGTTCGCCCTGTTGCACCATTTCTAAAATATTCAAAAATTAATGATTGGGATTTATTTTATTGTGTGCAAATTTAGAATATATAATATTATTTAAGTATGGAGATGAAATATATAATATTTGAAGGGATTCCGTATTTTTTAATATAATTATTTTCTTTATTAAAGATGAAGATGAATTAACTTAAAAATTTATGCGATGAAAAAATTATATAAATGAAATCAACATAATATATATATATATATGTATATATATATATATATATATATATATATATATATATATATAATTTTATGATCTAAAAGTAAGTTTATTAATTGGGTTAGGTAGTTAATAGTTAGGCTTTTTATAGAAGGGTAAAATTACAAAATTTTGTCACACTTTTATAAAGGAATTCACCAACACAAACAACAATTCTGAACTTCTAATACAGAAAATTGATCTCTATTTTTTTGAATTTTTGAAATGATGTAAACTAGTGAAAAGTAAAATACTTGAGGAAGTTTATTCCAATAATTTTTCAAAAAAATTAAATTATTTTGATATGTTTTTAATAAATTTAAGAGCATATTTTGATAGCTAAAAGTTAAAAGAAAAAGTTCCATTGATTTGATGTCAAGAAAAAATAGAAAAAAATATTATTTTCCTCTCATTGTTTTTCCTAAATAGATAACTTCAATATCTAGTGAATGAAAAAACATAAAAAAAATTGATGTATATTTTTCTTGTAACATTGTGTTAAAATTAAATGTATTAGATTTTGATAGTTTTCTTTTTGAGGTCAACTATTATCTATTTCTTTTATAATTTTTTTAAAAAAAGTTATACCCTTTTCAAGAGGATTCTCTCATCAAGTACACATTATATTTTTATATTTTAAATATTTTTATATTTAATAAAAAGTGTAATCAGCCTTTGTTTTTATTTTAACAACCTACTTGCATTATTTAAAATAAAAAATATATTATAACTAATCAAAATATCAAAAAATTATATATTTGAATTTTTGACTAAGCTCTAGAAAAAAGTATTTTTAGATTTTCAAATCATTCTAACTAAAGAAATACCAATTTCAAAATTTGAAAAAAAAATGAAGCGCTTTACAACAAGGATGCCACATAGACAACTTTTAGTGAAAGTGTTTAAACTAAAACCTTTTTGACTAAATCCATTCAGTTGCAAACATACATTCAAATTGAGTGAGATTTTAAATCGAAAAACGAAAAAAAAAGTTAGTTCACATGAAAGGGAACTTCACTTGAAATATCTACCACATATAGGCCAAATAGTTTAGGAAAAAATTGTTTCACCTCAAACTGTTTAGGGAATAACTGTTCCTCTTACAACTATTTAGTTGGCCAAGACTTTGACGCGGGTTTATTCTTTTACCTAGAAAGATAGTTGTAGAAGTAAAATATGTAGTTTGATCATTTATAATGGTTAGTTAATAATATAATTAATTTATTTTCTACATGATATATTTTGCAACTTTTTGTATTATTTTTAGAAAAAAAGATGAAATTATACAATAATAGCAGTGTAGATACAATATGTAAAAGTATAATCAAAAGAAAAGACAATACATATTACTTTCACTCGGGGAAAATTTTTTTGGTAAAATATTTAGCATTACAAAAAAATTTACAATTGTCAAATTTTAACAATTCTCCAATATAATAATGATACTATTCTACTTATCCCTTAAGAATATATTAATATAAATAAGACATATCAAAAAAAAATTAATACATTGTATGAAATAATGTAAAATAAAAACAAGAATATATTAAAACATGGGAATAGAAAGAAAATACCCTAATTAAAACCCTTTTTTTACACAAACTTTCTATTGTAATAAAAAATTATGTGTATTAATGTTATCTATGTGTTAGTTGATTAACGGTTAGATTATTATGAAAAGGCGGTTGTAAACTTTAAAAGGGTGAAGAAATTTTGTAAAGGTCAATGAATAACATAGTTAATTAAATTCCTTTGTTGATATTCCTTTTATATTATTTATAAAATTAACTTTTCATTATATTTTTTATGTTTAATCAAAATATATATACTAATTTATAAGATATATGGATAAATATATGTGGGAAGAATATTTGATTATAATTATTAAATTATTCAAATGGACAACACAAATAAGTTATTCCATATAGTGTATTTGTATGAATGGTGGATGAATGTAGGAATTTTATCATATCTTTTGTAAAGGTTGATATTTCAAGGATTTTAATCTAGTGGAGCTGATAATTATGGTACTAACTTAATTTTTAATGAAGGGGTTTTATTCTTCATTTTTTAAAGTGAAAAAAATCATATAAATTTGTATTAGGAACACCTTTTGAATGGATGGATTGAAAATTTGGCTATTGTTGTCTTCAAAAGAGTTAAAATGTAAGGATTGATGGTTTGAATCTAAATATTTTTTTGAATATATTCAATAGTAGTATTTGAAATTTAAAATTTTATATCAAGTTTACAAACATAAAATAATCTTGAAGATATTTATATTTATTTTGATTAATTGTATTTAACATTCATTTTATAAAAAATAATAGACAAATATGTGATGGTGGAATTTCCAAGGATTTGTCTATTAGAATTTATTTATAATATTCAACAGATTTAAAACCCTATGTTAATTTTCTAATTATAATTTCATAATGATTGTTATTTTTCTATCATTTTTGTGATATATAGTGGTGACTTATTTATAATAGACGAATTCTGGAATGATTTTAACATTTCTATATAACATATGCACAATTTATAATTCTTTCATATTTTAATAATCATAGTAAAATTTAAAATCATTAGAGTTAAGAAGGGTAAAAATGAAGGTTGGGTAGTTTTCTTATTACTACTTACCTTCTTGCTCAAATATCAAATGCATTGGTTGAAAGGTAGTTTTGGTAGGAGTAGTTGCACATAGTTTTAGCTTTTCTAATTGTTTTTTTTGTTATTTTTATATTCATATATTAAGCATTGATGAGGAGTAGTAGTCTATTCTAGTTATTTAATAATATTTCTTATCTCTTGATCTATAAGGTGAAAGTAGGTTTATTATGATGAGTTAGTGAGTGGTTTAATATCTTTTACAAGCATTGCTTATGTGATAGAAGAGCTAAATAGGAGCCAGTTGATATGTGATCAGATAGTTATAAGAATTAAAAGTGCACAAAAATATCAAGATTATCATAATTATAACTAAAAAATCAATAATCTAAACCATATTACATTTGTAACAAACCGAACTAAAATATTAGAAAACTTAAATAAAAGAAAAATTGTAACATTTTAATTAATTTAATAATAATAATAATAATAATAATAATAATAATAATGTTAATGTGGAAAGGCATTCAATTGTAGTGGCATTTGTTCCATGTACATCAACATGGATTAAAAATCATATTAAATTCAGCTGGATCGTTTTAAAGGCAAATAATGAAAAATTCCCACAGTACAAGTAAGGGGTTTGAAAGAGGGATATTTGTTTTATGTTTTATGAGTATTGGTATTTATGATCCCTCACTCCCACTCCATTGTTAGTATTAATTCAATTGTACATAGCATTCCAGTCAGCTGCTCAATTTAGCTAGATTGGGTAGGTGCGGTAGGTAAATGTATTAACTTTGGAAGACTCCAAACAACTCCATATTAGGTTTAGTTGCTTTTAGCTTACTCTTCCATAGGAAGTACTTTCCAACTGCTTCCAAAAGACTGTAAAAGACCTAAATATTGTATTGCAATGTTTATTTAATAGAAGATGAATATATCTTTTCCCTCTATGCTTCATTTTTGCTTTTACTTCATTGTTCTTTATTTCCTCTACCATAATTGAAGTGGTATCGGAGCATAATATAGGACCTAGGTTGCATAAGAATCTTCATACTTAAATGGAGAGTAGCTAGATAGGGTCAAGGAAACCAAAGGAGATATCATTGCTGAAGAAAATTTTGTGGCGGAAGCATAAGCCATTGCTAAGTGAAGCAAAGACTATAGCTTTGAAGGTGTTTAGTCGAGTTTGAAGCTAGGCCCAAATCATTGTGGAGAAATTCATCCCCACTAGTAAAGAAAATAGACAAAATTTCCATCGTCATTAAAAGAGGAGTTTGTATGAAACCATTTCCAAGGTAATAAATCTGCTTTTTTTTTCACATCACTGGGGAATATTATACCAGCTATTACTATTGAAAGTTTATATAACCAAGAATAGTAGAATTTATATTTCTGACCCAAAAAGAGATTGAGGAGTAAAGCCATGGGGAGCTATTGGTTATACGATTGGATTAAGTTCAAAACCCGCAAGAGGGAGGAGACCTCATTTTCTGACCGACCTGAACATCCAAAGCCCTATTGTTTCAAGCATTGCAAGAGACATCCAAGGCATATTCAATAGGGATCTTTGACGAAGGGTAACCATCTTTTAATCTTGGAAGTTTTTTTTTAATCATGGCTACCTCTAATAATTTAACAGACTCCTATACTTCTAGGAAAAAATTATGGATTCTGGTCCTTGAGAATGAATTATTTTCCTGCAAGCCGAGGAATGTTGGGAAACTGTTGAAAATGGCTATACAGAGCCTAGTCCAACAGACTTACCTGCTATGAATAATACTTAGAGAAACACAATTACTAAGTTGAGAGAAAAAGAGAATAGGGAAAAATGTTGGATTCAAAATGTGTCACCAAAAATTGTATACCTTTGAAGAAAAGGACAATTTTGTGCCTAGTTTGGTCCTACTTTAGGTCCCATTTCATCAGATTTCACCCTAAAACAACATTTATAGGCCCCTAAGGTTGCTAATTTTGACATGGAGGCTTGTTATACCCAAGGGATCATTCAAATTATGACAAACAACATTAAAACCAACCAAAAAGTACCATTCCCACTAAAAAATTCCTTAGTGGGACTTGGTCGCTCAAGTTGGTGACTTAGTCCTCTTTGATGACTTTTGAGATTGAAAGCTGGAAAATGAATAATTAATCAAAAATCCCCAATGGGTGTTGGCTTTGTAGGTTAAAATTCTCAATAATTAGGTCATGTTGCTTATATATACTTTTTTTTAGGTCATTTTGCAACTCTCTCTTAGTCATTTTTCACATCCAACTCCAAAAACCAAGTGCAAAACATCTTCCTCAAGAAGATTCATCTCTCACACAACAAAAGTTGGAGATTTTAGACAACAAACTAGGGATTTTTGTAGGTCTAGAAGCTCACTTCACATCCAAGATCACTTATGGACAACGGTTGGAGATAGATGCCTATGGAGATTCATGGAGAAATTTAGGTTGAAGAGGTGCAACTAGCCACCAAATCATACCTAAAGACTGATTTCAAAGTGCCTCCATCTTCTACCTTCAACCCATTTGTAGATTTGAGGTTTGCATCCCATTTTCATTCCTTATTACATTCATTTGCAATGGTGAAGGATTTCTAGGGTTTATATTCTTGCATCATTTCAAATCTTCAACATACATATTATTCTAGTGCAATATAATGAGGATTTTCTTTGTTTCAGGTTTTCCTAGTTCTAGACACACTTAAGGCTAGGGTTTATGGGGATTTCTATTTCATTTCAAGTTTAAATACAAACTAGGGGTTTGACCAAGGAAAACCCCACATTAGACACACAAATACATTATGTTTTACAAGTTATTTTCAGGTTTGGAGCAGGATTCTCATGAAGAAGCAGAATATAGACCAAAGGCCTCTAAGTCCACTTATGGTTTTTTAGAAAAGTAGAAAGGGACTAGGTCACCCATAATGGCAACCTAGTCCCAATGAAGCTTTTTGACACTGAAAGTTGTAGATTCGGGGACCCAGTTCACAAAAATGGCTTCTGGAGCAGATTTCTCGAAAGGGGACTAGGTTTCCCTACTTGGCATAAGTGTCCCAGGTGGCCCAAAACCCTAATTTTCTAGTTTTCTAGTGACTTCCACAATCTCTGCTTCAGCCCCCTTCAGTTTCTAGGTGCACTTCTCTGATATGTTAGGTTAATTAGCTCACATTGCTTGCATTTATATTGCATTACACCATATGTTTTCTAGCAACATAAGTGTTATTAGTTTAGGGTTAAATAGTTAGGTTTTCATAGCACATTTCAGCACCTTTGGACATCCCACTCACATATCCAACCCCTAAACATTCAATGAATTGCAAGATTTAGTGCCCCTAGAAGTGAAGGAAAACTCTCTTCCTTCTAGGTAAAACCCTAGAAAGTTGTAGAGGACCCATTTTGTTAACTCCACACAAAGCAACACCAAATTTTGTGGTTGATTTTGCTGAACCTACATTTCAACACATTACATACTTCTGATTTTCATTGCATTTGTATATTAGGAGCTCTTTCTTTAGCATTGCATTGAATGTTACATTTTGTAAACAAGTATCCTAGGGTTTTTCATCTTGCATTAGTGAAAATGCATCATATATGGTAGTCTTTTAATTGCATGATACAAAAAATTGACATATATATTATACCTTTGCATGCTAGTTCTCAGAAACTTGCATTTTTCATCAAAAAATACATTAAAAACTCAAAAAACATTAATACTAGGACTAAGTCACCAACCTAGGCAACCTAGTCCCAATACACATTTTGCATCAGTCCTTTCTTCCTTTGCTTTCCAGATTCTGTACTTTCTATTTCCTTATGTTAATGTTGGGTTTCAATTTTTTTTCTCTGTTATATGGTTATTCTTAGCTTAAAATGGCATCTATGAGTGGTATTAAAAATTTACATGTTTCCTTTTTGGCTTTAGTTCCTAGTTCTATCAAAGTAGAATCTAGGAAACATACACATGAAAACATAGATAACTCACATGATAGAATGCACACACTTGTTCACTATAGGAATACTATTTCATCTAAATCTTTCAGTAGTGATGATTTTGATAAGTTAGTTGAAGCTCTTGAAGGCTTCCTCTCACTCACCTCATCAACTAAGATTGGTGATGATATAGTTACAACTCCCCCACCCCTATCTTCCAAAAATTTTAGTTGTGATGATATGGGTATGTTAGATGATGTCCTCAAAGATTTCATCTCCCCTACTTCATCCACTATGGTTTGTTCTGATGACCAAACTAACACAAAATATGTCAATGTCATACAACTTCAATTCGTTCTATAGCCACCTTGTCCTAAACCTTAAACCCCAACCCAACTTCAGCTTACCATTTACCCTCCTAAGAATGATACCATTTCCCACATAGATTATACCCGAATAACCCACATTCCCAACAACCATCTCCCTCCACTTCCCTACCCTTACCCAACCCCATCTTACATGCAACTCCTCGTTTCAACTCACAACTTAGAGAGTATGATTTGGTTGAACAACTTAAAACCACTCCCGCCAAAATATCCCTTTGGAATCTTCTTCAAAATTCCCCTAACTATCGCTCCATGCTTCAAACATCCTTACAACAAATAGTGGTCCCTCCTGGTATGAGAACTAATGGTGTGGTGGCTCTCCTAAATGACATGAACACATCTAAGGTGGATATTACTTTCTATCAACATGAGCTACAACCATTAGAATTATGCCAAAAAAATGAAGCCTTTATGATTATTGCCCAGTATGATCGGATAGGTATCAAGAGGACCGTTATTGATAATGGCTCTACCCTAAATGTGTGTAGTGTGAAGCTTCATGATAGATTACATGTGGACCGATCGTAAATCCAATCTCATCTCATGGGCATCCAAGAAACAACCCATAGTTTCAATATCTTCGATAGAGGCAGAGTATGTGGCTACAACTACTACAACTTGTCAAGTAGTATGGCTAACACGAACACTAAATGATCTTGCACATATTGAAAAGGAGCCAGCTCCTATTTCTTGTGATAATAGTTCAACAATTGCCTTGTCCAAAAATCATGTCTTCCACAAGAAAAGCAAGCATATTGACACTCGATTTCACTTCATTTGACAGCTCGTCCAAAATGGAGACATTTCTCTTGACTTTTGTGGATCACGAGATCATCTAGTAGACATCTTTACAAACCCATTGGGAAAGAATTCTTTTGAATTTCAGAGAAAACACTTAGGGATTGTTAGTGTTGATAATTGTAATAGTTGAGATTAGGAGGGAGTGATAGTATTAATTCAACTATACGTAGCATTCCAGTCAGCTGCTTAATTTATCTAGTTTTGGTAGGTGCAATAGGTAAATGTATTAACTCGGAAAGACTTTCGATAGCTCCATATTAGGTTTAGTTACTTCTAGCTTACTCTTTCCATAGCAAGTAGTTACCAGCTGGTTCTAGAAGACTGAAAAATACCTAAATATTGTATTGCAATGTTTTTTGAATAGAAGATGAATATCTATTTTCTCTCTATGCTCTGTTTTTTCTCTGCTTCATTGTTCTTCATTTCCTCTGCCATAATTGACATCCACCATGTATTTATATTATGATCTTCCCAACACACCCACTTCCATAGTCGAAGGTGGCGTGACATCTCTCATTTGAGTGGGAGGAGTGTTTCAGCACTCAGGACGGAAATCCAAAGGGTGGACTTCGTCTTGCAAATTAAAACAATATAATTGGTAGAAATAATCGTACGAAATGGTGGGCTCAAAAAAAGGGCAATGAGAATGTGCATAACGTCAGCCACATACCTTGTCAGCTTCTTTAAGAGAGTTTTAATGTTTTGTATATACTCGCACATGACCATCGTTTTTCAATCTATTCTTTTGTTGTCACTACACAGTCAAAAAACAATACTTAGAATTTTTCTATTAATGCATCCATAATTTTATTCAATTATATGGCTGAAAGGAATCTTGCATAAATTATTGTGACAAATTCGGTGAACCTTTCCTTTTATGCACGCATGCTTCGTATAATATATATCTTTTGACTTTGTGGATTCTTATTTTCTCTGGCTCTTACACCGTTACTGTTCTTCTATTTTTGTATGGGCTAAAATTCAGTTTTGAATAGTTTTGAATTTTTAGAATATTTTCATTATAAATTACGTGGGTACGATCTATTGCACTGTGGAGAAATAATATCTCAAAATATATTTCCGAAAATCAATTTCTGGCGCCTTCATGACCAGTAACACACGTTGTAAGGTATGTGAAGCAGGAAAGTGAAATACAACTTTTCTCTGATGGTGATAATTTATTTCTTCCTTTCTGTGAGGGCTTTATAGATCTGTACGATTATATGTAGAGGAGAAGGTAAAAGAAGTGAACGAGGCCATTGTTTAATGCTCTGTATGGGTAGTCATCTCGGAAAATCGACTACATCTATCTTTTTAACTTGGTCATTCACATTTGTCAGGATCTCGATTTGATTGTCAATTACTGAAATGACAAACTTGAAGCCATGACTTACCTTTGCAAATATAATCAGTTCCTCCTACTTTTACATGAATCACTCACAACTTTGTCTGATTAGGGTGTTGTGCATGAATGAAATAATCGATTTCTCTGACCGGTAAGCCGAACTATCTTCCTTTCTGAAGTAGCCAATCTTACTGAAAACAAGAGGAGGTACATATTAACATTTACATTTTTAGCTTTTGATGTGATCTTTCACACTATAGGAGCTCGGATAACCGTGGTTGCAGTAGTTCCTTTTGGTTGCCTAACTGAAATTGAGACCTTAGGTGCTGCAGTCATTGTAACTTCTTCCTTATTTGAAAGGGTAGGTGGATCTGATCTTACTCTCCTCTGTGTCTGTGACAAGGTTCCAGAATCCACGTTAATATTTTAGTTTTTGCATGTCTCACCCAGTTCAATTATATAGGGACAATGTTGGAATAAAACTACCTACCTTACCTTGAGATTTCACTTGCCCTGTCGTCGCCTTCTCAGAACATGCAAAGCTCATTTGTAATCATGGAATATTTGTGTTCGATGGATCCGCAATGTTCACGTAGATTTTTTTACGTAGACGTCAGTGCCTCCCCCTCATGTTGTATGCGTTTCTATTCATGACAAGGAAATTATCCCAGGAAATATGGTAGTAATTAGTTAGGTAAGCAGTGGAGGATTTGGCAATGTTGTGTCATTATTTAGGTGTAGGTCTAGTTGTTATTGATGGGTACTTGCCATACCTTTAGACATTGAATCCCAACAGCACACTCTATCCATCTGATCCAAAACACTAAAGAAAAAAACTAAAATTCTTCATTAGTTTTCCATTCCTCGTGCCTTTAATACAAACTAACCTTTAATTTTATTGAGTTAAGGAAGGCAGCCACCTACCGCTTGAGTTCCTTATAATTGATTGTTAGGTGGTAATACTCCTTGAATTTAGTTGTGATTGGGGTCTGGGATATGAATAATAACTTCAATATAGCCTGGTTGAGGTCTCTATGAAAATACTGGCCTGGTTGAGTGGAAAGTGGAGCACAATTGGGATATAAATGTGATCGCAGAGCGTTTACCATTTTTAATTAATTTTAGAGATTATGTGATTACAAAACATTAGATAAAATTTACATGACATTTATTAATTATTGTATTTTAATGTAGAAAATTGTATTCTTTTATATTTTCACACTTTGCTTGAGCCCTCTTAATTAAAATAGACTTAATTGTGCCTTAGTAAGTTTTATTTTTATCTACAAACCTAATAAATTATATTTTTTGAAGGGGAAACCTGACAATAATTAATACCAATACATAACACATTACCTTGAGCAATGTGTGTTATAGAAATAGGGACTTGGGACCCATTTTCCCATGGGTGAATGGGTCCTCCCTAGGCCTTTGAACCTACATTTAAATTATCTTTTTAGGCGGTGTTTTAACATCTCTAAATTCAAATTTCAATGTCAGCTTGTAATGTTTAATTTTTGGGAAATTAAGGATACATACCTATAAATACAAGGTTATTTCATCAAATCAACATCTAATAAATCTATGAATTCAAGTGAGCAAAAGAAATATCAAAATTTATGGTCAAGGGCATCTGAGAATAGATTTATCAGTGATTTATTACAACAATCAAGATCTCAAGCATCATTTCAAGGTCAAGTAAGCATAATGCATGTTTTTCGAGTTATCATTGTGTTGTAGGTTTCAAAGATCAAGTCAAGTATTCAAAGCATCAATTCAATCATCAAGATCGATATCCATTGAAGCCATTTCATGCAAGATCAAGATCAATATTGCAGATTTCGAAAGGTTTATTCAAGGGTTTGGCGAGTTGCAACATAGCATTATTCATTCGTCATTCCTTTCATATTTTATTATTTCAATTCAAGGTTTAATTACCCAAACAAGGTTTGATGAAAGAAAACCCCCATTCACCAAAAAAAAACAATTTTCTCTCTTGTGCTTGTGTTACAGATTTTAGGTTCAAGAAGGATTGAAGATCTCTTGAAGAGAAAGATTGGAAAATTTATAAAAGTTGTTGTCAATTCATGGAAACTCACCTACATATTTGATTCCTTACTTTTTGACACTGCAACCCAGGTGAAAACTAAACCTACAAACTGACATCAGAGGTTCCTGAAATTTATTTGAGACCCCTGAGCAGAGACCCATTCACCCATGGGTGAATGAGTCCTAGACAACCTCCTGAAACTGCCTTTTGGTGACTAGTACATGGTGTTCTACCCTTCTCATATCTACATAAAGTTTTATGTTTCTATTAATATTGAACTTTGAATTGTTGTTTCAAGTTAGAATGAGCATAATTTAGTAGATTTTTTATTTTTTATTTTTCTCCTAAAATTTTTGTTTAGATTAAAACCCCCATCCTCAAGCATAAAGAAATTGGTAGGTTTCCTCATTGAGTTGAATCACCTAAGGGTTGTAAAACAACTGTTTGTGTGGATCTCATTTCCTAATGAAATAGTGATAAATAGGTCCATATTTTAAATTAGTGAACCCCTTCCTTCTAAACACGCCTATTTTTCACCCTATTCAATGTTTAGTCATAAAAATATGATCATTTAAACTCATATGCTATTTTACTTTGTATGAAGGGATTAAAGTGATCAAATAGTAAATAGGTAAGGTTGGTTATTCGATATGGTTCACATGAATGGTTAAAAGGAGTGATATATAAACCCTGAAAATATATTTTTTATGTTTGATTACATAGTAGGAAGTTTTGATAAGGAAGCACACAAGTACTTTAATGTTTTCCAAACAACTAGTAGAACAACAAGATACAAAACTAGATATATGTATTATTTTCAATGGATTCTCTTAAGCAATCTTGAACTATAACTATATTATAGATTTTACATATATAGGCATGCTTAAACTTTTGTTTTTTTTGTTTCTTATGGTTATCATGTGTGAGCTATAAAATTTTCACACACTAATGGTTGGAGTGAGATGTAAATTACTAAGCATGTTTTTGTCCATTATAATTTTGTTACATTTATTGATTTTATCTTTTTCCATGATAGAAAAAATATAGTAGATTTAACATTTCATTTGTAGTTTAAAAGAGTTATTTTGTCGGTAATAATGTGAAAACAGAAATAAATGAGTATAAAATGTGTAAAAATATGAATATCTATATAATAAAATGTTAATTATTTTAAAACAAGAATAATAAGTTGGAAAAAGATTAATTTAATCAGATATTTTAAAATAAAAATGGGAAAGAAACCCTCTAATAAGAGAAGATGTGATAAGTTGAAGTACATGTAATAAATCCCCTATAAAAAAATATTATGATGTGAAAGATAAAAAAGTATATATAGTGGCTACCCTTGAATTACTACTCTTTTATTTCCACACTTAGTTCTCACTTAATCAACCAAACATCTTCTCACTATATTTAAAATGACAACTTCATAGATTTTCTAATTGCAATCATGTTGATAACTCTTCACTACAATTCATATACTCTCATTAGAATATCATAATTTCTCAATGTCATGATCATCACTAGATCAAATCCTAATCCTTGATGGTTCATTTGCTATGAAATTGCCTACAATATGTTATGGGAATCAAGGGTTTCAGAATTCACACACCCAGGCTAGAGAGAGTTCTTTCTCTCCTTATATACAAGATGTTTGCTATTTCTTTTAAAACATAACTATTCATTGAAAAACTATTTTAAATCTAATCTAATTAAAATATAATAAAAAAAAACATGACAATAATTTTTTGTTTCCATTCTAATCATTAGTGTACAAAGACACACAAAACCACTTAGGAACCATATAATTAAAACATCCCATCTCACATAGTGATTGGCTGAAGCGTACATCATTTATACATAATTTATATAATTCCTACTTATGATACACTTACATAAGTGATTAGATCTTATACATTTCAAAGGTACACATGAGGGTTAGCTCAAGCATATATCACCTATACCTAGGGTGAATAGCCCATATCACATCAGAAGTACACATGGTGACTAGCTTAGGTGAATCTTGCATATACATAATGTAAATAACTTATACTTACCTTATATGTCCATAATATGAGAAATAGTGCATACATTCACACAAATAGAATGACTAGCCCAAGCAACCAAGAGATACAATTTGAGTAACTTAACAATATCACAAGTGCATAGAGTGACTAATTAGCCAAACGGAAGTAGTTGCAACCTTACTATAAGAATATTTTCCTTAATTTACACTAAAATAGAATCTTATAAGTACACCCCATGTTGCACTCTAGGTCCCATCATTTATTTCAATTTATAGCTACAAGTGATGACAAGAAATCATCCCATACTACTTTCTATTATAACCAAAAAAGGTATAAGTACAAAAATATACATAATACGTGAGGCCATTTTTATAAACTACTCAGTATTTGACTAACACAAATGTAGTAACCAAGTACTAATAGGAAATATATTTAATATTACTACATGCATCTACCCCTTAGGTAATTCACTAACACTTTCCCTTTAAGTGTATCCAAAAACAGAAAAACATCAATTCATTTGTATTGTAATATTTGAAAAAAAACCATCCACGAATGCAAATGTATGAAGGAAAGAAAATATAAAATTCATAAATGAGTAAGAATAATATCTATTCTACTCAGGAAGTTGAAAATAATACAATGAGAAGGAAATTGATATTACAAAGGGAATCCTTTGGTTTTATAGGCCAAGGTGAGAGATAAGATATCATAATATTATGGAAAGTGTCTTATTATTATGATATGAGACTATGTCACCAAAAAGTGTGTACTTTGACACTTTTTGCTTATTTGGACTTTTTCTTGTCGATTTTGAATTATTTTCAGCCTCTTTTTACCCCTTTCCAAGCCTTGTGTTGAAGTGTTGTAACGTGCTAAAAAACATTTTCACACTCTCCTACGCTTGTCATCACCAAATTAACCCCTTGTTATGTTATAATGACCCCTTAATACACATGCAAATCTTATCTTAGTGAATTTTCATGAGACAATCTCGACAACAAACAATAATAACATTTTAATCCCCAAAAATCAATGAAAAATGCCCAGGTGGACTAGGTTACCACCTTGGGCAACCTAGTCCCATGTGGCATAAATTTCAATTTCAAGTTAATTTCTTTTGAGATTTTGGTCTCAAAAACCCTAAGGTTGTCTTTTATGGTGTTATTTCAAGAAAATTAGGGCATAACTTGTATAAATAAGCTCCAAAAATCTAACTCCTCATTATGCACCATCCACTTTCTTCTCCACCTCTCTCTCATCTCTTCTTCTTCACAAGCAAGCTAGGGTTTGATCCTTCCAAGTCAACAAGATGCCATTTCTGAAGCATTCAAGGGCTAATTGCTGCAACAACACAAGATATCTCATCATGGCAAGGTAACTTATTCCATTACTCCATGATTCATTTCATGCTTTACTTCATTTTTTCTTTGTTTGATTTGATTATCTAAACGAGGATTGACCAAGGCAAGCCCCCATACTCTAACAATCAACAATTTTCCCTCTTTGTGTCATTTGTAGGTCTTGTAGGTAGATTAGGTAGAGAACCGAGTTGAAAGATTCTTCAACAAGTTGTCCAAGCTCTTTAGGGTTGAAGAAACCCTATTTGAAGCTTGGAAGACCCCCACAAATCAGATTTTGCACTTTCAGGAGCAAACCCTTGGAGAAGTAGAAAACATAGACCTAGGGCTCTAGATTCGATCTTCTAGTTCACAGAAATTTAGAAGAGGACTAGGTCACCACTTTGTGTGACCTAGTCCCACTAAAACTATTTTCTAGAAATCTTGGTAGATCTAGATACCCTTTTGGCTGAAACAAGCTCTAGACCAGTTTTCCAAAATTTTCCCGAAGAACGAGTAGGTCACCCCACTTGGCACAAGTGTCCCTTTCAGCTTCAACATCAAATTCAGCAAAATTTATAGCTCCTACAAGGTTTTAGGTTCACACCCATTTCATCTCTAACCTTATTTTCTAGTTTAATGTATATTTCTTAGGTTATTATGTATATACTTATATATCTCAATGTGTTTTCCAGCATAGTTACATTTCTTAGGGTTTTATTACTAGTTAGTTTATTTTATTTATTTACAACACTTAGACACATTCACACTCCTCACAACCCCCAATCAAACCCCCTTTGAATGAACCCTAAAATGTAAAGGTGTGAAAGAGAGTTCATTTCCCACTAGCTAGCTTGTAGGTGAAAAACCTTAGATGCTCATTGGGGAATCCTCTTTCCCTTCTTCATGTTTGGTGGTTCATTTTGGTGAACCCAAAATTCCACACCTTATTTTCTGATTTGGACTTCTTCACCATCCTAGGATTAACTTGCATTGCATGTTGCATTCTAGGGTTTAAATTTTGCATTAGTGAAAGGTGCATTCTAGGTTGCATTTTTGTACTTAAATCATTACAAACTATCTAAAAATTTTCATTTTATTCTTGTACCTACATTGTGTAACACAAAAACCACCTAAACCCATCAAAATTTCATATCAAAACTCAAAAAAATCACTAGGAGGACTAGGTCGCCATCCTGGGTGACCTAGTCCCTTCAGGTTTCTGAAACTACCCTTTACAGAGCTAAAAACCCATTTTCTAGGATTTTTTTTGTACCATTACCTATTTATATCAGTTGGTTGAGTTTTTGTAGCATGCATTTTATTAAATCTAGCATAAAATAGATTATTTCATTCATTTCTTAGTTTTAATTTTGCATATACTCCATTTCTTTTTCATATTGTTGCATAGTGTAATTAGAAAATTACCTTGTTTCCCATCTGAAAATTGCATTTCAATATTTTAGTTTAAATAATTGCATTTCATTCTCTTTCCTCTTTCCTTTCTTCATACAATTTTTTCTTTTAAAAGATGTGGCTTTGATTTGGTTTCAAATGGATTTCATAAATACAACATTGCTTCTTATAAGTTCAATGCAGATTATAATAATGAATTCATTAAGGAACATATTAACAACCAAAACATTGACACTATTCTTAACATTGCATTACCCCTAGATGAGGACATTTGTGTTGACAATCATGACCATCATACTTGTACCTCTCCCCATACCAAGCTCCTATTAGTGAAGAAGGTATTTTAGTGACAGAAGACACAAGTGTTGAGGATCTTGATTGTCCCTCTCCTTATCCCCCTTTTCCAACCATTCAAAAACAAATATTTCTTGACTTCACCTTCCCTAGTCCCCCTAACCATGACCATCAACCTTTTCCTTCCTCTCCTATCTCTCCTCGATGCAAAGAGGATGTGTTGGTGTTAGAAGGTACCTTGCCCAAGGGTTATGAGACTATTGACACACCCTAACCTAATGCTCCTCCCCTTTGGGATAATCTATTTGACACTCATAGTGGATCTTCTCTTGATGTCTCCTCCCCTTGTGATGAAGCATGTGATGAACCTCTCCCATGCTCTCCTACTAGGGTAATGGTATGGAACAAGAGAATGAGACCCTAGACAATCAAATAGGCTACCCTCTTACCCATCCCCCTCCTCTCTATCCCACCATTGATCATTCCCCTACTAGCGATGAGTTATTTTAGAAGAACCACTCCTTGAATGTCAAGCACATGAAGCTTGAAGCTTGTAGTTCTTCTAAACTCTCTCCTCCTAGGGAGGATATCATGATGCAAACCAAGGATAAAACTGACTCTCCTTCCAAAGGGGATGTTAATATTATTCAACCTCAACTCATCCTTTCTCCACCTTCTAAACCTAAATTCACTCTCTCCCCACCTAAGCCTAACATGTTGCATCAATTGAGTCATGATACCATTTCTCATAAACATTATGTACCTGAAACAACCCATGTTCTTAACCATCAAGCTTGACACCTTTACTTTCATCACCCTATTCTTCCTATTACCCCTCACTTCAATTCCTTCCTTAGGGAGTATGACCATGTTGACCAACTAAGGAATACTGCCACATAAATATCTTTATAGGACCTTATACAAGCCTCCCTTGACTATGACCACATGATGCAGGAAGCCTTACAACACATTACTATCCCTTCTAATGTGAAAAAAAATGACATTGCAACTATGATCCAAGGCTTAAATGCTAACATTGTGTTCCACCAAAGTGAGCTCCCTCCTTTTGATGTACAAAACAAAGTTGAATCCTTCATGATGATATCTCAATACAAAAGCATATAGATAAAGTGAACCCTTGTTGATAATGGCTCCACTATCAATGTGTGTAGTGTCAATCTCTTGGATAGGCTCCATGTCGATAGATTGACCATCCAACCTTCCTCCTTATCCCTCACTGGATTCAATAGTATCAAACAAAAATCGCTTGGTGTGATCACTTTACCTCTTATAGTTGGAGTGGCCACATTAAACACATTGATCCATGTTATGCCAAATGATTTTTCACCTAACCTCATTTTGGGCAAGCCATGGATTCATGCAATGAATGGCATGCCTTTCACACTTCATCGAAATATGAAGTACATCTACAATAGCAAAGTGTACACACTTGATGTTGATACTGAACCTTACACGGTATTACACCCTGAGCAAAACAAATCCAAACCCTTCACCACTAGACCAACCCAACATGCGGCACTCATAAAACCAAATTCCCTTGACGATGGTTGGGGTTCCATAGACTTCACCCCTCCTTTACTAGGAAGATCTAAGATCACAAGCAACACCTCTACAAAGGGACACACAGTCTTGTAACACAAGACTCAGCCGATCCTTCGATAGAATCCCCCTCAACTCCTTTAGCCACGAATTCAAACAATGAACCCTCACCTAATCCAAAGAAGCTAAAAAAGCTCTACGTAAAAGGTTATGAGATCATGAAACAACTTGGCTATAGTGGACAAGGTTGTGGTGCTAACGAACAAGGTATTTGCAACCCTATCAAGCCTCATATGCAAACATCCAATCATGGTCTTTGATTTTGTCCCTTCATCGAAATCATCAAACCTTCCTCCCACATCAACAACATCCCAAATCAATCTTCTAAACCAACCTTAGAAAGGGACCCTTTCACACCAACACATAACTGTTTGCTTAAAGCCAATGTCATCTCACAACCCACTCATGATTAAGATTTTACACACTCCTCCAGAGGAGTATACAAAATATCATAATGTATAGAGCCTTGTGTAGGTATGCCATCATATACTAAGAAAAATCCTTCCTTTTTTCCAACCCAAGGACCACCTTCTACCCTTGATCAATAGGGTATCTTGTTGAGACTCCTCCAAGATAACTTGATATCCCTTCCTCCTAGAAATCGAAAGAAATGATCCAAAAAACATTCATTTTGTGCTTACCACTGAGTTTATGGTCATCACACTAATGAGTGTAAGGCCTTGAGTTGAAAAATCCCACATATTAAGGATTGTGGTGTCCTTCCTTCTATGAGGCACCTCATTCCTCTAATCGATACTGATTTTCACCCTTCCTTGCATCCCCTCAATCCTTTTGGCTCACTCTTGTCCTGCACTAAGTGGGGACAAGAGGTTATTTAGCCTTCTTCCCTCGTATGTCACATGTCATTCTCTCTTTCGACTTGTCATTAATATTTCATGAACATATAAGATCAAAATTGGGATGTGGATGACATGTATTAAGATTGACCTGCATGTGACCTACACTCCTTTTCATGACACAACTTCTTGGAAACATATGACTTGGCATAGGGCTTTCCGAACAAGCTCTCACATCCTCTTCTCCTCTTCTAATTTAAAGTATTTTTTCATAGTATGGTGATTCACAATTCCTTTATAGTGGGGGCATACATCACCACTCACATTTCATTGTGCAATATTCCTTTTTCTTGCGATTTCTTCTCTTGAAAAAATTACACACAATGTTGCTTAGGATTGAGACATTTTTAGTTTTCCTCTTGTGCATACAAGATGAGCCCATGCCTCTCTTGCGTACAATATGTGTACATTTGCACTTTGCCTCTCTCAGAAACATTACACATAATTTTTCCTAGGATTGAGACATCACAAGAAAAAAGAAAAATCCCTTTGAAACACCATCATTTCAAAACATCACTTTCTTTTGTGGCGCCTTATCAAAAGTTATCAAGAGGTATAACTTTGGTATGGTTAAGTGGGAAGCCCAAAAAGTGGCACGACTTTCCCCATAGCCACCTTTTTGAGTACATACCAATCATGTGCATGTTTCTCACCTTTTGGGACTTCTCACCTCACAGACAACCTAATGTTTTGTGGCCCTAGAGTGAGCACAAATTTTGTTATTCTATTCACACAAATCCTTGTCATTGCATGATCACACATCTCGTCTTGTTGTAAGGAATTCACCCTTGAATGTATTTTGCATTGATGTCAGGTTGACTTAGAATCTCAAATCCTTGGGGGCTTGACCACCTCCATCTTTTCTCATTCTTCTTCTTTGTCATTTTTCACCATTTGAATCATGTGGCTACTTTAGTGTGAGTTTGAAGCAAGTTCATACTCTCACTAAAGTGGGGGCTAAATGTGTCGCCAAAAAGTCTGGACTTTCATAGTTTTCGCTCATTTGAACCTTTTCCTGTGGATTTTGGACCATTTTCAGCCTCTTTTTACCCCTTTCCAAGCATTGTGTTGAAGTGGTGTAAGGTGTTGCAAAACATTTTCACACTCTCCTAGGCTTGTCATCACCAAATTAACCCCTTGTTATGCTATAATGACCCATTAATACACAAAAATCTTATCTTAGTGAGTTTTCATGAGACAATCGTGAAAAGAAACAATAATAATATTTTAATCCCCAAAAATCAATGAAAAATGCCCAGGTGGACTAGGTCACCACCTTGGGCGACCTAGTCCCATGTGGCATAAATGTAAATTTTAAGTTAATTTCTTTCGGGATTTTGGTCTCTAAAACCCTAAGGTCGGCTTGTATGTTGTTATTTCAGAAAAAAAATATGGCATAACTTGTATAAATAAGCTCCAAAACCCTAATTCCTCATTATGCACCACCCATTTTCTTCTCCACCTCTCTCTCTCATCTCTTCTTCTTCACAGGCAAGCTAGGGTTTGATCCTTCCAAGTCAACATGACGTCATTTCTGAAGCATTCAAGGGTTGATTGCTACAACAACACAAGATCAGTCATCATGGCAAGGTAACTTATTCCATTATTCCATGCTTCATTTCATGCTTTACTTCATTTTTTCTTCGTTTGATTTGATTATCTAAAAGGGGCTTGACCAAGGCAAGCTCCCATACTCTAACACCAACAAGTTTCCCTCTTTGTGTGATTCGCATGTTTTGTAGGTAGATTAGGTAGAGAACCAAGGTGGAAGATTCCTCAACAAGTTGTCCAAGCTCTTTAGGTTTGAAGAACCCCTAGTTGAAGCTTGGAAGACCTCCACAAATCAGATTCTGCACTTTCGAGAGTGAACACCTAGAGAAGAAGAAAACACAGACCTAGGGGTCCAGATTCCATCTTTTGGTTCACATAAATTTAGAAGAGGACTAGGTTGCCACTTTGGGTGACCTAGTCCCACTGAATCTATTTTCTAGAAATATTGGTAGATTTGGATACCCTTTTGGTTGAAACAGGCTCTGAATCAGTTTTCCAAAATTTGCTCGAAGAAGGACTAGGTTGCCCCACTTGGCACGAGTGTCCCTTTCAGCTTCAACACTAGATTCAGTAGCATTTCTAGCTCCTACAAAGTTCCAGGTGCACACCTATTTCATCTCTAACCTTCTGTTCTTGTTTAATGTATATTTCGTAGGTTATTCTATATATACTTATATATCTCAATGTGTTTTCCAACATATTTACATTTCTTAGGTTTTATATTACTAGTTAGTTTATTTTATCAATTTATAGCACTTAGACACATTCACACACCTCACAACCCCCAATCGAACTCCCTTTGAATGAACCCTAGAATGAAAATATGTGAAAGAGATTTTATTTCCCACTAGCTAGCTTGTAGGTGAAAAAACTTAGAGGCTCATTGGGGAATTGTCTTTTCCTTCTTCATTTTTGGTGGTTCAGAGACATAAAGTGATAATTATCATATGTGTTCCCTAAGTAAACTTAAGTGATAAGGTGTGAAAAGGATGTAAGTGGATAACTAATTAGGAAATAAGCTAGTTATATAAAGTAACATGTTTGGGTGATCCCACAATACTCGTTTACATTTTTTGGGCAAACTCGACATTGAACTGATTTTTTGTAATTAAATCTTCACTTTCAGGCTCCTATAGCGGCTAAACTGTGAGGAATTTGAAGACGATGAAAAGTAGTGATTTGTCAAATTTTTTCTATATATTATAAATATTTATTTTAAAAAAAAATTGGAATCAGATTGCACTTTTTTTTCATTTCCTTTAAAAACTAGTTTTTATCAGTAAACAACATTTTTAAGGAGTGATGTTCACCGTATACAACATAATTTTTTTTGTATGAAGGATAAAATTATACTTTTGTTCGAATTTAGATTTGTAACTATGATATCTAATCAGTTAATTTGGTTTCATAGTTTTTTAAGAAATATTTTTTACTTAATCAAGTTTCAAAGTCAAACCAATTAAAATTCAGACATAGGCAGACTATATACAACATAACTTTTTCTGTATGTATCAAAATTCTAAATTTTTTTAATGGATCAAGGACATCAATACCCAGCTTGAGCATATTTTTCAAAATTTAATTTTGATAATGTACTATTTTTCCATATGTACAGAACAAAGAGCTTGATTTTCGGTGAAAAACCTACATTCACAAGAAATAAAAAATAAATATAATAATTAAATTAAATTTAGTTAAAATTATACATTTTTGGAAGCTTATAATAAGGAATACATACTTACAAAAAATAAATTTAAAATGAACTCATTTGATCACCCAAAAGGCAAATCAAAAGTGGTTTTTTATCAAGATTTTGATAGGTGTAAAGGAGACTTCATTATAGGTGTGTTTTAAAACTAGTGAGGTTCTATCCAAAGGGGCTTGGTATAAGGTGGTTTGATCAAACCCTCTTCAGTTGGAATCATTTAAATGGAACTTTTTAAGGCTTAAATCATTATGTTTTCTACAAATATGTGATTTCAGGCAAAATTGGGATCTCCCAGAAAGTGTAAACCACTATTGTGGCAGTACCCGTTTACATTAACACACCCCATTAAGTCATATTCAAGGGAAATCAAAATAAAGATAGGTATGAATTAGAAGGTGTGATAAGGTACCCATATATAAAATATCTATTCAAATAGAAGAGGGTAAAAGCCAATGGGAAAATCTACCTCACATGAGAGCATGAATGAAAAAGGTTTAAATGACACCCCTAAAGAAGATTTCCTAGACTGCCAAGAGAGACCAAATATGAAAATAATTTCTCTTAGTAAAGAGTTTAATGAAGATATAGTCAACCAATTTTTTATAGGATAGTAATAAAAATCAATGACTTGCTCCTAAATCAATTCGCAAAGAAAATAAGTATGGGTTTCAATATGTTTGCTCTACTGATGATAGATCAAATTCTTAAATATTTTGATGGTGCTCTAATTTTCATAGTAGATGAATGACAATTTCTCAAAAGTGATATAAATTTTAGTGAGGATACTTTGACAAATTTTTATGATAGCTCATCAAATGTTTTGATACCAAGCAATAGACAAAGAGTCACTAAATAGCGGCCCCACTAAAAAATCATGGGAAAATCCTCATTAAATGGGTGATATTACACTATACATCCATGCAAGATACTGAGTATTCTTGGATGTGCTCTATTGGATCCCCTCTTTCCCTATATTTGTCAAATTTTGGTATTTCAAAGTTCTTGGGGAAAGGTATCATAAATAAGGACCGATCAAAAAGATATGGACATATATCTTGTAGAGAATAGATATTCTTTGGTTTTCAAATTTGGATGGTTGATATCCATTTGTTGATATTATGTATTTGTACTTAAGGTTACATCATCACTTGGTGTTTTTTTTTAATATAGTATAACCTTGTTTCCTCATAATGGTGCATGCATTATATTCTGTATTTTGTACATATGATGGCCCTTGGGCCATATTGTGGGTGTAGAATGATGAATGGGGTTCTTGAGGATTGATGTGGGTGTCTTATGTATTTAAAGTATGATGTTTTTGTTGAGGTACACTATGATATTGAGGTACATTCTATTTTATTTGAGGTACACTATATTGTTGTTGAGGTACGTTGTGCTGTTGTTGAGGTACATTGTGTTGTTGTTGAGGTATGTAGGCTTGGTATTGTGATAGAGGTTGTGTACCAATGTTGTGTTGTGGAGGATTGGGTGTTTGATTTTTTAGGTGTTTTTTGTTGTTAATCTTGAACATATGTTTGATGGTGGGTCTTGACATTCAATGGTGCTGAAATGTATGTTTTATGTGGAGAGTATTGGGAAGTCGATGATTCATATTAATTTTGTATGTTAGGATCATAGTTTATTTTTAGGTATGTATTGAGTTTGGTTTTGAATATTTTTGTGGTACATGTTGGTATCTTGGGGTGGTTGTTGATACATGTATTATGTGTTTTTGACATGTAGTTGTGTTTACAAAGGGTTGTTGCCTTGTTGGTTCTCTACATTTTATTGTGGTTGTCTTGTGTTTTGTATATTAGTATTGGTACCTTGTTGTTTGTTATTCCAAGATGTCTCATAGATGTTGGGTCCCATTGTGTTAACATTTTATGGTGGAATTTTTACATTTTTCAATAGGTTTGGATTCTCTTGAGTATGTTGGGCTACCACTTCTTATTCAATTTGTGATGGATGTGTATACAGTGGATTGTCCACATTTTAGGGAAAATATTGGTCATTGATATTTGTGTCTGAGAATAATCGTGGTATCTTATAATCTACCATTGTTTTAGGTATTTTTCTTACCGTTAATTGGTCTCCTAATGGAATGAGGTTGGGATCCTTAAGAACTTCAATGTTAAATTCTATGGGAAAATTTGTGTCACTTTGTGCTTGCTTGAGGAAATATATGTTAGGATCCTTCACAATCATCTTATCCATAAGTATTTGTATTATTTGATCATGGGAGTGCTCTAAATTACTTCATTAGTGATTTCCTTTTCACTATCATACTCTTCTATGATCATGTCTATAGGATTAGGAGGTTGATCATATTTCCAAGAAAATCTACCTTGATGTTGAAGGCATGTGTCATCATCACTAGGTGGTTGACTTGGTTGTGCTTTAAAAATTGGTTGTTCTTTGGGAGTTGAGCATTTCCAAGGATCATAACTCCATGATTGAGTTTCCTTGTTGGTGGTATTGTTTTTATTGGATTCCATCTTCTTTTTGTGTTGTGATCTCATTGTAGTCATAAAAAAACTCAAGAGACCTTGGTAAGTTTGACACAACAACTTATGGAAATAGAATGATGTTGTGTTTTGAGATTTAATTTCATAAAACAATGTACAAAGGCGATGTGTGTATACCTTTTGAACAAAGTTTGTTGGTTCTTTGCTATTGGTTGGTGTTGTGATATGTAGAAAATAAAGCTTGATGATGGATTTTAATATTTGGCTACTCAACCACTTCTTTAAAAATTTCTTATCTTATTTTCATTTTGTTTATAAGTGTTTAGCATAACACAACTTGCTAACCTTGTGAAGCTCAAAGTTACAACCCTTTTTCACAAAAACCAAGCATAACAAACATTTCTTAGTGGAGTTATTTTTGTTAATAAGTGTAGCATAACACAACTTGTTGGCCTTATGAAGCTCAAAGTTCTTATTTTTTGTGGTGCCTTATCAAAGTTATCTGAGGTGTATCTTTGGTATGGTTAGTATGATGAGATCCTATAGACCAAGCATTACTTTATCATTATACAGTGAGAGCTTGTAGACTTGGCATGATCTTCTCACTTAGTTACTTTATAGGGGGTCACCTAGTGTATATCGGACTACACTAGCCCATGTGAGCACATTTTTGTTTGCATAGTGGACAATGGGTTTCACTTGTGAACAATTTTTTTGGATAAATAGCTATGGCTTGATCCACATCGAGTTGGAAAAACATTCAACATTTGGTCCACCCTTTTTATTTTCCTTTGAGTCTTTTGAAATTGTATGATTGAGTATCTTGCCATTGTTGCACATATATGTTTAACATATGCATGTGTCTCCTTGTGCCTTGGTTTGTTTAGCCATGAGATCTTAGATCTTGGGTGCTTGATCATCCTCCTTGACCTTTTCCATCTTGTGCTTTCAATAATTATACAATTATACCTCTCTTGATTGTCTACTTTAGTGTGAGTTTGATGGAAGGTCATCCTCTCACTAAAGTGGGGGCTAATTGTAGTGTAGAAAAATGTATCCCTTTTTATTTTCATACTTTGTTTGGACCCTCCTAATTAAATTGGACATAATTAGGCCTTAATAAGACTTATTATTCATCTACAAGACTAATAAATTATATTTTTCAAAGGGGAAACCCAACAATAATTAATGCCAATACATAAAAAATTTCCTTGAGCAATGTGTGTTCCAAGAATAGAGACTTGAGATCCATTCACCCATAGGATCATTGGTCCTCCCTACACATTTGAACTTAAATTAATAATATGTTTATAAAAGTATTTTAAGGTCCCCAAAACCATATTTCAATGTCATCTTGTAATGTTTGAATTTCAAGAAATTAAGGATACATACCTATAAATACAATGTTATTTTATCAAATCAGCTAGAATTTTTTGAGAGAAATTTAACAAGAGAAAAGTTGATGATCAAGAGCATTCAATAGTAGAATTATTAGTGATTTATTGCGGCAACCAAGATCTAGTCATCATATCAAAGTATTTTTGCATCATTCATGTTTTTGGAGCTAACATTGTGATGCAGGTTTCAAAGATTGAGGCAAGCATTCAAAGTCATATTTCAAGAATCAAGATCCACATCCATTGTAGCCATTTCATGCAATATCAACATCAACATTGAAAATTTGAAAAGGTTTATTAAAGGGTTTGTTTAGCTACAACATAGCTTGTTCATTCATCATTCCTTCTTTAATGATTTATTCCAATTCAAGGTTTAATTATGCAAAGGGGGTTTGACCAAGGAAAAATCCCATTCACAGAAAACAAAATATTCACTCTTGTGTTTGTGTTACAGATTCTGTTGAAGAAGGATTGAAGACCTCTTGAAGAGAAATATTGGAAAAGTTTTCAAAGTCACAAAAGTTGTGAAAGTTTGTGTCAAATCATGGAATCTCACCTATAGATCTAATTTATGAATTTTCGACACTAAAACCTGGATCAAACAAAAACTATAGATTATTATCAAAGGCTCTTGAAATATTTCTGAAAACCCTAAAAAAAGACACATTCATCCATGGGCGAATGAGTCTTAGTTTGCCTCTCAAAACTATCATTTGGTGATAGGTACACATCACTCAAACCTTCTCCTAGATCTACAAAAAGTCTATTTTTTTTGTTAGTATTCAGGTTTAAATTGATGTTGCAAGTGTGAATTGGCTCTATAGTTTAGGAAATAGAACAATTTTTCTTTTGTTTTCATTCAAGGAAACCCTAGAGATCTTAATCCAAGGATTAATTTTTTGGAAAAAAAAAGAATAGACAACTGAGAGGGGGGGTGAATTAGTTGTCACGGAATTTAAAACTTATTTAACCTTATTAACCTTTAATCTCAAATCTGATAAATAACAGTTAAAGAATGAATCAAAAACACATCAGAAAAACATGTGACACCAATATTTTTGCATTGAAAACCTTGTTAGGGGAAAAACCATGATGGAGGTTAATCCACAAGGTATACACTATTAAAAGTATAAAAAAAATGAATAACATATGCACATGCATTCAAGCACACTTCTTAGAGATCACTGCTCAAAGAAGACACACTATCTTACATAAGACTTTCAAATTAAATCCATTTGAAGAGATTGAACTAAGAAATTAGCTTCTTCGAAAGCCTAATGACAATTTCGGTTCGGCACAAAAACACTTGTTCACACGTCACTCAAGCTTCTTCACATTCTACTCTACAATCAAATAATTTGATCTCTATACGCACATAACACTCACACATTTTGCATTACACACACTTCACACACACTTCAAAATGAAGAAACAATTTCTCTTATATATCCACCTCGTGGAATTACATCACCAACTCTGTCGACCAAAAAGAAAAGAATAAATGAATACAAATTGTCGGCCCAATACACGAACAAATATCAATTCACACCAACCAAATTCGGTCACAACATAATGAAGACCTAGAAAAACATCCTCAAACATGCCAAACATTCAAAATTTAATCCATGAGGATCGAAAACACACTACAACCACCATGTCTACCAAGAACATGAAAACCCAAACACACAAAGGAAAAATATTTGATCACGATCACACCAATCAATGTGGATGTACAACAAGGATATAGAATGATCTAGAAACATCAATCAACATCAAAGGAGAATACACAACAACTCAAATTACCATAATTATATTCTCTTCTTCCAAAAACACAAGCTATGTAGTAACAAAATAACTGCAAGAACACAAAAAATCACACAACTTGCTCTAATATTTATGCATACCTCTGAAACTTACAGAGGATGAACTAGATAGGCGTAGAAAAAAACCCATTAAAGTGAAAATTCTGAATATCAACATACTAAACTTTTCACCACACTGAACTTCACAGCTTCATAGACAACCTTCAATATATTTATTATAATTTTCTCAATATCCTTGACATATATGGCCTTCAAGACATCAATTCTAATAGTGTTTACATCAATGGCAACCACATAGCAGCAACACAACCACAACATCAAACAATCTTCCCCTTTGGCATTGATGACAACACATGATGCGAAAAATACCATCAACACAACTAAATCTTCTCCAACAGTCTTCCCTTTTACATATTACTCTTCTCCCCCTTTTACATCAATGGAAAAGCTACACAAGCTCTAGAACACATATTTGAATCATCTGACTACTCCCCCTAAGTAGAATCCACCGCAACATCAATCCAAATCAAGATATGACTATGAACGCAAAGACTAATGCAAAGACTTGCATCTTAGTTCTGATTAGGAGGGGAAATCACCCATAGCTTCCCTATAAGATAATAAAAATTATCCTTAGGCAATGGCTTGGTAAACATGTGTGCAATTTGTTCCTTAGTGCGTAGATACTCCAGTCTGACTTCTTTATCACTCACTTTGTCTCTAAAAAAGTGATATTTGATAGATATATGTTTTGTCTTTGAATGCAACACCGGATTCTTGGAAAAAATTTATGGCACTTGAATTATCACAAAATATAGAAATAGGCTCATCATACTCAATTCTAATAACTCTCAGCATCTACTTCATCCATATTACTTGACTACATTTTTTTGCAGAAGCAATATATTATGCCTTGGTAGTAGATAAGGAAATGGAATTATGCTTTTTACTTAACCAAGACACCAAATAATTCCCCAAGAAGAAGGCACCACCACTAGTAATTTTCTTGTCATCCAAATCTCCTACCCAATCTGCATCAGTAAAGGCGCTTAAGGTAAAATCATCATCTTTAGGATACCAAAGACCAAAATCAATTGTCCCTTTCAAGTATCTAAACACTCTCTTCACAACAGTCACATGAGATTCCTTCGAATCAACTTGATATCTACCAACCATACATACACCATTCATGATGCCAAGTCTGATCTAAGTGAAATAAAGTAATATACTGATCATTGACATTTATCTTGTTTTATTTTACTCAGGAGAATCATCATTCTATGATAACTTGCATTCGGTTACCATGGGTGTATCAACTAGCTTTGAGTCTTCCATGCCAAAAAAATTCAGTAACTCTCTTACATATTTGGACTGAGATATAAAGATTCCATTGTCTACTGAGTAATTTTCAATCCCAAAAGGAATTTCAGCTCTCCAATCATTGACATCTCAAACTCACTTTTCATTTCATCAGAAAACTTCATACATAAGTTGTCATCACCTTTACTAAATCCAAGCTTCAACAAGTATTTATCTAGTCTAGCATACTAGGCTCTAGGGTATTTCTTGAGTCCATAAAGTTCTTTCTTCAATCGAAAAACCATACCTCCCTTATCACTCAGTTTTAATCCATCTGATTTCTCAACATATGCTTCTTCTTCTAGCTCACCATTTAGAAATGCCAACTTTACATCCATTTGATAGAATTTATAGTTCTGAAAAGTAGCATAAGCAAGAAAAAATCTTACAGCTTCAATTCTAGCAATAGGGGCAAAGGTTTCTTCAAAATCAATACCTTCCATCTATGAGTACCCTTTACATACCAGTCTTGCTCTATTCCTGACCACTTCACCTTGTCCATTCATCTTAGTCTGAAAGACCCATTTTGTTCCAATCAATTTTTTATCTCAAGGTCTTGGAACAAGAATCCATGTATTATTTTTTTCTATCTGCATCACTTCTTCCTTCATTGCTTCCATCCAATATTCATCATTACAAGATTCATTGACATTGTTGGGCTCAGTCTTGGAAATTAGAAAATACTCTTCTGCAATTCTTCTTCTAGTCTACACACCTTTGTTCTTATCTCCTATAATGTGATCTTCAGAATGATTTGGCTTTACATACCTCAGAACTTTGGGATTCTCTCGAACTTCTGGTTCTCATGTTCTTTCTTTTGCACTTTAACTAGCTTCTCCTTTTAGAATCTCTTGATTCACTAGAACAATTTGAACTTGATTCTCTGTCTGAGCATTCTTTCCATTATCAGTACTATAATTTTGGTCATCTGAATCATATCCATAGTATGTGGATGATCTAGCAGTGTCCTCATCAACTCTTACATTTTCACTTTCAACCATTTTCCTTAATATTCTATTGTAGCAGTGGTAGGCCTTGCTCTTAGTAGAGTAAGCCAAAAAGATTCCTTCATCACTCCTAGCATCAAAATTTCCTATATCTTCACCTCTCTTGATATAACATCTACTTCCAAAGATTTTGAAGTATTTAACAATAGGCTTATAACCAAACCACAACTTAAAAGGGGTCTTACTAAAATTACCATTGACATTTACCCGGTTAATAATATATACAACAGTGCTTACAACTTCTCTCCAATATATATGAGGAACATTACCTTCCAACATCATAATTCTAGCAACATATAGAATTGTTATGTTCTTTCTCTCAACAACTATGTTATGTTGAGGAGTCTAGGGAGCAGATAAATGTCTCTTGATTTCATGCTCTTCACAAAAAGAATTGAACTCTTGGGAAGTGATTTTACCACCTATGTCTGACCTTAAGCATTTAATCTTCAAACCTATCTCATTCTTGACCATAGCTTTGAAACTTTGAAACTTTTCTAATTCTTCATGTTTTTCTCTCAAGAAAGAATTCCATATCATCCTAGAGTAGTCATCAATAAGCAACATAAAGCACCTTTCTCCTTGTAGACTTCTGATTCTAGAGGGACCACATACATCAGTATGCACCAACTCTAGTACTCCATTAGAATGATGTTATTTTCTATGAAAATAAATTCTAGTCTACTTTCCCATCTAACATTCCTTGCATATGGCATTAGTAGGCTTCAATAGCTTAGGAATATCTCTAACTGCTTGAGTGGGGATTACTTTGACAATGTTATCAAAATTCACATGACATAGCCACCTATGCCATAACCAACTTACATCAACTTGAGCATTTAAAAAACTTTCACTAGAAGCACTTAGGTGAAAAATGTTACGTCTTATCTTTATGCCTGGAGCAATTATATTTCCATAATTTCCCAGTATCCTGCATTTTCTATCTTTGAAATGAAGATTGTATCCCTTCTCGACCATCTATCCAACACTCAATATTTTATGCTTCAATCCTTCTACATAAAGGACATCATTAGTATTATATTTACCACCAAGAGAAATAGTGCCTCTGCCACAAATCACACTAGTATTGTTGTCTCCAAATATTACAACACCACTATCATATTTCTCCAAGCTTACAAACTTTCTTCTATCACCAGTCATATGATGTGATCATCCGCTATCAATCATCCACTCATCCTTTTCTTCAATTTTGGTTGCAAGACCTTTCTCAATATTCTTATCACCAGCAGATTCAGTGGACACCAGACCATTTTCCTTGATAGTAATGAATACCCATCCATCTTTATTTCCATTTTCTTTATCATATTCATCATCAATAACACCTTCTTCAGCATAATAACATTTCTTTTGAAATCTAGTGTTGTCAGGTTTGGACCTAGGAACTCTTTTAGGACACTATTGATGGTGTTTTTATGCACTTTACAACATAGGTAATACGTAGGTGCATTACCTCTCTTGAAAGACAATCTTCCACAATCAAATTGCATAACACTATACTAAGGTCTCTCGGATGTCAGGTCATGATGGAGCTTGGAACATATCAGTTGTTTGATGTGATCTTTCTGGCATCACAATGCAGTCTTACATGGTCAAAGTTGTAGAAGAATCAGGTCAATGAATGGAGTTTGGTGGATATGGAATTACTGTACCTTGGTGCAGGTTCAAGCAGCAGTCTTGGGCTCCATTGTTTCGTCAGATTTGGCTTTACAATGTGCAACAAACCTTAACACAAATTGTTTCTAAAAAAAAAGAAAAAAGGGGTGAGGAAGAAGGATGGTTCCTGGACCTGCAACTACCGATGAATAGTGATCATGGAGGTCCCTGCTGTGGACAGTTTCCTTAAACAAAATTTCACTTAATCTGAATTCTCACAATATCATGAAATCTATGCTATCTTCTAAGGACTGCATATATTCATCATTCATTCGCCATGGAAATGTGAATAAAGATAAAGTTTAAAGGAGTAGCAATGAAATTAAAGTCTAGGCTAACTTTACACAGTCATCTACCAGCAGCAAATGACCAAAAGTATGGACAAGGAAAGCATACACACAACAACAATCTTCACAACCAAAGGCATCATATTAAATCTACCAAAGCTAACTATGGAAACTAAAGCAACAAGGTAAATTGAAGAAAGTTTTAACTAAAGGGAGGAGAATCATGAAACATGTGGAGAAACCTAGAAATACACCAGAAAATGACTGTATTTTCAATTATAATTTCTGCAGCATGCCTTTACAACAACTAAACTCTCTTAAAATGAGAGGAGGAGAGCCCTATTTATAGTTTTTAAAAATGAAAATGAGTGGCCAAGATTCACTTTTACACTAGGGTTTCACCTACCCCCAAATATATTACATTTATAAAT